>CM072099.1:45410269-46610269 GCA_036850905.1 Luffa acutangula | reverse complement strand
ATTGTTTCTTTTGTTTTTTCAGGTGTGAGTTTGGTGCATGAGCGATCCGCCTGGGGTAAGGTTCGAGCTTGATCCAGAAATTGAAAGGACATTTAGGAGAAGAAGACGAGAGTAGCGCAGAAACCAGAATCAAATGGATAACGTGCCGCGTCTCCCGCAGGATCCTGAAGATCCAGTGAACCCCCAGCAGAATCCGTTGCTCCAGCAAAATCCGCCGCTGGGCAAAATGAACAACAAAATAATCAGGCTGAGAATCCTATCTTGGTAGCGAACGATAGGACCAGAGCCATTCGAGCGTATGCTTTTCCAATGTTTGATGAGTTGAATCAAGGGATTGCACGTACTCAAATTCAAGCGGCAAATTTTGAAATGAAACCGGTAATGTTTCAGATGTTGCAAACCATGGGTCAATTCTATGGTTTGTCATCTGAAGACCCTCATTTACATCTTAAGTCTTTTCTAGGAGTTAGTGATTCTTTTGTAATTCAAGGAGTGCCTAGAGATGCTCTTAGATTAACTTTGTTCTCGTATTCTCTTAGAGATGGGGCAAAGGGATGGTTGAATTCTTTTGCTCCAGGATCAATTAGGACGTGGGATGAGTTAGCTGAAAAATGTTTTAGTAAATATTTCCCACCTAATAGAAATGTTAAATTAAGGAGTGAAATAGTAGGATTTAGGCAACTTGAAGATGAGACTTTTAATGAGGCTTGGAGGAGGTTTAAGGAGCTTTTACGAAAGTGTCCCCACCATGGTTTACCTCATTGTATTCAAATGGAAACATTTTACAATGGGTTAAACGGAGTAACCCAAGGTATGGTTGATGCTTTGGCTGGAGAGGCCCTTTTGGCAAAAACTTTTAATGAAGCCCATGAAATCTTAGAAAGAATATCTACTAATAGTTGTCAGTGGTTGGATGTTAGAGGCACAAGTAAAAAGGTTAAGAGTGTGTTAGAGGTTGATGGTGTGTCCACCATTAGGGCTGATCTTGCAATGATTGCTAACGCTCTTAAGAATGTGACAGTGATTAGTCATTAGCAACCACCAGCTGTGGAGCCTGCTGCAATGGTGAACCAAGTCACAGAGGAAGCATGTGTCTATTGTGGTGAAGATCACAACTACGAGTTTTGCCCCAGCAATCCAGCTTCTGTGTTTTTTGTAGGTAATAAGAGGAATAACCCTTATTCTAACTTTTATAATCCAAGTTGGCGCAACCACCCCAACTTCTCATGGGGAGGACAAGGAAGTAATGTGCAGGCACAACAAAAGGTGAACCAGCCGGGGTTTGCTAAAGCGCAGGTAATGTTGAGATTGTGTCCTAAAACTCGTAGATAGTGAATGTTAAACGAATTATACATACTTATTCGATAAAGGCGTTATCGAGATTACTTGAGCTTTATGTAGAGACAGAAAAAATGGATCAAGCTTGAATAATAGCCAAAACGGTCTATAGTATAGGGATAGGGTTGGGTACCTTATTCTGGAGACACTGTGAGACGCGACCCACTTTATAGATAGTATAGACGATGTGATCCTAAATCGTCCATGTAGAGACATGCGAGTGGGGGCGTCCTATGCAATGAGTTTGCATAAGACCAGGACCGAGAAATAAAGCCGCTCTCGCTTTATAACACCGTTTACTGACGAGACTGACTATTTCATGTGATGACCTAGGTAACTCGATCTTAATCCTGAGCTAACTATGAACTCCTGTTTATTCGAGCTTATCCTTAGATCTGCATAGGTGAGAGTGGCTCAGGATCGCCGACTCAATAAGCCTCCCATTTCAGGGATAGGAACGAGTAGATAGCTGGGGACATAGTCGTGCAAGAAGGAATTCACTCCTACCCGAATTAGGGATAGTAGAGAGGTTGTTCCCTTAAGTGCTGACTCTGGGGCTTGAACAAAGGGATCCCGCCCTCTCATTGGCCCGAGAGGGACTCGGTTTTATGGTTGGACCATAAACCAATTGTTCATTAGAGGATCAGTGGGACTTAAGGAACTAGAAGTACTATAGGGGTGAAACGACTTTTTGACCTAGCTAAAGCTATGAACAACCTGTGAAGGATCGACTTACTAATCATGGTTAAATCAAGTGGACGGAAATATATCTATAGTTAGGGGAGTGCAACTATCGGGCTATAGTGGAGTGTCCCGGTAGTTAACAAATGTTGGCTAGCTTGGATAATTAGATTAGTCGGTTACCCTCGAATCGTTGGAGCCCATGATCTATAGGTCCATTAGGTCCCCCTACTAGCTCATATCGGAACAAAGCCTAGAACAAAAAGATAGGAAGCTTTGAATCGTTCAAAATCGGGAAAACGGGTATTATCGTAAATTGTGTTTGACACAGTAATTTAATTATGAATTAAATTAGAAAATGAGAGATGGAGTATTTAAAAGTGTTTTGAATACCATATATATGTATTAGGAATCATATATAATTCATGGCACTAGGTGATAAAGATTAATTGGATTAATCATGTAAAAATTACTTGGAATTGTACCAATTAATTACCTAGAAATTAATTTCAATTTTGAATTGAAATAGGAATGAATTGCAAGCTGAAAATTGAGAATTTTGATTCAATTTTAAGTGGATTTAGTGGCATTCCCACTCATGCATGTTGATGCATAGTGGAAAACAACATAACCCTTGCACTAGTTGCATGTGTTGTGAATTAAACACCTAGAATCCACTTTGAGTTGCAATTTCACCATGTGTCTAGTGTCATGAGGCTTCTTCTTGCATGGAGTATGGATCAGATTTAAAGGAAGGAGAGCCATTTTCCATATTGTTATGCTGCTGGATTTTGGTCTCAAACTCTCTCATCTCCATATATCTCTCTAGTGCTTGAACTTTCAAGCATTCCCTTCCCATTCCCTATCTCTATAGACTCCCCCAAGTCGTTCTTGGCTTGGAGAATAGTAGGGAAGACACTAGAGGTGGTCCACACACCGTTCGTGATCAAAGGAATCAAAGGGAGTTGTTGAATCGGTCTCCAAAAGGTTGGTAAAAATTCCGCTCTCTCCTTACGGTATTTGGACAACATGTTTTCATTTTCTAAAAATGATGTAGTTAAGTGCCTCTGATCCTAAAATTGCTTCCGCATGTGTTATATGAACACCTTCAAGTAATGCCCTAGCAAAATAAGGAGGCTTTGACCCAGCAAAATTTGGGGAGTTCTCTTGAGGCAATGATGAAAGAATTTATGGCTCGTACAGATGTCGCAATTCAAAGTAATCAAGCTTCAATGATAGCCCTGGAATTGCAAGTGGGTCAGCTAGCTAATGAGCTGAAGGCACGGCCTCAGGGGAAACTCCCATCAGATACTGAACACCCTAGAAGGGAAGGTAAGGAGCAGGTAAAGGCAGTAACTCTTAGGAGTTGTAAGCCACTAGAAGAGCCTAGAAAGACCCAGGATATAGAAAGAAATAGTGATAAAAATGTTGTTGTTGAGAAAGAGTTGGAGTCTTGCCAGGGTGCTGGAGGCAGCAATAAAGATGCTTGAGCATCTGGTTCTGTTCCAGATGTGGAACCACCTTATGTGCCACCCCCACCTTATGTACCACCTCTACCTTTTCCACAAAGGCAAAAGCCTAAGAATCAGGATGGTCAATTTAAAAAGTTTTTAGAGATTCTTAAGCAATTGCATATAAATATCCCTTTAGTAGAAGCTATAGAGCAAATGCCTAATTATGCTAAATTTCTTAAGGATATCTTAACTAAAAAGAAGAGGTTAGGTGAGTTCGAAATTGTATCTCTTACTGAGGAGTGTAGTGCTATTCTTAAGAATGGGATACCACCCAAGGCTAAGGATCCAGGATCATTTACCATACATGTATCTATAGGTGGAAAAGAGTTAGGTAGAGCACTCTGTGATTTAGGTGCGAGCATTAACCTTATGCCTCTTTCGGTCAATCGGAAGCTAGGTATTGGTGAAGCTAGGCCTACCACAGTCACACTCCAACTAGCTGATAGGTCTATCACATATCCAGAGGGTAAAATTGAGGATGTCTTAGTGAAAGTAGATAAATTCATATTTCCTGTTGATTTCATTATTTTAGACTATGAGGCTGATAAAGATGTCCCAATTATTTTAGGTCGTCCATATTTGGCTACTGGTAGGGCGTTAATAGATGTTCAAAAAGGGAAATTAACAATGAGAGTCTGTAATGAGGAAGTGATATTTAATGTGTTTAAAGCCATGAAATATCCAGACGAAATGGAAGATTGCTCTTTCATTAGGATTCTAGAGAGCACAGTTATTGAGACAGCAATACAGGATTCGGTTGATAAACATTTGGAAGATCATGGAGAGGTTAGTGTAGAGGATTTACAAGTTTGTTTGTTAGAAAGAAAAAATGAAAAAGAATCGTTTAGGTGTGAGGATGTTTTTGAGTCTTTAGATTTAGATCAAAGGAAGGCTCCTCCTATTAAGCCATCCCTGATCGAGGCACCCACTTTAGATTTGAAGCCTTTGCCGGATCATCTAAAGTATGTGTATCTTGGGGAAGGTGAGACGTTGCCCATTATTATTGCATCAGATTTAATGTCGGAGCATGAGGAGGCCTTAATAAAATTGCTATAGTAATACCGCAAAGCAATAGGTTGGTGTTAGCGAGCAAAACTAGCTATCTTTACTTATTAAACTTAGCTAGTCTTTGATGATTATTGGCCATTTTATTGCACTTAATTGTTTATTTTGTAGGAAAGCGTGGATTAGAGTTAAAACGTGGAATAAGAGTTAATCGGGTGTTCGGGACGTGAAAAGATGCCAAAGAACCGAAGAGATTCAAGTAACAAGGAGCCAAGAGAGGGCATTCTGCCCATTAGCGTCGAGACGCCACTCTTGGAGCGTCGAGACGCTACGTTTCCTTAATTAGAATACGCAGCAGACTCACAGCGTCTCGACGCTGTGATAGAAAGCGTCCCGACGCTACCGCAATTCCTTTTCCAGACACGCGCGTACAAGTGGCAGCGTCGAGACGCTGTCTTAATAGCGTCTCGACGCTACGACGAAAAATCTGCTATTTAAGCATCCTTTCGGCTAGGTTATGGGGGACATCGATTTGGGACTTTTTGGAGCCGACAATAGAGCAGAAATTGGGCATTCTTGAGTTGAAGCAAAGGGGGCAAGTTGGAAATCAACCCATTGTTCGTGGGGATCGTGACGGGGACGTTCGGTCTCGGCCTACAACGAGTTTAATTCTCTTTTCCCTTACTTTAGATAGTTTGATGGCTGTTTTAGACTCTCGCTATATTGTAACGTTGTGTATGAGTAGCTAGGCTTTAATTCGTAGGGATTGATGTAGCCGTTGGGCACGTTATGGATTGATTTACTGTTTTTATGCTATTGATTTCATTTATGCATATGTTGTATCCTTAATGCTTTCGATTTACCGGCCATAAATTGATTGATGTTTATATTTGAATCTAACTCGGGAGAGAGGATTTAAATTAGTAATCAGTATGCATAACTAGAATTTAGCTAAAAATCGGGAGATTAAGGTTAATTCTAGAAATTGTTATAAAGGTTAGCCTTATTGCCTTGTATGTTTATTGGATTTAGATAGGGATATCGGGTTCAATTGCATATGGGAGAATCATGTATGCTCGGGAGAGATATGTGTGATTTTAGTTGCCAAGATATATGAATCATAGTAATTGTCAATTCGTTTATTAATCTATAACTCCAATTGGTGAAATCAAATCCCTAAGACCAATTCTTCCCATTAGATTGTCACTTTTGGCTTGAGTTTTGTGTTTGATTTAATTATATTCTCATCCAATTTGATTTCCTCAATAAAATCGGCCAAGAGTATTTTTGGTAATTAAAATTGGCTAGACACCAATCCAGAGGACGACATTCGAATTTACATTCACTATATTATAACTTGACCCGTACACTTGCGGTAAGCAAATTGCGCATCAAGTTTTTGGTGTCGTTGCCAGAGATTGGCATATTTAGTCAATTTTAATATCGTAGAAAAGATTGTCCGGTCTTAGTTTAGGGTGTATTTTATTTTTTTGTTATTTTTTTTTCTTTTGTTGATTGATTTCCATTTTTAGATTTTCTTTTCCATATTTGTTTGATTTTTCCATTGTTAGATTTTTTTTTTTAGTTTTTCCCTTTTTAGAGTAGTTTTTCCTTAATTGTTAGTGTCTTTATTTGATTTTTGTCATATTTGTTTTTGCATTCCTTATTTGTTATTTTTCTTCCTTTTATAGATTATATTTTCCTTATTTAGATTCATTACTTTCCTGTTCTTGTTTCTTTCCTAATTTATTTTCGTTCCTTTTTCTTTTATTTTCCTTTTTAGATTAGGTTAGATTGTGCATGCGATAGGTTAGGGAATTGGCCTTAGTTCCCTTAGATCCAGAGATCGAAAGAACATTCAATAGACTTCGAAGGAAAAATCAAGAAAACATCTAAATGGCCAATCCTAATCCTAAAGAACCTAAGCCCATCAGGGACTATTTTCAGTCGATCTTTCAAGAGCAACAGTCGGGGATTATCTATGCCCCAATTAATGCTAATAATTTTGAGTTGAAAACAGGTCTCATTCAGATGGCTCGAGACTGTGCCTACAGGGGATCGCCCATGGAGGATCCAAATTCTCATCTGAAATCCTTCCTAGACATCTGTGGGACGGTAAAGTTAAATGGTGTTTCTGAAGATGCCATTCGCTTACGTTTATTTCCTTTTTCGTTGCAGGACAAAGCGAGGGACTGGTTACAATCTATTCCACATGGGAGCATTTCCACTTGGGATGCTTTGGTCCAGGCATTCTTAAAGAAGTTATTTCCTCCTGCCAAGACGGTCAAGCTGAGGACCGAAATTGGGACATTCCAGCAACAATTCGATGAGCAGCTGTTTGAGGCTTGGGAGAGATTTAAAGAGCTGCTAAGTGAGTGCCCTCAGCACGAATACCCTGACTGGCTACAGGTTCAATTATTTTACAATGGATTAACTCCTAGCACGAAAACTATTGTTGATGCAGCTGCAGGTGGGATTCTGTTGTCCAAGACTGTTGAGAGTGCTAGGACTTTGTTAGAGGATATGGCCACCAACAGCTATCAGTGGCCATCTGAGCGGCTGGGACCCAAAAAGATTGCTGCTTGAGTGTTCGAGGTTGACAACATAAGTGCACTTCAGGCTCAGATGTCTTCCTTGGCTAATGCATTTTTAAAGTTTTCAGGTTCAGGGAATGCTCAATCAATTGAGTCTGCAGCTGCCCTTGCATCCAAGACTCAGGGGGAAAATCTCGAGCAGGTTCAGTATGTTTTGAATTTTAATTCTAGGGGGTATAATAATAATTCCACACCTACACATTATCACCCTAGTAATAGAAATCATGAGAATTTTTCCTATGCTAATAATAAGAATGTTTTAAATCCTCTTGGCTTCACTCCTAAACACGAAGGTAAACAATCTTTAGAAGATCTTGTTGGAGCTTTTATTGCAGAATCAAGTAAAAGGTCAACCAAGCTTGAGGAAGCCGTGATTGCCATAAACAACACTGTCAATGGCCATTCTGCAGCCATTAAGAACATAGAGAATCAGCTAGGACAACTGGTAAGTGTTGTCAACACCATGAATAAAGGTAAAGCCCCAGCTGAACAGGAGAAATCTTCTTTGGAGTACTGCAAGGCCGTATCTGTGCATTATGAGGAGGAGACTAAATTAGCTGTGGAAGAGGAGACTACTGAACCAGAAGAACTCACAGGAGGAGTTGAAGAAGGCACCACCTCAAACGAAGCTGAAAAGCTTAATCCTGAGCCTTCTATTCCTTCTCCTACTGTTTTAGTTCCTAAATCAAAGAAAAAGAAAAATTCTAAAGTTAAGTTTGACAAGTTTTTAGATGCTTTTATGGGTTTACATGTTAATATTCCTTTTTCAAATGCTTTGGAGCAGATGCCTCATTACAGAAAATTCATGAAGGAATGGCTCAACAAGAAGAAAAAGGAAAAAAAGTTGGAGACTGTATATTTAGCATCAACATGTAGTGTTCATGTTCAGCAGACAGTACCAGAGAAATTGACTGATCCAGGGAGTTTTACTATTCCTTGTAATTTTGGTACTTATTCTTGTAGAGCACTATGTGATCTAGGGGCTAGCATAAACATTATTCCATTATCTCTGTGCAAAAAGCTTAATATAGGAGAAATAAAATCTACCTCTGTTAGACTTCAGTTGGCTGACTAGTCTGTGGTTAATCCATATGGGATTGTTGAGAATATTCTGATTAAAGTAGGTAGATTTTTCCTTCCTGTTGATTTCTTTGTGCTAGATATTAAAGAGAATCATGCTATGCCTATCATATTAGGGAGACCATTCCTTGCTACAGGGAGGGTTATAATTGATATTGAACGCAAGGAGCTAATCATAAGAGTCCAACAGGAGAAGGAAGTTTTAAAAGCTTTTGAGGACCCCAAGAACACATCAGATACAATGATCGTGGGCTACAGGAGAGGTGCTAGAAAGAGCACCAATGATGGAAAATCTGACAGGAGACCACCCTGATGCATATTTGGTCAACACGTCGAGCTAATGACGTTAAACAAGCGCTTATGGGAGGCAACCAAAGTGAGTTAGTTATTTCTTTCTTTTGAGTTTTATTTATTGTTTGTGTCTGTTTTGTAGGTCTTGTTTTTCTTTCTCTCCTTTGCTTTCAAGCTGTCAAGATTCCAAGCATTCAGTCAAGAAGTCATCATCATTCCAGGCCAGTATTGTTCACTCCTTTCATTCGTTTATTGTTCTCATGCTTGTTTATGCTTTATTTTCGTTATACATTGAGGACAATGCATATTTTAAGTTTGGGGGTGGATTAGCATGTTTGTGGAGCCCTTGAGCATCTGAGTTCGGGCTATAGTTTTGAGCTTTCTTTGAATTAAGCATATGGTTGTTTTCTGGATGCTATTTTTGCATGATTATGATGTCCTAGGATAGGCTTTCTTGTAAATTTTCAAGCTTGCGATGAGTTATAAGCATGAGTGCCCAAAAAGGGAGACTTTTTAAACTTTTTCTAGGAGATGGCTTGCATGAGTAGAGTATTTATCTTGGCTAGATTTGGATTTGAATGCTTAGGAGCGAATTATTGGGTTCATATGCTCGTTGTCACCTCGATAGGTGTAGGGTAGAGCTAAAGAGTTAATTTTTTTGCAAATCAGCATGTTTGATCTTGCTTAGGAGAAAAGAAAAGAATATCTGTTTATCATGCTCATAACGAAAAATCATTCTTGTTGTTATTGTTGAGGAAAAAAAATAATAATGTCATGGCTTGTGCACAATATGCAATGGTTAATAAAGATTAAGGCAAAAAGAGCTACCTCTGTTGTGATCAGTTAGGCCAACCAGAGAAAACTCAGGTTAAGGGTCCCTGCAATAGGTGTGTGAAAGCTAGTGCCACATATAAATGCTAAAGTTAATTGTATTTTATAAGCACCTAAGAATGGAGGAAAACAAACTAATTTGTTCCATTAACTCATTAGTGAAACCTTAGTGCCAGTGTAGAGGGAAGATGAGATGAGAGTTTAATAATCCAATCCCGGGCTAGTAGAGTATGATCTTGTTGAGTTAGATCTCGCTTGTGCAAGTTAATTTTGGAAAATTTTTAATTTGTCTCCCTCATTGGTCCTTGTGTGCATGTCTCTTGCTTGCTTGGTTATTGACTTTTGAGCCTTGAGGATTGAGTTATGATTGTTGCATCCATTCTTCCATTGTATGTTTGATTTGTAGTTTGCTCGAGGACTAGCAAAAGCTTAAGTTTGGGGGTATTTGTTAGCGAGCATAGCTAGCTATCTTTACTTATTAAATTTAGCTAGTCTTTGATGATTATTGGCCATTTTATTGCACTTAATTGTTTATTTTGTAGGAAAGCGTTGATTAGAGTTAAAACGTGGAATAAGAGTTAATCGGGTGTTCGGGACGTGAAAATATGCCAAAGAATCGAAAAGATTCAAGTAACAAGGAGCCAAGAGAGGGCATTCTGCCCATTAGCGTCAAGACGCCACTCTTGGAGTGTCTCGACGCTACGTTTCCTTAATTAGAATACGCAGCAGACTCACAGCGTCTCGACGCTGTGATAGAAAGCGTCCCGACGCTACCGCAATTCCTTTTCCAGACACGCGCGTACAAGAGGCAGCGTCGAGACGCTGTCTTAATAGCGTCTCGACGCTACGACGAAAAATCTGCTATTTAAGCATCCTTTCGGCTAGGTTATGGGGGACATCGATTTGGGACTTTTTGGAGCCGACAATAGAGCAGAAATTGGGCATTCTTGAGTTGAAGCAAAGGGGGCAAGTTGGAAATCAACCCATTGTTCGTGGGGATCGTGACGGGGACGTTCGGTCTCGGCCTACAACGAGTTTAATTCTCTTTTCCCTTACTTTAGATAGTTTGATGGCTGTTTTAGACTCTCGCTATATTGTAACGTTGTGTATGAGTAGCTAGGCTTTAATTCGTAGGGATTGATGTAGCCGTTGGGCACGTTATGGATTGATTTACTATTTTTATGCTATTGATTTCATTTATGCATATGTTGTATCCTTAATGCTTTCGATTTACCGGCCATAAATTGATTGATGTTTATATTTGAATCTAACTCGGGAGAGAGGATTTAAATTAGTAATCAGTATGCATAACTAGAATTTAGCTAAAAATCGGGAGATTAAGGTTAATTCTAGAAATTGTTATAAAGGTTAGCCTTATTGCCTTGTATGTTTATTGGATTTAGATAGGGATATCGGGTTCAATTGCATATGGGAGAATCATGTATGCTCGGGAGAGATATGTGTGATTTTAGTTGCCAAGATTTATGAATCATAGTAATTGTTAATTCGGTTATTAATCCATAACTCCAATTGGTGAAATCAAATCCCTAAGACCAATTCTTCCCATTAGATTGTCACTTTTTGCTTGAGTTTTGTGTTTGATTTAATTATATTCTCATCCAATTTGATTTCCTAAATAAAATCGGCCAAGAGTATTTTCGGTAATTAAAATTGGCTAGACACCAATCCAGAGGACGACATTCGAATTTACATTCAATATATTATAACTTGACCCGTACACTTGCGGTAAGCAAATTGCGCATCAGTTGGACATTGGCTGACATTCAGGGGATTAGCCCATCTTTTTGTATGCACAAAATCACTCTAGAGGAAGGATCCTTTAGGAGTATTGAGCAACAAAGAAGGCTTAACCCTGCAATGAAAGAGGTTGTTAAAAAGGAGGTGATTAAATGGTTGGATGTTATGATCATTTATCCAATTGCATATAGCAATTGGGTAAGCCCTGTCCAATGTGTTCCTAAGAAAGGAGGTGTCACTGTGGTGAGCAATAAAGACAATGAGTTGATCCCAAACAAGACAGTAACTGGCTGGAGGGTTTGCATGGACTATAGGAAGCTTAATAAAGCTACCCGTAAGGACCATTTCTCTTTACCATTTATTGACCAGATGTTGGATAGATTGGCTGGTCAAGCCTACTACTGTTTCTTAGATGGATATTCTGGATATAACCAGATTACTATTGCTTCTGAGGATCAGGAAAAAACCACTTTCACCTGCCCTTATGGGACGTTTGCTTTTAGGCGAATGCCTTTTGGCCTTTGCAATTGTTCGCACGATTTTAAATTCCGCAAGCGTACGGGCCGTGACAAGTAATATAGTGATTTTGAGTATAGAGTATCGTCTCCACAGGGATTGGATTTATTCAATTAAGTACCACGAATAATCTTGCTTAACTTTATTTAGAGAACAAAATCTAATGCTGAAAAGAATAACAAAAAGCTAATCTAGAAAACAAAAGATAAATGGTGACACAATTTGGAGGGATAATTCTAGAGTTGTTGATTTTATCAATTGGACCTTTAATGCTTAATCAATTAACTAATGTGGATTAACAAATCATTTGATTCATAAGTCTAGAAGCCTAATAACAAGGACTCTCCTGTCGGTCTCCTCCTATCTCATACCGTTCAATAAAGAATCTCCTTTCAGTCTCATCTTTATTTACTTAGTATGGCATTACGACCCTTCAATACAACCTCTAACGTTATTTATTTTATCCCGTGTCACCTGGGTAAATAACCGTTAGTCATGCATTCAGTTCTAGTCTAAGCTTCTCTCCGTCGAGTTTCCACTTAGTAACGATTCATTTAATCAGTGATCAGTTGATTAAAAGCATTACGGACAAAATGCATAAATGAACAATAATGACAATTAAACCACATCAATTCATTAATTCAGCAGAGGTTCAACATCTAAATCAATCTCATAGAATTTATGAATTTGCTACTCATAATCACTAAAATTCAATAATTCCTAATCACAACAATTCTAGAAACTAAAACATAAAGGAAAAGGGAAGAGAAATGCTCATAAAAGTGTCGATCTCCTCGATCCCGCGCCGACCTCCTTCGATCCTGAGCTCCAAAGATCTTCAACAAAGCTCCAAAACTCTCCCAAAAATCCCCAATTTTAGAGTGGATTCTAGAATGGGGTGAAAACCCACAAATTGGCACCCAAAATATGGATGCAAAAGGCTCCTTTTATAGGCTCCCAGCAGGCACAGCGTCGAGACGCTACAAGGACAGCGTCGAGACGCTCTGACGTCATCTTTTCTTGGGCTCCAAGACGTCTCAGCGTCGAGACGCTACTTGGACAGCGTCGCGACGCTCTCGCGATTCCAGATTGCTCCACGCAGCTGCCTAGCGTCGGGACGCTCCAGGCTTTAGCGTCGAGACGCTAGGCCCTGAATCTTCAATAATGGCCCGATTTTGACTCCATTTTTGGGCCTCCAACTTTCTTTTGGCCCAAATACTTTTTTGTAATGGATTTTGGGCAGTTTTCTTGACCCAAATTGATACTTTAAGACTTGAAATTCATGAATTTGGGCTTCTAATTCATTCTTCTTGGCTTTTTGGACTCGGATCTTCAATGTAATTCTCCAAATTGCTCAAAAAGTCTCCAAAATCATCTAAAATCTCTCAAAATTCCGGTTTTGCTTCCTTTACTCGGTTTTCTGAAATTTAAACAGAAAATAGCATTAAAGCACACAATTCAAGCATAAAACTAGCCAAAATTAATAGGAAAATGATGACATTTTTGCCTGTCATCAGCAATGCTCCAGCAACATTTCAGCGGTGTATGTTAGCAATTTTTTCTGATAAGATTGTGTTGAGGTATTTATGGACGATTTTTCAATTTTTGGAGGATCTTTTCAGAATTGTTTAGATAATTTAGGTAAGGTATTAAAAAGATGTGAGGATACCCATCTAGTTCTCAATTGGGAGAAATGCCACTTCATGGTGAAGAAGGGCATAGTGTTAGGTCATAGGATTTCTAAGAATGGTCTAGAAGTTGATAGAGCAAAAATTGAGGTTATTGAGAGACTAGAACCACCGAGTTCAGTGAAGGGAATTTGGAGTTTTTTAGGTCATGTTTGATTTTATAGGAGGTTCATAAAAGATTTTTCCAAAATCAGTAAACCTCTTTATAACTTATTGTGTACTGATCATGCTTTTTACTTTAATGCAGATTGTAGGAAGGCTTTTGAGACTTTAAAAGCTGCTTTAATCTCAACACCCATTCTTTGTGCACCTAATTGGAATTTACCATTTGAGGTAATGTGTGATCCGAGTGATGCTGCGGTATGTGCTATGTTGCGGCAAAAGCAGGGCAAATTTATCCATCCTATATACTATGCAAGCAAGGTTTTAAATGAGGCACAAGTCAACTACACAACTATTGAAAAGGAGTTGTTAGTTGTTGTGTTTGCTTTTGAGAAATTCCGGCCATATTTGGTTGGATCGAAAGTCTCGGTGTTCACGGATCATGCAGCAATAAGGTATTTAATGACCCAGAAAGATGCAAAGCCAAGACTAATTCGTTGGGTTTTATTATTGCAGGAATTGGACTTAGAGATAAAGGATAAAAAGAGATCAGAAAATGTCATTGCAGATCATCTGTCTCGTCTTGAGCCATCATCATCTTTGCTGAAGCAATCTGCCATTTCAGATGCTTTTCCGGTTGAACGGCTCTTTGCTGTTGAGGTAAAAGTAGTCAGGGATGTCCCTTGGTATGCTGATATTGCCAACTTTTTGGTAAAGGGAGTCACTCATATTGACATGGATTGGAGGCAGAAGAAAAAGTTTAAGCATGATGCAAAATTTTTCTATTGGGATGAGCCATTTATGTATAAGCAATGCTCTGACGGTATTATTCGTAAGTGTGTTTCAGGTGATGAAGCAAAGGAAATCCTGGAGCAATGTCACTCTTCGCCGTATGGAGGTCATTTCAGCGGTCATAGGATAGCTATGAGGATTTTTGCACTGTGGATTCTTCTGGCCTACCTTATTTAAGGATGCCCATTAGTTTTACAAGCAATGTGATGCTTGCCAAAGGAGAGGAAATTTAGGGCCTAGAAATGAAATGCCTCTTACTTACATTTTAGAAGTTGAATTATTCAATGTATGGGGTATTGATTTTATGGGGCCATTTCCCCCTTCTAATGACAATGTTTTTATCTTATTGGCAATTGATTACGTGTCCAACTGGGTGGAGGCCATTGCATGTCATCAGAGTGATACCAAGACAGTAACAAGGTTTCTTCAATCGCACATCTTTGCGCGGTTTGGGACACCTAGAGCTTTAGTGAGTGATGAGGGTACACATTTTGTTAATAATATCTTAACTAAGTTGTTGGCTATGTGTGGGATTAAGCATAAGATAGCTACCCCTTATCACCCACAAGCAAATGGTCAAGCTGAAATTAGTAATAGGGAAATTAAAGCTATTCTAGAGAAAGTAGTCCATCCATCTAGAAAGGATCGGTATTTTAGGTTGGATGAGGCTCTTTGGGCTTATAGGACAGCCTATACGACTCCTCTAGGTATGTCTCCCTATAGGTTAGTATATGGGAAAGCTTGTCATTTACCATAAGAGTTAGAGCATAAAACGTTTTGGGCTTTGAAAAAATTAAATTTTGATCTGAGTCGTGAAGGAGCAATAAGAATGCTGCAGTTTAATGAACTGGAGGAATTTCGCCAATTTTCTTATGAAAATTCGAAAATGTATAAAGAACAGACTAAGATGTGGCATGACAAGAAAATTAAATCTAAAGAGTTTGTCAAGGGTCAGAAAGTTTTGCTTTATAATTCTAGATTTTAATTATTTCCTGGGAAATTAAAATCTAAATGGTCAGGGTCGTTTGTTGTGATTGAAGTTTTTCCCCATGGAGCAATTACTTTGCAGGATGAAAAAGATGGGAGAGTATTCAAGGTGAATGGAAAACGTGTGAAGCATTATTGGGATGAGGAGTTTCAGTCGAAGTATCCTTCCCTAAAGCTGGTTGATGATTGAGAGAGCAGGATGTTTGCGGAAGCATGTTACAGAGCAAAATTTTGAGCTCCCAGTGTTTGTTTTGATTTTATTTCTCGCTGATTTATTTTTAATTTCGATTAGGTTAGATTTGGTTTGTTTAAATTTTGCATGATTTATTTTCAGTCCGTTGTTATTTTTAATTCCGTAGAATTTATTTTAGATTTTATCTATGTCGATTTGAATTTTATTTGATTTTGCTGGATTTTATTTTCGGTTTATTTATTTATTGAATTATCTTTTAATTAGTTTAAATAAGATTTTATTAGATTTTAGTTTATATTTAGATTTTATTTTCAGTTATTTTAATTCTGATTAGTTTAGATTTAATAAAGATTTTTCTAAATAATTCAGCTTCAAGAATAAAAAGGAAGATAAGATTTGATTTGGTCGGTTAAACTTTAATTTGAATTTTAAAAAAGATTTGTTTTTCCTGTTTTGAAATTCGAATCCAAGATTCTTCAGGTTGTTGCGGCAAAGTTAAGGCTGAAGCAATTCTGCCGTCCGAATAGGAAGAGATTTTTGTGAATTAATTTTTACCGTTTGGATTTTGAATTTTCTGGGGGTAGGTAAATTGCATGGAGACATCTGATGGAGCCACGTGTCACATGGAGATGATCCAAGGGCTTTGAGGTTGGACAGCGCATAAATATTTACTAGGGGCGATTGGAATCCACGATTTTACTGTTGCTGGTTTCGAATTTTTCAGATGTATGCGATTAAACGGTAATATAATTTAATGTGGCGCAAATCTTTTCAGTTGGGATTTGATTTTGCTGAGGCTAATTTATTTGAAGACGGTGGTACGTTTTTTTTCACTTCAACTTCGCATTTACTTTCTTCCCTGTTCGTATTTCTTCTTCTTCCTTCGTTGCTTTTCTCTATAAAAACCCTTGAGTCTTCCATGGCAAAGACGAGAGCAAACAAAGAAAGAGACAATGAGGAGGAAGCAGTTCCGATTAGTGCTGAGGTACCGAAAGCAAAAACAAAGAAGAAGAGAACACCAGAAGAGAAGGAAGCCAAGAGGCGAAGGAGACAGCATAGGAATGAAGAACAAGAAACTATCCAAGAGGCAATAGAGGATGTTGCTGCCTCATTAGAAGAAGGAAATCCGAAAGAGTCTGAGATGAACGATCCAGGAAAGGTAGAACCGATAGTCCCAGATACGGAAGGAGTTCAAGAAAAAAATGATGAAGAAAATCAAGAAACACAGGTTGACGAGGTTCAAGATGAAGAGGCAGCAGTTGTGCCTGAAAAAGAGAATGAACAGGAGCTAGAGGCTCGTGTTGAGGTCATCATGCCCGAAGCACTGAAACGACGCCGCATAAAGCGAAAGGCTGGGCGAATTCAGGTGATTCGAACTGATACCCCGTCACCACCGTCGTTAGATTCTGAGAAAGAGAAAGAAGAACGAGAGAAAAAAGCAGCTGAGGACAAAGAGAGAGAAGAAGCAATAGAAGAAAATTTGAGAAAGCTTAGGGAAGACAGAGGCAAAGGAATTGCTGCAGCATCGGATGAACCTTTGGAGGGGCCTTTTATCCGCTTCATCAATGACCTTGCTCGAGAAAAATACCAAGAGATGCTACGAAGGGATTTCTTGTTTGAAAGAGGGTTTGGTGATGATCTACCCCATTTCTTAAGAGCAGGGATTGCGAATCTTGGGTGGAGTCAGTTCTGTGCGAAGCGAGACCCAGTGAATTCGAATATTGTTCAAGAATTCTATGAGAATATTGATAATGCAGAGGAATTTTAGGCCATAGTTCGAGGAGTATCTGTTGATTGGAGCGCAGAGGCTATCAACTCGTTATTCAACCTTCAGGACTTCCCACACGCGGGCTTTAATGAGATGGTCATGGCACCGTCCAGTGATCAGTTGAATGCGGTGGTCCGAGAGGTTTGAATTGATGGGGCTCAGTGGAGGCTATCTAAGACGGAGAAACGCACGTTTCAAGCTGCCTATCTAAAGAGTGAAGCCAATACTTGGTTGGGCTTCATCAAGCTGCGTTTACTGCTGACTACGCATGATTCAACAGTGTCTCGCGACCGAGTGATTCTGATATTCGCTATTCTTTGATCCTTGAGTATTGATGTTGGAAAAATTATTTCAAATGAGATTCTAAGTTGTTGGCGCAAGAAGGTGGGGAAGCTGTTTTTCCCAAACACGATCACGATGTTATGCAGCAGGGCAGAAATGCCCATGGTTCCAGAGGATGTGATTCTGCTTGATAATGGAATCATCGACACGCCTAATTTGGTGCGGCTTCAGCGTACGCAAGAGGCTCGTCAGGGTGGGCTTGTGTGTGGAATTCATCAGATCCTAGAGCAACTGGCACTGTCGGCCAGTAGGCAAGAGTTTGCTGAAAGGCAAGCTCAAACCTATTGGACCTATGCTAAAAGGAGAGATGACACACTTAGGAGGGCCTTGCAATCCAATTTCTCCAAACCATATCCGGCCTTTCCGGTGTTTCCCGATGATTTATTTAATCCTTGGATACCGCCCCCACCTTTTGAACGAGAAAAGGAGGATGATGAGGAGCAGGGTCAGGAAGACTGACTGATGTGATGACCTGGAGCGAGCATTACTTTTGTTTTTCCATTTTTGTTTGCTCGTGCATGTTTGACCCTGCTTGCTGCTATGACTGCTTGTTTCTTTTTAAATTTTTCTGCTTCTAAAAATATATCTCTGCTTATGTAATTTCTTTTCCTGTTTTAATGAAATTTCCTAGGTGTTTATGTTCTATGAGCACTGAGTAACTCTAACTTAACTAATTTTCTTCTGAATTTTTTAAGCTTGGACTGATTCAGCTTAATTAGACCAAGGTATTCTGATCTCCAGAAACCTTTTGCTTGAGCATTTCTTCTAGCCTGGTCCGTTGCTGCGACAAAGAAGATTCTGAGGTAGTGTCGATTTATATGATCCACTTTAAGCTTAGTTCTAGTCCCAAGCTTAGATTTAAAATTCAGATAGGAAAATTTAAGTTTGGGGGTATAATTGCAAATTGATTATTTATTGGGGACAATGAATAATTCAAGTTTGGGTGACTTTTTGCTACTACAATTGTTTTGCTCGAGCATTCCTCTCCTTCATTTAAAAATTTTATAGGTTGTTGAGTAACCGGGGACATTTGTGATACCCACAGTTTGTCTTCGCGTCAAAAGATGACCTAGGAAATAGGAAAAATGAGAAAAAAATTATTTGCATAAAAATTGATTGTTGAAAATTTTGCTGAGAAAATTCATGGAGCAAAAGTTTTGAAGGATGAATGATAATCTAGCAGTTTTTCTGTCTCCCAAAAATTAGGTGAGTTTCATCATAAAATGTAGCCATTCTGAGGGGCAAGAGATAGAATAACTAAGGATATTTGAGCTTTATAATGAGTATTGAGCCTAGTTGGTGATGAGCTTGAGGCAGGGGTGTACTGCACCATAAAGTGGGTCATCCCATGCTTAAGAGCTTATGACTGTAGGGCTGCCTTAAGTCTGAAAAAAAAAATAATAAAAATATAAACCCCTTAAAAATGTGTTTTGAAATGTCTATAGAGCTAGGTTGTGGTAAGTTCTTAGAATTGAGTTAAAAGTTGTGATTATTTATCCATGCCGGAAGAATTGATTTGCTTATTTATCAGCATTATTCTTATAAAAACCAATCATTTTTACCATCTTTGAAACCATTAAAGAGTCATACAAAATAGATAAAGTGGAAGCTAGTTCAGGCCTTGGATTGATAATACTTATTACTTGTTGCGGACTGTGTATACTTGCACAGAGTTCTAGAGTCTTTTATACCATATTTTTAGTCACTCTAGGAACCCAACACACCTCCAAATTCAGTTTGTGTTATGAAGATGGTAAACCTATACTTGAAGGTTATAATGATGCAAACATGGCAGGTGATTTTGATAATAGAAAGTCTACCTCAGGTTATGTGTTTACATTCTCAGGGGGGGCCTTTTGATAGCACCTGATTCGTGTTATTTTATTACCTCTAATCTAAGCTTGTTAGAGGAATTTAATCCTTTAATTGTCTTATTTGCAGGTACTATGAGAATAGGTGACATTGGGAGCCAACCACACAAAGTGGTGTCAATTCTGACCAATTAAGGAGTTTTGGAGCAATCTCGATGTTCTTGGACGACGATAAGATGAAAAGACCCAAGTGGATTGAAGCAGGCCTGAAGAACTACACCAAAAATCGAAGGTTGAAGCCCCATACTGAGAAAGACCGAGAAAAAAGGTAGCAAGGTTGGAAGAGGGGTCAGCGTCGAGACACTGACCCTGGCATCTCGACGCTGACTCGAAATCGAAGCGGAGTGGAATATTCATGGCGTTGAGATGATGCGACGTTTAGATTAAATTTAGGGCTTTGGTTTAGTCTGTCGTCGGTTAGAATTTTCTGATTTTCTCTGTATTCAGCCCATTTCCTTTCTGTATTTCTTTGTTTCTTTGATTCCTAGACTGATTTTGATGTATTTCTTGATTAGTTTAGCCTTGTTCCTTTCCATTATGCTAGCTTAATTCTATTTTCATTGGATTTTTGTGATGTGGTTGGATTGCATTGATTCTTTCTTTTGGTTGAGCTTGCTGGAACTTATATAATTATGCACTATTTCATTGTTCATCCATGTTTTCCATTTAAACCATTGTCTTTGAATGCTTTCTTAGGCATTCTATTAGTTATTTGAGATAGCTACTAGGTTTGAATCATTCCCTTACATTTTTCTATACGAACTTGCATAACTCACTTGATAGAACCTAGGAAGCATGGAGAAGTTGTTAAATTAATCTAGGAATTTATTTTCTTGATTTCAATTTACAATTTCGGACCATTGTTCGTAATGCAACTAATTCGGTAAATAATCTCGCGGGCTAACGGGTTATTTATTCGGTTAGTTAGATTAGATTCTTGGGCTAGCGGTTTAAAGCACGAGGGATAGCAGGCGCAATATTATATTAATCAATTAATTAATAATGCGGGCTAACGAGTTAATTAGTTGATTAGCACAGATAAGGAGGATGCAGGACTCGATCTACCAAGAAGCAAGTCGGGTTCATAGAAATAGTGTAAAATTAACCTTTAGAGCAAGCAATGAAACCAACTAATCAATCAATCCAACGAACCCCTTGAATCCAATGATCTTTCTCGCATCTGTCATTTCTACCCTTTCTAGCATTGTTTTCTATTTTATATGTCTTCTTGCTTATTTGGTCTATTTCTATTTTTGCACTTTGTTTTCTTTTCTCTTTTGCTCATATATAAAATCTCCCCTATTCTTTAGCACAAAAGTCTGTGATCTGCTAGAATCCCTTTTCCTGTGTTCGACCTCGACCACAACTAAAGCAAGTAGCCTAGTGTCGTGGAACTATAAATTCATTTGGTCGGGACCCTCAATAAGTCCCGTAAAATTGGCGTTGTTCTCAGGGAAGGGCGCATTTCTAGTGTTCTTAGGTTTTTGTCCATTTTCGTTTCCTTTTTGCAAAGCTGAACAATGAAATCAGCATAACCTCGAGGTGTTAATCCCATGGCCGAGCGGATGAACACGATCTAACAGCTCCTGATTCGAGTCATCTTCCATCTCTTGGAGACCTTGAGTCACTAGAGAAATCATATACATCACCCAAGCGCCTAAGGAAGAATTTCACAAGTATTGGGATTGCTTCAATGGGCTATGTGCACTTCTTCATCGCCCATTATATGAGGAGTCCTTACTTCTACACTTCATCGAGGGATTAACATCTTACGATAGAAGGATGCTCGATATTGCGAGTGGTGGTGATGCACTTGAAAAAACACCTAGTGAGGCTAGAGAGATGATTTCGAGCTTGGCAACGTATGTTGGACTCATCATATGGCAAGCACGAGAGGTAAATTCTTCCCATATCTCGAATAGCCAAGATTCTAAGAAACAACAGGAAGGTGAGTGTGATGAGGTCAGTAAACCTGAAATTGAACCTTCCTTAGATTCTGAGTCTGATTCATGTGATACATCATGCATGATAGGAGAAATTGAAATAGGTGTTGAGTTAGCTTCGATCGATTCTATGCCATTTTCTTTTTCCCATGAGCTCATTAATTTTGATTTTCACGAGTTGGACTTAGTCATTCTAGTGACTGACCACTTTGTTGCTAAATTTAAAGGTGTTTTGATTAGTTTGCTTGGGGTGACTAATGATCTATTTGATTTTTCTTATGTTACGCACTCTGTATGCAAGTTAAATTTTACTAAGTAGGAGCTAATAAAAAAGAAGATAAAGAAAAAGGATGTAATGAAAATCACAGATATCGATTTCGGATGAAAAAAAGAGAGGAGAATGTGGTCGAGCAAACAACCTTAAACATTTGCAATGAATAAGTTTACTGACCTCTGTCATTTATTTTTCTTAGTTTGGTTTATTTTGATTAGTTGCTTTTGATTCTTGTTGTTGTTTTGTTTCTTTTTAGGATTGGTGGTACCAAAGCGAGCCCCCATATTTGTATATAAACGTGATTCACCACCCCCGAGCTTAAATTCAAGGAAGTTTCTATTCTTTCCTAAGCATTTGTCTTGTTTTGCATGATCTATTACATTGAGGACAATGTAACCTTTTAGGTTGGGGGTGGGCTATTCTGCTTTAGTTTCTGTTGGGCCTTGAGCATCTGTGCGTCGGGCCTGCGCTTGCGCTTAATGTATATCTTGCATGCCTATTGTGTATATATCTGCTTTAGTGATAATGATTTCCTAGGACTAACTCAAATTTTTTGAAAATTTATAGCTTTTGATGAGTTGTGACCGTGAGTGCCCCAAAAGGGAGTCTTTTTAAAACTTTTCTTGGATATGTTTTGCACAGGTTGGCTATCTTTCTTGCTTTAGAGTAGGACTTGAATGCCAAGGAGCGAGTTACTTACCTCATATTCCTGTTGTCACCCCGATAGGTGTAAGGTTTAGCGAGAAAGTCTAAATTTTTTGCAAAATAGTATGTGGAGTCTTTCTTTGGAGAGAAAAAGAAAATATGCTTGCCATAAAAAAGAGAGGTAAAATGAGATAGTGAGCTTTTTTGTGTAAATATTTTTTTAAGTTCATCTTTCCTTGTTTTATTTCCCTGAAAGAAAAAACATGTTTGCATTGTATTGACCGTTTAGGGATAAAAAGAGTTGCCTGCAGTGTGACCAATTAGGTCAACCAATGGTTAAACACAGGTTATGGGTCCCTGCATTGTAGTGTGAAAGCTAGTGCCCCATCCTAGAAAGAAAAGCAAAAAAAAAAAAAAAAGGAATTCCTTATTCAAGCACCTAGGCAAAGAGGAAGCAACCTAGTTTGTTCCATTTAGGCCTTTTAGCGAGACCTTAGTGCCAGTGCAGGGGAAGATATGATGAGAGTTTAGTAAACCAATCCCGAGTTTAGTAAACCAATCCCGGGTTAATAAAGTTCTCTTTAGGTGGGATAAAACTCTCTTGTGCAAGATTGTCTTTGGAAACTATTGATTTGTCTCCTCATTGGGTCTCATGTGAATGTCTCTTGATGGCTTTAGCTTTTGAATGTTTGAGCTTTTAAGATTAAATCACTTTACATTTATACGCACAACATTTTTTCTTTGGTTTGTGTGTGCCTTGCTCGAGGACTAGCAAGATTTAGGTTGGGGGTATTTGATAGCACCTGATTCATGTTATTTTATTACCTCTAATCTAAGCTTGTTAGAGGAATTTTATGCTTTAATTGTCTTATTTGCAGGTACTTTGAGCATAGGTGATATTTGGAGTCAACCACACAAATTGGTGTTAATTTGGGCCAATTAAGGAGTTTTGGAGCCATATCGATGTTCTTGGACGACGAGGAGGTGAAAAGACCCTAGTGGATTGTAGCGGGCCTAAAGAACTACACCAAAAATTGTAGGTCGAAGCCCCACACCGAGAAAGACCAAAACAAGACCGAGAAAAAAAGCAGCAAGGTTGGAAGAGGGGTCGGCGTCGAGACGTTGACCATGTCGTTAGGACGCCGACGCAAAATCGAAGCGGAATGGAATATCCGTGGCGTCGAGACGCTGCGACGTTTAGTATAAATTTAGGGCTTCGATTTAGTCTGCCGTAGGTTAGAATTTTCTGATTTTCTCTGTATTCAGCACGTTTCCTTTCTGTGTTTCTTTGTTTCTTTGATTCTTAGACTGATTAGGATGTATTTCATGATTAGTTTAGCCTTGTTCCTATCCATTATGCTAGCTTAATTCTCTTTTCATTGGATTCTTGGGATGTAGTTGGATTGCATTGATTCTTTCGTTTTGTTGAGCTTGCTGGAACTTATATAATTCTGCACTATTTCTTTGTTCATCCATGTGTTTCCTGTTTAAATCATTGTCTTTGAATGTTTTCTTATGCAATCTATTAGTTATTTGAGATAGCCACTAGGTTTGAATCATTCCTTTGCATTTTTCTATACGAACTTGCATAGCTCACTTGAGAGAACCTAGGAAGCATGAAGAAGTTGTTAAATTAATCTAGGAATTTATTTTCTTGATTTCAATTTACAATTCTGGACCCTTGTTCGTAATACAACTAATTCGGTAAATAATCACGTTGGCTAACGGATTATTTATTCAGCTAGTTAGATTAGATTCGTGGGCTAGCGGTCTAAAGCATAAGGGGTAGCAAGCACAATATTATATTAATCAATTAATTAATAACGCGGGCTAAGGGGTTAATTAGTTGGTTAGCACAGATAAGGAGGATGTAGATTCCGATCTACCATTTACCATGTCGGGTATTTCTATTTCGCATATCTGGTCTATTTCTATTTCTATACTTTGTTTTCCTTTCCCTTTTGCTCATATATAAAATCTCCCCTGTTCTCTAGCACAAAAGCCTGTGATCCACTAGAACCCGCTTCCTTGTGTTCGACCCCGACCACTAAACTGCAAGTAGCCTAGTGTCGTGGAACTATAAATTCATTTGGTCGAGACCCTCAACAAGTCCCATCACCATCTCATGGCAATCCAAGATTAAAAAATGTGTGGCATTGTCCACAACTGAGGCAGAGTATATTACAACAATGGAAGCAAGCATGGTGATGTTATGGCTTAAAAGGTTCCTTCAAGAGTTGGGTTTGAAACAACATGAGTATGTAGTATTCTGTGATTGTCAGAGTGCTATGGATTTGAGCAAGAATTCAATGTATCATGCTCGCACCAAACACATTCACATTAGATATCATTGGTTGCAATATGTGATTGAAGAGAATAGAAGGAAACTGAATAAAGTCCACACTCACAAGAATAGTGCAGATATGTTGACTAAGGTAGTTCCCGAAAGCAAGATTGAGCTTTGTAGTAAGCTTTTTGGGATGAGGTTGAAGTGATAATGGATGTGATTGTGTCTTTCTCGAGATTGGCTGGAGGGGTAGATTGTTGTGGGTTTCCAGCTCACTTGTTGCACAACCAAGGGTTTATTTTTTAACTTGTGTTTCAGTCCAATACGTTGTGTTATGTGTTTAACCTAATTGGGGTTAAATGAGTTGGCTTGTCTTGAAAGTCTAGGATTTTTCCTTTGATATGAGATGACCTAAGGAAAGAAACAACAGTTGAAAAATACAGAAAAACACACAGAAAAAACATAGTGAAGTAGGGGAGCAATGAAATTCGGATTTTTAGTGACAACGTTCACAAAGTTGTCGATTGCCGAAGTTTCAACTGTTGGATTTTGCTGACATGTGGGCAGCCTATTGGGAACACATAGGGCCTCGTTTTGAGCGGTTGGATCGTTGTTTTAAGCTTTGGTTTGTTTGTAATCACTGCTAGACCGGACCTGTAAAGCTAGAGATATTTTCATCTTTTTTATCTCTCAAATGTTGATCTCTTATGTATGAAAGTATTGGTGGGTTGTGAATCTTTGTATGACTGATTTTGATTCTTTTTCCCTCAATTTTATCATAATAAGAGAAGGTGACAAGGGTGGACGCCTCACAAGTCCCGTGGTTTTTACTCTTCACATCGAAGGGGGTTTCCACATATAAATCGTGTATTATTTGCGATTTAGTCTTCTAAATTTTATGGTTGATTGTTGTCCATTATTGGTTGATTGCTTGGTGATTAATTGGTGATTTATTTGTGGTGCTTTTGGAGCACTATTAATTGGTTGATTGTCTTGGAAATTATCCTAGTGGGTTGTTAATATATTATGTACTTGGGTCCTACTAACATATATTTTTTATATAAAAATATAATGTCGAGAGATAAAATAGATAATCTTTTCTACAAATAAAATACAAAACTAGTTTTACTTTCAACGTACTGAATGGATTTTATGAAGTCTGTTGATGGTCAAATTTCGCTTAGGAATGTGCCTCTCCCTCCACGTGACGACCAATAGTGAATTTGTAAGGTGGCGGAGAAGACGTGACCTGCAAGACGAGCAAGCGCTGCACACCGGTGTGGTGTAGGCCACACACACTCCGATGCTTAAGTTAGACTAGGCCGAAAAGCACGTAGAATGTATTTAGGGGCGGGTGTTTTTCATACCTGGGAATGTGCGCAGCCTCTCCTTTTATAAGAATTTCTAGGGTTGCAGGTCCGTCCAACTTCAGGAGGAAAATTGGGCCATTGGCCTGGGTCAGCCTCGGCAATGGGCCGAGGCCGATCGTGACCCTCGGCCTCTCCCTTGGGCCGAGGCCAAGGGTTGCCTCATGGGGCCGGAGTGTGCTCCAACCCTTTGTCCTGTCTGTTGAACTTCACCCGCTTTTGGGCCCGACGAGCTTGGGCCTTCCTGCATGAAATATCGTAGGCTACTTTTGTCCATAACATTAAGCCCCCACTCTCTATTGGAGTTCACGGGTTTCCCTTGGTTTTCAATAGAGAGTAATGGCCAATCCGGAAGATTAATTGCGATAAAGGTGCGATAATATAGAAAAAAGACTCTCTTGCACGCTACCTCTAGGCAAGTAATTACCTGTTTAAGTCTGAGGAAACAACGACTTGATGGCGATTTTTGGCGGTGCATTAAGAGTTGCTCGCGAAGAAGTAACTCTCTGGTTAGTTGGGAACCAAAACCCAGAACCAGAGTAAGGAGAATCCAAATGGAATACAGCTGTCAAGCTAAAACAAAAGGAAGAAAACAAAAACGGGCGGCTGGCCAAGAAGCTCAGCCCCCTGCTGCCATAGGCAGTAGGTACGCTCGACCTCGGCTATTGGTCGAGGCCGAGCAGGCTAGGCCTACTGAGGCAGGCCTAGTGGGGAATCAATTCCCCTGCTGCCACAGGCAGCAGGTACGCTCGGCTTCGGCCATTGGCCGAGGCCGAGCAGGCTAGGCCTACCGTGGCAGGCCTAGCGGGGATCAGTCCCATCATGCTCCCTTTCTTTTTTTTTTTTTTTGAATCCGAAATTTGAAAATTATTTTCAAATTTCCCTCCATTTTGGCTTTATAAATAGCCCCCTCATCAACTCCATTACTCCCACCTACTTGCTCCCATCTTCTTCAAACCTTGCATAAGGTAGCTTCTTCTTTGCGAATTCCTTTTCTTTTCCATCCATTTTGAATTACTTTGTCACGCTATGGCCAGTGACGATTCAGTCCATACAGAGATTTACTCTGAGGGCTGCTCGAGTTTCTGCGATGAGTCTCCCTACTCCGAGGAGGAGGAGGATGCTGGGGAGGCTGAGGATACCAGACCTTCGGCACACCCTTCGGTTACGTCATCCTCGGTGACCGAGGCTCAACTTGAACGTCTTCGGTAAGAGTATGGCGTTCCTGACGATGTGCACATGAAGGTCCTGGACTCGCATTAAAGCATCTCTCATCCCCCGGTGGGCGAAGTTTCCTTTTACAGGGCTATGTTTAAGTTCGGGGTTCGCCTTCCCCTCCCTTTACTCCTCCAACACTTCCTAATGTTTACCGGGCTTGCTCCTGCCCAAATTATACCTAACGGGTGGAGCAACCTTATAGGTTGCATCTTGTTGTGGGCGTACGACAATGTCAATAAGACCATGGATCCGGATATCTTCTTTTCTGTACACTCTATTAATAAAAAAACCCAACCTGGGGCATTTGTTTTATTACATTAGTGCAAAAAAGGGGGTTATTGTCAACACCCCTACTTTTGTGAAAAACTGGAGAAATGGCTGGTTCTTTGTCAGCGGGAATTGGTTAGAGCAAAACCCGGACGGTAGCCATTACGCAGTTCATACAATGTTTCAGAAGTATGGTGAGCGCTTGTATATTCCTTGTTCCGACTGAATTCTCTAACTCACCTTTGATTTTATTTTGCTTAGTTCCTCGAAGGGCTCGCGAATTTGCTGAAGTCGTGCGACAGATTCCACTTTGCCACCGCAATGGGCCTGACCTGGTCAACCAAGAGAATCTAGTCGTTCTTAGGCTCGCTCGCCCTCTCTCAAGTAAGCTTCCATCATCTTCCACTCCGCGCTTTCCCTTGGTTTTATGCTGAAGTCGCTCTAATTTTAGTCTGCTTGGTTGGTTGTAATCTCAGCTATGCCTCCACGCTTGATTTACGCTGAGCGCCGCAAGGCCAGGAAGGCCCAAAGTGAAGCGGGGACCTCTCGTGACTGACCTTACCGAGGAAGATTATGACGCCCCGTTCGTGGTTACTCGCTTCTCCACCGCTGGACTGAGGAGATCGAACAGGAACCGTCCTCCTGCCGTTCCCACCCCTCCCACCGGGGAAGAGGCCCCTCTTCCTGTCTGCGTTCTTCCTGAAGGCTATTCAGGCACCGGTAGCCAGGCGAACATGCTTGCTCATGACTTCGTCTGTTGGCAGGGTCTGCGGTCCCACAAACCGGAAGGAGAATTGGGTTACGACGACCCTGCAGAGAGCTTTCAGTCTGTCCAGCAACACCTTCGCGAGGTAAGACACACTCCGTCACCTTTCTTGCCTTATGATCTTGCTTTTGTCGAGGTGCTCTAAATAAGTTCTCCACCTTTCGTAGGCCTTCACCAAAGTTACTGTCTCGGCCATGAGTCTAACGAACAAGATAAACGAGCTTCAGGCTTACAGCGTTCCTAGGTGCGAGCTAGTCCAAGCCCAGGAAAGTCTTAATCGGGCCAACCGCTTGCTCGAGGAGGTGAGGGCTGATCTCGAGTACCACAAAACGGAGTGGAATAAAACCAAAGTCCAATTGGCCAAACCTAAGGTTCATCTGGCCGACGCCAAGTTCTTTGTCGAAGAGTTCAAGAAGATAGATGAATACATTGTCTCTCAGAACCAAATGTGGGAAGACGGTGCGAGGTGGGTCGTCCGGCGCATGCGCAAACACGTTCCCAATTTTGACAAATCCATAATGCACGGTGAGATTTCGGCTAAAATTCCCGATCCTGGCTCCTACCCGGCCTCGGAGGGCTCGTCGAGCGGGTGCTAGGTCATAGACTTTTCCGGCGACGACAACTACTGAACACTCCTCCTCCTTTCTTGATCTACCGACTCCATGGCTCCTTAACTCTGCTTTTACAATTCCTGCTTCCTGTTGTTCTTACCATGTACTTTCTATTTTTTTCTTATGAATGAAAAATTATGCATCTTATGCTTTCAACTGTCCTCTATCCTGGTTCTAAGCAATTTTAGCGACATGCAAAGTGACAAAGCATTTTAAGAGGAGAAACTACAATCATAAAACCCGAGGCTTGGAAGCACTCAGACCAAAACCACTGCAATATAACCGACAGTCCTGATTATTCCCAGTAACCGACAGTCCTGATTATTCCCAGTCCCCAACTCAAAAACATGTATCTAATATTTAAAACATGCATTTTTTTGAGTAAGGAAAGCCTTGCCTCGTACCTAGGTTTCTGAGAGCGGTGCTCGGCCTTAGCACCCATGTGGTTGGCCTCGGTCTTAGCATGAGGTCGACCATCTCCTCTGCGCCTTCTGCCCTCTCGAGCTATGATTGGGCTTACATGCGGACTCACTTTCTGCTCGATCGTTTCTTCGCTGCAATCGTCCTTAGGGCTAGAATGCTCGGGCTCGGCCTTGGCGTGAGGTCGAGCATTTTTCCTGCATTGTTGTTATTTTTCTCCTCAAGCTACTGCACTCATCCCAGGGGTGTGTACACTCTTCTGGGGAAAAGGCTTGGAGAGGCCTAGGAAGTTCCCGGGCCTCTCTTCAAGCATCAAGGTCATCCAGGGTGCGTACACTCTTCTAGGGAAAGGGACTTGGGGAGGCCTAGGAAGTTCCCGGGCCTCTCTTCAAGCATCGTGGTCATCCTAGGGGTGCGTACACTCTTCTGGATAAAAGGGCTTGGGAAGGCCTAGGAAGTTCCCGGGCCTCTCTTCAAGCATCGTGGTCATCCTAGGGGTGCGTACATTCTTCTGGGGAGAAGGCTTGGGGAGGCCTAGGAAGTTCCTGGGCCTCTCTTCAAGCATCACGCCACTCATGGCGGAACTTCCTTAGAGTTTAATGTTGTGGTTGAGAGGACATCAGCGGAACTTCCTCCATCAATGAGGACTCGATGAACTTTTGCATTGGCAATCGTTAGGGTGACCACCAGTGCGTCGTTGTGTGGATGGCGTATCCCCACGGCCTCCCTCTCTGTAAACTCTAATTTTGGTGAGTTTTCATCGAGTAGGAGCGAGTACATACCTTGCCCTCCAGGCTCTTGCCATGTCTCTCGGATTGCAGCCTTTAGCTTTTTGCCTGACTCTCCTCCGGATGGTCCTCCTAAAATCGTCTGTATCTTGAGCGGTGGGTTATTGCCTCTCTTGCCTGGCTCTGTCTGCACCGGCCTCTTCCCTCTGTCGTGTCCTACAAACTCCTTCAAGTAACCCTCTCGGATTAGGGTTTCTATCTCATCTCGCAACTGGATGCACTCTCGGGTCGTAGGGTCGTGATCTCCGTGGAACATGCAATATTTGTTTCTGTTCGGCGGCGGACAACAACGTGGTTGCGGTGCTCGTCTTTGGTGGGTGTTTGCGGTTTCACGCGATTTAAAGGTTGGTTTCACGCCTCTCTTACCCGATCTCCCTCTTAATTGTTCTCTCCCTCGCTTTCAGTCTTTTTTCCCTGTCCTTAGTGTAGTTTCAGCGTGGTGGTGGTCAGCAGCGACGTTTTCTTTCCGGCGGCGTCTCCGTTAGGCGCGGTCAGCTTCGTTCAGGACCATATCTTGTTGTTTTCTGACGTTTCGTTCAGTGGGTAAGTGCTTAAAAGTTGTTTTGTGGTTGAAAATAGCGTTTAATCTTATACCCACTAACTTTTGGGTGCGTTCAACAAGCTCTTCTCCAAAATTCCGACGATTCAAGCATTCGGTCTTCGAGTTTCAACATCTTTGAGCAATTTCGACATTGGGTAAGTGTCTTACATCAAGGATTGAGGTTGATTTTGATGTTTAATCAATTACCCATTGATTCTTGTTGTTGGATTCAAGGTACACTTAGCATTTGGAGGCTTAATCATTAATTTGGAGCGGAATTTAAAGCCCGGACAGCAAGTATTAGTTTCTGTTTTGGTGTAAGTTGGGTGAATTTTATCCCCAAAATTACTTGGCCCTAATCGTTGTAAGTCCATGGATTTTAAGAATGTTTTTCCCTTTTTGTGTAGCTTGGTTTAAGGCTTTGAGAGCTAAGGAGTTATTTTGGATGGTATCAAGTATTTGATATGTTAAGGTAAGTAGCCATTGGATTAAGTTTTATGCTTGAACCCATTTAATTGTGCATTTAGATGTGCAAGCATGAGTTGGATTTAAGATCTGAGTTTTACCCTTGGATTCCAATAAGCATGATTGATTCATTTTGAAGCAAGAGGATAGTATGAAAATGTTAAGGTTAGTTGTAGCATGTTGAGTTAGCCTTAACGTAAGTAGTCGTTGGATTTAACTCTATGCATTGTATCATGTGATTGAAAAGATGCAAGACTAGCGTGGTTTGAGTTTGAGCTTAAGTTTTCTCCTTGGTGTAAGTAGCTTTTGAACATGAAGTAGTTGCTTTTGGAATCATTGTATGCTTATTAGTAGTGAATTGAAATTTTGGATAAGTTTTCATGCTTTGGTCAAATGTTCATTGGTATGTTGTATGCTTACTTGAATATGGTTTAAGTGTTGTTTACTTGGACACGACTTAAGTGTTGCTATGCTTGTAGGATTAAGTATGCTTGGAATGTTTGATGCATGATTGTTCTGGATTGTGTTCAAGTTATTGGAGGATGGGTTAAATGTTCGTTGCAGTTGTGATTGGAGTTGGGTTGTGATTCTGACTCAGTTGTGTTTATAGAAGTACATCGTTATTGTTTCCTGGTGTAGAAAAATTTTGGGTTCCCTATATGTATGGCGTTATGCTACCGAATTTTCGGTAGCCTCATAGTGGTTTAGGGATCATAATTACCTTTAAGGAAAGGCTTAGAATAGGGACCTCGACTATGTTTTAGGGCCTCAGGTAGACTTATTAAATTCCTCAAGTCTTACATAGCTAGAGTGTGTTCCTTCCCCATCTCAGGACTGATAGAACGTAGTTCCAGGCACGATTACGTGTGTTCTATTAGTTGACTGTTATAGCTCAGTTTTCAGGCACGCTAGCGTGCACTCTCTCAGTTCAGGACGGTGTTGAGCTTATGATCAGGCACGTTGTTCGTGCGCCAGTTGGCACCAGGCATGTTTACATGCGTTAGTTGCTCCACCGTATTTTTATCTTTACATTCAGGGGTGTTGTGTTGGGATAGATGTAGTTCTACTAGAGGTGGCCAGCTAGTCTCTAGTTTACTTACCTTAACCGACTGACCCACACAACACTCTAGTTGGCACAGGTTGGGGATAGGTTAACACCCTAGACAGAACATGTTTATGTGATCAATTGTGACCCTAGGGTTAGAAACCCGAATGTTGGTTCCAGTTAGGTCCCTATGTCGCTAAGACCCAGAAATTCAGAAAACTCAGTTTCAAGTTACTAGATCTCATGTTTTCAATTTCGGCTCTTAAGTGGGCTACTTACTGAGTATATTCTTATATACTCACCCATGCTACATGTCTTTCCTTTTCAGGTGGTACTTGAGAGCGTTGGCGATTGGCGAGAGTCGTGGCTTGGCTGGCTATAGGACTGCAGCTGCAAATTATGTCGTTTTCCTTAGGAATTTAATTCCTTTCATTCTAATATCAGTTTCATGTTGAACCTTAGTCTTAAACGATTGTTTTGTTTTCATTCGGGATTCATTCAGATGCTTTCATTTCATTATTTGATTGAGGAACTTATTCACGTTTTGGGCCCTATTTGAATTAAATGAAGAACATTGTTATTTTCCGCTTTAAAGTTATCAAAGTTTTCCGTACTCATGCATGTAGTAGCGACCCCTTTGTATGTTTTTATCCCCTTTTTAGTCGCGTCGTTACAATAACTTTTACCAATCTTTATCTTTTAACAATTTTCTTTAAAAATCAGTCCTATCAAAAATTTTACTTTGTTAAATAAAATTCTCTCAGCAATTCTGGTTTAAAAAAAAATTAAAGGAAATTAAAAACTTTATTGTAAAATTGATACAATTAAGTATTAGGGGTAAGATTAAAACTAACTTTGATTCTCAGTCTTAATTTCAGCTCTAATATTTGAAGTGTTTGAATTATAAAGAATTCTATTGAATTATAGAGAATTTCTAATGGAAAACCTTTTTTAAATACATTAAGAGAAAACTAACTATGCACACTTGCCATTTTTTCAATAAAGATTTGAAGTGTCAAAGTTATCATACCGCAACACTAATTGATGTGTACTATCAGTCAACATGAGCATAGCTCAACTGGCATAAAACGTGTATTAATGATCAAGAAGTCTGTGGTTCGGATCTTCTCACCCCCACATGATGTCAAAAAAAATGATGTGCACTATCAAATAAGAAATACATAGGTTTCGAAACCTCCCTCCCGAATATTGTTAAAATAAAAAAAAAACTAATACATAAAGATTTTTATGCTTTTTAATTATGTTCTAAATTATATTACTAATATTTTACTATAATATTTATATAAAGATTATTCATATGTCGAAATATCTTTATTTCAATCAAAATATATCCATTTCTTAACAAATCACTCTATTCAATGGGAAAAAAAAAGTTGTTGAACTGTAATACAGTAACAATGAAATTTGGGTCTATAATGAATAATGAAGTTTGGAATTTGTCAGGTTTGGTTGTATTTGAGTCACAAGTTTTCAAACTCGAAATTTTAATCTTTGAGGTTTGGAATAATCTCGTTTTTTCATTCCTACCAACAACACTTTTGGTCTGTGATAGCACCTAATTAGTGCTATTTTATTGTCTTTCATCTATGCTAGTTAGAACTAGTTTTATGGTTTATTTATCTATTTTATTGTGCATTGGAGGCATTAGGAGAGGATCACACAATTTGGCTTTAATTCAGACCATTTGGAGCGTTTTTGAGCTAACTCTGAGTCCACGGATGAAGAGGAGATGAAAAGACCCAAGCGGACCATGGCGAGCCTAAATATTGATGCCAAGGAGTCAAAAGTTCGAGTCCCAACCCAACCAAACCAAAGGAAGACCGAAGAAAAGAAGCAATATGTTGGAGCATGGCCTATCGTCGAGACACTAAGGCCAATGTCTCGACAATGGCCTGATTTCTACACACAAAAAGAATGTGTAACATCGAGACGCTACGATTAGAATTTTATAAAAACCCTCGTTTTTCCATTCCATCGTAGGTTAGATTTTCCATTCTTTTTCCTTTTTTTTTCTGTCTTTTTGTTACATACCTGTTCTTGTATGATTCTTGTTTAGTTTGGTTTGTAATTTCATGCTTGGTTGCATCTTGTATCGGGTTGTAGTTGACTTTATAGCCGACTAGACTTGTTGACGCCGATAAGGAGACTTTTGGGTGTCTAATTGGATTGTTTGTGGGATTTATGTATTGAATCTGATTTGTTTTCATTTGGAGTTATATTTTAGATTTCGTTCGTATTATAAACATGCATAGTAGATTAGATTGACGCCCTAATTCACAGCTTGCATTTCTATAAATTGCTAGTTTTTGTAGTTCATAAACTGACTCATGAGCACGAGTCCCAAAGAGCATTTCTCTGACATCATAGTTGCATGATAGGTTTAGAATCTAAAACAACATTAGAAATAATTTAGGCCCAATTGTTTCTAACGTCCTAATCAATCAACTAAACTTAATTAGTGCAATTAATTAGTTAATTAATGCGATGAATTAATTGAATTAACTACTGAGTTAATTAGGTGTTAATTCAATGGATGATGTATGGTCGGGTTAGCTATTTTAGGTGGACTTTAGGGTCTTTCATGGGTTAAGGTTAGATCGATTCGGTAAATAATGATGAAATTAGCCTTTTAATGGAAGTGTTTCAATGATCAAACTAGCTCAATCAACCCCAAAATCTCCCTAATCAGTGTCGCTTAGTAGAATTAGTAGTTTTCTTGTAATTTAAATTCTCTTCTGTAATTTTCTACATTTACTTTATCGTCTCCCTTTCCTTGCAAATCCCCCTATGTTGTTACTCTAACTCAACATAACTAGAAAATAATTACCAACCACCACTTCCTGTGAACGACACAACCACTACTACTGCAAAGTAGTTTAGTGTTCCGAGTTTATAAATTTTATTTGAGTTCAACCTTCGACAAGTCGTCCCTTCAAAATGGCGTCGTTGTCGGGGTGTGCAAACAGTCAATTGTTTTCTTTTTATTTTGAGTTTTTTATTTTTATATTTTAATTTTTAATATGGTTGAGAACTTATAGTGGTTTGGGTCGAGAGTTCCTGCAATAAGAGACATTAGCCAAGACAACGAGGTAAGTAAATTTAAATAAAAAAAATTATGAGCAAAAATCTCCTCTTTGTCAGTTGGTTGCAGGGCAGGTGAAGACCTGTGGCCTTTGTTCTACTGCAAGACATGCCACAGATGCTTGCCCAACCTTGCAGCAAAATTCTCTATTCGAAGTGAACTTCACAAGAGGATTTCCAGCCATACCGAACCAGAGGTCGTTTGACCAATCTGTGAACAATTGTTATACTGGTTGGAGCGACCACCCAAACATGGACTACTAAAACAATAAGAGCTTCAACATGCAACAAGGATTAGGTTCAGGTACTTCTTTAGAAGATTTAGTTAAAAAATTTAGCTGACAACATTCGTGTTTTGCAAGAAGGTCAACTCAAATTTCAAGAGGAGACTTGTGTTGAGATACACAACTAGAGACTCAGATCGCCCATATGACTAATACTGTCACAAAATTGGAGATTCAAGTTGGGAAGCTGTCTGTTCAACCTGAGATTCTGAGAAGAGAAAATGTTTGCTCTATCATGTTGAGGAGTGGGACAGCCTTAAATTCCCAACCATATACCCATCATCCATCTACTGCAGTTGAAGAAGAAAGAAAAGAGAAAAAGCCTGAAGAAGAGAAGATAGACGAGTCAAACCTTCCTAAGAGACGTGGGGCATATTTCGATCCTTTCTTGAATCTTAATTCTTAAATTCCTAAAGCTTCTTTTCCTAGCAAGTTAGTGCACCACGACCTAAGCGTTCCAATGAAGATGAGGAGAAGGACATGCTTGATTTATTCAAGAAGGTGAAGGTTAATATCCCACTATTGGATGCTATTAAGAAAATTCCTAAGAAAATGATGCTCCAAGAAAGGTAAGTCAGAGGTAAGTAAGAATATTTCTGCTATTTTGAAAAACATACCTAAAAATGTAGAGATTAGGGCAGTTTAGGATAAGAGGGTCTATATATGGTACCCCTCTTAACCCAAACAAATCTAGTTCAAAATAAAGCCCAGCACATAAATAAAATAACTAATCTCTATACAACTCTATACAACTATAATCTCTATAAAATAATTAATTTTGTTTAAGTGAATTTGTGTTTAATTTCTACAAACTTGCATACATTACCTCTATGTCCCATGAAGGGGTAGTTAGCGTTATTACTAATTTTCGGCGACATGAGATAGAGGATGAGCCACCGTATTATTATTACGAGCCTCCTAGTTTAGGTAAATCTCTTGAAGATTTAATTTTTGAAGTTACTAATAGTTCTCTTGAGTTTCAGCAGGAGGTTAGAGCTTCATTTCAGAGTTTGTTTGACTAAGCTGCGTAGTTGGCATTATGAATAGCTGAGCTAGAATAGAGTTATGAGTATTAGGAGCGTCAGTGCCAAGAGATCACCGAGCTAGAGGGAGCATTTCTAGTGGACAATGATGCTGAGCCTAATTTTTATTTTCCATTTGAAGATCATATCTGTGAGATTGATGAAGAATCTGAGCTCGAAAGTGAGGAATTCCATGTGATAGAGTTTCAAGCTGACGAGTCTAAGTCTGTTCTATCTTTTGGTTTTTCTTTATTTGATTCATCTTTCCGTATATCTCACGAGTCCGAGTCTTTATTCCTTGAGTATTTTTCTTTTGATTTTTACTCTTTATTTTCTTATATTAAAAAATTCAAAAAAATAAATGGATATTCTAGGTCCCATGAGAAATGGGCGGGCCTGCTTCTGTAGGCAGGTTTTGTAGATTGTAGAAAGAAGGGCCCGAAGAATGCGAATTTTTATGTGCCCTGAAAAAAAGATGCAAAATCCCGTCGAGCATGGTGATGTAAAAAATTTGCACCTCGATAATTTCTATCCCTTCTCTTTATTTTTAGTTGTTGTTTCTTTTTAGTTTTTATTTATGTTTGTTTGCTTTATTTTGTTTTATAGGAGTATATGACCTATGTCTGTGGAAAAGCAATCTTTTGAGGCGTTGTGGATCGTCACCCTTCAACAATAGAGCTTAAATTCAGGTGAGGTTTTCTGTTCCCTTTTAATTTGTCCTTTAGTTTTTCATGTTTTCATACATTGAGGACAAGGTAGAATTTTAGGTTGGGGGTGGAGTTAGCTTTGCATGCTTGTATGTTTTAGTTGAGTCTGGATGCACATGAGCATCAGACTATTTTATTCTGCATGCTTAGCACATCTCAATGAAAATAAATTTGATTTATTGATCATTGAAACGTGTATAATGGAAAATGATGATACAGCCTGGATCCTTGATTCAAGTGTCACTCATCATGTATGCTCTTCCTTTGAGGGAATGAGCTCCTGGCAACAGTTAGATGCTGGGGAAATGACTCTCAGAGTTGGGACTGGGGAGCTCATTTCAGCTAAAGCAGTGAAAGATATTAAAATGTTATTCTCCAGGGAACGCTATATGTTATTAGATACGTATATATAGTTCCCAAAATAAAAAGAAATTTGATTTTTATTTCTTGTTTGCTAGAACAAGGGTATTCAGTGTCTTTTTCTGTGAATGAAGCTTTCATTACTAAAAGGGGTGCTGATACATGTTCTGCAAAAATGGAGAACAATTTGTATGTCTTAAGACCAATAGAGTCTAGAGCTATTTTGAACAATGAAATGTTTAAAACAGCTGAGACTCAACCAAAAACGCAAAAAGTTTCTCAAAGTACCTATCTTTGGCACTTGAGACTTGGCCACATAAATCTCAATAGGATTGGGAGATTGGTTAAGAACGGGCTTCTAAGCCAGTTAGAAGATGGTACTTTACTTCCATGTGAGTCATGTCTCGAAGGTAAGATGACCAAACAACCATTTACTAGAAAAGGTTATCGTGCCAAGGAGCCCTTAGAACTCGTACATACGGATCTCTGTGGTCCAATGAATGTAAGAGCTCGAGGAGGGTATGAATATTTCATCTCTTTTATAGATGATTATTCAAGGTATGGTTATTTATACCTAATGAGTCATAAGTCTGAAGCCCTTGAAAAGTTCAAGGAGTACAGGACTGAAGTTGAGAACTTGTTAGGTAAGACCATTAAAACACTTCGATCTGATCGAGGTGGAAAGTATTTGGACTTAAAATTCCAAAACTATTTGATAGAACATGGAATATCGTCTCAACTCTCAGCACCATGTACACCTCAGCAGAATGGTTTATCTGAAAGGAGAAACAAAACCTTGTTAGACATGGTTCGATCTATGATGAGTTATGCTCGGTTGCCTAGTTCTTTTTGGGGTTATGCAGTAGAGACTGCAGTTTATATTTTGAATGTTGTCCCCTCAAAGAGTGTTTCTGAAACACCATTTGAGCTTTGGAAAGGGCATAAAGCTAGTTTACGTCATTTCAGAATTTGGGGTTGTCCTGCACATGTGTTAGTAGCAAACCCAAAGAAATTGGATTCACGTTCAAAATTATGTCTATTCGTAGGCTACCCAAAAGAAACAAGAGGTGGATACTTCTTCGATCCAAAAGAAAATAAAGTGTTTGTATCGACAAATGCTACTTTCTTGGAAGAAGACCACGTTAAAGAACACATACCACAAAGTAAAATTGTGTTAAGTGAACTTTCTGGTAAAGTTACAAATGAATCAACAAGGGTTGTTGATGAGACTGGACCTTCAACAAGAGTTGTTGATGAGCCCAGTTCAGAGGCTGGACCTTCAACAAGAGTTATTGATGAGCCCATTACATCTGGTCAAGCCCATCCTTCTCAAGAGTTGAGAATGCCTCGACGTAGTGGGAGGGTTGTTATTCAACCTGAACGCTATTTGGGTTTAGCAGAAACTCCAACTGTCATACCTGATGATGGGGTTGAGGATCCATTAACCTTTAGTCAGGCAATGAAATGATGTGGACCATGACCAGTGGGTCAAAGCTATGGACCTAGAGATGGAGTCTATGTACTTCAATCAAGTCTGGGATCTTGTAGACCTACCTGAAGAGGTTAAACCCATAGGGTGCAAATGGATCTACAAGAGAAAATGAGACGCAGCTGGGAAAGTACAGACTTTCAAAGCTCGACTTGTGGCAAAGGTGTTGGGTTTTATGCCCTAAAACTCGTAGAGAGTAAATGTACATTTGACCAAACATTAATAAAAGTGATGTATTATTCATTGTTTGTATTATATCTTGTCTTAATAACCCTAATCCAATAAACTAAACATCCAAGGCTAATAGAATGAGGCTTGAACTGGTATGTAGGGACATTCGAGGATCATGTTCAAGTTTTAGCCTAAAGGGTCTTTAGTATAAGGATAAGGTTGGGTACCTTGTCCTGGTGACACTATGGATACGGCCCACTTTGTATATTGATACAAACGTAGTGATCCAACGCGTTCATGTAGTTGACATGCGAGTGGGGGTATCCTGTGCAATGAGTTTGCACAAAGACCGGACCGCGAAATAGTTTACCACTAACTGTAACACCGTTAGTTAGCTTGGTTTCTATTTCACTAGGATGACCTAGACAACTTAGTCTCAATCCTGAGTGTATTATGGACTCCTGTTCACGAGGAGTTGTCCTTTGATTTGTATGGGTGAGAGTGGCCAGCACGCCGACTCAATAAGCCTACCATTTTGGGGACAAGACCGAGTGGGGAGCTGGGAACGTAGTCTTACAAGATGGAATTCACTCCTTCCCGATATTTGGGTAAGTAGAGGTGTGTTCTCTTAAGTGGTGTCTTTGGGTCTTGAACAATGGGCCCTACCCTCTTTATGGAACGAGAGGGACTTCTGTTTGTTGGTTGGACCTCAAACAGGTTGTTCATTAGAGGAGCACTGGTACTTAAGGACCAAGAGGTAGCCCAGGGGTAAAACGGTAATTTGACCTAGCTGGGGTACGAACACACGTGAAGGGCTAACTTGCTGTTGACGGTCGATATCCGTGGACACAAAAATATATCTGCAGTGAGAAGAGTGCAGTTGTGGCTCTCAGTGAACCACAGTTAACGAATATTGATTAACTTGGTTAATGAGTTTAGCCAATTAATCTCATATCGTTGGAGCTTCTAATCTGTGGTCCATTAGGTCCCACCGATGACTCAATTAAGGTGTTGAGGTTAATTTCTAGGGAAAGTTGAGTATTCGAAAGTGTTCGAATAAAAAGGTGAAATATGAATATGATTCATGATTAAAACTATAGGTTATAATTAATGTGCATAAGATGCGCATTAATACTATAGTTATTATGAGAGAATTATGATTAAATATGTGATATTTAATTATGATATTAATTAATTATAGAATCAATTAATTACTGTTTTAATTTAATTAAATTTAGATTTAATTAGATTAAAACTATAGGTTATGTGAGGGATAATCATTTAAATATAGTTTAAATGAATTTGTTGTTTAATTATGAATTAAATAACTTCATTTTAATTTAATTTAATTAATTGTTAATTAAATTAATTTTAAAATAAAACCATCTGATCAGTTATTAGATCGTGGTTTTTTGTTTTGACCTTATCAATCTCCCTCACACGCCTAAAAAAGGGGGTTGGTTACGCATTTTGGAGAGATATTCATTCTGGGTGATCGTGATCCTTTGAGGTTACAGAAACTCTCTCCAGAAAAATCCCTTATTTGCTCTCTCAAATCCTCTCTGCATTTTTTTCCCCTAAGAAACTAGATCCCACCATCTCCCTCACCGTTCCCTTTCAGAGTCCATTGGTGAATCCTTGTGGTGGTGTTCGTGTGGGATTCGTAGCTAAGATCAAGTTCGTTTTGTTGCTGGTTTTCTGCAAACATCAAGAAAAAAATGGCGTTTTTCTATTAAGAACTCTTCAAGGGTAAGAATTCTTGAACCCAAGGATCAATAGGATCTTTTTCTAGATTAGATCTAGTGTTTTAGTTTCTGTTTTCAGCATGTTTTATGGTTTTAAAACATGTTTATTTTCTTAATCTTGCTGTAAATTTATTGTTTTGCCATCGTATTGGTTTCCCAATCGATATTTAAACTGATAAGGTCTCTGATCGTTTCCGCTGCGCTAGGGCTCTTATCCCTATAATTGGTATCAGAGCCAAATCGCGTTTTGAATATTGATTTGGGATTTGCGATTGGCTGTAAGGTGGGATTTGCATAATGTATGTATTAAATTTTGCGATAAACTGTTTGGGTTTTAATTGGCCATAGATTTTATGAGTTTTTGATGCAATTATTTGTATAGGCCCTTGTGTTTTTGGGCATTAATTCATGAAATCGAGTCTGTACAGTCCCGGTCTAGAATAGGTTGAAGATCGATGAAGAACGCGGTATCAATCGAGGCCAATTGGAACTGTTCAGCTGCTGTTTTTTGCCCAGAATCGAGCTTCAGACGCAGCAGCGTCGGGACGCAAGGCCTACAGCGTCTCGACGCTGTCGCGATTTCACCCAGCGAACGGTTGAAATCGTGCCAGTGTCGGGACGCTAAGCTTACAACGTCTCGACGCTGTCGCGATTTCATGCGGCGGTTGTTTTATGTGAAAACGTGTGCTGAAACCCTAATGGGTAGTTTGGTTCGTGCGGTTAGGGTTGAGTTGGGACCGGTTTGGTCCGGTTCAACCTGGTTCATGGGTGGTTCGGGATTTTCAAGGTCGGTTCGAAGTGGTTCGAGTCGGTTCGTGGATTCTAGACCAGTTTTGAAGTTGTACTTTATGTAATAGGATAGTTTTAAAGCTTTAATTAGTGTAATTTTTGCTTTAATTATCCTAGGGGCCAATTAAACTGGTTTATTAGCTATTTAAATGCTTTGTGGATGTCATTTAAATTTTAATCCCACCTTAGGATATAAAGCATGCTCATGCATTATGTATGTTATAATATGATTATAATATTTGGATGATAATGCAGGGATTTTCATGATTTATTTAATATATAGTTGAGTTATATTAAATTCATGAAAATGGAATAGTATGATGCATGCAATTACATAGTTTTAATATAAGAGTTATATTAAAAATAAATTGTTTGCAGCATGCTAAGGTGATTTTCTATTTTTTTTGCTACAATAAAATCGTTTATTAATTAAAAATGGAAATCAAGTTGCATTGAGCATGATACATCCATAGGTTAATATAAAAGTTATATTAATTATCATGCAATGCAAAGTTGTAGTTTAAATTTGCTTAATTAGAATGTGATTGTTAATTGATTTAAACTATAGTATGCATGATTATAGGGCTAATCATTAAAATTTTGAAATAGTTTAAAATTTATGATTAGAAACCGTCAATCTATAATTAAGATATGCATGTTCACATAGGATCTTAGGTTAAAATGAATTAATTTTAATGAGTTAAAATTAATTAGACCTAAGATCATTTTCTAATAGGATTAGAAATTCTTACTTAGTTTTAAAATAGTTTTAATGAACTAAGTAGGACAAACATTCCTGAGATTATAAGGGAACTCTACCAGTGAAGTTCTGTCTAAGGATTGGAGGTATTTAAGTTGACGGTATACGGAACACCTCCTACCTGGGAACTGATCTGGAACACCGGAGTTGAATTAATCACAGGTTAATGTTAGAATAATGTCGCTAGGTAAATTAAAATTGTTTAATACACCTAGACATTAGGTCTTATTATAATAGTTATAATAGGACTAGACTTAGATAAATGACTTAGCCGGATTTATCTAGGTTTAATCAAACCCTAAAATATCCGATAGGTTACCTTAGTGGGAGGAAAATTACAAAACTTGATTTAAATCGAGTTTTGCTCCTGCGTCCCTGTATAGTTCACACCGTGAGATCCATACTCGGCTTCATGTCGTCGTAGAGCGGCCTCCCTTCGGAGAGTGTTTGCATGGGTCAATATCAAGGTGAATGGGGAAAGTGACTATAGTAAGTGGGAGCGGGACACGTGTCAACGTATCCTTCGATCTCCACCCCTAGGTCACAACGTGAGATTCCTATGATCCGCCTGCATGTTGCCCTGGAGCAACCACCCCTTCGGAGGGCCTGATCATAGGATTCGGAACACCGTGAACTCCTGAATAGGAAAAGATCGCTTAGGCTAATTAACAACAGTTGTCTTTCCTAACGGTAGCCTGTTGGTCCGTGCCTCTGAGATCTGAAAGTGAGAGGGTTACACTTACGGGGAGGAGTTAATTGTTAACAAATCCTTGACCGAACAACGGTGGTTAATATCTAATGGAATATGAGTTATTCTGGTATTAGAAATTGACTGAGAAGAGTCTCATTTTAGAGGAGGAACAACTGATCACCCTTCGGTGGCTGTTCTTCTAAACCGCATCGTTGCGAAACTCAATCATAGTTTTATTAGGGTTCTTTGATTGTTTGTTTGCAAAATTGATTGGATGTATGCAATTGTTTGTATTGCTTGTGTGATGGGTTAAGGCAAAGATAACTAATACGATCAATTGTTTGTTTTTCCAGCAATGTCTTCCTCCATAATTTCCTTGCTTAAAAGCGAACAACTTACTGGCGAAAACTTTTCACAATGGAAATCGAACTTAAATACCATACTTGTGGTTGAGGATTTAAGGTTCGTCTTAACGGAGGAATGTCCTCCTATTCCCCCTCGCACTGTCGCTCAGGCAGTAAAAGACGCCTACGAACGCTGGACTAAGGCCAATGAAAAGGTCAAAGTCTATATACTGGTCAGCTTGTCTGAAGTATTGGCCAAGCGTTACGAGAACGTGGAAACTGCCAGGGAGATTATGAATTCCCTGCAGGAGATGTTTGGACTTCCGTCCTACCAGCTCCACCACGACGCCTTGAAGAACGTCTTCAATGCCAAGATGCTGGAAGGTCAATCTGTTCGAGAACATGTCCTAGACATGATTAACCAGTTCAATATAGCTGAGGCAAATGGTGGGGTTGTCTGCGAGCGCAGTCAGGTTGCGTTCATCCTTCACTCGCTCCCAGCGAGCTATCTGTCATTCAGGACGAACGCGAGCATGAATAAGATTCAGTTCAACCTGACTATCCTCCTCTCAGAGTTACAGATTTATGAGTCCTTGCAAAAGAGCAAGGGAAAAATATGGTTAAAGGAGAGGCCGATGTGGCCCATTCCAAGAAGAAGTTCCTGAAGGGTTCATCCTCAGGGACTAAATATGTACCCCAGGCTTCTTCATCGAAGCAGATACAGAAGAGGAAGGGAGACAAGGGGAAGGCTCCTGCACAGGCTGTGCAAGGGAAGGGAAAGGCCAAGGTCGTGGCCGACAAAGGCAGGTGCTTCCACTGCAACGCAGATGGTCATTGGAAGCGGAACTGTCCCCGTTACCTTGCTGAGAAGAGAAGAGAAAAAGAAGGTAAATTCGATTTACTTGTATTAGAGACTTGTCTCGTAGAACATGATGAGTTCGCCTGGATACTGGATTCGGGAGCCACTAATCATGTTTGTTCTTCTTTTCAGGGAAATGATTTCCAATAGCTGGCAGACGGTGAAATGACGCTCAAGGTTGGAACAGGAGACGTCTTTTCAGCTCGTGCAGTGGGAGCTGGAAAATTATTTTTTAGAAATAAGTATTTAATTTTGGAGAACTTGTATTTGGCTCCTAGAATTAAAAGGAATCTTATTTCTGTATCTGCTTTACTTGAACAAGGTTACAATATTTCATTCATGCTTAATGAAGCTTTGATTTCTCGGAATGGAATTTATGTTTGTTCAGCTAAGCGTGAAAATAATTTTTTTGTGTTAAGACCAACTGATGCTAAGGCTATTTTAAGTCATGAAATGTTTAAAACGGCTGAAAAGCAAGACAAAAGGCAAAAGGTTTCTCCTTTAAGTAACAACACGTATCTTTGGCACCTTCGTCTTGGTCATATTAACATCGATCAGATCGATCGTTTGGTTAAAAATGGACTTATAACTGATATAGAAGATACATCTTTACCACCCTGTGAATCGTGTCTCGAGGGTAAAATGACCAAGAGGCCTTTTACTGGAGAAGGTTATAGGGCAAAAGAACCACTTGAACTGATACATTCGGATCTTTGTGGTCCAATGAATGTAAAGGCTCGAGCTGGTTATGAATATTTCATCTCTTTCATAGATGATTATTCTCGATACGGATACTTGTACCTGATGGGCCATAAGTATGAGGCTCTTGAAAAGTTCAAAGAGTTTAAGGCTGAGGTAGAAAACCTGTTAGGTAAAACGATTAAAACACTTCGATCAGATCGAGGTGGAGAGTATCTAGATCAGCGATTCCAGGACTATATGATAGAACATGGAATCCAATCACAACTCTCAGCACCTGGTACACCTCAGCAGAATGGTGTATCAGAAAGGAGAAATAGAACCTTGTTGGACATGGTTCGATCTATGATGAGCTATGCTCAGTTGCCTAGCTCGTTTTGGGGGTATGCAGTAGCGACTACAGTACATATTCTTAACAACGTTCCCTCAAAAAGTGTTTCTGAAACTCCTTTTGAGCTATGGAAGGGGCGTCAACCTAGTTTGCGTTACTTTCATATCTAGGGTTGTCCTGCACATGTGTTAGTGACAAATCCTAAGAAATTGGAACCACGTACGAGAATATGCCAATTTGTTGGGTACCCGAAAGATACGATAGGTGGTCTTTTCTACGACCCTCAAGATAATAAAGTATTTGTATTGACAAATGCAACTTTCTTGGAGGAAGACCACATTCGAGATCATAAACCACGAAGTAAGTTAGTATTAGGAGAAGCTACAGAAGGATCAACAAGGGTTGTTGATGAACCTGGTCCTTCAAATAGAGTTGTTGGAGAATCCAGTTCTTCTCGTCATTCTAGTCCTCCTCACGTAGTGGGAGAGCTTCGACGCAGTGGGAGGGTTGTGATACAACCTAACCGCTACTTGGGTTTAACAGAAACACAAGTAGTCATGCCTGATGACGGCGTAGAAGATCCATTGTCTTATCGTCAGGCAATGAATGACGTAGATAAGGATGAGTGGGCCAAAGCCATGGACCTTGAGATGGAGTCTATGTACTTCAATCAAGTTTGGGAACTTGTAGATCCACCTGAAGGGGTCAAACCCATTGGGTGTAAATGGATCTATAAGAGGAAAAGAGATGTTGCTGGGAAAGTACAGACTTTCAAAGCCAGACTCGTCGCAAAGGTTTATACCCAACAAGAAGGGGTGGACTATGAAGAAACCTTTTCTCCAGTTGCTATGCTTAAGTCCATAAGAATTCTCTTATCCATTGCCACGTTTTATGACAATGAAATATGGCAAATGGATGTCAAGACAGCTTTTTTGAATGGTAACCTTGACGAGAGTATTTTTATGTTTCAACCCGAAGGGTTCATAACCCAAGGTCAGGAGCAAAAGGTTTGTAAACTAAATCGATCCATTTATGGGTTGAAACAGGCTTCCCGATCTTGGAATATTAGATTTGATACTGCGATCAAATCTTTTGGCTTTGACCAGAATGTTGATGAGCCTTGTGTATACAAGAAGATCAACAAGAATAAAGTAGCTTTCCTCGTACTTTATGTTGACGACATCCTACTCATTGGGAATGATGTAGGGTATCTGTCTGACGTAAAAGAATGGCTAGCAGCTCAATTCCAAATGAAAGATTTGGGTGAGCCCAGTATGTTCTTGGCATCTAGATTATTCGGGATAGAAAGAACAAAGCGCTAGCTCTGTCTCAAGCAACGTATATCGACAAGATGTTGGCTCGATATTCGATGTAGAACTCCAAGAAGGGCTTGTTGCCTTTCAGGCATGGGGTTCACTTGTCTAAGGAACAGTCTCCTAAGACACCGCAAGAAGTTGAGGATATGAGACGGATTCCCTACGCCTCTGCAGTGGGTAGCTTAATGTATGCCATGCTATGCACGAGGCCAGACATTTGTTATGCTGTAGGGATTGTCAGCAGATATCAATCAAATCGAGGGTTAGACCACTGGACCGCCGTTAAAGGAATCCTCAAGTATCTTAGGAGAACGAGGGACGACATGCTGGTGTTTAGGGCTAAAGAGTTAGTTCTCATGAGATACACCGACTCTGATTTTCAATCTGACAAAGATTCTAGGAAATCTACGTCAGGGTCAGTGTTCACCCTTAACGGGGGAGCTGTAGTTTGGAGAAGTATAAAGCAAGGATGCATAGCAGACTCCACGATGGAGGCTGAGTATGTAGCTGCTTGTGAAGCAGCTAAGGAAGCTGTTTGGCTAAGGAAGTTCTTGATAGATTTGGAAGTTGTTCCAAATATGAACTTGCCCATTACGTTATACTGTGACAACAGTGGGGCTGTAGCCAATTCAAAGGAACCTCGCAGCCACAAAAGAGGTAAACACATAGAGAGGAAGTATCATCTGATTCGAGAGATTGTGCAAAGAGGAGATGTGGTCGTGACCAAGATCGCTTCCGAGCACAACATTGTTGATCCGTTTATAAAGGCCCTCTCGGCGGAAGTGTTCGAGGGTCATCTAGAAAGTCTAGGTCTGCGAGACATGTATATAGCGTAATCTAGGGCAAGTGGGAGATGTGTAATGGGTGTAAGGATGCCCTAGTTTATTGTATTTTGTATATTTACTTTTCATGTAATGTACAACATACATGTACCATTTCCAGCTTTGGATTATATTGTATATACCTTCCCTGTAACTTGAGTTTTAGTTCAAGTGGGAGTTTGTTGGGTTTTATGCCCTAAAACTCGTAGATAGTAAATGTACATTTGACCAAACATTAATAAAAGTGATGTATTATTCATTGTTTGTATTATATCTTGTCTTAATAACCCTAATCCAATAAACTAAACATCCAAGGCTAATAGAATGAGGCTTGAACTTGTATGTAGGGACATTCGGGGATCAATGTTCAAGTTTTAGCCTAAAGGGTCTGTAGTATAGGGATAAGGCTGGGTACCTTGTCCTGGTGACACTATGGATACGACCCGCTTTGTATAGTGATACAAACGTAGTGATCCAACGCGTTCATGTAGTTGACATACGAGTGGGGGTATCCAGTGCAATGAGTTTGCACAAAGACCGGACCGCAAAATAGTTTACCACTAACTATAACACCGTTAGTTAGCTTTGGTAACCTTTTATGATTATGAGGAAACCTTCTCCCCAGTTGCCATGTTAAAGTCGATAAGAATTCTCTTGTCCATTGCCACCTTTTATGATTATGAGATTTGGCAAATGGACGTCAAGACTGCCTTTCTGAATGGCAATCTTGATGAGAACATCTTTATGTCTCAACCAGAGGGGTTCATTGCTCAAGGTCAGGAGCAAAAAGTTTGCAAGCTTAGACGATCCATTTATGGGTTGAAGCAAGCTTCCAGATCTTGGAATATAAAGTTTGACATTGCTGTCAAATCTTATGGCTTTGACCAGAATGTTGATGAGCCTTGTGTTTACAAAAGGATTATCAACAGTTCAATAGTTTTTCTGGTGTTGTTTGTAGATGATATTCTTCTCATTGGGAGTGATGTAGAATATCTAGCTGACATTAAAAAATGGCTATCGACTGAGCTCCAAATGAAATATTTGTATGAAGCTCAGTATGTTCTAGGGATTCAAATTATTAGGAATCGTAAGAATAGAACGTTAGCCCACTTTATTTTGTATGCAATTGTTTGTATTGCTTGTGTGTTGGGTTTTATGCCCTAAAACTCGTAGATAGTAAATGTAACATTTTACCGAACATTAATAAAATAGTTTATTTTGTTTGTATTTAGAAGATCTTGTCTTATTAACCCTAATCTAATAAACTAAACATCTGAGGCTGATAGTATGAAGCTTGAACTAGTATGTAGGGACATACGAGGATCAATGTTCAAGATTCAGCCTAAATGGTCTATAGTATAGGGATAAGGATGGGTACCTTATCCTGGTGACACTATGGATACGGCCCACTTTGTATTATGATACAAACGCTATGATCCAACGTGTTCATGTAGTTGACATGCGAGTGGGGGTATCCTATGCAACGAGTTTGCATAAGACCGGACCGCGAAATAGTTAACCACTAACTATAACACCGTTAGTTGGCTTGCTTTCTATTTCACTAAGATGACCTAGACAACTTAGTCTCAATCCTGAGTGGATTATGGACTCCTGTTCACGAGGAGTTGTCCTTTGATTTGTATGGGTGAGAGTGGCCAGCACGCCGACTCAATAAGCCTACCATTTTGGGGACAATACCGAGTGGGGAGCTGGGAACATAATCACACAAGATGGAATTCACTCATTCCCGACTTTAGGGAAAGTAGAGGTGTGTTCCCTTAAGTGGTGTCTCCGGGACTTGAAAAATGGGCCCAACCCTCTCTATTGCACGAGAGGGACTTCTGTGGTTGGACCTCAAACAGGTTGTTCATTAGAGGAGTATTGGGAACTTAAGGACAAAGATGTGAACCAGGGGTAAAACGGTAATTCGACCCAGCTGGGATACGAACACACTCGAAGGACTGACTTGTAGTATTGGTCGATATCCGTGGACACAGAAATATTCTGCAGTGAGAAGAGTACAGCTGAAGGTCTTTAGTGGAATGACCCACAGTTAGCGAATGGAGACTAACTTGGTTAATGAGTTTAAGCGAATTAGTCTCGTATCGTTGGAGCTTCTGATCTGTAGGTCCATAAGGTCCCACTGGTAGCTCGTAAAAAGACTTGTAGCAAACAAATATAAATTGTAAATTGAAAGTGTTCAATTTATCCTGGGAATCGTATAATGATGCTTTATAATATAAAGTTTATGAAATTTTATAATATAATTTTTTAATTAATTTCAAAAATTAATTCTTGAGAGAAAATATTTGAAAGAGTTCAAATAAATTTAATATGAATTGGATTCATGTTAATTTTAATAAAATCCCTAAGATTAAATATATGATATTCAATTGGGTAATTAATTAATTATGGAATTATTTATTTATTTATTAATTGGAGACCTTTTCCTATTAGGAAAGAAAATATTTGTAAGAGTTCAAATAAATTTAATATGAATTTGATTCATATTAATTTTAATAAAATCCCTAAGATTAAATATGTGATATTTAATTGGGTAATTAATTAGTTATGGAATTAATTATTTATTTATTAAAATTAGATATTGTTCAGATAATAGATTTGAACTTATTCCTAGACCTTTTCCTATTAGGAAAAGGTCTTGGCCTTTACCTATATATAGGACCCCTGGGGTGGGGTGAAAGGCATCTCATTGTCTCTAATTCTCTCAGAGATCTCTCCCAAAAGACTCCCACAAGTCTCCTGCTTCAAGAAGTCTTAGAGATATACCGGTGTAGCCGATTGGTGGTGTTCGCACAAGAGGGTTGTTGCGTTTTCATTCTTATTGGCAAGAAAAGGCGAATTGATCAAGGCTTTCTACAAAAGTAAGTTTTCTATGAAATCCTTGATCACTAAGATCAATCTAGTTGATTTTTAGCATGTTTATAGCCTATGTACAGCCCATTAAATATAGATTTATTACTGTAATATTTTGCAAATTTTATTGGTATTTCAATTAGAATCTAAGACTCTGAGTAGGTTCGATAATACTTTCCGCTGCGTGAGGCTTTTATCCCTTCAATTGGTATCAGAGCCAACTCAGTTGTTCTTGATTTTTAAATTGAAATTTACAATTTGTTCTTGGTGGGATTTATGCATTATGAATGTTATGGTTTGCATATAAATAGTTTCGATTAATTTGGCCATAGATTTACGTTTTCTTGAATGGTTCAATGTAAAGGCCCCTGCGTTTTTTGGCATATTTTGTAAATCTATTATCCTCTGTAAGTCCGGGTCTAGATTAGGGTGTTTCATGATGAAGATCATTGAAAATCACGTCCAAAATCGAAGCCAAACACGAAGAACAGTCGCTAGAATTTCAAGATTTTGCCTCCAGATACAACAGCGTCGCGATGCTGTCCATCAAGCGTCGCGATGCTGTCCATCAAGCGTCGCGACGCTATCGCGATTTCGCGAAACGTAGGAATCGCGCAGAACGGAGAATATATATATATATATATATATATATAAATCAGATTTAAAGCATATTGGCATGTCTTGCAGTGTTGGTAACATCTCAATATAAGTTCATGGAGGTCTGGATTTTGAGATTGGACTGCTCAGATTGAGCAAAATATTTTTTTTCGCAACCAATCAGCAGCTGACATGTGTCAGCGTGAAGCAAGGATGTTTTTAGGATAAAATAGCTTAAATTATTGTAATTTATGTGCTTTATTTTATCCTAGGGCCATTTAATCGGTTTATACGTTATTTAAATGCTTTATGGATGTCATTTAGATTTAAAATCCCACCTTAGGTTATAAAGCATGCTCATGCATATATTATAATTAGTTATAATGTATGGATTGAAATGCATGGTTTATTTTCATGAATTTTTAATATATAGTTGAGTTATATTAATATCATGAAAAAGGGATAAGCATGATGCATACAATTACTTAGTTAATAAATAGTTATATTTAATAAAATTGTTTGCAATATGCTACTTTGATTTACCATTTTTGTCAATAATTTAATTGTTAATTTATTAATACAGGAAATTTTGAATAGTTTAATATAATTGTTATATTAATTTCATGCAATGCAAGACTATATATATATAGTTTTATCCTATTAACTTGAATATGATTGTTAATTATTTTAAAACTATAGTATGCATAACTATAGGGCTAATCATTAAAATTTTGAATAGTTTAAAATGGATGATTAGAAACTGTCAACCTATAATAAAGATTGCATGCAAACATAGGATCATAGGTAAATGAATTAATTTTAAAATGTTTAAAATTAAATTAGACCTAAGATCTCGTTAATTCTAATAGGATTAGAATTAAGTCTTGCTTAGTTTTTTAAAAATAGTTTTAACCTACTAAGTAGGACAAACATTACTATGATTATAAGGGAACTCTACCGGTAAAGTTCTGTCTAAGGTTGGGGTACTTAAGTTGACGGTTTACGGAACACCTCCTACCTGGGAACTGACCCGGAATACCAGAGCTGAATTAATCATGGTTAAATGTTAGCATGCAATGTCACTAGGTTTATTAAAAGAGTTTAATACACCTAGATCTTTAGAGTAAAGACTTTACATTACTATGGTTAAAAGGGAACTCTCCCGGTTACGTTCTGTCTAAGGCTGGAGGTATTTAAGCTGACGGTTTACGGAACACCTACTACCTGGGAACAAACCCAGAACCTGAGTTGAAATAACCATAGTCATGTTAGCATACGGTGTTGCTAGGTTTGTTAAAAGTGTTGAATTCACCTAGAACATTAAAATTCTCATTATAATAGTTATAATAGGATTAGACTTAGATAAATTGAATTAGTCGGATTTATCTAGGTTAATAAACCCTAAAATATAGGGTAGGTCACTTTAGTGGGAGGTAAAATCAAAACTTTATTTAAATCGAGTTTTTACTCATACGTCCCTATATTCGCAACGTGAGATCCATGCTCGGCTTTGTGTCGTTTTAGCGCGACCTCCCTTCGGAAAGTGTTTGCATGAGTCAATAACAAGGTGAATGGGGAAAGTGCCCATAGTAAGTGGGAGCGGGACACGTGTCAACGTATCCCTCGGTCTCCACCCATAGGTCACACCGTGAGAGTCTTATGATCCGCCTGCGTGTTGTCCTGGAGCAACCATCCCTTCGGAGGGCCTGATCATAAGATTCATAACACCGTGAACTCCTGGAAAGGATAGGGTCACTTAGGCTAATTACCAACAGTTGTCTTTCCCTTTGGTAGCCTGTTGGTGCGTGCCTCTGGGATCTGAAAGTGGGAGGGTTACACTTACGAGGACAAGTTAATTCGTTAACGAATCCTTGACCGAACGACGCTGGTCAATGTTTATAGGAATATGAGTTATTCTGGTGATAGAATTGACTGAGAAGTGTCTCATTTTAGAGGAGGAGTAGCTGATCACCCTTCGGTGGCTGTTTCTCTAAACCTTTAAAGCATCGTTGCTAAACACAATCGATAGTTTGTTAGGGTTCTTTGATTGATTGTTTGCAAAATTGATTGGATTTGTGCAATTGATTGTTTGTCTGTTTGATGGGTTAAGACAAAGATAACTAATACGGTAAAAGTTTATCTTTCCAGCAATGTCTTCCTCTATCATCGCTTTATTGAAAAATGAAAAATTAATCGGCGAGAACTTTCCTACGTGGAAATCCAACCTTAATACAATTCTGGTTGTTGAAGATCTCCGGTTCGTCTTAACGGAGGATTGTCCTTCAGTTCCCCCTCGCAATGCATCCCAAGCGATAAAGGATGCGCACGACCGTTGGACTAAGGCCAACGAAAAGGCCCGTGTCTATATCTTGGCTAGCTTAACTGAAGTTTTGGCCAAGAAATATGAGAACGTGGAAAGTGCAAGGGAAATTATGAATTCCCTTCAAGAGATGTTTGGATTACCATCCTACCAGCTCCACCACGAGGCTCTACAAAAAATCCATAACTCCCGCATGGAAGAAGGACAATCTATTCGAGAACATGTTCTCGACATGATAAACCAATTCAATATTGCTGAAGCTAATGGTGGAGTCGTCTGCGAAAGAAGTCAGGTTGCGTTTATATTGCATTCACTTCCACAAAGTTTTATGCAATTTCGAATAAACGCTAGTTTGAATAAGATTCAATTCAACCTGACTGTCCTTCTAAATGAGCTACAGGTTTATGAGTTTATGCTGAAAAGCAAGAGCGAAAGTGTGGTTAAAGGAGAGGCCAATGTGGCCCATTCCACAAAGTTCCTAAAGGGTTCATCCTCAGGAACTAAACCTGTACCTCAAGTTTCTTCTTCTTCAAAGAAGATATAGAAGAAGAAGGGTAATAAGGGGAAATCTCCTACTAAAGCTGTTCGAGGCAAGGGAAAGGCCAAGGATGTGGCTGATAAGGGCAAGTGCTTCCACTGTAATGTGGATGGTCACTGGAAAAGGAACTGCCCTCGATACCTTGCAGAGAAAAAGAAGGACAAGGAAGGTAAATTTGATTTACTTGTTTTAGAAACGTGCCTTGTTGAACATGATGAGTATGCCTGGATTTTAGATTCCGGAGCAACTAATCATGTTTGTTCTTCTTTTCAATGAAATGATTTCCAGCAGCTTCAAGATGGTGAGATGACACTCAAGGTTGGAACGGGAGATGTCATTTCAGCAAATGCAGTGGGAGCTGCGAAGTTGTTTTTTAGAAATAAGTTTTTGTTTTTAGAAAACTTGTATGTTGTTCCTCGCATTAAGAGGAACCTTATTTCTGTTTCTGGATTGTTAGAACACAATTATTCTATTTCCTTTGAATTAAATGAAGCGTTCATTTGTCGAAATGGAGTATTTATATGTTCTGCTAAGCTAGAAAACAACTTATATGTGTTAAGACCAACCAACACAACAACGCTTTTAAATCATGAGATGTTTAAATCGGCTGAAACGCAAAATAAAAGGCAAAAGATTTCTCCAATAAGTAACAACACATATCTTTGGCACTTACGTCTTGGTCATATTAACATCGATCGGATCGGTCATTTGGTAAAGAATGGACTTCTAACCGATTTAGAAGATGAATCTTTACCACCCTGTGAATCGTGTCTCAAGGGTAAAATGACCAAGAGGCCTTTTACCGGAAAAGGTTATCGTGCCAAAGAACCTTTAGAGTTGATACATTCGGATCTTTGTGGTCCAATGAATATAAAAGCTCGATGAGGTTATGAATATTTCATCTCTTTCATAGATGATTATTCTCGATATGGTTACTTATACCTAATGGGTCACAAGTCTGAAGCTTTTGAAAAGTTCAAAGAGTTTAAGACTGAGGTAGAAAACCTATTAGGTAAGACAATTAAAACACTTCGATCAGATCGAGGTGGAGAGTACATGGATCAAAAATTCCAGGACTATATGATAGAACATGGAATCCAATCCCAACTCTCAGCACCTGGTACACCTCAGCAGAATGGTGTATCAGAAAGGAGAAATAGAACCCTGTTAGACATGGTTCGTTCTATGATGAGCTATGCTCAATTGCCTAGCTCGTTTTGGGGGTATGCAGTAGAGACTGCAGTTCATATTCTAAACAACGTTCCACCAAAAAGTGTTTCTGAAGCACCTTTAGACCATTGGACTGCAGTTAAAAACATCCTCAAGTATCTTCGGAGAATGAGGGACTATCAGCTTGTGTATGGCTCTAAGGATTTGATCCTTACAGGATACACAGACTCTAACTTTCAGACTGATAAGGATTCTAGGAAATCCACATCAGGGTCAGTATTTACCCTCAACGGGGAAGCTGTAGTCTGGCGTAGCATCAAGCAAGGATACATTGCAGACTCCACCATGGAGGTCGAATATGTCGCTGCTTGTGAAGCAGCTAAGGAGGTTGTATGGCTACGGAAGTTCTTGATGGATTTGAAAGTTGTTCCAAATTTGAACTTGTCAATCACCCTTTACTGTGATAATAGTGGTGCAGTGGCAAATTCTAAAGAACCTCGCAGTCATAAAAGAGGCAAGCACATAGAGCGCAAATATCATCTCATCAAAGAGATCGTGCAACGAGGGGACGTGGTCGTCACGAAGGTAGCCTCTAAGCACAATATTGTTGATCCATTTACGAAGGCTCTCACTACTAAAGTGTTCGAGGGTCATCTAGAGGGTCTAGGATGTACATAGAATAATTTAGGACAAGTGGGAGAAGTGTATTGGGTATTGTGAATGCCCTAGTTTATTGTATTTATCTGTGTTTGTACTTTTCATGTATTATACACTATTAATACAAACTACTATTCCTACTTCAATGATTATTCATTCAATTTTGATTGTTGATGTACATTGTCCACTAGAGTTTTAGTTCAAGTGGGAGTTGTTGGGTTTTATGCCCTAAAACTCGTAGATAGTAAATGAAACAAATTAATCGATCTCAATAAAGTGTTATTTGAGTAATTCAGTAATTTGGTTATTGAATAATCGAGTTTGCATTAATAAACCCTAAATCCAATAAACTAAGATCCAAGGTTGTTTAAATGAAACTTGAACTAGTATGTGGGGACATACGGGGATCAGTGTCCAAGTAACAACCTAAAAGGTCTATAGTATAGGGATAAGGTTGGGTACCTTATCCTGGTGACACTATGTGATACGACCCACCTTGTATTCGATACAGATGCAATGATCCAAAGCATCCATGTAGGAGACATGCGGGTGGGGGTATCCTATGCAATGAGTTTGCATAAGACCGGACCGCGAAATAGTAACCACTAGATGTAACCTCGTTAACTAGTTTAGGTTTCTATTTCAATAGATTGACCTAGGTAACTCAATCTCAATCCTGAGTCTGTTATGAACCCCTTTCAGGAGGGATTGTCCTTAGATTTGTATGGGTGAGAGTGGCCAGTTCGCCGACTCAATAATCCTACCATTTCAGGGGCAAGACCGAATGGGGGCTGGGAACATAACAATACAAGATGGAATTCACTTCTTCCCTTATTGGGGTAAGTAGATGTGTGTTCCCTTAAGGGTTGATTCTGGGGCTTGAACAAAGGCACGTCGTCTTCTCCTGGCCCGAGAGGAACTCTTGTTTAGTGGTTGGACCCTAAACAACTTGTTCATTAGAGGAATCAATTGTACTTAAGGAACCAGAGGTAACCCAGAGGTAAAACGGTATTTTGACCCAGCTGGTGTTACGAACACACGTGAAGGATTGACTTACTGCATTGGCCGATATCCGTGGACACAAAAATATTCTACACTGAGAATAGTGCAGCTGTGGGTCTTTAGTGGAGTGACCCACAGTTAACGAATATTGACTAACTTGGTTAATGAGTTTGGCCAATTAGTCTCGTATCGTTGGAGCTTCTGATTTGTAGGTCCATTAGGTCCCACTGGTAGCTCGTAAAGAGACTTGAGGCAATTAAGTATAAATTATAAATTGAAAGTGTTCAATTTATTTGGGGAATCGTATAATGTATATTGATGCATTATAATATAAGGTTTATGAAACTTTATAATATAATTTCAAAAATTAATTCTTGAGAGAAAATATTTGAAAGAGTTCAAATAAATTTAATATGAATTTGATTCATATTAATTTTAATAAAATCTCTAAGATTAAATATATGATATTTAATTGGGTAATTAATTAATTATGAAATTAATTAATTATGGAATTAATTAATTATTTATTAAAATTAGAGACCTTTTCCTATTAGGAAAGAAAATATTTGAAAGAGTTCAAATAAATTTAATATGAATTGGATTCATATTAATTTTAATTTTAATAAAATCCCTAAGATTAAATATATGATATTTAATTGGAAAATTAATTAATTATGGAATTAATTAATTATTTATTAAAATTAGAGACTTTTTCCTATTAGGAAAAGGTCTTCCTTTTCCTATTAGGAAAAAGGTCTTGGTCTTTACTATATATAGGACCCCTGGGGTGGGGTGAAAGACATCTCATTCATTCTCCTACTCTCAGAGAATTCCCCTCAAGGCTTCCTCTGGACTCCCACCAGTCTCCTGCCTCTAGAAGTCTCAGAGTCATACCGGTGTAGCCATAGTGGTGGTGTTCGCACTAGTTCGTGATTATTTCACAAGCAGTTGGTGATTTAATCTGAGTCGTCAACGAGAGTAAGTAATTTGTTACTATATAAATTAGATTTAGATCTAATTTTTGTATGCTTAGCCTTAATATAAATTTAGAATATTTAGAATAGTTCTAAAATTATTGCCAATGTATTGATAGTTTAGATTAAACAAAATTAATTACGAATCGGTCCCAATCACGCTTCCGCTTTAGGGAATTAAGGAATTTCAATCCTTCACATGAGTGATAAGGGGTAAAAGGAGTTGTCTGCGGTGTGATCAGTTAGGCCAACCAAGGGTTAAACTCGGGTTATGGGTCCCTGCATCGTAGTGTGAAAGCTAGTGCCCCGCTTAAAAAGAATGCAGAAAGAAAATGTCTTTTATTTTTCAGGCACCTATAGGTAACGAGAAAAACAATCTAATTTATCTTGTTCGCTCCTTGGTTAGTTCCTAGTGCCAGTGTAGAGGGAAGATAGGTTGAGGGTTATATAATCCAATCTCGGGTCAGTAAGATTGGTCCTAAGTAGGCTAAGACTAATTTATCTTGCTAGTTTATGATTATTATTATGCTTAATTGTATTATTTTGTAGATGTTTGGTGTTAGAGCTTCTCGGGAGGCGATATTCCAAATTGATGTCAATTCGAGGAAATTAACGTTGTTTTGATCCATCTTGAAGTCTGCGGGAAGTCGATAAGGTGAAAGGACCAAAGCGGAGCACTCAAGACTCAAAAACAACGTCAAAAGAAGCAAAATTGAAGCATCAAAACAAGGGAGACCCGAGAGGTAGCATTGAGATGCTACGTAAATAGAGGACCGCCCAAATCACCGTCAACGTCGAGACGCCGACCATGTCGTCTCAACGCCACTTCGATTATATAACTATAGTTTCGCATTTTAGGTCAGAATTCTCGGTCGTTTTCTTTCGTTTCAGTCGCCTTCCTCTATGATTCTTCTCTATTTTCTGTATTTCTTTATCTTATATTAGTTTTAGGGAGCTTAATCAAGTCTTGGGGCTTGGATTAGGCTTGTCTATGGTTGTCTAAGCGTCATTCACTGTAATTGGAACCTCGGTATTGTAAGTACATTTGAGTTTTATGAGATTCATTGAGTTTTCTGTTTTGAATGCATATTCTTCTTGGGTTTTACTGTGCTTCACGTATGTTTTAATTGCCATTTGTTGTTTTAGATTCCCGCTTTTATAATTATCATGTGCAGTAGGTTAGATTGACGCCTTAACTCGCAGCTCGTATGTTAATAATATGCTAAGGAACTAATTTCCAAGTAGCTAATGGATAGTTAGTTAAGTAGTTAGTGAAGGATTTGGAATTCCCCAATTCCATTAAAGCGGAAGCGTAATTGGAACCGATTCGTAGTTAATTTTGTTTATCCAAAAATACTATTGCATTGGTTAAAACATAGAACAAATTCTATACAAACTTAAGGCTAAGCATACAAAATTTATTAGATCTAAATCTAAAGGGGAGAAGCAAACATACCGTCGTTGACGACTCTGAATACTTCAACGGACACCTTTCTTGATTTTGGACCAAGCGACACAATTGGGACACCACCAATTGATCTTCCCCACTATGACTCTAAGTTTATGAACGTAGTTGTGAGACTACCTAATCTTGAATGGGAAAAACTCTAGAGAGAAAATTCTCCCTAGAGTTCTTGGGTTGAGAGAATATGAGAGGGAGGCTAGAGAGAATGCAAGAGTGCATTCTTGTGGCCTTATGTTGTAGTACCTAAACCCTAGGTTTAGTGTTCTATTTATAGGAGAAAGACCATGAATAAAATATTCATTTAAAATCAATTATTTCCATAAACTGATTTAATCTTTTTCATAATTAATTAATTCCATGACCAACCAATTCCATGACCAATCAATTCCATAATTGATTAATCTTTTCCATAAATGATTGATCACTTCCATAGCAATTAAGGAAATTTTGGTTCCTTTGAACCCGAGAACAATATCAAAAATTAAAATCTCCAAAATTATTAGAGAATTAAATTCATGAAATTTAATTTATCGACTTAAGAGCTAGGCTTAATTTCCAAATACAAACTTTAGGGAATAGACTCCTATAATCTAGAATTAGCCTAATTTTCTAACGTGGGGCGTTATATTGTAGGTACGTTTTGATGGGTTGAAATCCCTTTGGCAGCAGAAGCAATCAAGAACTTTCTCGAATTAAATTTCAATTTTAGGAAAAACCAATACGTTGGTAAATAAAATTACAGAAACAGATTTTCTATAAAATGATTAAGATTAAGCATGCTGGAAATATATTCAAGATCAAGAACACTTACTTGGATTTTTGAAGAATACAACACGATGCTCCAATTTCGTTCTTGATCTTCCAATCGACACCACCATTATGGATCACCCGCTATATCTCTTGGGTCTCTGAGATTTGGCTTGTGGGAACCCAAAATTCATCTTGGAAGGGAATTTTCAGCAAGGTTCTTGCTGATTTTTGGTTGAGAGATAGAAAGAATACAGAGATAGTTTTTCTCTGTGTAAATCGTGAATGAGAGGAAAATGGGAGGAGCCTCAACAAACTCCCTCTCCCCTGTACGATAAGTGGGGAGGGAGTTATTGCCCTATTAGATCTAGACCGTTAGATCTTAATCAAAATGATCTCGGGCATTAACTAATTAAATAATAAATATTTAATTAATTAATTAATTATAATTAATTTAATTAAATCAATATTAATTAAATGAATTATAATATAAAGTTTTTAATTCAATTTGAATCATGTTCAATTAAATTAAATTGGCCATTCAATTAATTCTAAATTAATTGATCCCACATTAATTAAATATCAAATATTTAATTAATTTTATAATTGAATCATATTCAATTTAATCTCTCTCATTTAACCTATAGTTTTAATGTGCATCAAAATGTCCATCAATATAAACTATAGTTTTAATTTGATTAAATCACATTTAACCAAATTAAAATTAATTAATTCCCCAATTAATTAATTCATGAATTAATCAAATATCACATATTTAATTAAATTCATAATTCTCTCATTAATTAATTTTGAATCATATCCAAAATTAATTTTATTATAAAGTTTAATTCATTAATTAAACTTATACTCTAATGTATCTCCATACATTATATTAAGGGAAAAATACACGTTTAGTCCCTGAGGTTTGAGTTTAGTGACAGTTTGGTCCCTGAGTTTTCAAACTCAACAAAAATACCCCTGAGTTTTGAAATAAGGAGCACTTTGGTCCCTGTCGTTTATTTTTCTGTTAAATACTAACGGTTGCTGACGTGGCACTATTATTTTAATAAAAAAATAATTTTTTTATTTTAAAATAAAAACAAATAAAAACAAATAAAAATATTATTATTTTAATTATTCTTAAAACTCAACCCTCAATCTCATCTTCTTCATCCTCTTCCCTCATCCTCTCCATCTTCTTCTTCAAACCTCCGATGGTCGTGCCGCCACATGCGAAAGTTTTTTTTTTTTCTTTCTTTCTTCCTTCTTCTTCTCTTCTTCCTCTCCTTCCTCAAAGTTTCAACAACTTTTTTTTTTAAATGAAAGAGAAAGGAGGAGGGAGCTCCCTCCTCCGTTTTCCGGCGCCGGAACGGAGGGAGAAGGCCCCTCCCTCCCTCCCCGTTACAGATCTGTAAAAGCTTTCTCACACGCTCTCTCGCTCTCTCTTTCTCTCTCTAAAAAGCTTCTCAATTTCTCATGAAGTTGCCACGTCGTTTCCCCCACTTTATCCAACCACCGCCTGCCGTCCCTCCTCTCCTCTCTCTCCATTTCACTCCAATCCCCTTTTTCTTGCTTCCTTTCTCTCCTTCTCTCTCAGTTTCAATTTCAATTTCCTCCTCTTCCTTCTTCCATTTGTCTTCCTCTCTTTGTAGTTGTACATGTCATACTCTCCCCTTTTCTCTTTGAGTTTCCTCGAAACCCCCCTTCGATTTCACTCTGTTCAATTCCATTCACACCCCTTTCTTCACTTCCAATCCCTCTCTTATTAATTTCTTCTCTCTGATTCCTTCTGGGGTTTGCTCATTTCTCTCCTTTCTACCATGCCTGCTTGGTGGGTAAGAAAATTCAGTAAAAACAAGGAGCATCACAATCACCCCACTACCTTTCTCAGCTCCTCCAAGTCTTCTTCCCCCAAAAGTGACCCTAAGAAGCCCACCGATAAGCCCAGGAGCTTCGATGAGGTCTCTGCTGTGATTTTCTCTCGCAGTTCCCCGAGGTCCAGCAGGGATCTCGGCTCTTCTGGGGGTGCTGATCGTGGCGGCTCTTCTGGGTTTTCTAGGTTTGACTCCGATAGTGGGGATAAGAGTCATCCTCTTCCTCGACCTAATAATACTTCCGCCCTTGGGATTGATCAAGGAGTCGGGATTAGATCTGGGTCGGCTTCGGTTTCCAGTGTTAGCTCTTGTGGCTCTTCGGATGATCATCCATCTTCTCACGAACAGCTTCAATTTGGAGGTTACAGGTGGGTTTCTTATTTGGAAGGTTTCTGACACCGATCGGTGCTTGTTTGTGTAGTGATTTCGTGTTATGATATTGGGGTTTTGGGAATTCGGAGTTTGTGGACTGTAACGGGGAGGGAGGGAGGGGCCTCCTCCCTCCGTTCCGGCGTCGGAAAACGGAGGAGGGAGCTCCCTCCTCCTTTCTCTTTCATTTAAAAAAAAAAAGTTGTTGAAACTTTGAGGAAGGAGAGGAAGAAGAGAAGAAGAAGGAAGAAAGAAAGAAAGAAAGAAAGAAAAAAAAAAAAAAAAAAAACTTTCGCCGCCGGCGAGCGGCTGCCGGCGGCGGCATGTGGGCGGCGCGACCATGGAGGTTTGAAGAAGAAGATGGAGGGGATGAGGGAAGAGGATGAAGAAGATGAGATTGAGGGTTGAGTTTTAAGAATAATTAAAATAATAATATTTTTATTTGTTTTTATTTGTTTTTATTTGTTTTTATTTTAAAATAAAAAAATAATTTTTTTATTAAAATAATAGTGCCACGTCAGCAACCGTTAGTATTTAACAGAAAAATAAACGGCAGGGACCAAAGTGCTCCTTATTTCAAAACTCAGGGGTATTTTTGTTGAGTTTGAAAACTCAGGGACCAAACTGTCACTAAACCCAAACCTCAGGGACTAAAAGTGTATTTTTCCCTTATATTAATTGCATCAAAATACAATTAACTTATATTCTCTTTAATAACCAAGACTATATAATCTCAGAACCCGTTGTGAGCTAGCAGGTGGACCTAATGGACCTACAGATCAGAAGCTCCAACGATACGAGATTGATCAGCTAGACTCATTAACCGAGTCAATCAACATTCGTTAACTGTGGGTCACTCCACTAAAGACCCACAGCTGCACTCTTCTCACTGTAGAATATTTCTGTGTCCACGGATATCGACCAATGCAGTAAGTCAATCCTTCACGTGTGTTCGTAACACCAGCTGGGTCAAATTACCGTTTTACCCCTGGGTTACCTCTGGATCCTTAAGTACCACCGATCCCTCTAATGAACAATTTGTTTAGGGTCCAACCTCTAAACAAGAGTTCCTCTCGGGCCAGGAGAGGACGGCGCGCCTTTGTTCAAGCCCTGGAATCAGCCCTTAAGGGAACACACATCTACTTGCCCCAATAGGGGAAGGAGTGAATTCTATCTTGTATTGTCATGTCCCCAGCCCCCCACTCGGTCTTGTCCCCAAGAAGGTAGGCTTATTGAGTCGGCGTACTGGCCACTCTCACCCGTACTAATCAAAGGACAATCCCTCATGAGAAGGAGTTCATGACACACTCAGGATTAAGATCGAGTTACCTAGGTCATCCTATTGAAACAGTAACCTAACTAGTTAACGGTGTTACATCTAGTGGTTTACTATTTCGTGGTCCGGTCTTATGCAAACTCATTGCATAGGATACCTCCGCTCGCATGTCTCCTGCATGGACGCCTTGGATCAATACGTCTGTATCGAATACAAAGCGGGACGTATCACATAGTGTTACCAGAATAAGGTACCCAGCCTTATCCCTGTACTATAGACCTTTTAGGTTGTTACTTGAACACTGATCCCCGTATGTCCCCACATACTAGTCCAAGTCTCATGTAAACAACCTTGGATCTTAGTTTATTGGATTTGGGTCATATTGTGCAATTCTAGACTTAATATGACAATAACACTTTATATCATAAACCTCAATAACACTTTATTGATACAAGTGTATAATTCATTAATCATTCACTATCTACGAGTTTTAGGACATAAAACCCAACACGTTTCTCTTACACACCATTATTAAAATGTTGACAATGAGAAAAGATAAAAACAATTTCTCACTTTCTATCTTTTCTCTTTCATAGTTTTCAATATTTTAATAAGGTGTGTAAGAGATTTCTACATACACCATTATTGTTTTTTATTTTCTTGGGAAGATAATGCTTCAAACAGCATCCCTGCTAGGCTGGTATATTTATGTGCCACAATTATTAAAAAAAAGGGTAAAATACCTTTTTGGTCCCTCATATTTTAGGGTCGTTTCCAATAGGTCCCTAGGTTTCAAAATCGGACAATCAAGTCCCTACTGTTTAAGAAATGGTTCTATTGAGTCCCTCCACCGTTAATTTTTTAAACGGTGTTGACGTGGCATGTTAAAAAAATAAAATAATATTTTTTTAAAAATTTAAATAATAATTAAATAATAAATAATTTAATTTAATTTAAAAAATAAAATAAAAATCTCTCACTCTCCTTCTCCCCTCCCTCTCCCACCTTCTCTCTTCTTCTTCCCACCCTCTCTCCCCCACCACCGAAGCCTCATCCCCCACCACCGGAGTCTCCTCTGCCGTCGGAACTTCCCCGCCGGAGTTTCTCCGAATGCCTCTCTCTCCTCCTTCCAAACCCCAACACCTCTCTCTCTCCTTCTTCCAAACCCAACAACACCTCTCTCTCCTTCTTCCAAACTCAACACCCACCTCAACTTTTCTTTTTTCTTCTACTTCAAGATCCACTCCATCCAACACCCACCCACCTTTTTCAATAAACCATTTCTTTCTTCCCCACCGCCCACACAAACCCACGATCTTCTTCTTCCCCCACTGCCCAACATCTTTTCAATAATTCTAGATCTGAGCACGAAACCAAAAAAAAAAAAAAAAAAAAACGCAGCAACCTCGATTTTGGGGTTTTTTTTTGTTCATTTTTTAATCTCTTCATCTATCTTACTCCGGCGAAAATGGTGAATGAAGCAGCGGGAAAAAGGGAAGGAAGAGAAAGGAAGGAGGAATGAAGGAGAAAGAAGGGAAAGGAAGGGTAAGAATAGGAGGTGGTGGCGGGAAAGAGAGAGAGAAAGAATGGGGGCGGTGGGAAGGAAGGGAAAGAAAAAGGAAGGCGCGGCGGCGGAGGGGAGGTGGCGGCGACGACATAAACTGGCGAGAAGAGGAGAGAGAGGGAGTAAAACCAGAGGAGAGAGAGAGGGGAATAAATCCAAAGGAGAGAGAGAGAAAGTGTGATATTTTCGTGTGGGGGGAGAGAGAAGAGAGAGTGAGAGATTTTTATTTTTATTTTTAAAATTAAATTAAATTATTTATTATTGAATTATTATTTTAATTTTAAAAAATATTATTTTATTTTTTTAACATGCCACGTCAGCACCGTTAACTGCCACGTCAGCACTGTTAAAAAAATTAACGGTGGAGGGACTCAATAGAACCATTTCTTAAACAATAGGGACTTGATTGTCCGATTTTGAAACCTGGGGACTTATTGGAAACGACCCTGAAACATGAAGGACAAAAAAAGTATTTTACCCTAAAAAAAACCATGACAAATAATATTTTGTCTGGTTTTGCATTTGTCAATATACTTGACTTTGTTTGGTTACATTATTAATTCCATTTCCTGATATTTTCTCCATCGTTCAATTTCAACCACACGTCCACACCATCACACTTATGATTTGGTGTCCTCACTCTACTCCACTAGCCTCCTTCACCAGAGCTTAGCTCGTACAATTATAAAGTAAACAATAATTGCTTCTTATTTATGAAGTCTTTTTCTTTTGAATATTATGTGGGTTAGTGTTGAGGATCCCACGTTGAAAAGATTAGTGAAGAACTCACAATATATAAGCTACAAGGGTCATTCATTTCATTGTCAATTGGTTTTGAGTTGGAACCCCATGTTATTTAATATGGTATCAGAGCCCATTAAATCCAAACGGCTATTCGGTCCAATAGAAAAAAAAATTGGGATCCGATCCAAGAATGGTGTCAATCCCACATTGAAAAGATTAGTGGAGACCTTACAATTCTTAAGATACAAGGGTCACCCCAGCCAGAAGTCTTGATAAGTTAATTTTTACAAATTTTTTGAATATGTGAGAGGTCTATTATACATATTTTTATAGTTCACAAACCTATTAAAATAAATCCAAAATTAAAAGTTTGAAGATTTATTAGACACTTTTTAAGTTTCAAGGACCTTTTTGATACAAATTTGAAAATGCGGTTCCCTTCAAAATTAATTGGTAATACAAAATTAATTGGTAATGAGAGAAGTAACTCATATATTTTATAAGTTGTGAGGTTTTCATTCATTTTTTTCAACGACCGTTTTAGGTTTTATGAGCTTTGATACAATATTTGATAAACATAGAGTTTCAACTCAAAACCAATTGATAATGAGAAGAGTAATTGTTAGATATTTACTCGTTCATGTACTTGATTTGTATTTTCTTTTACCGTTGTATTTTCTCTACTATTTTTATACTTTCCCTTCTTCCTATTGTATTTGAACACGTGGTCTTTTGTTTGTTATTAATACAGCCCCTATGCTCAGACCTTTCTTGTCAAGCATTTTCTATTTAGAAGTTTTAGCATCATTGTTATCTCAGTAATCCATATATGTTATAACTTGTGAGGTCTTGATTCATCTTTTTGACGTGGGATCCTCGACACGACAAAGAGAGAAGAAGTATATTTATGTGGCTGTCCCGCATGGTATAGTGGTATACATAGGGACGTAATTGCCCTTATAAGGTTGACACGACCTTTCAGAGTAGTGCAAAACAAAATCCTAGTTGATTTCAGAGACTAAATTAGCAAATCTGTTCAACGGCGATGGCATCAGCAAAGGGAAGTAAGAAGCAGGAAATGGAATGTGGAGATGAAGGAGCAGATGCGATTGTAATAACTGGAGTGAGCAAAGGGCTAGGAAGAGCTCTGGCTTTGGAACTCGCCAAGCGTGGCCACATAATTGTTGGCTGCTCCCGCAACCAAAACAAGCTCGATTCACTCCAAGCAGAGCTCCGCAACATTTCTTCACGCAATCACTTGCTCCTCAATCTCGACGTGGTAATTGCTTAAGTCACTTTTGTCATCTTCAAAATCACTCTCAAACATATATTTAATTTTCATATTTGAATCATTAAAGGCACGTTTCGAAGTCTATCCAATCTCCACATATGAGTATTGAAATATTATTATTATTATTTTTTGAAGAGGTTAGATGATAGTGTGAAAGAGATGGCACGAATAGTCTTGGAAAAAGTGGGTGCGCCTGATATTATTGGTAAATTAAATTAAATGTGTGTTATATATGTGTAATTCTTTTTATTATTATTAATTTTTTCTCCTCAATTAATTAAGAAGTGAACTTTTTTTTTTTTTTTTTTTTGTAGTAAATAATGCAGCTATATTTAATGGAAATGGTAAGATTTGGGAGGCTTGTGCAAAAGGGTTTGATGATGTGATAGACACAAATATAAAAGGGACGACAAATATGCTACGCCACTTCATTCCTCTTATGATTTCTAGAAATCAAGGCGTCATTGTTAATATGTCTTCCATTTATGGAAAAACTGGAGCTCCCCTGGTACGTATATAATATAATTAGTGTAAACCTTTCCTATGTAACACAATTTCACTAAATCTTTTTCATGAGTTGAAACACCAGAAAATAAATAGGATGCTTTTGCTTTCACTCATATTTTAACAATTTCTTTAATTCAATGTTTAATAATATAGAAAGAAAGTTCTTTCGTCATTATATCCTTGAAATGTTAATAGAATAGTGTTCAAAATATTAAAATCAAGGGAAAAATACACTTTTAGTTTATCAGGTTTGAGTTAAGTTTCATTTTGGTCTCTGAGTTTTTCAAACTCAAACAATTTAGTCCCTGAGGTTTGGTTTTAGTTTCATTTTAGTCCCTCCATCCATTTTTCGGTTAAAAACTAACGGTCAACAAACATGACACCCCTTTTTTATTAAAAAAAATATTTTTGAATTTTTTAAAATATAAATATATTAAAAATAATAAAATATTATTTTTTAAATTTTTATTATTTCTTTCTCTCTCCTTCTTCTTTTTCTTCTTACTCTTCTACTTCCCCTTTTTCTTCTTCTTCAACTCCGGCGCCGGCTGTCAACTGTTAGAGAAGTTTTTTTTTTCTTGATTTCTCTATTTTCTTTCTTTTCTCTACCTTTTCTTTTTAATTTTAATAAAAAAGATAGAGAGGGTCCTCCCTCTCCCTTTCTGGCACCGACAACGAGAGGAGGGAGGATCTCCTCCCTCCTCCCGTTGTCGGTGCGAAACCTCAGGAACCGTCGGAAACTTCCTCACCGATTTTTCTTCCGCCCAAAACCTCCCTCCTTCTCGATTTTTCTTAAGCCATTCGTGAACCGTCGAAATCTTCCTCAACAAACGTTGCTGTTACCCCGTCCCGTCGACGTGAACCCCATCCCATCCCGTCAGTTGCTGCAACCTCGTCCTGTCGACGTGAATCGTTGGAGAATCTTCCTCTGTTTCGGCGTCGATAAATAGAGGGGGAGGTCCCTCCCTACCTTTGTTTTTTTTTTTTTAAATTAAAAGAAAAAACAGAAGAAAGGAGAAGAGAAGAAAGGGGAAGAAAAGGAGGAGGGGAGGAGAAGAAGAAGAAGGGGAGGAAAAAAAAAGGTCGGCGATCGCTGGCAGCAGTTGCAAAGTGGTGGTGATGGTGAGGAAGAACCAAGATGATGGTGATGGTAAGGAGGAGGAGGAAGAAGAAGAAGAAAGAAGGGAAGGAAAAAAATTTTAAAAATTTTTGGGAAAAATACACTTTTGGTTCTTGAGGTTTGGGTTAAGTGACACTTTGGTCCCTAAGTTTTCAAACTCAACAAAAATACTCGACGTTTGAGATAAGGGGCACTTTGGTCCTTGCGGTCAATTTTTTTGGTTAACTTTTAACAGTTGTTGTCGTGGCACTATTATTTTAATATAAAAAATTATTTTTTTTAAATAAAAAATATTAAAAAATAAAATATTAATATTTTATTATTTATTTTATTCTCCCTCCCTTTCTCTCTCATCTTCTTCTTCTTCTCCATCTTCTCCTTCCCCCTCCTTCTTCTTCTTCCTATGTCCAGCGATCGGCAACCACCGCTCGTCGTCGCGGCTGCCGCCGGCGACTGGATTTTTTTTTCTCTTCTTTCTTCTTCTTCTTCTCTTCTTTCTTCTTCTCTTCTTTTTCTTCACTGTTTTTTTTAAAATATAAAATGAGAAAGGGGAGGGCTCCCTCCTCCGTGTCCGACGCCGGAAACGGAGGAGGAAGGTCCCTCCTCCCTCCCCCGTTCCAGATCTGGAACGAGGGAGGGAGGTCCCTCCTCCTCCCCTTTCTCATTTTTTATTTTTTATTTAAAAAAAACAGCGAAGAAAAAGAAGAGAAGAAGAAAGAAGAGAAGAAGAAGAACGAAGAGAAAAAAAATTCAGTCGCCGGCGGCAGCGCGCGGCGGCGAGCGATGGCCGCTGGTCGCCGGACATAGGAAGAAGAAGAAGAAGAAGGAGGAGGAGGAGGAGGAGGAGGAGGAGGAGGAGGAGGAGGAGGAGGAGGAGATGGAGAAGAAGAAGAAGAGAGAAATGGAGAAAGAATTTAAAAAATAATAAAATATTAATATTTTATTTTTTTAATATTTTTTATTTAAAAAATTAAAAAAAAATAATGTTTATATTAAAATAATAGTGCCACGTCAGCAACAGTTAAAAGTTAACCAAAAAATTGACTGTAGGGACCAAAGTGCTCCTTATCTCAAACCTCAGGGGTACTTTTGTTGAGTTTGAAAACTTAGGGACCAAAGTGTTACTTAACCCAAACCTCAGGGACCAAAAGTGTATTTTTCCTAATTTTTTTTAATAAAATATCAATGTCTCGTCAGCAATCCATTAAACATTAATGGAAAATTAGATGGAGTGACTAAAATGAAACGAAATTCATACCTCAGGGACTAAATTGTCGAGTTTGAAAACTCAGGGACCAAAATGAAACCTAACCCAAACCTCAAGGACCAAAAGTGTATTTTTCCCTAAAATCTAATACAGATGGAAAAACATTATGTGACCAAAGTGTGAACTTTTTCAAATAATTTTAATGTCGTTATGTAGGGTGTGTTTGGTTTAACTTTTCAAGTGTTTAATTTTGAAAAAAATTCTAGTGTTTGACAACCTTTAAAAATGAATTATTAGAAAATGAAATTGATAAATAAATCATTTTGAGAGAAGCCCTTGAAACCAACTTTTTAAAAAAGAGTCTCCAAGTATACAATAATTTGTGTATAAAAATACTTGTTGATGCCAAAATCCGGACAGATGATTCACCTGACCTTCACGTGACACCAACAGTGAATTTGCAGAAACTGGGGAATACGTGACCTGCAAAACCAGCAAAAATCACTACACATCGGCGTGGTGTAGGCCACACCGCCTCCGATGCCTAAGTCAGAAAACCGAGGAGAAACTATAGATAGTAAGGGGAAAGTCAGGAGTAGAGTTCCGGCCTCCCTTTCTTCCGTGATGAAGAAGGGTTTTTATACCTGTTTGTCTTCCTAGGGTTTTTAGGAATTCGGAGGTGTTTCAGGATGAACCAGGCGGAATCGGGGCGATCCGGGGCATCACGGAACAAATAGAGGTCACTGGGCTCGGCCTGCTTGCATATGGCCCGACCATTTGGTCGGGTCTTCCTCTGTGCCGGTCTTTTGGCCATACCTCTGCCCGGTTGTCCTCGTCAGCTCTTTGTGTTTCTGTGTGGTCCAAAATTACCTATAACAATACTTATAAGAAAATGTAACCAAACATATGAGTGTTTAAATTCTAAATAATTTTTATATAATATGTTTTCTTTTTTTTTTTTTTGAAAAATATATAAAATGTTTTCTAAAACATGCATTATTGAAAAATATTTAAATTAAAATGTATTCCAAACAACCCGTAATATTTTTGTGATTTGTTTTAGCATTATATTCTTTCTTATCAATCTTTACGTTAGTTTTTTTTAGGTTGAATCACAAGTTTACTCTCAAACTTTGAAAAAGGGTTCAAAATGCGTGTTAAAAAAAAACATAAAAAGAACAAACAAAGAAAAAAAAAGACAAAAAGAAAAACAGCGCTCTTGAAGGGTCAAACTAGAGTGAAGGTGATTGTCAGGAGGGACTGTTGGTGTTGGACTACGTGGTTATCGTATCCAACGTTTGCAGCGTTTAATATAAAATAATAAATCATTTTTAAGTTGAGCCCCCTGGCCCTATGTAGCTACGTCTGACACACTTGTTGTATCAATTTCATATTTGTACATTAAAAAGGATCAAATATGTTTTCAAATTTTTAATTTGGTTTTCAACCGATTCTTAAATTTTAAAAAATATTTCATAGGTACTCAAACTTTCACTTTTGTGTCTAATATATTCTTAAATTTTCAATTTTGTGTCTAATAAGTCATTAACTTCTTCGACATTTTTTAAAATTCAGAAGTCTATTAGATATAAAATTAAAACTCTAACATCCCAATAGTTATAAAATTCAAGTTTATATCTAATAGATTGGTTAATTTTTAAAAATCCCTAATATGTTAGTGACCTATTAGACATTTTTAAAGTTAAGAGATCTACTAGATACTTTTTAAATTCCACAAATTAAATTGACACAACCTTAAAAGTTCAAACGACTCATTATTCTAAAGTTACTAAGATTTGTATTCACTCTTCTATACAGGTTTCAGCATATAGTACTTCAAAATGGGCAATCGAAGGGTTAAGCAAATCAGTAGCAAAAGAGCTACCAAATGGAATAGCGATTGTGGCGTTAGATCCGGGCATTATAAATACAGACATGCTTGCTTCCCATATTGGTCATTTAGCTTCTCAATATCAATCCTCCGAACAATGGTATCATCACAATAATTTAATCAACTACTTTTTACTTAAGTGAATAAATAAAACAAACAAAGAAAGAAAAAAGTCTTTTTATTGAGCAATAATGGTGAGTTTTTAGGCATTTTGACGGTTTATTCACAACTTTCAAGCTTTATTTTGGGGGATATTTAGGATTTCAACCTCTAACCTCTAGGTTAAGGGTACATGTCAATTATCACTAAGTTATGCTTAGTTTGACATTAATTTATTTTAGGTTAAAAATCACTTTTGGTCCCTCAACTTTGATTTTCAATCATATAGTTTTAGTACTTTCAATTTTGTAACAATTTACTTCTTGAACTTTAATAAATTTAGTTAGTCCCTACTTTCAAATTTGTAACAATTTAATCATTGTCTTAAAAGATTTCATCATAAATTAAATATCGATTTTTATTGTTTAATGATTAGACTAAACATATTGGGTCTCAAATTAGTTTATTTTTTAGTATTGGGTCCTAAAATATTTCACGGTGGAGTCCCTTTGTTTTGAGTTATTTTTTGAGTAATTGCAGTGGTTGGCAAATTAATTATCTATAATAGCAAATTTAGCACAAAGTAAAAAGAATTGCAAATATGGCAAAAAAAATTAGAATATTCCCATTTTACCCTTTTCTTCCTCTCCCTTCCCATTTACCCTTTCTTGTGTATACCATTTCTTCTTCTTCTTCTTCTTTTTTTTTGCTTTCTTATTCTTCTTCTTTTTTTTTTCATTTATGAGTTGTTATGATTTTTTTTTTCTTTTTTCTTTTTATAATGAGCTATTATGATTTCTTCTTTTTATTTTATTTTTTATTTTTTGTGCATTTATGAGGGTGGAGTTCTTGTGTGCTTAATATGCTTTTTTTCCCTCTTCTGTGCAGTTTATTAAGTTGTGCATTTTCTTTTTCTTTTTTTATTTGATTTGCTTTTTATTCTTCTTCCCACAAGGTATTGTTATGATTGTTTCTTCTTTTTTTTCTTCTTCTTTTTATTTCGAACCACGGACTTTGTGGTTATCAGTACAACTTTATGCCAATTGAGTTAAACTCTTGTTGGCCTTCTTTTTAATTCAAGAATGCCAAGAATACAAAAATAGCAATTTTGGTGAGTGTTTGTTTAGGTATATCAAAGTATATCACTGTTATACTCTGGTTAATCGTAGTCTATCACTGACTATCACTGGTCGAAGTCTATCAGGGCTATAATTGATAGATAATGAAATACAAAGAATATAAGAATAACAATTTTATGGTGGTGGTCACGGAGCTTGTGTGCTAGGCTTTAAAAATTATATTGTTGATTAAGAGTCGCTTGTTCATAATAGTTATTTTTGGATTTTATGTTCTAATTACCACAAGAGACGACTTAAAATTTTTGTTCAATTTATGATTGTAGTATAATAATTTTGGATGAGTTTCTAATTACCGAGATGAATTGCAATGGAAAGTAATTTACTGATAGATTTCAATTAAATTGATTTCTATCAGTAACAATCATTGGTAAACTTAAAATAATTGATAATTAACTGATTTCTATCAGGGATAGAAACTGATAGACTTCAATTAACTGATTTCTATCCTCGATAGAAAATGATAGATTTGAATTAAACTAATTTCTATCAGTGATACAAGTCAATAAACTTCAATTAAATTGATTTCGGATAGAAACTGATAAAATTCAATTAAATTGGTTTCTATCGGTGATAGAAACTAATAGTCTTGAATTAAATTGATTTCTATCAGTGATAGAAACTGATAACCTCGAATTGAACGGTTTTCTATTAGTGATTTATCACTGATAGACTTAAATTAAACTGATAGATAGAAATTGATAGCCTTGAATTAAACTGAACTAATAGCCTTGAATTAAATTGTTTTCTATTAGTGGCTATTACTGATAGGCTTGAATTAAACACAATAAAAACTTATAGATTATATTTATCAGAGTCTATCGGTGATACACACTGATAGACTTCGATTAATCAAAGTCTATCAGTGTCTATCACTAATAGACTTCAGTATTTATCACTGATAGACTCCGATTACTCGAAGTCTATCAGTGACTATCAATGATAGGGACTGATAGAATATTGGAGATACTAAGGGTATTTTCGTAATTTAACGTATTTTTTGCTATTTCCGCAAATAATTTTATTTTTTTGCTAATTTTGCATTATGTTTGTCGGTTTTTGCTATCTGTGCAAAGCCCCCTTATTTTTTAGTATTTTTATTCTTGAGAAAAGTGCATGTAATGTCCCAAAAATTCAACTTAATATAGAAATCTAGAAGACAATACTAAACTTCACCATGTTACCAACTATAATCCTACTAAACATTTGACAATGTAACGTCTGATTATAATTAGAGAATTTGCAGTGGGTAACAAATAAGAATTATATAATTACAAATATAGCACAATGTAAAAAAAAATTACAAATATAGCAAAATCTATCAGAGTATATCACTGATAGACACTGGTTAATTAGAATGTATCTGATAGACTTCGATTATCAAAGTTTATCAATGATAGACTCTGATTAATCATAATCTATCAGTCTACTGATAGACTCCGATTATACAAGGCCTATCAGTGTCTATCGCTGATAGACTCCAGTTAATCGAAATCTATCAGTGACTATCATTGATAAATTTTGATTAATCAAAGTCTATCGGTGAGAGTCACTAATAGATTTTGATTAATCAGAATCTATCAGCGATGAACACTTATAGATTTTGAATGATTAGAGTCTAACACTGATAGAATCTGACGACAACTTTTTGGTCTTGTATAATTAATTTTGCAATATATGGAATTAGTTTGCAACTGTGCTATATTTTCTATTAATTTGGTCTAGTTTATGCTACTGCCCTTTATAATTACCAAAAAATTATTTTAGGGACAATGGACACGACACAGATCTCCACAATGGTATGATATTGTCCACTTTAGGCATAAGCCCTCATGACTTTACTTTTGGTTCACCCCAAAAGACCTCATACCAATAGAGATACTTGTCTTCCCTTATAAACCCATGATCATCCCCTTATCTAGCCAATGTGGGACTTTGGTCGCACTCCCAACAATCCTCCCCTCGAACAAAGTACCACCGAGCCTCCCCTCAACTAGTCATCTATTCGTCCAACTCTCTAGGCTTCACCACTTTACCGAGAGTTTGCTCTTATCCAGGAAGACTTCTCTTCTCCGTGATGGGAATAAAAGTCCCCACGCAGCGGAAGCGCATCGATTGGACCTTACGCCGTATATTAATTAACATTAAAATACCGTTACGAAAACTCAATTAAACTTTAAAATCCTTTTAAGGCTGCTGGAAAATTGGTTTAAACATGCTTAAAAATAAATCTAAATTTATTTTCATGCTTTTCTAAAGAAAAGGGAAAGAACCGTCACATACCTTCGTTGAAGACTTGACCGTTCTTCGCCAACGACGCTCCACGAACGAAAACGCAGCAGCCACCTTTGTTTTTCTTCGCTGGAAATTCCTTCTTGATTGACACAATAACCACAGAGGTTACACCGGTATGTCTCTAAGTCTAGGGAGCAAAAGACTTGTGGAAGTCTTTCTCTAAGAGGGAGGCTAGAGAGAATTCTAGGTCTTGTCTTTCAAGAGTGTCAAGTGTCATGACAAATTAGGTCTAGTGTTCTATTTATAGAAGAGAGGCCATGAATAAAATATTCAATTAAATCAATCTTTTCCAAAATTGATTCAATCTTATTCCTTAATTAATCAATCATGATCAATCAATTCCATAATTGATTAATCTTTTCCACAAATGACTAATTACTTCCATAAGTGATTAGATCATTTCCATAAATGATCAATCACTTCCTTAAGTGATTAATTATTTCCATAATTGATTAATTCCCGGTTAATGAATTCTTTAATTAATTAACCACCAATTAAATATCACATATTTAATTCCCGGCCTAGAATTAATTAATTTGCCCAAACACATTTTAGGCCTTAAATTAATTAATTCATTATTTTGAACTCTTTCAAACTTCCATAAATTTATATTTGAACTTTTCAAATATTAATTTCTCTCATAATAATATATCAATATATATTATATTTGTTTCCCTTAATAAATTGAACATTTTCAATTTACTTTTATTACTTAGTTGCCTCAAATTACTTTACGAGCTACCAGTGGGACCTTATGGACCTGCAGATCAGAAGCTCCAACGATGTGAGATTAATTGGTCAAACTCATTAACCACATTAATCAATATTCGTTAACTGTGTGTACATTCCACTATAGACTCACAGTTGCACTCTTCTCACTACAGACATATTTCCTGTGTCCACGGATCTAGACCAATATCGACTAGTTAGTCCTTCACGAGTGTCCGTAACACCGGTTGGGTCAAATTATCGTTTTACCCCTGGGTTACCTCTATTTCCTTAAGTACCAATTCTCCTCTAATGAACAACCTGTTTGTGGTCCAACCATCAAACAGAAAACCCTCTCGTGCCATTGAGAGGGTAAGGCCCTTTGTTCAAGACTCGGAGTAACCACTTAAGGGAACACTCATCTGCTTCCCTAAAGTCGGGAAGGAGTGAATTCCATCTTGTACGATTATGTTCCCAGCTCCTCATTCGGTCTTGTCCCCAAAGTGGTAGGCTTATTGAGTCGGCGTATTGGCCACTCTCACCCATACAAATCAAAGGACAATCTCTCATGAGCAGGAGTCCATAATCAACTCAAGATTAAGACTAAGTTGTCTAGGTCGTCCTAGTGAAATAGAAAACCAACTAGTTAACGGTGTTATAACCAGTGGTTACTATTTCGCGGTCCGGTCTTATGCAAACTTATTGCATAGGATACCCCCACTCGCATGTCTCCTACACGAACGCGTTGGATCGCAGCGTTTGTATCAAATACAAAGTGGGTTGTATCCATAGTGTTACCAGGATAAGGCACCCAGTCTTATCCCTATACTATAGACCCTTTAGGCTGTTTCTTGAACAATGATCTCATATGTCGCTACATATAGTTCAAGACTCATATTACAGCCTTGGATGTCTAGTTTATTGGATTAGGGTTATTATTAGGCAAAAACAAATAAAAAATAACTAATAACAATTAATGGAAAAATATATCAATATTATTTCATTAATATCCGGTCAACGGTTACATTCACTATCTACGAGTTTTAGGGCATAAAACCCAACACTCCGGAGTATACCTGCCTGCCTAACAGAGCCCAACCACGGATCTCCATCATGACTAATAAGGCTCACAAAACTTCTTTGTTTGGTACCCGAGGATTCTACCCGACACTGCTATGCCAGGGGCATGACTCTGATACTAATTGTAAGGGACTACTGGACATCCATCCATCTGGGCATATCGAGGCATGAACCCTTCCGTATCCATGCCAAGTCGTTTTTGTATAGCGTGTCGCAGTCTGGCCATATGGTGCAACCTCTAGCCCATGGACGATTTGGGCTACGTAGAGCCAATGATTGGGAAAGAACACGGGAGAATGGGTTGCTTGTCCCGTGAGAGCACTTGTGTGTCGAGCGAGTGTGTCCCTTAAGTCAGTCCACATGCCTAAGTGGGTGACTTCACAGAGTTGTTGAGACCAGCATTTGCTCGCGATGGAGCACCAAGCTGGAGACAATGCAGAAAGAGATGGAGTTGCTGCAAGTTCCGAGAGAAGCATCGGTGCAGCGATTGCCACATGAAGGTGGCCAGTTGGTAGTTGGCCGAAGGGGAGTGCCAATAGAGAGAGATGGTTGTGTCGAAACTTTCAGATGTCCGCAGTAGTAGGGTCGGTGTCACAATGAGAGAATTTTGTGGTAGGCTTGAGAGCCTCATCCCGAGGGGTGCACCTTTTTATGTGTCGCTCAGAGAATATGTGTTTGTGTGGTCGCGGTGGCCAAGTGAAAGAGTTTGGTGCGCGTTCCCCGTAGCGGAGGCAAAGAGTATGCCAAAGCTAATACCATGTTTTGTGAGGTGAATCTCGGGTCGAGTCCCGTAGTCGTGTGAGTTGGGCGGGTACGCCTGAGTGGGGGATAGCCCACAGACGTGTTGTTGCCATGTTCTTAAAAATAGCTCCACCGCTATTCATAACGTAATCGTAACTTGAATAAGGAAAAATGGTCAAAACCATGCAGAAATCACGCGAAAGCAATCAACATGACGATTATAAAAAGAGAATTTGAGCAATGGGATGGAATGACCTTAACCTATCCTGATTCCCAGCCCCCACTCAAAATGTGCATTCAACACTTAAGAGTTGCAGTTTTTGAGAAAGAAAAGTTAATCTCATACCTGGTCTTTTGAGAACAAAATTTAACCTCGGAGTTGGGATGGTCGGCCTCGGCCTTGGCATGAGGTCGAACCATGCTTTTACATCACTTGCTCATTCGCTTCAGGGTTGGACTTATGTGCAAATTCGTTGCATGGTTGAACACCTTCTTGTTTGTTTGAATGCTTTGGTTGTGCTAAAAAGTGAAGTGATTAAAAACTCTAATCGATCAAGCCTCCCTGCATGCCCGAGTGTCTGCCTCGGAGTTGGAATGCTCAGCCTCGACCTTGGCATGAGGCCGACCATTTCTTCTGCGTTGCTTGCTAATTTGCTCTGTTGTATCCATCCCGAGAGTGCGAACACTCAGTCGGGGAAACTTGGGAGGTCGAGGAAATACCTGAGCCTCTCTTCAAGTGTTGTGTTCATCCCAAGGGTGCGTACACTCAGTCGGGGAAACTTGGGAAGGTTGAGGAAATTCCCGAGTCCCTCTTCAAGTGTTGTTTTTCATCCCAGGGGTGCGTACACTCTTCTGAGGTAAAGCTGAAGAAGGTTGAGGAAATTCCCGAGCCTCTCTTCAAGCGCTTCATTCATCCTAGGGGTGCGTACACTCTTCTTGAGAAAAGCTTGGGGAGGTCGAGGAAATTCCTGAGCCTCTATTCAAGCTCTATGTTCATCCTAGGGGTGCGTACACTCTTCTGGGGAAAAGCTTGGGAAGGTCGAGGAAATTCCCGAGCCCCTCTTAAAGTGTTGTTTTTCATCCCAGGGGTGCGTACACTCTTCTAGGGAAAAGCTTGGGGAGGCCGAGGAAATTCCCGAGCCTCTCTTGAAGCTCTATGTTCATCCCACGGGTGCGTACACTCTTATGAGGAAAAGCTTGGGGAGGCCGAGAAAATTCCCGAGCCTCTCTTCAAGCTCTATGTTCATCCCAAGGGTGCATACACTCTTTTGGGGAAAAACTTAGGGAGGTCGAGGAAATTCCTGAGCCTCTCTTCAAGCGCTGAGTTCATCCCAGGGGTGCGTACACTCTTCTGGGGAAAAGCTTGGGGAGGCTGAGGAAATTCTTGAGCCTCTATTCAAGCTCTATGTTCATCCTAGGGGTACGTACACTCTTTTGGGGAAAAGCTTGGGGAGGTCGAGGAAATTCTCGAGTCCCTCTTCAAGTGTTGTTTTTCATCCCAGGGGTGCGTACACTCTTCTGGGGAAAAGCTTTGGGAGGGCGAGGAAATTCCCGAGCCTCTCTTCAAGCTCTATGTTCATCCTAGGGGTGCGTACACTCTTCTAGGGAAAAGCTTGGGGAGGCCGAGGAAATTTCCGAGCCTCTCTTTGAGCTCTATGTTCATCCCAGGGTGCGTACACTCTTTTGGGGAAAAGCTTGGGGAGGCCGAGGAAATTCCCGAGCCTCTCTTCAAGCTTTATGTTCATCCCAGAGGTGCGTACACTCTTCTGGGGAAAAGCTTGGGGAGGCCGAGGAAATTCCTCGAGCCTCTCTTCAAGCTCTATGCTCATCCAAGGGGTGCGTACACTCTTCTAGAGAAAAGCTTGGGGAGGCCGAGGAAATTCTCGAGCCTCTCTTCAAGCTCTATGTTCATCCTAGGGGTGCGTACACTCTTCTGGGGAAAAGCTTGCGGAGGCCGAGGAAATTCCTGAGCCTCTCTTCAAGCTTGGTCGTCCTAAGATTGCATTGTATGTCGGCACGCAGTCTACCACTAAAAAGTTGACTAACCTTGTGATTGACTGTTGTCCTTTGCCAAAGGTCACCGGCAGCTCGACGTTCCCTTGTGGACTTACCGTTTCTCCACCGAAACCCACTAATGGTGTGAGGCTCGGCCTTAGGCGATCCCTTCCCAACTTCATCGCATCAAACGCAGTAGTTGAGAGAACATCAATTGAACTCCCTCTGTTGATGAGGATTCAATGAACTTTTGCGTTTGCAATCGTTAGGGCTACTACCAACGTGTCATTATGCGGATGGTGCACCCCTGCAGCTTCTTTCTCTGTAAACTCTAAGCTTAGTGAGTTTTCATCGAGTAGGAGCGAGTACATACCTTGCTCTCTCGGTTCTAGTTGGGCCTCTCGGACTGCCGCTTTTTGCTTATTGCTTTACTGGCTTGAAATCCCTGTCCACGTTTAACCGGTGAACCATCACTTTCGGGTCAATTCCCGACATCTCTTTGTGTGACCACACAAACAGATCTGCATTATCCCTCAAGAAACCAATCAGTTTGTCTCTCTGCTTAGCCCCCAGTTTGGTGCCGATGTTCACTTCCTCTCCTCAGACGTTACTGGCATAGACTTCAGTTCTTTCACTGGCATCTTGGGTCAGGTCCAACAGCATTGTTGACATGCGAAACCTTACAACAGTTTTCGAAGTTAGGGTCGGCCTCTTCCCTACAGAAGTCAGCCTAGTCTGGTTCGACGCTTTCTGCTCATACCCGAGGTTTCCTTTTGGTTTCTGAACTCGATCCATCCTGCAGACCACCACCGATGCGCGGTCTGAACTGGCAAGCACTCTTCCCCATAGACGGCGCCAACTGTTGATGCCAAAATCCGGACAGAGGACTCACCTGACCTTCACGTGACACCAACAATGAATTTTTAGAAGATGGGGAAGACGTGACCTACAAGACCAGCAAAAACCACTGCACACCGGTGTGGTGTAGGCCACACCGCCTACGACGCCTAAGTCAGAAAACCGAGGAGAAGCTATAGATAGTAAGGGGAGAAGTCGAGAGTAGAGTTTCGGAACCCTTCTTTAGTGATGAAGAGAGGTTTTTATACCTGTTTGTCCTCCTAGGATATTTAGGAATTCGGAGGTGTTTCAGGACGTACCAGGCAGAATCGGGGCGATCCGGGGCATCAGGGACAGAAAGAAGGTGATCGAGCTCGACCTCGGCCTGTCGAGGCCGACCATATGGGACGTGCCATGTTGGTCCGACCCTTTGGTCCGATCTTCCTCTAGGTCGGTTTCTGGTCCTACCTTTGTCCAATTGTCCTCGTCAGCTCCTTGTTCGTCAGTGTGGTCCAAAATTACCTATAACACCAAATATTAGTCTTTTCATGTTTGAAGTATATAACATATTAGCATTAATATAATTGTTAAAATTTTCAGGGCTACAAAAGCAGCTTCGATGATTTTGAACCTTACAAGTGCTGATAATGGTGCATCTCTCACTGTCGTTGATCCTGGTATTCTACCTCCGTGGTGAGTTCATCTAGTTCCATTAAATAAAAATTACTCTAAAGTATTATTTAAACATCTCAACTTTTTCTCTTGCTTGTGTGTTGTGTTACTCTTAAACTCTTAAATGTGTAAAGTACTTTTTATATTATATTAATTTTTACTTTAACTGTCCATGGTAAATTTCTACCCATGTCTTTTCTTTACAGTGGCTCAAGTATAAATAAGTAGTGTCTCTTACAACTTTCGGCATTTGTTAATGGTAAATTTGTGAAAGTTTTCACCACTGTCCACAAAAGTGCTGTGAGGCAATTTTCGCCTAATATAGGCTTTCTTTTAACAATTCCCTAACGTAACTTACAAAACTTAAGGTGGGTTGATTTTGGAGGAGGTTGAAGTGATTAAAAGCAAATCTTAACTGTTTTTAACGTTTGGTAAAACACATTATAAATTAATTTTCATAAAAATACTTTTTCAATTACGTTGATTTGCAAAATCCAAAAATGGTAGATTTTCAAGTTTAGCTTCTCTAAAAATCTAATTTGTAACTAACTATTTATCTTTTTCAACATCTTGTTGATGTGTGATTCATGTCAATAATTTTTTTCAAAAAATTTAAGTTAAATATTTTTATTCTATTACCTTATACTCAATTGAAATTACTTGTTTTTATTTTTATTTAAATTGAAATAATATTTTTTCAATATAAGTAACAAATTATATTTCTTAGCAAAATATAAAAATATCTTAGATTAAACATAACATTAATATTTTAAACCATATGAAATTTAAAATAATTATTATATAGGTTTCAAAAAAATAATCATCGTATAATAATTTTGAAATTAAATGTCAACATGAATTAAATTTATTTATTGAAAAAATATAGTTAATTTGTAACAATTTAGAATTTTAATCAAGTGTGGGATGTGAGTGTAGAGCGTGTCGCAGAAATCACGTGTGAGTGTGCGGACATGGCGCGGAAACCATGTGGGGGTGCATAGCATGATGCGTGGATTCATGTTGTCATCCCATGTTTGCATGAAGCATGTGTTAGCAATGTTGTTTTCATGATTCAGAGCATGTTGGTTGCTTTACCGCTTTATAAGCATGATGTTGTGTGTGATTAGCATGTCGACTTGTTCATATGTTTGGTGGCTCACCGGGTGTGAGCTACTTACCAGTACTGTGGTTGTACTGATACCCCTCCCATTTCTTCCCCCAACATTTTCAAATTATGTAGGTGTTGATGAGGTTTATGTGCCTGGTGATGTTGAGGAGAAGACTCACGAAGAATGACCCTAGTAGCTGACTTTGTATTGAGATAGGACTTTAGATGTGGATCTAGTCAGTTAGGTGGTTTTAGTCTGAGATCTCTTTTGTAATATGGTTAAGCTCTAAATTAGTTAATCATTTTCTCGCTTCCAACTATTCATAGTTAAATTAAGTTGAGACGTTTCTAGGTAGTTAAGAGCATGCTCATACTAGGAGAGTTGTAGTTCTGTTGTTGGTTGAAAATACGAGATCTGACTCGTATTATATTATTGTGGAGTTGTTTCTATGGAGTTGTGGAGTAGATTGGATTTATATATAGAAGTGTCGTTTTGTGTTTATCATGTGTTTAAAAAATTTGGTTTCGTCATATGTACGTTGTTATGCTGTTAAAATTTTTGAATCTCTCGGTTAATTTGAATATAGGACTTTAGTAATGTCACTAGGTTAGATAACAATAAAACCTGGAACATTACAGAAAAGTTTATTAAAGTCAATTGATCGCTAGTACAAATGAGAAGTCCAAGATAAGAGATGCCACGAAGATATCATAACACTCATTTCACTGTTTGCCGGTGAATATCTGTTAGAGCCTGAAGAAATTGACTAAGGCAATTAATAATAAAAGCAATGTTCAACCGAGTGTTGGTCGAGTATTGAAGTGATCCTATCGCACTTCTGTAAAGAAAGGGACAAGACATCAGCTTCCACTCATGTAAGGACAAATTCTGATTAACAATGAATGGTGTACGGACTCCGATTAAAATGCTGAAAATTCAGGTCTCGTTTGATAACCATTTGGTTTTTTGTTTTTTGTTTTTGAAAATTATGTTTGTTTTCTCCTAAATTCCCTACTATGACTTTCATCCTTGTTAAGGATTCCCTTCTAATTCCTAGTCAAATTCTAAAAACAAAAACAAGTTTTTGGAAACTATTTTTTTTTTTTAAAACCGGACTTGGTTTTTGAAAACAAGGAAGAAGATTAATACTAAAACAAAGAAATTATAGGTGGAAGTAGGTGTTTATAAGCTTAATTTTCAAAAACCAAAAACCAAAAATCAAAGGGCCGGTTGCAAGGATAGCAATATGGGCCAAAATAATTGCAAATCTAGCAACCCACAAAAAAAATTGCAAAAATGGCAAAATCTAATAGTTTGTGTGTTGCATTTACTAAAATACCCCTCCAGATTTTCTTTCACTGATAGAAAGTTTTTCTATCACTGATAAATTCTATCAGTGATAGAAAGATTTTCTATCACTGATAGAATCTATCAGTGATAGAAATTTTCTTTCACTGATAGTTCTATCATATGATAGAAAATTTTTCTACTACTGATAGATTCTATCGGCGATAGATATTTTTCTATCACTTGTTCGGTGTTCTATCAGTGTTTGGTTGTTGTTATTTGGTTTTCTATCCGTGTTTGGTTTTTGTTTTTCAGTGTTTGATTTCTATAATCGTTCGTTTTTGCTTTATTTTTCAATGCTCGATTTCACCTTGTATCACCATCGCTGATAGAAACAAAAGATCTTCTATCACTGGTAGAAAAGTATCAGTGATAGAAAGATTTTCTATAACTCACGAAAAGTTTTTCTACCAGTCTCAGTGATAGAGATAGAAAGTTTTTCTATCACTCATAGAAAAATTTTCTATAAGTGATAGAAGATTTCTATTACTGATAGGTTCTATCAGGGATTGAAATATTTTCTATCAAGAGTTTTCTATCATTGATAGAATATCTTTCTATCACTGATAGAATAGTAAAAATTCCTATCAGTGATTGAAATCTTTTATCACTGATAGAAAGCTTTTCTATCGGTGATAGAAAGTTTTTCTATCACTTATAGATTATATCGGTGATAGAAAGATTTCTATTGGAGATAGAAAGATTTTTATGGGTGATCAGGGATTGAAAGATTTTTTATCAAAAGTTTTTCTATGATTTTCTATAAAAAAGTTTTTTTATCACTGATAGAACCTATCAGTGATAGAAATATTTTATCACTGATAGAAAAAATTTCTATTAGTGATAGAAATCTTCTATTCTATCAGTGATAGAAACTTTCTATCATTGATAGAAAATTTTTCTACCACTGATAAAATCTATCAGTCATAGAAATTTTAGTGATAGAAACTTTCTGTCGCCGATAGAAAATTTTTCTACCACTGATAGAATCTATCAGTGATAGAAATATCACTGATAGAAACTTTATTCTATCAGTGATAGAAAGTTTCTATCACTAATAGAAACTTTATTCTATCACTGATAGAAAATTTTTCTACCACTGATAGAATCTATCAGTAATAAAAAGACTTTCTATCAGTAAAAAAAAAAAAAAAAAAAAAAAAAAAAAAAAAAAAACTGACGAGAAAGAAGATGGGCACATAGGGGCAATTTAGGAATATAAAAAATTAATTAAAAAATTTTGCCATATTTGCAAATATTTTTAAAAATTGCTATATTTGCAATTATTTACCTTCATGTTGCCACCCATTACAATTATCCAAAATCAAATGGTTATCAAACGGCCCCTCAGTTTTTCAAGTAAAATTTCAATATATTTGGCCTGATTAAGGTGTAAATGAGAAAGTAATCGCGAACCTTGAATCCCCAAAAAAATATGACAATATTCCGAGGTTTTTAAGTGAAAACTTTGAATCCAAGTCAGATATAAGACAGTCGAATCATTACCAATAAGAATTACATAAAACAAAACCAAACAAATTGGAACCTTGCTCTGCCTTATTTCTAAATTACACTAATAAAATGGGAGGTGGCGTAAGTTATGTAGTTGTAAGTAAAATAATGTATTTATTGGAACACATTCTACTTTTTCATGGGAAGACTAAGGGTGTGTGTGGTTTAACTTTTCCAAGTGTTTAATTTTGAAAAAAATTTTAATGTTTGGCCACCAATAAAAATATGACTTATTAGAAAATGAGATTGATAAATAAACCATTTTGAGAAGAAACACTTGAAACCAACTTTTTAAAAAAGACTTTTTAAATATACAATAACTTGTGTATAAAAACATTTATAGGCAATGCAACCAAACATATGAGTGTTTAAGTTCTAAAAATTTTTTATACAAAATGTTTTCTTAAAAAATACATTCTTGAAAAAAATTTAAATTAAAATGTAATCCAAACGGATCCTAAATAAGAGATTAAAAAAATTATATATAGTAAAAGAATGTCAAATTAAATTACAGGGAACATACTAACAAGGTGACAAGTTCTTCACAACACACTACTACATCTAGACATAAGACTTGTGATGCATTAGGTAAAGGTAGCCATACCTTGAATAATCATCAATGAAGCTGACGAAATATTCATACCCTCCTCGTGCTTTGACATTCATAGGACCACAGATGTAACGCCCCACGTTTTCCAACCCTTAGCCTAGAGACACTACTACAACCCTTAACCCTTAACTATGGAACTGAACCACTTTAAACCGGATGTACCGAAAATTTCGGCAGCATAACGGCGTAAAATGGCTTGAACCAAAATTTTACGACACCTACTAAAGACTTTTATCACTTCTAAATATACAAAAACCAAACTCCACCAAACTTTAGCAAGATTTCACAAACCTATCTCCTCTAGATGAGATAAACCTTATTGGCAACATGCAAAAACTGAAACCACGCAGCGGAACTCAGAGACAATTTAATAACAATGAAAGCTAAGTCCACTAGCTAAACATCTTATTAAACTTAATAAAAAACAACAAGTGTAGTTCATAAACTCGAAAACAAAACCTTTCTCAGGTGAATCCCTCACTATCACAAAACTACAAAATGAAACAACTCAAGCTATCCTACTAAACCACTACGAAAACATAACAACCGGCCAACACTCTAGAAATACTTCCCTCGCAGTTCTCCTCTTCATCACCGGGATCCAGCTCGTCAACGAAACCTGCAACATCTAAAATGTTGGGGGGAAGGTGGGGAAGGGGGTATCAGTACAACCGTGGTACTGGTAAGCAGCTCATACTTACCAAACCACAAACAAACAACCAAAACAAGCAACATGCTCAGCACACGCATCCAACAGGTTATGGAAACAAAACAAATAACATGCTACAAAATAACAACGTGCTTTTAAGCTACAAGCTAACCACATGCTTAAAAACAACCAACCATGCAAATGCACCACACGCTATGCAACGCACGCACTAGACCCCACATGATTTCCGCGTCATTCTCCACTACTACATGATTTTCGCGTCATGCTCCACTAACTACATGATTTCCGCATCATGCTCTGCTACACATGACTTTCGCGCCATGTGTTGCGCTACTTACATGATTTCCGCATCATGTTCCGCACCTACCCCACATGAATTTCGCGCCATGTGCTGCGCTACTTACATGATTTCCGCGTCATGCTCCACTACTACGTGATTTCCGCGTCACGCTCCGCACTCACAACCCACGTGATTTCCGCGTCACGCTCCGCTACACATGAATTACGCACCATGTGTTGTGTCTCACACCCGACTCAGCTACACAACCCTCATGCAACATGCTAACCAAACACATCATACTTGACTCAACAACCATCATGCTTAAGACAAGTAACTACCATGCTTACACCCTTACGAACACATCTCAAGCAGCAGAGAAAACATGATTCACGATTAACACAACCGTTTCAGCATAACTCAACAATACATACATAGCAACTCATACTCAGTACAAATATAGGAAAAACAGATAAAACAAACAATCTTGCTTCATGCAGTCAAACAAGCTTAGTAAGTAGAACTACCTACCTATAATGCTTCCAAAGCAACCTTTGTAATCCAAGGTAGTCCAAGAAAGCTCCTAAACACAAGGATAATTTCTACCAAATTAGAACCAACTCAAAGATACTCTAAACAAGCTTAAAAGGTCTAATTCAACTAAGAAAAGACCAATTTCCTTACCGAACGACCACTCAAAATTTCCAAATTAAAAACTCAAACCTTTAGACGATGGGCAACCATGTTTAAGGCTCAACGGCAATGGGTATTCACCGAATGACCATTTTCAAGGCTTTTCAGCCGCTGGACAGCAAACAAATAACACAAGAACGACATTCTAAGAACTCCTAAAGCTTAGGCAATGCAACTAAATCCTAGATAACTAATGGAAAAATTTTATTCGTTCTTGTTTTAAATGGAATCCCAGGCTAAAAGGACATTTTGATTAACTAAGCTCGATTGTCGTTAAATGTTTTTTTTTTTTTTTCGTTTTTCTATAAAAGTAAGAAATTTTCTTTAACAATTAGTCATGGAATGTAGGGTCATTATAATGACTCTAGAAATTAGTCATGGAATGTAGGGTCATTATAAATTTTCTCCTCTTTTGCCATGCTCAATTTTCTACATTGTTCCCTTGTCCATTGCTACGGTATGAGATACTAAATTTATAGTTTTAAATATGTAAAGAGATTTAAAATATTTCTTTAACAATTTTTAAAAAAATATCTGAAATATTAAATGTATAATTTTAATATTTAATATTCCCATCTGTGCACCATTCCCATCTGTGCACCTCCAATGAGTTGGCAAACCTATGTTAGGTTAATTAATTATTCACGAGACCCCTACTACAGGATGAATGAAATGAAATGAAATGGAATGGTGACATAACCTTTAGGCCCTTAGCCCAAATAACCTCAAGTTACCTTTGTTGATGCGCATCTATCGGTATTGTTGCTTACTGAGTATTTTAAATACTCATTCTTTTCCCTAATATATAAATTCAGGTAAAGGCAAAGGTGTACAGAATGCGTGACGGGGTGTTGCTGGATGAGCAATGGAATTCGTAGAATAGACTTCCGTTTTATAATGTTTCTGATAGCAAGCATAGCTAGCTAGTTTTCTCTAATTAATTTAGCTAGTCTTTTATGATTTATTGGTCATTTTATTGCACTTAAATGTTTATTTTGTAGAAAATTGTTGATTAGAGCTAAAATGTGATATTGGAGTTAATCAGGTGTTGGGGACGTGAAAAGAGGCCAAAGAACCGAGAAGAAATAAAGTTGAAAGAGTACAAAAGTGAAGGGATGAAAGCCCTTGCGCAGCGGAAAATCATACAGAACCCTTAAAAACTCGGATTAATTTAAGAAATAAAAATACCAATACGTTGGAAAAAAAAACATGAAATTCACAGCGGCAATAATGGATTAAAACTGCTGTAAAACGGATATAGGCATGCATATAACAATATGAAAATAGTTCTAGATCTAATCTAGAATTGGGTCCTATTGACCCTAGTTCAAGAACAACCTTACCTTTTTAGAAATTCTTGAACTTTTCGCCGAATTCTCTGAAAATTCTCCTCCAAAATACAGCAACTTGTAATTCCTTTTTCGCTGGAAAATTTTCCCACGAACACCACCACGTGGTTTCACCAGTATTCTCAGCAGGATTTGCGTTGGGAGCTTGTGGGAACTCAACAGACTCTAAGGATTTTCTCTGGATCTTTTTTTTTCTCTGAGAATTCTCTGCAGATCGAGAGAGAGGGAGAGTATGATCGAAAATTGGGATAGTCAGGCGTGAGACCAGGGAGTTAAGATAACCACTCCCCTGACCACGTCTCATCATTTAAAATATCAGATAACTGATATTTCAGTTATCTGATATTTTAAATAATTATAATTTGAAAATATCAGATAAATTCAAATTATAATTAATTATCTTTTAATTAATCAAAATTAATTAAAATAATCTTTAATTTAAATCCTATTTAAATTAATATCCCTCTTATATTATAGTTTAATTAAATCAGATTTAATTAAACTAAATTAATTAATTAATTCGAAATTAATTAATAAAATAAAATAAAATTGAACATCACATATTCAATTATTTTCTCTCTCAAAAACTATAGTATTAATATACATCCAATGCATATTAATTATAACCTATAGTTTTAATATGAACCACTTCATATTTTAGTATAATATTCAAACACCTTTGAATATTCAATCCATCCTTAGAATTTTACCTCAACGCCCTAAATGAGCTACCGGTGGGACCTAATGGACCTACAGATCAAAAGCTCCAACGATATGAGATTAGTTGGTTAAACTCATTAACCAAGTTAATCAATATTCGTTAACTGTGGTTCACTCACTGTGGTTCACTCCACTAAAGAACCACAGCTGCACTCTTCTCACTGCAGATATATTTCTGTGTCCACGGATATTGACCGTCAGCAGCAAGTTAGCCCTTCACGTGTGTTCGTACCCCAGCTAGGTCAAATTACCGTTTTACCCCTGGGCTACCTCTTGGTCCTTAAGTACCAGTGCTCCTCTAATGAACAACCTGTTTGTGGTCCAACCATCAAACAGAAAACCCTCTCGTGCCATAAAGAGGGTAGGGCCCTTTGTTCAAGACCCGGAGACACCACTTAAGGGAACACACCTCTACTTACCCTCATATCAGGAAGGAGTGAATTCCATCTTGTAAGACTACGTTCCCAGCTCCCCATTCGGTCTTGTCCCCAAAGTGGTAGGCTTATTGAGTCGGCGAACTGGCCACTCTCACCCGTACAAATCAAAGGACAATCCCTTATGGACAGGAGTCCATAATCCACTCAGGATTAAGGCCAAGTTGCCTAGGTCATCCTAGTGAAATAGAAACCGAGCTAACCAACGGTGTTATAGTTAGTGGTTAACTATTTCGCGGTCCGGTCTTTGTGCAAACTCATTGCACAGGATACCCCCACTCGCATGTCAACCACATGAACGTGTTGGATCACTACGTTTGTATCAATATACAAAGCGGGCCGTATCCATAGTGTCACCAGGATAAGGTACCCAGCCTTATCCCTATACTACAGACCCTTTAGGCTAAAACTTGAACATTGATCCCCGCATGTCCCTACATACTAGTTCAAGTCTCATTCTATTAGCCATGGATGTTTAGTTTATTGGATTAGGGTTAGCAAGACAAGATATAATACAAACATTGAATAATACATCACTTTATTAATGTTCGGTCAAATGTACATTTACTATCTACGAGTTTTAGGGCATAAAACCCAACAAACTCCCACTTGAACTAAAACTCAAGTTACAGAGAAAGTATATACAAAATAATCCAAAGCTGGAAACGGTATACATGTATATTTGTACATTACATAAAAGGTAAATATACAAAATACAATAAACTAGGGCATCCTTACACCCATTACACATCTCCCACTTGCCCTAGATTACGCTATATACATATCTCGCAGACCTAGACTGTCTAGATGACCCTCGAACACTTTAGCCGAGAGGGCCTTCGTAAACGGATCAGCAATGTTATGCTCAGAAGCGATCTGGGTCACGACCACATCTCCTCTTTGCACAATTTCTCGAATTAGATGGTACTTCCTCTCTATATGTTTACCTCTTTTGTGGCTGCGAGGTTCCTTTGAATTGGCTACTGCCCCACTGTTGTCACAGTATAACGTAATGGGCAAGTTCATATTTGGAACAACTTCCAAATCTGTCAAGAACTTCCTTAGCCAAACAGCTTCCTTAGCTGCTTCACAAGCAGCTACATACTCAGCCTCCATCGTGGAGTCTGCTATACATCCCTGCTTTAAGCTCCTCCAAACTACAGCTCCCCCGTTAAGGGTGAAGACTGACCCTGACGTAGATTTCCTAGAATCCTTGTCAGTTTGGAAATCAGAGTCGGTGTATCCAGTGAGAACTAACTCCTTAGCCCCAAACACCAACATGTAATCTCTCGTTCTCCTAAGATACTTGAGGATTCCTTTAACGGCGGTCCAATGGTCTAACCCTGGATTTGACTGATATCTGCTGACAATCCCTACAGCATAACAAATGTCAGGCCTCGTGCATAGCATGGCATACATTAAGCTACCCACGGCTGAGGCGTAGGGAATCCGTCTCATATCCTCAACCTCTTGAGGTGTCTTAGGAGACTGTTCTTTAGACAAGTGAACCCCATGCCTGAAAGGCAACAAGCCCTTCTTGGAGTTCTGCATCGAATATCGAGCCAACATCTTGTCGATATACGTTGCCTGAGACAGAGCTAGCGATTTGTTCTTCCTATCCCGAATAATCTGGATCCCAAGAACATACTGAGCCTCACCCAAATCTTTCATTTGGAATTGAGCTGCTAGCCATTCTTTTACGTCAGACAGATACCCTACATCATTCCCAATGAGTAGGATGTCGTCTACATAAAGTACGAGGAAAGCTACTTTATTCTTGTTGATCTTCTTGTATACACAAGGCTCATCAACATTCTGGTCAAAACCAAAAGATTTGATCGCAGTATCAAATCTAATATTCCAAGATCTAGAAGCCTGTTTCAACCCATAAATGGATCGATTCAGTTTGCAAACCTTTTGCTCATGACCTTGGGATATGAACCCTTCGGGTTGAGACATAAAAATACTCTCGTCAAGATTGCCATTCAGAAAAGCTGTCTTGACATCCATTTGCCAAATTTCATAATCATAAAATGTGGCAATGGATAAGAGGATTCTTATGGACTTTAGCATAGCAACTGGAGAAAAAGTTTCTTCATAGTCCACTCCTTCTCTTTGGGTATATCCCTTTGCTACAAGTCTTGCTTTGAAAGTCTGTACTTTCCTAGCAGCATCTCTTTTTCTCTTATAGATCCATTTACACCCAATGGGTTTGACCCCTTCAGGTAGATCTACAAGTTCCCAAACTTGATTGAAGTACATCGACTCCATCTCAAGGTCCATGGCTTTGGCCCACTCGTCCTTGTCTACATCATTCATTGCCTGACGATAAGACAATGGATCTTCTACGCCGTCATCAGGTATGACTACTTGTGTTTCTGTTAAACCCAAGTAGCGGTTAGGTTGTATCACAACCCTCCCACTGCGTCGAAGCTCTCCCACTACGTGAGGAGGACTAGATTGACGAGAAGAACTGCATTCTCCAACAACTCTTGTTGAAGGACCAGGTTCATCAACAACCCTTGTTGATCCTTCTGTAGCTTCTCCTAATACTAACTTACTTCGTGGTTGATGATTTCGTATGTGGTCTTCCTCCAAGAAAGTTGCATTTGTCGATACAAATACTTTATTATCTTGAGGGTCATAGAAAAGACCACCTCTCGTTTCTTTCGGGTACCCAACAAATTGGCATAATCTCGTACGTGATTCCAATTTCTTAGGATTTGTCACTAACACATGTGCAGGACAACCCCAGATTCGAAAGTAACGCAAACTAGGTTTACGCCCCCTCCATAACTCAAAAGGAGTTTCAGAAACACTTTTTGAGGGAACACTATTAAGAATATGTACTGCAGTCTCTACTGCATACCCCCAAAACGAGCTAGGCAACTGAGCATAGCTCATCATAGATCGAACCATGTCTAACAAGGTTCTGTTTCTCCTTTCTGATACACCATTTTGCTGAGGTGTACCAGGTGCTGAGAGTTGTGATTGGATTCCATGTTCTATCATATAGTCCTGGAATCGCTGATCTAAATACTCTCCACCTCGATCTGATCGAAGTGTTTTAATTGTTTTACCCAATAAGTTTTCTACCTCAGCCTTAAACTCCTTGAACTTTTCAAGAGCCTCAGACTTATGGCCCATTAGGTACAAGTAACCGTATCGTGAATAATCATCTATGAAAGAGATGAAATATTCAAAACCACCTCGAGCCTTTACATTCATAGGACCACAAAGATCCGAATGTATTAGTTCAAGTGGTTCTTTGGCCCTGTAACCTTTTCCAGTAAAAGGCCTCTTGGTCATTTTACCCTCGAGACACGATTCACAGGATGGTAAAGATGTATCTTCTATGTCACTTAGAAGCCCATTTTTAACCAAACGATCGATCCGATCGATGTTAATATGACCAAGACGAAGATGCCAAAGATACGTGTTGTTACTTGAAGGAGAAACTTTTTGCCTTTTGTTTTGCGTTTCGGCCGTTTTAAACATTTCATGACTTAAAATGGCCTTAGCATCATTTGGTCTTAACACAAACAAATTATTCTCACGCTTAGCTGAACAAATGTAAATTCCATTCTTTGAAATTAAAGCTTCATTAAGCAAGAAGGAAATAGTGTAACATTGTTCTAACAAAGCTGAAACAGAAATTAGGTTCCTTTTAATTCTAGGAACCAAATACAAGTCCTCTAAAATTAAAAACCTATTTCTAAAGAATAATTTTGCAGCTCCCACTGCACGAGCTGAAACGACGTCTCCCGTTCCGACTTTGAGCGTCATTTCACCCTCTGCCAGCTGTTGGAAATTATTTCCCTGAAAAGAAGAACAAACATGATTAGTGGCTCCCGAATCCAGTATCCAGGCAAACTCATCATGTTCAACGAGACAAGTCTCTAACACAAGTAAATCGAATTTACCTTCTTTTTCTCTTCTCTTCTCAGCAAGGTAGCGGGGACAGTTGCGCTTCCAGTGACCATCTGCATTGCAGTGGAAGCATCTACCTTTATCGGCCACGACCTTGGCCTTCCCCTTCCCTTGCACAGCATGTGCAGGAGCCTTCCCCTTGTCTCCCTTCCTCTTCTGGATCTGCTTCGATGAAGAAGCCTGGGGTACAGATTTAGTCCCTGAGGATGAACCCTTCAGGAACTTTTTCTTGGAATGGGCCACATTGGCCTCTCCTTTCACCACATTCTTTCCCTTGCTCTTTTGCAGGGACTCGTAAATCTGTAACTCCGAGAGGAGGGTAGTCAGGTTGAACTGAATCTTATTCATGCTCGCGTTCGTCCTGAAGGACAGATAGCTCGCCGGGAGCGAGTGAAGGATGAACGCAACCTGACTATGCTCGCAGACTACCCCGCCATTTGCCTCAGCTATGTTGAACTGGTTAACCATGTCCAGGACATGTTCCCGAACAGATTGACCTTCCAACATCTTGGCATTGAAGACATTCTTCAAGGCGTCGTGGTGGAGCTGGTAGGACGGAAGTCCAAACATCTCCTGCAGGGAATTCATAATCTCCCTGGCAGTTGCCACGTTCTCATAACGCTTGGCCAAAACTTCAGACAAGCTGACCAATATATAGACCTTGACCTTCTCATTGGCCTTGGTCCAGCGTTCATAGGCGTCTTTAACTGCCTGAGAGGCAGTACGAGGGGGAACGGGAGGACATTCCTCCGTTAAGACGAATCTTAAATCCTCAACCACGAGAATTGTATTAAGGTTTGATTTCCATTGGGGAAAATTCTCGCCGGTTAATTGTTCATTTTTAAGCAGAGATATGATCGAGGAAGACATTGCTGAAAATACAAACAAGTGACCGTATTAGTTATCTTTGCCTTAACCCATCACACAAGCAATACAAACAATTGCATACATCCAATCAATTTTGCAAACAAACAATCAAAGAACCCTAATAAAACTTATGATTGTGTTTCGCAACGATGCATTAGAGGTTTAGAAGAACAGCCACCGAAGGGTGATCAGTTGTTCCTCCTCTAAAATGAGACTCTTCTCAGTCAATTTCTAATACCAGAATAACTCATATTCCATTAGAGATTAACCACCGTTGTTCGGTCAAGGATTTGTTAACAAATTAACTCCTCCCCGTAAGTGTAACCCTCCCACTTTCAGATCCCAGAGGCACGCACCAACAGGCTACCGTTAGGAAAGACAACTGTTGGTAATTAGCCTAAGTGATCCTATCCTTTCCAGGAGTTCACGGTGTTCCGAATCCTATGATCAGGCCCTCCGAAGGGATGGTTGCGCCGAGACAACACGCAGGCGGATCATAGGAATCTCACGTTGTGACCTAGGGGTGGAGACCGAAGGATACGTTGACACGTGTCCCGCTCCCACTTACTATAGTCACTTTCCCCATTCACCTTGGTATTGACCCATGCAAACACTCTCCGAAGGGAGGCCGCGCTAAAACGACACAAAGCCGAGCATGGATCTCACGGTGTGAACGTCACGGGGACGTAGGAGCAAAACTCAATTTAAATTAAGTTTTGTAATTTTCCTCCCACTAAAGTAACTGATTAATTTTAGGGTTTGATTAAACCTAGATAAATCCGGCTAAGTCATTTATCTAAGTCTAGTCCTATTATAACTATTATAATAAGACCTAATGTCTAGGTGTATTAAACCAATTTAATTAACCTAGTGACATTATTCTAACATTAACCTGAGATTAATTCAACTCCGGTATTCCAGATCAGTTCCCAGGTAGGAGGTGTTCCGTTTACCGTCAACTTAAATACCTCCAATCCTTAGACAGAACTTCACTGGTAGAGTTCCCTTATAATCTTAGGAATGTTCCGTCCTACTTAGTTCATTAAAACTATTTTAAAACTAAGTAAGATTTTCTAATCCTATTAGAAAATGATCTTAGGTCTAATTAATTTTAACCCATTAAAATTAATTTAATTTTAACCTAAGATCCTATGTGAACATGCATGTCTTGATTATAGATTGACGGTTTCTAATCATAAAATTTTAAACTATTTCAAAATTTTATAATGATTAGCCCTATAATCATGCATACTATAGTTTTTAAAACAATTAACAATCATATTCAAGTTAATGAAATTTTAAACTATAGTACTATGCATAGCATGATAATTAATATAACCCTTATATTAATCTATGGATGTATCATGCTCAATGCAACTTGATTTCCATTTAAATAATAAACAACTTTATTATAGCCAATAATGGAAAATCAACTTAGCATGCTGCAAACAAATAATTTTTAATATAACACTTATATTAAAACTATATAATTGCATGCATCATACTATTCCATTTTCATGAATTTAATATAACTCTACTATATATTAAATAAATCATGAAAATCAAACCATGCATTTCATACATATATTATAATCTAATTATAACATTCATAAATGCATGAGCATGCATTATATCCTAAGGTGGGATTAAATTTAAATGACATCCATAAAGCATTTAAATAGCGAATAAACCGATTTAATTGGCCCCTAGGATAGATTAAAGCAAAATTACATTAATAAAGCAATAAATCTATCCTATTACATAATTCTGCAGCTCCAAATCCGGTCTACTAGCCTTGAACCGACCCGAACCACTTCGAACCGGACTTGAAAAACTCGAACCGCACCCAAAACGGGTCAAACCGGACCGTACCGGTCCCAGCTGACCCAAAACGCTCGAACCGAACCGGCCAAATTAGGGCACCACGTCTGATTTCGCGAAAATCCTGGCGCCGCACGAAATCGTGACAGCGTCGAGACGCTGCGAAGAAAGCGTCCCGACGCTGGCGCGATTTCAACCGTCTGGAGCGTGGAATCGCGACAGCGTCGAGACGCACAAGGCTAAGCGTCCCGACGTTGTTGCGTCTGGAGCTGATTTCTGGGCAGAAACTCGACTGTTCTTCACGATTTTCACCAATTTCTTCTGCGATCTTCATCGATTTTCAAGCCTAACTGCGACCCGGACTTATACAGACTCGATTTACACAATTTTGCCCAAAACGCAGGGGCCTTACACGATCAAATCAAGTGAAATTGCGGTAAATCTATGGCCAAATTAAACCTAAACAGTTTATCGCAAACTTTAACATTCATAATGCAAATCCCACCTAAAACCAACGCAAATTTTAATTCTTAAATTAAAATCCAGAGTTGGCTCTGATACCAATTGAAGGGATGAAAGCCCTTGCGCAGCGGAAAATCATACAGAACCCTTAAAAACTCGGATTAATTTAAGAAATAAAAATACCAATACGTTGGAAAAAAAAACATGAAATTCACAGCGGCAATAATGGATTAAAACTGCTGTAAAACGGATATAGGCATGCATATAACAATATGAAAATAGTTCTAGATCTAATCTAGAATTGGGTCCTATTGACCCTAGTTCAAGAACAACCTTACCTTTTTAGAAATTCTTGAACTTTTCGCCGAATTCTCTGAAAATTCTCCTCCAAAATACAGCAACTTGTAATTCCTTTTTCGCTGGAAAATTTTCCCACGAACACCACCACGTGGTTTCACCAGTATTCTCAGCAGGATTTGCGTTGGGAGCTTGTGGGAACTCAACAGACTCTAAGGATTTTCTCTGGATCTTTTTTTTTCTCTGAGAATTCTCTGCAGATCGAGAGAGAGGGAGAGTATGATCGAAAATTGGGATAGTCAGGCGTGAGACCAGGGAGTTAAGATAACCACTCCCCTGACCACGTCTCATCATTTAAAATATCAGATAACTGATATTTCAGTTATCTGATATTTTAAATAATTATAATTTGAAAATATCAGATAAATTCAAATTATAATTAATTATCTTTTAATTAATCAAAATTAATTAAAATAATCTTTAATTTAAATCCTATTTAAATTAATATCCCTCTTATATTATAGTTTAATTAAATCAAATTTAATTAAACTAAATTAATTAATTAATTCGAAATTAATTAATAAAATAAAATAAAATTGAACATCACATATTCAATTATTTTCTCTCTCAAAAACTATAGTATTAATATACATCCAATGCATATTAATTATAACCTATATTTTTAATATGAACCACTTCATATTTTAGTATAATATTCAAACACCTTTGAATATTCAATCCATCCTTAGAATTTTACCTCAACGCCCTAAATGAGCTACCGGTGGGACCTAATGGACCTACAGATCAGAAGCTCCAACGATATGAGATTAGTTGGTTAAACTCATTAACCAAGTTAATCAATATTCGTTAACTGTGGTTCACTCCACTAAAGAACCACAGCTGCACTCTTCTCACTGCAGATATATTTCTGTGTCCACGGATATTGACCGTCAGCAGCAAGTTAGCCCTTCACGTGTGTTCGTACCCCAGCTAGGTCAAATTACCGTTTTACCCCTGGGCTACCTCTTGGTCCTTAAGTACCAGTGCTCCTCTAATGAACAACCTGTTTGTGGTCCAACCATCAAACAGAAAACCCTCTCGTGCCATAAAGAGGGTAGGGCCCTTTGTTCAAGACCCGGAGACACCACTTAAGGGAACACACCTCTACTTACCCTCATATCAGGAAGGAGTGAATTCCATCTTGTAAGACTACGTTCCCAGCTCCCCATTCGGTCTTGTCCCCAAAGTGGTAGGCTTATTGAGTCGGCGAACTGGCCACTCTCACCCGTACAAATCAAAGGACAATCCCTTATGGACAGGAGTCCATAATCCACTCAAGATTAAGGCCAAGTTGCCTAGGTCATCCTAGTGAAATAGAAACCGAGCTAACCAACGGTGTTATAGTTAGTGGTTAACTATTTCGCGGTCCGGTCTTTGTGCAAACTCATTGCACAGGATACCCCCACTCGCATGTCAACCACATGAACGTGTTGGATCACTACGTTTGTATCAATATACAAAGCGGGCCGTATCCATAGTGTCACCAGGATAAGGTACCCAGCCTTATCCCTATACTACAGACCCTTTAGGCTAAAACTTGAACATTGATCCCCGCATGTCCCTACATACTAGTTCAAGTCTCATTCTATTAGCCATGGATGTTTAGTTTATTGGATTAGGGTTAGCAAGACAAGATATAATACAAACATTGAATAATACATCACTTTATTAATGTTCGGTCAAATGTACATTTACTATCTACGAGTTTTAGGGCATAAAACCCAACAAAAAGAGGCCTGACCGAGAGCTAGCGTTGAGACGCTAGCCTTGTGGCGTCCCGACGCTAGCATATTCCTTAAGTGTTTTGGGCGGCAGAGGTCACAGTGTCGAGACGCTGCGACAAGAGCGTCGCGACACTCTCGGTTTATTCCATATCCAGAATGCGCGACAAGGCACAGTGCCGCGACGCTAGGTCCACAGCATTGTGACGCTATCGACAGATTTCCTATTTAATCATCTTTTCATGCTAAGGCCAAGAGGAGGCCAATTGGTGAGATTTTAGCCCTAATTTCTACTAGAGATCTTTTATGGGAGCTAAAGGCAAGACCAATGAGCGGGAATCAAGCAAGAAGACGTGGAGATCGTGACGGGGACATGCGGTGTCTACGGATTCGAGTTTTCCTTTCTCTTTCCCTTAACTCTTGTAGTTTTTATGGTTTTTCTTGCAATTAGTGTTTGTGGTTTAAAGACTATGAATTACTAGTTGTTTGTCTTAGGGATTGATGTAGTTGTTTTAGGTTGTTGGATTGATTTGTGGTATGAATTTGCATTTATTTTATCTATGCAATTATGGTTAAATGCTTTCAATTACTTGATCACTAGTTGAATGATTTGAGTGTTGAATCTTGCATGGGAGAGGGGATTTGACCTAAGACTTACTTTATATAATTGCATGACTAAAGTAGACATTCTAAGTTTGTGACGGGATTTGGAATAACTTTAGAAGTTTCTTGAAGAACTAAACTCAAAGTCTTGCATGTTAATGAACTTAGATAGGGATATCAAGTTGGTTGCATGCATGAGAATCAATTATGCTCGGGAGAGATAGTTGTGATAAAAGGTTCCTAGACTTGATAGAATAATTGCATGCTAAATTCATCCCATTAATTTATTCTCAATCTCAACAATGAAATCAATTCTCTAAGAGTCTTTCCATTTGAGTCTCCACTTTTATTTTTATGTTTTTAGTCTTTACTTTTATTTTTATCATTGAGTTTTGCTCCCTAAATAAAATTGAACAAAAGTATTCACGGTATTTAATTTGCTAGAAAACCAATCCAGAGGACGACACTCGTTTTACATGAAAACACTATATTATTACTTGACCCGTACACTTGCGGTAAGCAAATTGCGCATCAGTTTCTTCCCTTTGTATTTTTTGAAATGTTTTATTTTAGGAATGGTTTTGCACTTGAGATCTTTATTTGAACTGATTAAATTTTATTCGTTCTTGTTTTAAATGGAATCCCAGGCTAAAAGGCCATTTTGATTAACTAAGCTCGATTGTCGTTAAATGTTTTTTTTTTTTTCGTTTTTCTATAAAAATAAGAAAATAATGGATGTGGTAATGACCCTAGAAATTAGTCATGGAAGGGTCATTATAAATTTTCTCCTCTTTTGCCATGCTCAATTTTCTACATTGTTCCCTTGTACATTGCTACGGTATGAGATACTAAATTTATAGTTTTAAAAGAGATTTAAAATATTTCTTTAACAATTTTAAAAAAAATATCTGAAATATTAAATGTATAATTTTAAATATCTTTTTACGTATCGATTCTTCCAATCTCTATTGATTCATTAGAATAATTAAAATACATAGTGCATATTATAATTGAAATTAAGTATCAATCATATGGAACGAAAAAATTAATACAAGTAGAGAATAGTTTTTGACGTGAAGGAAGATAAAATTATTGAAATATTGTTAAAGACGATGTTTCTTCATCCTCAATCGTGAGAGATGCCCCATTGTCTTTTGCCGTAATATCAAGAATCACTGTCGCTGCTTTCAAAACCCTATCACAATAAAATAATTTCCAATTTTGTTAATATTCACATGTAAAGAAATATAATAAAACTTTAGTTAAATTATGTCTGAAAGCTTGATTTTATCTTTAAAGAAGCATGTTATAGCAGTTGACATTTTAATATTTAATTTTTGTGATTTAGTTACGAGGACAAAAGTGGGCATATTATTTATAATCATTTTTATATTTATTTAATATCTAAATTTGTTACAAAATAGTTATTTCAAATTTTATATGAATCAGGTTGCAAATTATTAGTATTTTTTTTCCTAAGGATGTTTGGTTTAATTTTTGAAGGGTTCAATTTTGAAGAAAAAAAATAATCATTTTGAAAAAAAAAAAAAACCTACGATTTGACAAGGACTAAAAATGACTTATTAAAAAAATAGATAATAAATCATTTTGAGAGAAACCCTTGAAAGATTTTTTTTTTTTAAAAAAAAATAGTTTTTAAATATATATAAAACTTGCTTATAAAAACACTTATCATGAATTGTAACCATATAAATTCTAAACTAATTTTATACAAAATGTTTTTCCAAGAATGCAGGTAAAGTGTGGACTTATCACATGAACATCTTTCACCTAATTTATTTGTATAGACTTATCGCATGAACATCTTTCACATAATTTATTTATGAGAATTTGCAGTTGGTGACAAATAAGAATTATGTAATTGCACAATGTAAAAAAAAAAGTTGCAAATATAGCAAAATCTATCAGAGTATATTACTAATAGACTCTGGTTAAATAGAATCTATCTGATAGACTTCGATTAACGTAATTTATCAGCAATAGACTCTGATTAATCAGAGTCTATTAGTGATAGACACGGATAGAATCTGACGACAGCTTTTTGGTCTTGTACAATTAATTTTGCTATATATGTAATTAGTTTGCAATTAATTTGGTTGAATTTGGCATCTATGCCACTATTCCTTTATTTATCTGGTGTTATGTTTTTTCTTTTCCTCCTGTTTTCTATATGATATTACAATCCAAGTTAGGATAATATTTCATACCATTTTTCAGGCGATGGATATTGTGAAGCCAAGTCACCAAAGCATAAGACAAGCATGTCTGTATATATGAGGCCAGGATTTAAGGCCACAACTGCCATTCCTTCGGGTACTTCTTTTGCGATGGACTTACTTAATCCTTCAACCGCCCATTTTGATGCACAATATGGTGCCACCTAAAAAATATGAAAAATAGTCAACTTTTAAATTATGCCATTGATACACACAATTTTGACAATGGTGTGTAACAAAACTTTTTTTTTTTTTGATAAATTAGGCCCTCAAAATTAAGTTCATAATCACTACTTCCAAAGTTTCTTTGTTTTGTCATCTACATTTTATATATGTTTTCAAAATCCAAGTCAAGTTTAGAAAACTAAAAAAAGTAAGTCTCATTTGGTAAACATTTGGTTTTTAAACTTTGGTTCTTGAAAATCGTACTTGTTTTCATCCAATTTATATACAATGGTTTTCATCTTTCTTAGAAAACATTTGAATTCTTAGCAAAATTCTAAAAACAAAAATAAGTTTTCAAAAACTACTTTTTATTAATTTTTAAAACTTGACTTAGATTTTAAAAGTATTTGTAAAATGTAGAATAAAAAAGAAAAGGAAAAAAAAGCCTAATAGATAGTAGTAGTATTTATAAGCTGAATTTTCAAACTCTAAAAGTTTATCCAACAGGAATTTATATTTTTACATATACACTATTGCACAATTCACCATTTTAATCATTTCAAATTGATACGAACCGAGGTGTCTTAATCAAGCTACAAGAACCCAAAATGGTTACAAGCTTTAGAGTTTGCTGATTGAAAGATGAATCTCGGATTTAATGCATTTTTATTGTAATTTTCAGTTTTAAAGTTGTGTTTTTAATGTTTTAACTTATTATTTAGTTAGTGGTAATTATAGCATTGATGGGGATGAATGTTACCACCCTTCATATGCCCATAGGTTATGTTTGAATGCTAGAAATAGCCATCTATGTTGTTGCTTTGGGGGAAGATTTGTTTTGATGGAATTTCAATGAGAATTAAGTCTTTTGAGCCTAATGGGCATGAGCACCTTTGCATATCTTGTGTTTAGATTTGCATGTTAGGATCATTCAAGTAGCTAATTTGATCAAACTACTTGTGGAGTGATTCGAATCTTGAGTTTAGAAACGAGTTTTCTCTACTCTTGATCTTCATCATCAAAGTAAATTCGTTCTATCTTCTTCCTTGGGATGAAATCATCTTGGTTTGGGGTTGTTGATATTGAGTTCTATGGGTCTTGTTTGCTAACAAGGTTTTTAGATCCAATCATCAAGGGTTTCATATCATTTTGGTATTAGAGCTGCTTTGAGTCATATCACAACTTATTGTGAATATGTTAGACTCAATTTGATTACAATTTGATTTAATAACACTCTTTGTTGTGAATTTGATAATTCTAGTAAGGGAAAACTACATGTTTGGTCCTTGAGGTTTGGGAAAAGTATCATTATTGGTTCCTGAGTTTTCAAACTCAACAATGGTACCTTTTAGATTTGGATTTTGTTACACTCTTGGTCCATCCGTCCATTTTTCAATTAATTTCTTAACAAATTGCTGATGTGGTATTAGTTTTTTACTGAAATTTTCTTTTTGTTTTTTAAAATAATTTATTAATATTTTTTTCTTTTTCTTTCTTTTTCTTCCTTCTCCATCTTCTTCTTCTTTTAACACTAAAGCCACCCTCGGCTACTTGCCGATAACCACCACCGATCTCCAGCCATGGCACCGTTGATTGTTGACCACCGCCGTCGTAGACCTTGCCAGCCAGCCGTCGGTACCATAATGTTTTTTTTATTAATTTTATCTCCTTCCTTCTCTTTTCATAGGTTGGTAGTGACCCGCGGTGGCTTTAGGGTTAGAGGAAGAAGATCATGAAGAAGAAGAAAGAAGAAGGAAGAAGAATGAAGAAAAAAAAGAAAAGAAAAAAAAGAAAAGAAAAAAAATATTTCTAATTATTTTTATTTTTAAAAAACAATTTAAATATTTGTAATAAAAAAAAAAAACCTAATGTCACGTCAGCAATTTGTTAATAATTAACGGAGAATTGAATGGAAAGACCAAGGGTGTAAAGAAATCAAAACCTGAGGGGTAAAACTGTTGAGTTTGAAAACTTAGGAATTAAAATGCTACCTATCTCAAATTTTAGGGACCAAAATTGTATTCTTCCATTATAATAATTGTCCCTGAGTTCAAAATATAAGCAAATGGCCTTTATTTCTAAGGAGCCGTTTGTTTTTTGGGAATGTAGATGTTCGACATCTTCAGATGCCTGGAATCTCAGATGACCAGAATTTTAGATATCCGACATCTTCAGATAGCCACGTTTGTTTTGTAGGAAAATTTATAAGGTATCCCGGAATATTTTGATAGTTTTGAAGGATTTATTCTTGAAAATGTTGTAAATTTATGTAATGTTCCAAAAATGCCCTTATTAATATATTAATATAATTTATATATTGATTTAATATAATTTATATTTATATAATACATATTTGTTTTTATTAATTTAATTTTTTTTATATTAATTAAGCGTACATTCATTTTTGTATGTTATTTCATAGAATTCATATTAATATATGACTTTTTTTTTTTAAATAAAGAACCTATATTAAATATAAATTTTATTTTTAATTTTAATATTTTTCTAAAAGACAATTATATAATTAATGTTATATGAGGTGAAGTCTAATTGAATTGAAGTCTATTTTATATGTAAATGTAATATATAAATATACTTAATTATATAAAGTTGATTATTGGACATTAATCTATTTAAATCATAAAATTAAAAATAAAGATAAAGAAAATTGATGAAAGAAAATATATAAAAAAATGAACGAAAGACAAAAAGGTAAAGAGGAGATGGCCGCAACATGGGAATCTTCGAAACCCATGTTTCAAAAGGGCATCCAAAAGTACTTAGATTACCTCCGGTAGGGCATCCTAGGATACCCGGGCATCTCGAGATACCTGGGTATCTTACATTACTGCAAAACAAACGTGGGAATCCAGATGCCTGACTCATGGGCATCTCAGATTCCCAAAAAACAAACGGCCCCTAAAAGTATTGTGTTTGGTGTCTTTTGTATGTTGGTGTTTTAGAAGTAGGTTACAGACGACAGGATGACAAATGATGTAAAAGCTAACTTTAGCCACCTTGGCCAAGGTAGCCTGTGACGTCCGAATATAAGAGGAGTACATAAAAGAATCGAGACCACATTTGAACGAGAGGCATTGTGTGGATATGAAAGTTCAAGTTGGGTGGCAAGTCATTTCAAGGTGAATCTAGGGTCAGCCTAATGAGTTTGACAAGTCATTTCAAAGCGAATCTAGGGTCCACCCCGGAGAATACATTAAAACTCATAAAAAGCCAAGAAATCACATCCCAATGGACTTGATAGGTAATTCCATGATCAATGAAACTGCGACCCACCTAAAAAATGGCTAAAGGGAGTTTGTGGAAGGGCTGATTGCATATATAATAAAATTGACCAGAATATTAGTAAAAATGGCAACCCACAAAAATAATTGCAAAAATGGCAAAATATTATATTCGGAGGGTCTAAATTACTAAAGTACCCTTCCTATCACTGATAGAATCTATCATAGATAGAAACATATCACTAAATAGTTTTCTATCAGTGATAGAAAGCTAACTTTCTATCACATTTCTATCATTGATAGAAACATATCACTTATAGATTTTTGCCGATAGAAATATTTCTATCAGGGATGAAAATCTCCTCACTCTTAGTAGAAATGTTTGTATCAGTGATAGAAATGTATCATTGATAGATTTCTATCAATGATAGAAGGTTAGATTTCTATCTCCGATAGATTCAACTCACTAATTTACCTTATATTCTAATTATCTTTTAATAATAATCAATTAAATTTTAGAGATTTCGGTTCACATCCTTCAGATTCTTTTGAAACAATATAGATCTAAAGGTTTCTATTAATGATAGAAATAGTTATATCCGTCAATTACTTTGTACTGTACATTCTAATAGGATAAACCTGAAAAAAAATAATCAAAACATAAAAATATTATTTGAAAAATATCAAAGTATCACATTACGTTTCTATAGTGATAGAATCTATCACTGATAGATTTCTATCAGTGATAGAAAGATAGATTTCTATCAGTGATAGAAACCTATCATTGGCATATTTCTATCTTTATATCACTGATAAAATCGATATAAAATTTCTGCATTTTGTTTGGAAGTTGCTATTGTTTTCTATCAGTGATATAAGGTTTTTTTTTTTTTTTTTTTTTTTTGTCACTAATAGATTCCTATCAGTGATAGAAGAAAAGAAAAACACAAAGCGGAAGTTGAAATTTAAAGAAGTGGAAACCTCAACAAAAAAAAAAAAAAAAGATATGTACAAAATTATCACGTAATTAAATACACTATTGGTTTTGATCAAATACACTATTGATTTCTAATAGCGATAAATTTCTATAAGTGATAGAAATCTATTACTGGATAAATTTCTATCCAGTAATAGATTTCTATCACTTTGATTATATCAGCGATAGATTTGTATTAAGGAAAAATGAGAATTAAAAAAACGATTTAAAAATTATACTATATTTGCAATTTTTTTTTTATTTTTTATAAAACTTGCTATATATCTATAATTAACCATTAGAATGAGTGTTCAATCATTAATCTTGGAGAGCCATGAAATGAAATTAATAGGTTTGATAGGTGACTTGAAGATAAATAGTTTGAGATCAACCTCGAGAAAGGCTGAAACAAAAAGTTCCAAAAATAACCTTACAAGGGTTGAACATGGACCAAACATCAAAGGAAACTTGACCAAAGGGTTATACTCCCAAATTGGACTCCAAATATTCAATTGACATTTGAAAGGCCAAACCACGAATCCCAACTTGGGTGTGATAACTTAATGCTAAATTTGGACCAATCACTCTCCTGGAACTAAAGGGTGGACTCATACATGAAGAACAAAGGTAGAAACAAAGCTCAGACCATAGTCTGCCCTGACTTGGCCAAGCTAAGTCAAGCCAAACCCTCGGTTGAGGCTAGTTGAAGGTGGTCCATGCCCTTGACTCAAGCCCCATTTGAGCAGCCTATGGCTCAACAGGTCCCTCCAAATCTTATTAAGTGTCTTACCCATCTGATTCCTGAAAGGAAATGGGAAACCCTAGGTGAAGTCCTCCTATAAACACCTCATTGTTGGGTTTTATCCAATCCTACACTCATCATAAATTTATAAAAGGTAGTGTCAATCCTCTACTCTAAGTCCCACTACAACTTTGATTTAACTAAAGTATTGAACTTTGTGTGGCAAGGACCACTCCAGTGTGTAGTTCTTCCTGTATTGTAGGTCAGCTCTTAACCTATAAAAAAATTTATTGTTCAAGCACGTGATGATCAGGTACGTTCTCTGGACCCAAATTTGCTCCTTAATAGTAAGTATTAACTATATAAGCCATTTGTTACTTTTTTTAAAAAAAAAACACTAAGCTACTTGTAGAAAATTGATTAGGTTTGAACTCTCTCAAATTAAGACTTCATACTTAAATTTAATATTGAAAATCCATTTGTGCAAAGCCCACGCCCTTGTTTTGTAAGAGTTATCAAACAACAGTAGAATTATTGCTAGGGGTCGAGATTGAAGTTCTCACTTGAGTTTAATATGAATTGAGATTGAGATGTACATACTTGTTCATATCCACCTCTTCCCGCAAGCGAAGACATATTAACAATAATTCCTTGCTGATTAGGAATCATGAGAGGAATAAAGTGACGCATAACATTTGCTATTCCTTTGATATTCGTATCGATCACATTATCAAAATCTTCTACCTCAATATCCCACATCTTGTTTGTTTTATTCATTGAAGCTGCATTATTCACTGTCAACCAACTATTTTAATTTAGTTCATTCATTTCATTGAGGAACAACAAAAAAAGAATGAATCAAAATAAATTTTATATACCAACGATATCAGGAACGAGTTTCTTTTTCACAACAGCTTCTGCAAACTCTCCAACACTGCTATTCGATCTCTACAAAATCAAAACATTTCAATATATTTGTTGATATATGCCTTGAATATGTTATCTAGGCGCTCCGAATGACCAATTATGCATAGAGATTAGATATGTAATTTCCGTTTTGGACTTTATCTTGGACCTATTTTGTTAGGGTTAAACCCTCTTAACCTAATCTACTGTAGTCTCTGTAATATGCATATGTTTTCTCCTCACTAATAAAACTATTCTTTCCCTCTTTCCATGGATGTAGCTAACACACCGTTAGTGAACATCTGTGTTGTTATTCTCACTTTCATTCTTACTTTGTTGATTTTTCGATTATTGTCCTAACAATATTATCTTGGAATTTGATATGTGAGAAGAAGCAAAAAAAACAAGTATCTACATACCACGTCGACATTGAAGAGGAAGTGGTGGTTAGGACTGAATTTAGAAAGGTGTTGTTGGAGAGAATCAAGCTTAGTTTGATCACGAGAGCAGCCGATTACGGTGTGGCCACGGCGAGCCAACTCCAATGCTAAAGCTCTGCCTAACCCTTTGCTTATGCCAGTTATCAGCACCTTTTTAAAACTAGGCAAGCCTTCTTGTCTCCATGATTCACTCAAAGCTGTGGCCATGGAGCTTTGTTTTACCATTCTAAGTTACGAGAGAGAGTTAGTTCCTAAGTTTATATGAACATCTCTGGAGTCAAACGAGTTTTGGAGTTTTTAAGTTTGTTTTTTTTTTCCTTTGCTTTTCTCTGTCATGTATACATATAAGGTTCCAATTTCATTTGTCTTTTTCTTCTATGGTTTTTATCACTTAATTTATTTATACTGAAATTTCAATGAAAATTTTAATTAAGAAAATATTGGTTTTATAAGAATTCAATTTAGTCGGCTCATTAAGTTACTTGTTCCTTTCCTTTTGTTTTCTTTGACCGAATCCGGCCGTGTAAAAGTTAAGGAATAATACATTAGCTATGTAAGATGTGTCATTTGTGTACAACATTTTCGCATATTAAAAAATATTGTCATTTCAATTTTGTCTTATTTTGTGTTTTTTAGTCGCATAACCCTGTAATTAAGGTATCTATATTTATTTTGAAATTAAAGATTTAAATATTCACCTCCACCGAGGAAAAAATAATCTCTTAACTTTTAAGCTTCTATATAATTTAGTTTCTAAATTTTAAAAAAGTACCTCATGAGTTCCTAAACTTTCAATCTAATTGGCTCCTCAACTTTGAATATGTCTAATAGATTCTTGAACTTTCAATTTTGTGTCTAACAGTTCGTTGACATATTCGAGATTATCAAAAATTAACTAATCTATTTGATATAAAATTGAACTTTAGAACTATTTGAGATCTAAACTTCTAATTTTTGTATCTAGTAGACTTGTGAGTTTTAAAAAATGTCTATTATGTTATGGATTTATTCGACATAAAATTGAAAGCCAAGGGACCTATTAGATACAAAAGTGAAAGTTTAAGGGTTCTATTGAATACTTTTTAAAGTTTATAGACCTATTATTTGACATAAAATAGAAAGTTCAAATACATATTTGACACTTTTTAAGTTGAGGAATCAAATTGACAAAACCATGAAAGTTAATGAACTAAACTTGTAAATTAATAAATATAAATATATATATATATATATATATATATATATATATATATATATATTTAAGACGGGTATGAAAATTTTGGACAAATTCACAAACTAAATGACAAACCATCCAACAAAAAGTCTAGTAAATAATTCTAAGGAAAGCAAACTGATTAAAAGTTTAGAAACCTAATTGATGGAATCCTAAAAGTTCAGGAACTAAACTTGTAATAAACCTGTTTTAATTTCAAAATCTTAAAATTACGTCAACATAGTCACTGATCAATTAGTGAAAATTTTATTATTATTATTATTATTTTTTTTTATCAATTCTAGTATTTATTTTTCTTATTTTTTTTAAATATGACCAGGGCTTATTAATTTTATATTTTTCATAGTAGTTAATTAGATTAATTTTTTTTCCAATGTGATTAGACTTTGACTATTATGAGGAAAATCTATTCTATTCTAAACTTTTGAAAGTTATGTTCAATAAATCTCTGACGTTCAAAAGTGTTGCATTGATCCAAAAGTGCCCCATAAATTATTGAGTTATTAATTTTGTGTAATATGAGTCAATGAAGTTTGACGTGTGTCTCCAGCTGGAGCGATAGTGATGGGTGTCTGAGTGCAAGTATACACTATCAAATAATAAGTGGAGAGTACTCCGAATATCAAATCCCAAAGGAAAAATTGGTCCAATACACTTTTGTAATTTTGAAAATAAGAATCTCTAAATTTGCAGTTGAGAGATAGTAACAAAAAAAAAAAAAAAAAATATGTTGATGGTGTTTTGTGTTTGTAGAAAACAAGTAAAATAATGCAAGTAAAGATATATGAGATAAGATGGAAAATTCAAGTAAATGTGAACCAAAGTAGAATATGCATCCACCCTTACGCCTGCAAATTACTTAGCAAATGCAAGACAAATGGAGAATGATGCCTATACGTGCCCACATTTCTATCGTGCACGAAGATTGCTACAAAATTGTTCTGCAAATGCCCTGTCAACTTAGTTGTGAGTAAAGTCCAACTCCTATGAAGCCCCGTTTTTGTTGCCTTTAGAAGACTAAACTAACTAGTGCACCTATTTCTAGGGCTAATTAAATCTTAGATCATTCATGCACACACGACTTTAAAACTCCAGTGGTTCCAGTCCTATTTCTAGGATGCAAGAAGCAAAGTCCTATTTCTAGGATCTTTTCCACTATTGCCTTTCCGGACCCACACACTCAACTCCAACCTTTCGGCCACCAGCTGAATACAAACTGTGTTAACTGAAGTGATCAATTTAAGCTAACAATGAAACTTACACTTCGATAAAAACGAACAATGTTAAGTAGGAGCAAAGTTTCTTTCGCAATAGGTGAGGCTTTCTTCTACTCATGGTATCCACATACTTGAATTCCTGAGAAGAAGCTTAACTCATGATAGAAAATAAAATGCAAGACAGAGAATTAAAGGTACACGAAAGATAGAAGAAAATTCAATTCATATTGATAAATGAAAAGTACATAAAATGAACTTACAACTGAAATAAGGTAGAAACATAATGTAAACAACTCTTACAATGAAATATGAAAGACTCTAGACTACTACAACTAAAACTAAGGTTATTTCTCCTCTCTGTCTAACTTGTTCTTGCCCTTTTCAAGGGAAGACAAGTCTTTCTGTTCTACCTCTTTCGAATGGAGGAGCTGACGGAGGCTAGAAGAAAGGAAGAACAAATTAGCTACAAGATAAAGAGAAAAACAACAACATAAAGGAAATCCTAGACTAAATCTTAACTCTCTTTGTCTTTTGGTCTTGCAATCCTTTTATAGACCTTGGAAGGTAGGGTTTGCTGCGAGATCAGTGTGAGAAGTCCCCTCTAAGTGTAATCCTAGGATCCTTGGAGATTCGGTTAGGAATATTTGATCATTGAAAGATTTTCTACAAATCCCACCAACCTCGGAATTCTGTCGAAAAGCCTAGTTGCGACCACAAATGCAACACAATTAATTTCCTCGTGTGCTCTTGCTTTGTGGCATTCTACCTTAATCTTGGGGCCTCTTTTTGCAGGTGCATTTCAGGCGCATTTTATCTTTTCCTCCCATATTCAGCGAGATATTTTTTTTTCCTTATGATGTGGGCGCATATCTTCTGTTCCTTTGCTCTTTTAACTTCTTCCTTTTCCAAATGTGGAAGCATTTGAAACGTCATTTTGGACTCATGCACAAAACCATTAAACCTCATCAAATTCTTACTAAAATATTCTCTTTTTACAACAATTATGCATAAATTCTATATTTAAGATTTCTATCATGATTTGTAGACTTTTGACTAATTTAACCTCAAATGATAAGAAATTAAGCAATAAGTTTTTGCTTTCCTAACAATAAACCAAGTTTTTAAGGCTAAATAACGCACATAAATGAATGTTATCACACTCCAAACTTAGATCATTGCTTGTCCTCAAGCAATTTAGACAAAACAACAAAACATAAGAAAGAAAGTATGTGTTTCATAGGTAAGTTTAAGTCGTGACGTTGCCTTTCAGAAAAGATTTTAGCTCCTAATACTTTGAGACAACGAGATTCTCTAACATTAGACTCCCACTTACTCCTTTCAAGATAAAAAATTCTCATGCATTCTCACCTTTACCACTTGTTCTTCCACCTAGCCCTTATTTAGAGTCACCTCTCTCTTTCATAAGTTATTCAAACTTGTGAGTTGGAAAAGAAAATTTGACTTCCCTCCCCCAAACTTATTATAAGTTGCTACTAGGCTTTTTTCCTTTTCCTTTTATTTTTTCCATTCTCTCTCTCTCTCTCTCTCTTCTAGGAGAGCCTCATAGTCATCTACACCTTTGTTCCAACATAACTTTATAGTGAAAGTAGTTGACTACGAGCATATATAGCTCACTATTGAGACTATGGCACATACTCACTTCCTAAATTCACCTTTCATGCAGTGGAAATCATTGGTGTCATGATCGTCCCTAGCTTGCTCAAGAAGGAGGAGTATCTCCTTTGTTTTTCTACTTTTTTTAGAACTAGCAAAAGGCAACATGGATACAAAGAGTATAAGTAAAAAAACCTGTCGCCCCCAAACTTAAGTGGGTCAATGTCTCCATTGACTAAGACATGAAAAACATAAGAGGAGTGACTAAAAAAGATGAACAAGCTAAGATCAAGTCTAAACTTCCTAAAAGTTTTTGTAGTCAAAGCATAAGGTGAGTTTGGACTTGAATGCGTTATGGAGAGAAGAGTTTATTTAGGTTTCCTGTTTTGAAAAACTCAAAGTTGCTAAAGTATTAAAAGAGCTGAGAGAACTTTAGATATCATCATTAAGATTTTGGGTTTTATGCCCTAAAACTCGTGGATAGTAAATGTAACAAATTAATTAATATCAATAAAGAGCTATTGAAATTATTCAATAAGGAGTTATTGAATTTCTTATTCTAAGTCTTGCAATAATTAACCTTAAATCCAATAAACTAATTAAACATCCAAGGTTGTTTTATGAAACTTGAACTGTATGTGGAGACATACGAGGATCAATGTTCAAGTAACAACCTAAAGGGTCTATAGTATAAGGATAAAGCTGGGTACCTTATTCTAGTGACACTATGTGATACGGTCCACTTTGTTTACTATACAAACATATTCATGAAACGCGTTCATGTAGTGGACATGCGAGTGGGGGTATCCTATGCAATGAGTTTGCATAAGACTGGATTGCGAAATAGTAACCACTAGATGTAACACCGTTGACTAGTTAGGTTTATATTTCAATAGGATAACCTAGGTAACTCAATCATAATCTTGAGTGGGTTATGGACTCCTTTTCATCAGGGATTATCCTTAGATTTGTAAGGGTGAGCGTGGCCAGATTCGCCGACACAATAAGCCTACCATTTCAGGGATAAGACCGAGTGCGGGCTGGGAACATAACAACACAAGATGAAATTCACTTCTTCCCGTCTTTAGGGCAAATAGATGAGTGTTCCGTTAAGGGTTGATTCTCGGGTCTTGAATAAGGGCACCCATCCCCTCCTGGTCCAATAGGAACTTTCGTTTACTGGTTGGACCATAAACGAGTTGTTCATTAGAGGAATTGATCAGTGGTACTTAAGGAGACAGAGGTAACCCAGGGGTAAAATGGTAATTTGACCCAACTGGCATTACGAACACTCGTGAAGGATTGACTTACCGTTATTGATCTATATCCGTGGACACAGAAATATTCTACAATGAGAAGAGTGCAGTTGTAGGTCTTTTGTGGAGTGACCCACAGTTAATGAACATTGGTTAAATTGATTAATGAGTTTAGTCATTTAAACTCATATCATTGGAGCTTCTGATCTGTAGGTCCATTAGGCCCCCATGCTAGCTCATAAAGGATAATTAGGAACAATTAGTCTTGAAATGAATTTGAATAGTTCAAAATCCATTATGAGAAACCAAGTTAATTGTATGAGATACAATTAATATAATGTATGTGATACGTTATAATATAAAGTTTAGTTTAACATTAAACTTTATTAATTGAGAGAAATACAATTAAATACGATTTAATTGTAGGCTTAAATTAAATATGGGATATAAAATTTAGTAATTAATTAATTGGAGAATTAATTAATTATTTAATTGAGTTGAATTTGATTTAATTAAAAACTATAGGTTATGTGAGAGATATTCATTTAAATATGATTTAACTGAAATTAATTAAATTTGATTTAATTAATTAATTAAATGAATCCTCATCCTATTAGAATTGAGAAGATTAATTACTCAATAATTAATTAAATATATCCCTAACCTATTATGAATAGGAAATAGACATGACACTCTGTATAAATGGCATGATGCCTTCCCAATCGAAATAATTCATAACACAAGACTTTGCTCTCAAGCAAAATTTTTCTCTAGCAATTTCACAACATTCTAGTGAAATAATTTTTCCCAAAATTCAAGAACACCAAGTCCCACAACTTGGTTCCTAGTCCCAGAGATATAATAGTGGAAGATCTCGGTGGTAGTGTCCCTACTGTTGTCATATTATTCTTGGTGGGAGTTCATTGAAGAAAGTCTTCAACAAGTATTTCATTCTTTTGCTTATTAGATTTAGATCTAATGCAAGCTTAGGCAAGTTTACATATAGAATTGTTCTGTATGATTTGCCAATGTACTGGTATTTTAGAAAACTTAATTAAAATACGAATCGGTCATATACGCTTCCGCTGGGAATTTAGGAATTTCAATCCTTCATAAGGACGATCAAAACAAACAAACCAACAAAAGCATATTTTTCTTTAAAAAATCTTCAAATACATTTTCAAAGAGAGATATGTTTTAGAATTTTTCTTAACAAAACAAAGAAGACAACAAAGACAATACAAACATAAAAACAACAAACAACCTAACTAAGATAGGTAAACAAAATAATGCTAAAGAAAACAAATAAAAACTCACTAACCTAACAAACAAAACAATCAAAACAAGATAAACAAAACAACCAAAACTAAAGACAAAAGAAAACAAACAAACAGATACACCCCTCAATCCTATCGACCTATCTGAAGGGAATAAAAGTCCCCACGCAGCGGAAGCATCGATTGGACCTTACGCCGTATATTAATTAACATTAAAATACCGTTACGAAAAACTCAAACAAACTTTAAACCAACTTTAAAGTTGCTGGAAATTCAGTTTAAACATGCTTAAAAATAAATCTAAATTTATTTTCATGTTTTTCTAAAGAAAAGGGGAAGAACCGTCACATACCTTCGTTGTAGACTTGACCGTTCTTCGCCAACGAAGCTCCACGAACGAAAACGCAGCAGCCGCCTTTGTTTTTCTTCGCTGGAAATTCCTTCTTGATTGACACAATAACCACAGAGGTTACACCGGTATGTCTCTAAGTCTAGGAAGCAATGGACTTGTGGGAGTCTTTCTCTAAGAGGGAGGCTAGAGAGAATTCTAGGTCTTGTCTTTCAAGAGTGTCAAGTGTCATGACCAATTAGGTCTAGTGTTCTATTTATAGAAGAGAGGCCATGAATAAAATATTCAATTAAATCAATCTTTTCCAAAATTGATTCAATCTTTATTCCTTAATTAATCAATCATGATCAATCAATTCCCTAATTGATTAATCTTTTCCACAAATGACTAATTACTTCCATAAGTGATTAGATCATTTCCATAAATGATTAATCACTTCCTTAAGTGATTAATTATTTCCATAATTGATTAATTCCCGGTTAATGAATTAATTAACCACCAATTAAATATCACATATTTAATTCCCGGCCTAGAATTAATTAATTTGCCCAAACACATTTAGGCCTTAAATTAATTAATTCATTATTTGAACTCTTTCAAAACTTCCATAAATTTATATTTGAACTTTTAAAATATTAATTTCTCTCATAATAATATATCAATATATATTATATTTGTTTCCCTTAATAAATTGAACATTTTCAATTTACTTTTATTACTTAGTTGCCTCAAATTACTTTACGAGCTACCAGTGGGACCTAATGGACCTGCAGATCAGAAGCTCCAACGATGTGAGATTAATTGGTCAAACTCATTAACCACATTAATCAATATTCGTTAACTGTGTGTACATTCCACTATAGACTCACAGTTGCACTCTTCTCACTGCAGACATATTTTCTGTGTCCACGGATCTAGACCAATATCGACTAGTTAGTCCTTCACGAGTGTCCGTAACACCAGCTGGGTCAAATTATCGTTTTACCCCTGAGTTACCTCTATTTCCTTAAGTACCAATTCTCCTCTAATGAACAATCTGTTTGTGGTCTAACCATCAAACAGAAAAACCTCTCGTGCCATTGAGAGGGTAGGGCCCTTTGTTCAAGACTCGGAGTAACCACTTAAGGGAACACTCATCTACTTCCCTAAAGTCGGGAAAGAGTGAATTCCATCTTGTACGATTATGTTCCCAGCTCCCCATTCGGTCTTGTCCCCAAAGTGGTAGGCTTATTGAGTCGGCGTATTGGCCACTCTCACCCATACAAATCAAAGGACAATCTCTTATGAGCAGGAGTCCATAATTAACTCAGGATTAAGACTAAGTTGTCCAGGTCGTCCTAGTGAAATAGAAAATCAATTAGTTAACGGTGTTATAACCAGTGGTTACTATTTCGCAGTCCGGTCTTATGCAAACTCATTGCATAGGATACCCCCACTCGCATGTCTCCTACACGAATGCGTTGGATCGCAGTGTTTGTATCAAATACAAAGTGGGCCGTATCCATAGTGTCATCAGGATAAGGCACCCAGTCTTATCCCTATACTATAGACCCTTTAGGTTGTTTCTTGAACAATGATCCCATATGTCGCTACATATAGTTCAAGACTCATATTACAACCTTGGATGTCTAGTTTATTGGATTAGGGTTATTATTAGGCAAAGACAAATATAAAATAACTAATAACAATTAATGGAAAAATATATCAATATTATTTCATTAATATCCGGTCAACGGTTACATTCACTATCTACGAGTTTTAGGGCATAAAACCCAACACTATCAAGAATGAATAAATAAATAAATGAAAGAATAGATTGGCAAAAAGAAATCCCCCCTAGGAATTGGAAGGGTCGGCTCCATCGTCTCGGAGTGGGTCTAAACTTATTTTTAGTAATGGAGGGAGATAATCGTCAATGTTCTCCACTAGCCCTGTCAAAAACGCTCCCGATCATTCGGTCTCAAACATTATCATAAATCAGGCAGTGCTTGTTGTGGGTAGCAATGTAAATGGTTCACAATGCAACGAGCACCAGCAGAAACCCCTTACCTTAGTCTCTACCCATTTGTGGAGCCCATCTTCAGGTACGTCTTGGGAATACATGATTAAGATTTTCGTTGACTGTTCAATGAAATTTCACCTGGAAACGCGTGATGCTATTTAGAATCGTTGACATGAAGTGACCCAGTTAGCAGCAGGAGTCACCGAAAGCGAAATCTAAGGCTCAACCCAATTCCCTGAACAACATAGATCTAGTTCCAGGAATGTAAGTGTTGTTGGGTTTGTGCCCTAAAACTTGTAGATAGTGAATGTAACAAATAGTAATATACTTGTTCCATAAAGTCATTATCGAGTTTTTGTTCACTTAAGTTATTAAATAAGTGAATTGCACGTAAAATAACTCAAATCCAATAAACTAAGATCCATGGCTATATAATATGAATACTTGAACTTTATGTAGTGACATAAAAGTGGATCAAGTTCAAGTAATAGCCTAAACGGTCTATAGTATAAGGATAAAGTTTGGTACCTTATCCTAGGAACACTATGTGACGCGACCCACTTTGTATATAGTGCAAACGATGTGATCCTGAATCATTCATGTAGAGACATGCGAGTGGGGGCGTCCTAAGCAATGAGTTTACATAAGACCAAGACCAAGAAATATATCACTTTTCTTTATAACGTCGTTTACTGTTGAAACTGACTTATTTTAGTGTGATGATGTAGATAACTCGATCCTAATTCTGAGCTAACTATTAACTCCTATTTGTTCGGGATTATCCTTTGATTTTCATGGGTAAGAGTAGTTCATCATCGCTGACTCAATAAGCCTACCCTTTTGGGGATAAGACTGTTGGGTTTTATGTCCTAACACTCGTGGATAGTAAATGTAATAAAGTTAATTATGATCAATAAAATGTTATTGAGATTGTTCAATAAAGATATTATTAAATGGTTGCTTGATTCTACATTATATAACCCAAATCCAACAAAACTGGAACCCGTGGCTATGATATGAATACGTGAACTTTATGTGGAGACATAAAAGTGGATCAAGTTCGACTAATAGCCAAAACGGTCTATAGTATAGGGATAAGACTAGGTACCTTATCCTGGGGACACTATGTGATGCGACCCACTTTGTATTTAGTACAAACGATGTGATCCTGAATCGTTCATGTACAAACATGTGAGTGGGGGCGTTCTGTGCAAATGAGTTTGTATAAGACTGGATCATGAAATAAGTCACTTTCGCTTCATAACGTCGTTTACTGTGAAACTGACTATTACAAGCGATGACCTAGGTAACTCGGTCTTAATCCTGAGCTAACTATGAATTCCTATTTATTTGGAATTATCCTTTGATTTTCATGGGTGAGAGTGACCCAACATCGCCAACTCAATAAGCCTATCCTTTTGGGGATAAGACTGGGTAGATAGCTGGGGACATAGTCTTGTAAGATGAAATTCACTCCTACCCGACTTTAGGGATTATAGAGAGGTTGTTCCCTTAAGTGCTAACTCCAAGTCTTGAACAAAGAAGCACCGACCTCTCCTGGCCCGAGAGGGATTTTTGTTTATTGGTTGGACCATAAACAAATTGTTCATTAGAGGACTCAATGGGAACTTAAGGAACAAGAAGTAACTTCAGGGGTAAAACGAACATTTGACCCAGTTGTAGTTACGAAGAACCTGTGAAGGGTCGACTTACTAATCATGGTTATATCGAGTGGACAAAAATATATCTATTGTGAGGGGAGTGCAGCTACGGGCTATAGTGGAGTGTCCCGTTAGTTAATGAATGTTGGTTAACTAGGTTAAAAGAGTTTAACCGGTTAATCTCGGATCGTTGGATCCCATGATTTGTAGGTCCATTAGGTCCCTTTGCTAGCTCATACGGACTTAACCTTAGAACTAAGTGATGAATAGTTTTGAAATGTTCAAAATCATTTAGGGAGTTAAACGTTATTTATATATGTGATATACCTAACATGCTTTAGTTTAATCATGAATTAAACTATAATATGAGAGAGATAGAAATATATTTCAAATGTTATACAAGTGAATAGGGATTCATGTATGAGCAATCGATTTTGAGAGGTAATGAGATTTGTGTAACTATTTAATTTCATTGATTAATTATTAAGTTAAATTAAAGTGTTTAATTTAAATTAACTTTATTTACTTATGTAAAACTAATTTTGAATTAGTTTTATATAAATATGGATTTAAATTAAGATGAAATGCAATTTTGAATTTTATGAGTTTTACAAAACTCATTTCATGTAACTTTAAGGTGAAGAAACCTATGGTAGTGACAAATCTCAACACCCATCAGCTAGCTCTTTCTTGAGAAAATGGCTTGCATGTAACCATTACATAAAAGAAGAGAATTGAGCTGGAGAAGATAGAAGGTTGTTGGACATTTTTTAGTTTGAAAAATTCAGAATAAAATTCTCTCTAAAAACCCATTCTTTTTCCTCTCTAAATTTATCACCGTTCGGTTCCCACAAGCCTGTTCTAAGGCTGGAGAATAGCGGGGAAGATAATCTTGATGGTGGTCTACGAGTCGTTCGTGTGAAGAAACAACCAAAGGAATCACCAAAATTCAAGCTACAAAGATAAGTTTCGTTTCCTCTATTTTTTGGTTTTAAAAGCATGCTTCTTTAATTAGATAAATTCATGTAAATCGGTGCGTAAGATACGTGATAGCTTTCTCTCAAGTGTTTTTCACTCCTCCAAAGACCAGGTAGATAGCTTTGGACATAGTCCTACAAGACAAAATTTACTCCAACCCGATTTAAGGATAGTAAAGAGGTTGTTCCCTTAAGTGCTGACTTCGGGACTTGAAAAATGGGATCCTGCCCTCTCATTGGCCTGATAGGTATTAGGTTTGATGGTTGGACCGCAAACCAATTGTTCATTAGAGGATCATGGGACTTAAGGAACTAGATGTAACTTCAGGGATAAAACAAACATTTGACCTAGCTGTAGTTACGAACAACTTGTGAAGGGTCGACTTACTAATCATAGTTATATCGGGTGGGCAGAATTATATCTACAGTGAGGGGAGTACAACTACCGAGCTATAGTGGAGTGTCTTGGTAGTTAACGAATGTTGGTTAACTAGGTTAAAGAGTTTTAGCCCATTAATCTTGGATCGTTGGAGTCCATGATTTGTAGGTCCATTAGGTCCCCCTGCTAGGTCATACAGAATAGTAGGAAGTTATCGTTAGTTATATTCAATATATTTAACGTAATAGTTCAATTATGGATTAAACTATAATTCGAGATAGTTGGAAATATTTGAATAGGATTTAAATATTGAAAATATGTATGTGATACATATTTCAGTTTGAATTTGAATTAGGATTCACATTCAAATTATCGATTATAAGAGAGGTCAAGAATTTGTGTCGAGTTTGTTATAATTATTTAATTTAGTGTGTGATATTAAATTAAGTAAATATTATTAATTAATTAAAGTGTTTAATTAATTATTTTTGGTTTTATCTTATTTAAAATTGTCTAAATAAGTTATTGATTTTGCCTTAGTGATTTTTTCTGAAAAATTAAGAATTTACTTTCATTACTTTCATTTTTCCATTAACCAATAAGGCAAATTAACTCATGTTGACACCAAGTGACCAAGCTTTTGACTCATCCTTTATTCAACTTGCTGTCTTCATATGGCAGATTTAAAATACATGTATTCATGCTTTAAAAGGTAGGAATCAAAAAGGAAAAGGGGATGTTTTTTGGCTGGAAAAGAAACTCTCTCAAAACTCAAGAAAACACTCATGTTCTTCTCCCAAAATTCATCACCATAGACTCCCACAAGTCGTTCTAAGGCTGGAGGATAGCGGGGAAGACGCTCATGGTAGTCCACAACGAGTTCATGTTCAGAATTATCCCACAGATTTCTTTGATTCAGTCCAAAAGGTTTGTAATCAAAAGCTCTTTGTTTTTCGTTACTTTGAATGCATGCTTTTGTTTCTAAAATTGAATGAAATTTGAGTGCTTTCGATCTAAATCACTTCCGCTAGTGTATCTTACACTCCTTCTATTGGTATCAGAGCATGATTTGGGCACCCAATTTTGTTTAATTTTAGCTTGGTGGGTTGAAATTTGCATGTGATGTGAAAATGGTAGCTAAAGTGGGCTCATTATGGATTTGACATCAAATTAGCCATTAATTTGTGGATTAAAGTTGTAATTACCTACATGTTTATGGGCATGTATATGTTGACATGAGTCTATAAAAATTTGGGAGTCAATAGAGTTGTATTTAGGCTGTAATCGAAGAAAGAAGACGAAGATATCAAGCTGGCCGAAAACAGGGGCTGCTTTCAGACGCATCAACGTCGAGACGCTGATGAACATCTTCAAAGGTCGTGCCCAGATTCAAACGGTGAATCGGATCGGTTCAGGAGCAGTTTGGTCCGGTTCAACTCTTCACAATGTGGTTATGACTAGTTCAAGCCTATTTCAGTCCCCTTTGGCTCTGTTCAAGCAAAATCTACATTATGTGCAGGACTGAAGTCCGAAAGTCCTACTAGGATTGTTTTTGTAACACATTCTATTAAACTGATTATATAAATATTAGTGCTCTTGAACACAATTTGGAATAGGTGACATATAACTTCAATTTGGTACCCCTTTGTAATTGATTGGGATAATGGTACTGCATTTTTGTTTATTTGGTTTGTTATCAATAAAATTTGAAATGACATGAACTTTCGGACTCAAACTCTCTAGTTTGCATGGGAATGCTTTTCACTCCAGGACTGCCTAATTCTACATTTGACACTAAAAACAAACCAAAAAAAAGGGTGGCCTATGCCGACGCAATTTACATCGGCATAGGCACTAGAGTCATGCTCTAGGCCAACGCAAGCTTGCGTCGGCATATTGTCTATGTCGACGCACGATTGTGTTGGTGTAGATCATTCAAACCAACAACTTCAGATTATCAAGGTCGACGCAATGTGCGTTGGCGTAAACCTTCTACGCCGACGCACGATGTTTGCATCGGCTATACCTCTACGCCGACGTGTCTATGCCGACGACCTTGCCGACACAATCTTCACGTCGGGGAGTTGTCTACGACGACGAAATATTAAACAATGGCTAGCGAATAAGTTCCAAATGAAAGATTTGGGTGAGGCGCAATATGTTCTAGAGATCCAAATTGTTCGGGATTGAAAGAACAAAATGCTAGCTCTGTCTCAAGCGTCTTATATCGACAAGTTGTTGATTAGATATAATATGCAAAATTCCAAGAAAGGTTTTTTACCTTTCAGGCATAGAATCATTTTTTCTATGGAACAATGTCCTAAGACACCTCAAGAAGTTGAGGACATGAGACAAATTCTCTATGCTTCTACAGTAGGCAGCCTAATGTATGTTAAGTTGTGTACAAGGCTTGACATTTGTTATGCAGTAGGGATTGTCAGTAGATATCAATCCAATCCAAGATTTGATCATTGGACTGTCATTAAGAATATCCTCAAGTATCTTCGGAGAACAAGGGACTATATGCTCGTATATGGCAATAAGGATTTGATCCTTACAGGATACATTGATTTTGACTTCCAAAGTGATAAGGACTCGAGGAGGTCTACATGGGGTCAGCATTCACTTTGAATGGAGGAGCAATAATATGGTGTAACATCAAAAAGGGATGCATAGCAGACTCGACCATGGAAACCGAATATGCAGCTGTCTGCGAAGCAACGAAAAAGGTGATATGGCTCAAGAAGTTCTTGACTGATTTGGAAGTCGTTCCAAATATGCATTTGCCCATCACCCTTTATTGTGATAATAGCAGTGTAGTTGCAAACTCACTGGAACCTCGGAGCCATAAGAGAGGCAAGCACATCGAAAGAAAAATATCATCTCAGAAGGGAGATAGTGCACCGAGGAGACGTGATCGTCATAAAGATAGCGTCGGAGCACAACATTGTTGATCCATTCACGAAGGCTCTCAAGACTAAAGTGTTCGAGAGTCATCTAGAAGGTCTAGGTCTACAAAAATATATGGGAAATAATCTAGGACAAGTGGGACAATTGTAACTGGTATTCAATGCCGTGATGTACTGGGTATTGTGATGCCCTAGTTTATTGTATTTATAAATTGTTATTAATACAAATATTTATTCACTCACTGTTGTTATGGACTATTGTATATCCCACTAAACTAGAGTTTTAGTGCAAGTAGGAGATTGTTGGGGTTGGTGCCCTAAAACTCGTAGATACTGAATGTAACAAATAGTAATATACTTATTCGATAAAGTCGTTATCGAGTTTTTGTTCACATAAGTTATTAAATAAGTGAATTGCACATTAAATAACCCAAATCCAATAAACTAAGATTCATGGCTATATAATATGAATACTTGAACTTTATGTAGTGACATAAAAGTGGATCAAGTTCAAGTAATAGCCTAAGCAATCTATATTATAGGGATAAGGCTGGGTACCTTACTAAAAGTTTCATCTTCTAGTTGCCTAAACCCTACTATCTCACTCCTCAATTTGACATTCCTAGTTGGTGGAAAATATTTGCTAAGAAATGTTTCTGCTAACTCATTCCATGTCCTAATTGATCTTGGAGCAAAAAAATTTAACCACGCCTTTGCTCCATCTCTAAGAGAATACGGGAAAAAAGTTAATCTAAGGGCATCTCTAGACACTCCTTGAATTACAAACGAATCACTAACTCCTAGAAAAGACTTAAGATGTAAATGAGGGTCTTCAGATGACAAACCATGGAACTGTCCCACGGTTTGTAACATTTAAAACATTACCGATTTCATTTCAAAATTTGCAGCCTCAATTTGAGGACGTGCAATTCCTGGATTTAACTCGTCAAACATCGGAAAAGCATATGCTCAAATGGCTCAGGCCCAATCGTTCGCTACGAAGATAGGATTCTTAGCCTGATTATTTTGCTGTCCATTTTGCTCCAGAGGTGGATTTTGTTGCAGCACACGATTCTGATGGGGTTCACTGGATCCTCTGGAATTTTCGGGAGACGTGGCACGTTATCCATTGGATTTTGATTTCTACGCTGCTCTCTCCTTCTTCTCTTGAATGTCCTCTCAATTTCTGGATCAAGCTCGAACCTTACCCTAGGCAGATCGTTCATGAACAAAACTCACACCTGCAAAAAAAAAAAAAAAAGAAACAATCAAAAATTTCTAGCACCAAACCACTAAAACGCATACACAAAAAAGATCAGATAAAAACTTATTCAAGTCCCCGACAATGGCTCCAAAAACTTGTTGGGTTTCCAGAGTGGGTAAAAATATAGTAAAAATAGACTCTAGAACACTGTGCAAGCATACACAATCCGCAGCAAGTAATAAGTATTCATCGAATCCACGGGGCTGAATAGCTATCACTTTATCTATTTTGTATAACTTCTTAATGGTTTCAAAAGCAGTTAAAATGATTGATTTTGATTTAATGCTGAAGCAAAAGAAATGACAGAATAAAAAGTAAACAAATAAATGAGACAGATTAGAAACAAGCGTTGGTCAGGATTTAGTAATTGCTTTAAAATATGCTCTAGCAATATAATTTATTAGGGAAAACTCTTGCAGTCTTATTAGCAGGATCCTCCCGGAACTCTGAATTGTTTGGAATGTGTTTCAACTCCAATGACGCTCTACCGATCAAACACTAGGCAACTGGCTTATCCCTAACTCGGTCACTGGTGTTCACCAATACACAATGATCTAGTGTGATTAAGTGCCACACACTTCTCAAATCATCCCTGAAACTAAGAAGTGGTATTCATACCGGCTGGCCAGGCAGGCACAAAATAAAGATATGCACAACAATTAGTCAAGTCGCTCAAATCAACATATATTGCAAGCACGACAATTACATCACTCCTAACCAACACCTAAGTAAATTTAGTTCATAAAGCTCATGACAAAACACGTTACAATCTGAGTATGTGCATCCATAACTACAAGAAATTACAAGAAAATACTAATTCCCTTGGTCAAATCCGTAATTGATGGTCTTCTTGAAGTCTCCAATCTTTCCTCCTCTATTTGGCTCCCAAAGATGGAAATGAGAAATGATCTCTTCCCCAAAAGTAGAATGTTTTTTACTTGGACGACGTTTCCCTTTTATAGAATGAATGCAAACCCAAATTAGGTCAATCTGTACACGTGGATGGCTTTCCTTGCTTCTTAAATCCAAAAATAGCTCAACTAACTTCAACTCATTAAAATGGATAACGAGCTGTGATGTGGACGTTTTGCTCCTTGCTTTGCTGGATCACAGATTTTCCTCCCTCAAGTCGCTCAGCAATCTATTCTGCACAAAATAACTTCCAAAGCATCCATTCTTCCAAATGGGTTAAAACATATGATATTCATTTAAAAGCAACCCTATTTAGCACAAAAGACACACAAAATACTAAAGAACTAAGACCTAAATAACTCCCTTTTGGAGAGTTATCATACCCCCAAACTTGAACTATTGCGCGACCCGAGCAATACTAACCAACTTTCCCTTGAGAATTCAAAACATTAGACAAAGCATAGCTCACTCAAAATAGATAATCCAAAACTACCTTCAACCTTTACTTGAGCATTCTGCAAAACCAAGCTCTGCTGCAACAAAATAATTCCTCCGGCATGGACAAATAATCACCACCTGTAACACAATCCTAAGAACTTGCCACAACCTAGCTCTATTATTAGACACATTAAACCACATTTTTAAGGGGTTTATATTTTTGTTCTTCAGACTTAAAGCAACCCTACAGTCATAAGCTCTTAAGCATGGGATGACCCACTTTATGGTGCAGTATACCCTTGCCTCAAACTCATCACCAACTAGGCTAAATACTCATTGCTAAGCTAAAAAATCCTTAGTTATTTTATCTCTTGCTCCCCAGAATGGCAACATTTTATGATGAAGCTCACCTAAATCCTGGGAGACAGAAACCTGCTAGATTATTATTCATCCTTCAAAACTTTTGCTTCATGATTTTTCTTCGCAAAGTTTTCACAATCAATTTCTTTCAGCAAATAATTTTTTTCTCATTTTTTTTTTCATTTCCTAGGTTATCTTTTGACTCAAAGACAAACTGTGGTTATCACAAATGTCTCTTGTTACCCAATAACCTAGAAAATTATTTAATGAAGGAGAGGAATGCTCAAGCAAAACAATTGGAGTAGCAAAAAGTCCCCCAAACTTGAATTATTCATTGTCCCCAATGAATCATTAATTTTATACCCTCAAACTTAAATATTTATATATGAATTTTAAACTAAGCGTGAGACTAGACTTAAGCTTAAAGTGGATCACATAAGTCAACACTACCTCATAATCTTCTTGCCACAGCGACGACCAGGCTAGAAGAAATGCTCAAGCAAAAGGTTTCTGGAGATCAGAATACCTTGATCTAAGTAAGCTAACTAGTCCAAACTTAAAAATTTAGAAGAAAATTAGTTAAGATAGGAATGCTCGGTGCCATAGAACAGAAACAACTATTGGAAATATCATTAAAAACATAAGAAAAAGAAAGTTACATCAGCAGATATATTTTTGGTGGCCTAGAAATAGAAAATTAAAAATAAGCAAAAACAGAAACAGACAAAAGATTGTGGTCAGGAATACGCGAGCAACAAAAATAATGCTCGCCCAACTTTTTCTTCTTTAATCCTCTTGACCAAGATCTTCTTCTTCATCTCTTTCTCTCTCTACTAGCGGTGGCAGAATCCAAGGGTTCAATAGGTCATCAGGGAATATTGGGAAGGTCGGATATTTTTTTAAAAAATTAGACTGCAAAGCCCTCCTCAACACGACATCCCTTCTATTCACATAATTCCAAAAGGTTTGGAATTGCCTTTCGGCAAACTCCATCCTGCTGGAATGCATTTGCATTTGCTCTTGCATTTGATTGATACCACACACCAAACCGCCTTGGCGTGCCTCTTGTGTCCTTTGAAGCCTAGCCAGGTTTGGTGTGTCTATTATTCCCTTGTCCATTAGAGTGACATCGTCTGTATTCATAGGAACCCTTGCCCTTTGACATAGCATAGTTATGGTGTTTGGGAAAAGCAGCTTCCCCACCTTCTTCCGCCAGCAATCATAAATTTCACTAGAAATAATTTTGCCCACATCTATACTCAGAGAACGAAGAATAGAAAATAGCAGAAGCACCCAATCTCGAGACACCGTTGAATCATGAGTTGTCGGAAGCAAGCGCAACTTGATAATGCCCATCAATGTATTGGCTTCGTTTTTCAGATAAGCCGCTTGGAACGTGCGCTTTTCTGTCTTCGACAATCTCCATTGAGCCCCTTCGATACCAACCTCCCTAACAATGGCGTTTAACTGATCGTTAGATGGTGCCACCACCATCTCATTGAACCCTGCATGCGGAAAATCTTAGAGGTTGAAGAGAGAATTTATCGCTCTCGGGCTCCAATCAACGGCCACCCCTCGGATTATGACCTGGAATCCTTCTTGATCATCTATATTTGCATAAAATTCACGGACAATATTGAAATTAACTAGCTCTAGCTTCGCGCAGAGCTGACTCCACCCGTGATTTGCTATTCCAATCCTCAAGAAATGTGGCAGATCATCACCAAATCCCCTTTCAAACAAAGAGTCTCTTTTCAACATTTCTATATATTTTGCTCAGGAAAGATTATTGATGAAGCGATTGTACGACAACCGTGATTCCTCAGTATCAACATCTCAGCTTCTGTCGGTGCTTCAGCAATACCTTTGCCCTTGTCCTCTCTCTGCTTGGGCAAAATTTCCTCCTCTACTTTCTTTTCTGTTTCTTCTCTCACCTGGTCCTCTAACCCCCTTTTCCTCCTGCTCTTATTTTTCTGTATTCTCTTTTTCAGAATCGGTAGTCGGCGGCAAAGGAGCATCTGTCCAGATCACCTTGACGCAACCGACTTTCTGCTTCCGATGGTGACGCGGAACTTCCGGCACAAATAACTTCAACTTAAGCTTCTTGCTCTTGAACCTCCTGCCCGTTTCCTCTTTCTTGCTCATCCTCTGCTCAAATTTCTTTAACTTCTTGTGGATTTTCGATTGCCGGCTCCCTCTGTCCAGGATTTTGTTCCTCAGGTTCCCTCGGGTTTTCCTCCGCAACCACAACATCAGCAACATCTTCGACTACTTTTTGCACTATCTCCTCGACTTCAGCCCTCGGTTGCCGCCTTCTTCTCTTGGCTTCTCTCTCTTCCGGCGTCTTCTTCTTCTTTACCTTGGTCTTCGGTGCCTTAGGTGTGACTGACATTTCTTCTTCCACAGTATCTCTCCCTTTTCTCCCTCTAGTTTTAGCCATTGTGGACTCAAAGAATTTTACAGTAATCGGAAGCAAAAGAGAAAAAGATAGCGAAGAGAAAATGGCAAGAAGATGAAATGAAAAGTAACTTACCGAGGGTTTGAATAAAAAGCGCTTCAGCAAATAAAATCTTAACCGAAAGATTCTGCCCCTAATTAAATAAACTTACCGTTTAAGCTCCATGCAAATGGAAAAAAATAAATCCATCAAACGGTAACAAATTGAAGTTCAATCGGCCCATGGTAAATGCTGATGTGCTGACCAAAAGTTAGACCATTGGATTTCCCCTGTGTGACACGTGGCAGCATAAAATCTCCCATGCAATTTACATGCCCACGGGAAATTCAAATCCAAAGGGTAAAAATATTTAATTTACAATGAACCCCTTTCTATTCGGACAAAATATTTGATCTTGCCATAAAATTGCCGCAATAAACCTCTGAGCAAAGATTTTCTTCTAGAAGAATCTTTGATACGAAAGATTTCAAATTTAAATTAAAAGCGCTTAAATCAAATCTCCTTTTTATTAAAAGCCGAATAAATCAGAATTTTTTTTATTAAAACCTAAACCTAAAACAAAAATAATCCAAAAATACAAACTAAAATAAAATCTAAACTAAACTAATCAGATTAAATAAAAATAAATTGAACTGATGAATATACTTAAAATAAAATCCATGAAATTAAAAATAGGGAAAAATACACTTTTGGTCCCTAAGGTTTGGGTTAAGTGACACTTTGGTCCCCGAGTTTTCAAACTCAACAAAAATACCCGTGAGGTTTGAGATAAGGAGCAATTTGGTCTCTGCCGTCCATTTTTCTGTTAAACCCTAACGGTAAGCTGACGTGGCACAATTATTTTAATTAAAAAAATGATTTTTTAATTTTTTTTAAATAAAAATATATAAAAATATTTAAAATATTATTATTTTATTATTATTTTTTAAATTCTATCTCTTTCTTCTCCATCTTCTTTCTTCTCATCTTCTTTCTCCATCCATCTTCTTCCTTCCCCCTCCCATATATAAAAATATTAAAAATATTATTATTTTATTATTATTTTTAAATTCTATCTCTTTCTTCTCCATCTTCTTTCTTATCATCTTCTTTCTCCCTCCATCTTCTTCCTTCCCCCTCCCATCTTCTTCAGCTCCGGTGGCCGGCCGTCACCGGCTGCGGGCGAACGACGGCGACGGTTGCCGGAATATATATATATATATATATTTTTTTTTTGCCTTATTTCTTCTTCTTTTATTCTTCTATTCTTCCCTTTTTCTTCTTTCTCTTCCTTTCTTCTGTTTTTTTTAAAGAAGGGAGTTTCGGGGAGAAGGAGCTCCTCCTCCCTGATTCGGCGGCGAAATTGGGGGGGAGGAGGGAAATCGGGGAGGAGGAGCTCTTCCTCCCCCGCGTTGGAATCGGGCGAAACTCCCTTCTCCTAAAAAAACAAAAGAAAGGAAGAGAAAGAGGAAGAAGGGAAGAAGAGAAGAAGAAGAAAGAATGCAAAAAAAAAAAAAAAAAATTCAGGCGACCGCCGCTGTCGTTCGCCAGTAGCCGGCGGCGGCCGGCCATCGGAGCTGAAGAAAATGACAGGGAGAAAGAAGATGAGAGGGAGAAAGAAGATGAGAAGAAAGAGAGAGAATTTAAAAAATAATAATAAAATAATAATATTTTTAATATTTTTAATATTTTTATATATTTTGATTTAAAAAATTTTAAATTTATTTTTTTATTAAAATAATGATGCCACGTCAGCAAACTGTTATGGTTTAACGGCAAAATGGACGGCAGGGACCAACTTGCTCCTTAGCTCAAACCTCAGGGGTATTTTTGTTGAGTTTGAAAACTCGGGGACCAAAGTGTCACTTAACCGAAATCTCAGGGACCAAAATTGTATTTTTCCCTTAAAAATATCAACAAATTAAAATAAATTAGATAAGATCGGAATAAAACAGATAAAATTCAAACCAACCAAATCTAATCCAAAATAATTCAAATTGAAATCAAACCAAATCAAAATAAAATCGCAACAAATCTTGGGAGCTCAAAAATATTGTTAAACGAAATGCTCCCGCAAAACTCTCGCTCGCTTATTCCTCAACCAACTTTAGGGAAGGATATTTCGACTGGGATTCCTCACCCCAATAATGTTTCACACGCTGTCCATTAGCTTTGAACACTCTCTCATCCTTCTCATCTCTCAAAGTAATTGCTCCATGAGGAAAACCTCAATCACAATAAATGGCCTTGACCATTTATATTATAGTTTTCCAGGAAACAATTTTAATCTAGGGTTATAAAGCAAAACTCTTTGACCTTTGACAAATTCTTTAGGTTTTATCTTCTTATCATGCCACTGCTTAGTTTTTTCTTTATACATTTTCGCATTTTCATAAGAAAATTAACGAAATTCATCGAATTCGTTAAGCTGCAGCATTCTTACTGCCCCTACACAACTCAGATCAAAATTCAATTTTTTCAAAGCCCAAAACGTTTTATGCTCGAGCTCTAATGGTAAATGGCAAGCTTTTCCATATACTAACCTATATGGAGACATGCCAAAAGGAGTCTTATAGGTTGTCCTATAAGCCCAAAGAGCCTCATCTAATCGAAAAGACCAATCTTTCCTAAATGGATGGACTACTTTCTCTAGGATAGATTTGATTTCCCTATTACTAATTTCAGCTTGACCATTTTCTTGTCGGTGATAAGGGGTAGCTATCCTATGCTTAATTCCATACTTAGCTAAAAGCTTAGTTAAGACATTATTAACTAAAAGCTCTAAGTGTCCCAAACCGCGCGAAAATGTGTGATTGGAGAAACCTTGATACTGTCTTGGCATCATTCTGATGGCATGCAATGGCCTCCACCCACTTGGACACGTAATCAACTGCCAATAAGATAAAAACATTACCATTAGAAGGGGGAAATGACCCCATAAAATCAATACCCCAAACATCAAATAATTCTAATTCTAAAATGTAAGTAAGAGACATTTCATCTCTATGTCCTAAGTTTCCTCTCATTTGGCAAGCATCACATTGCTTGTAGAACCAATGGGCATCCTTAAATAAGGAAGGCCAGAAGAATACACATTGCAAAATCCTCATAGTTGTCCTCTGACCGCTGAAATGGCCTCCATACGCTGAAGAGTGACATTTCTTTAGGATTTTCTTTGCTTCATCACCTGAAACACACCTACGAATAATACCATCAAAGCATTGCTTATACATAAATGGCTCATGCCAATAGAAAAATTTTGCATCATGCTTAAACTTTTTCATCTGCCTCCAATCCATGTCAATAGGAGTGACTCCTTTCACTAAGAAATTGCCAATATCAGCATACCAAGGGACATCCTTGACCACCTTTACCTCAGCAGCAAAGAGCTCTTCATCTGGAAATGAGTTTGAAATGACAGATTGCTTCAGCAAAAATGATGTTGGATCAAGACGAGACAAATGATCAGCAATTACATTCTCCGATCTCTTCTTGTCCTTTATCTCCAAGTTGAATTCCTGTAATAATAAAATCCAACGAATCAGTCTAGGTTTTGCATCTTTTTTAGACATTAAGTACCTTATTGTTGCATGATTTGTGAAAACTGTGACTTTGGTTCCAACCATATATGGGCAGAATTTCTCAAAGGCAAACACAACCGCTAGCAACTCCTTTTCAGTAGTTGTATAGTTGATTTGTGCCTCATTCAAAACCCTACTTCCATAATATATAGGATGGATAAAATTTCCCTGTTTTTGCCCCAACATGGAACCTACTGCAACATCACTCGCGTCACACATTATCTCAAATGGTAAACTCCAATTAGGTGTACAAAGAATGGGGGCTGAGATTGAAGCAGCCTTTAAAGTTTCATACGCCTTCCAACAATCTGCATTAAAGTAAAAAACATGATCAATGCACAACAAGTTACAAAGAGGTTTACTAATTTTGGAAAAATCCTTTATGAACCTTCTATAAAATCCAACATGACCTAAAAAACTTTGAATCCCATTAACTGAATTCGGTGGTTCTAATCTCTCAATAACCTCTATTTTTGCTCGATCAAATTCTAGACCTTTCTTTGAAATCTTATGTCCTAACACTATGCCCTCCTTCACCATGAAGTGGCATTTCTCCCAATTAAGAACTAGATGGGTATCCTCACATCTTTTTAATACCTTACCTAAATTATCCAAACAACTCTAAAAAGACCCTCTAAAAACTGAAAAATCGTCCATAAATACCTCAACAGTGGATTCAATCATATCAGAAAAAATTGCTAACATACACCTCTGAAATGTTGCTGGAGCATTGCAAAGGCCAAAAGGCATTCGCCTACAAGCAAACGTCCCATAATGGCAGGTGAAAGTGGTTTTTTCCTGATCCTCAAGAGCAATGGTAATCTGGTTATACCCAGAATAACCATCTAAGAAACAGTAGCAGGTCTGACCAGCCAATCTATCCAACATTTGGTCAATAAATGGTAGAGGGAAATGATCCTTACATGTGGCTTTGTTAAACCTCCTGTAATCCATGCAAACCCTCAAGCCAGTTACTGTCCTGGTTGGGATCAACTCATTATCCTTATTGGTCACTACCGTGACACCTCCTTTCTTAGGAACACATTGGATAGGGCTTACCCAATTGCTATCTGTGATTGGATAAATAATCCCAGCATCCAACCATTTAATCACCTCCTTTTTAACAACCTCTTTCATTGCAGGGTTAAGCTTTTTTTGTTGCTCAATACTCCTAAAGGATCCCTCCTCTAGAGTGGTTTTATGCATACAGAAGGATGGGTTAATTCTCTAAATGTCAGCCAATGTCCAACCTATTGTTTTATGATATTGCTGCAGCAACTTTATTAAGGCCTCTTCATCCTCTGACATTAAATTTAATGCAACAATAATGGACAATGTCTCACCCTCCCCAAGATACACATACTTTAGTTAATACGACAAAGGCTTCAAATCTAAAGTGGGTGCCTCAATCAGGGATGGCTTAATAGGAGGAGCCTTCCTTTGGTCCAAATCTAAAAACTCAAAAACATCCTCACACCTAGACACTTCTTTTTCAATTTTTCTTTCTAAAGAACAAACTTCTAAATCCTCTACACTAACCTCTCCATGATCTTCCAAATGCTTGTTTGTCAAATCCTCCATTGCGGTCTCAACAATTGTGTTCTCCATAATCCTAATGAAAGAACAATCTTCCACTTCGTCTGGATACTTCATGGCCTTAAAAAAATTAAACTTTACTTCCTCATTATAAACCTTCATTGTTAACTCCCTTTTTTGAACATCTATCAGCGCCCTACCAGTTGCCAAAAATGGACGACCAAGAATAATTGGGACATCTTTGTCTGCCTCATAATCTAAGATAATAAAATCAATATGAAATATAAATTTGTCTACTTTTACTAAGTCATCCTCTATTTTACCCTCAGGATAAGTGATAGACCTATCGACTAATTGAAGTGTGACTGTGGTAGGCCTAGCTTCACCAATACCTAGCTTTCGATAGACAAAAAGAGGCATAAGGTTAATGCTTGCGCCTAAATCACAAAGTGCTCTACCTAACTCTTTCCCAGCTATTGACACAGGTATAGTGAATGGCCCTGGATCCTTAGCCTTGGTAGGTAGCCCATTCTGAAGAATAACACAACATTCCTCAGTAAGCGATACAGTTTGAAACTCACCTAACCTCTTCTTTTTAGTTAAAATATCCTTAAGACATTTAGCATAATTAGGCATTTGCTCAATAGCTTCTACTAAAGGGATATTTATATGCAATTGCTTAAGAATGTCTAAAAGCTTCTTAAATTGACCATCCTGATTCTTAGACCTTTGCCTTTGTGGAAAAGGTAGAGGTGGTACATAAGGTGGGGGCGGCACATAAGGTGGTTCCACATCTGGAACAGAACCAGATGCTCCAGCATCATTATTGTTGCCTCCAACACCTTTACCAGACTCCAACTCTTTTTCAACAACATCATTTTTATCACAATTTTTCTCTATATCCTGGGGTTTACTAGGCTCTTTTCTTTCTTCTAGTGGCTTACCACTCCTTAGTGTCACTGCATGTACCTGCTCCTTACCTTTCCTTTTAGGTTGTTCAGTATCCGAAAGAAGTTTCCCTTGAGGCCTTGCCTTCAAGCTCATTTGCTAGCTGACCCACTTGCAATTCCAGGGCTCTCATTGAAGCTTGATTACTTTGAATTGTGGCATCTGTACGAGCCATATATTCTTTTATCGTTGTCTCAAGAGAACTCTCCAAATTTTGCTGGGGCAATACCTGTGATTTAGCAAATCCTGACTGGTTCACCTTTTGCTGTGCTTGCACATTACTTCCTTGTCCTCCGCACGCGAAGTTGGGGTGGTTGCGCCAACCTGGATTATAAAAGTTAGAATAAGGGTTATTCCTCTAATTACCTACAAAAAACAAAGAAGCTGGATTGCTGGGGCAAAACTCGTAGTTATGCTCTTCACCACAATAAACACATGATTCTTCTGCAACTTGGTTCACCACTGCAGCAGGCTCCACAGCTAGCGGCTGCTGATGACTAACCACTGTCACATTTTTAAGAGCGTTAGCTAACATTGCAATATCAGCCCTAATGGTGGACACACCATCAACTTCTGACACACTCTTAACTTTTTTATTTGAGCCTCTAACATCTGTCCACTGATAACTATTAGTTGATAGTCTTTCTAAAATTTCATGGGTTCATAAAAAGTTTTTGCCAAAATGGCCCCTCCAGCCGAAGCATCGACCATACCTTGGATTACTCCATTTAACCCATTGTAAAATGTTTCCATTTCGATACAATGAGGTAAACCATGGTGGGAACACTTTTCAAAAACTCCTTAAACCTCTCCCAAGCCTCACTAAAAGTTTCATCTTCTAGTTGCCTAAACCCTACTATCTCACTCCTCAATTTGGCATTCCTAGTTGGTGGAAAATATTTTCTAAGAAATTTTTCCGCTAACTCATTCCATGTCCTAATTGATCCTGGAGCAAAAGAATTTAACCACGCCTTTACTCCATCTCTAAGAGAATACGAGAACAAAGTTAATCTAAGGGCATCTCTAGACACTCCGAATTACAAACGAATCACTAAATCCTAGAAAAGGCTTAAGATGTAAATGAGGGTCTTCAGATGACAAACCATGGAACTGTCCCACGGTTTGTAACATCTGAAACATTACCGATTTCATTTCAAAATTTGATGCCTCAATTTTAGGACGTGCAATTCCTGGATTTAACTCGTCAAACATTGAAAAAGCAAACGCTCAAATGGCTTTGGCCCTATCGTTCGTTACCAAAATAGGATTCTCAGCCTGATTATTTTGCTGTCCATTTTGCTCCAACGGTGGATTTTGCTGCAGCACACGATTCTGCTGGGGTTTCAGTGGATCCTCTGGAACTTCCGGGAGACGCAACAGGTTATCCATTGGATTTTGATTTCTATGTTGCTCTCTCCTTCTTCTCCTGAATATCCTCTCAATTTTCGGATCAAGCTCGAACTTTATCCCAGGCGGATCGCTCATGCACCAAACTCACACCTGCAAAAACAAAAGAAACAATAAAAAATTTCTAGCACCAAACCACTAAAATGCATACACAAAACAGATCAGATAAAAACTTATTCAAGTCCCCGACAACGGTGCCAAAAACTTGTTGGGTTTACAGAGTGGATAAAAATATAGTAAAAGTAGACTCTAGAACACTGTGCAAGCATACACAATCTACAGCAAGTAATAAGTATTTATCGAATCCACGAGGCTGAATAATTCCCACTTTATCTATTTTGTATAACTTCTTATTGGTTTCAAAAGTGGTTAAAATGATTGGTTTTGATATTCTTTTTTTTAGATAGAATTTGAGAGAAAAAAAACCTTCGAGAGAGTGTGAGCTCTGCAGATGAGATGTGCCTACCAAGACCCCTCAAAGCATGAAATTAATGTGAGGCTAATAACTACTCCCCTAATTGGGGAGTTGGTTATTTAATTAATCAATTATAATATATTTACATTATAATATAAATTAATTAATTAACCATATATAATTAAACATCTCATATATAATTTATATATATATATATCATAACCTATAGTTTGAATATGAATCATAATCATATTAAAATTAATCTATAGATTTAATTTAATTAAATCACATTTAACCAAACTAAACTTAGTAATTAATTAATTTTTATAATTAATTAAATATCAACCATATTTAACAAATTACATATTAGAATCATATTCTAATATATCTCTCATATATTATAGTTCAATTAAATCACATTTAATTCAATTAAACTCAATAATTAACTAATTCATAATTAATTAATTAATTCAATAATTAAATAGCATATGCTTAAGGGAAAAACTAACGATTTCCTGACGTGGCACCCATTTTTTTATTAAAAATTTATTTTTTAAAATTTAAAAATAAAATAATTAAATAAATATATTTTTTTAATTTTAATTTTCCCTCTTCTTTTTCCCCCCTCCTTTCTTCTTCTTCTCAACCCAACCATCATCATCTTCTTTCTCTCAACCACCATCATTCTTTTTTAACTCCGACACCGACGACCGGCGACCGCCGCTGACACTGTTTTTTTTTTCTATTTTTCTTCTCCTTCTCCAGCTCTTCTCTTCTTCTTCTCTCTTCTCTCACTTTCTTCTTATTTTTTTATAATAAAACAGAGGAGGCAGGTCGAAGAAAAAAAAACCAGTGCCGCTGGCGGCCGACAGTCGCCGGCGCCGGAGTTAAAGAAGAAGGATGGTGGTTGAGAGGAAGAAGATGACGATGGTTGGGTTAAGAAGAATGAGAAGAAAGGAGAGGGAAAAAGAAGAGGGAAAATGAAAATTTAAAAAAATATATTTTTGGGAAAAATACACTTTTGGTTCCTAAGGTTTGGGTTAAGTTACACTTGGTCCCTGAGTTTACAAACTCAACAAAAATACCACTGAGGTTTGAGATAAGGAGCACTTTGGTCCCTGTCGTCCATTTTGCTGTTAAATACGAACGAAATGCTGACGTGGCAGTGTTATTTTTATTAAATAATTATTTTTAATGTTTTAAAATAAAAATATATTAAAATAATAAAAATATTAAAATTTAATTTATTTTTATTTGTTTTTCATCTTCTTCAACATACCCACCACAAACATCTTCCTTCTTCAACACCCCATCACTAACCTACCGCCAATGTTCGCCGGTGGTGGCTCCACCCCACGTCAGCAGCAGTTAAGATTTAACAGAAAAACTGACGGTAGGGACCAAAGTGCTCCTTATCTCAAACCTCAAGGGTAATTTTGTTGAGTTTGAAAACTCAGGGACCGAAGTGTAACTTAACCCAAACCTCAGGGACCAAAAGTGTATTTTTCCCTATATTTTTTTAATTATTTTATTTTTAAAATTTTTAAAATAAATTTTTAATAAAAAAAATAAGGTGCCACGTCAGCAAATCGTTATTTTTTAACGGAAAAATGGATGGATGGACTAAAATGAAACAAAAATCAAACCATAGGGACTAAATTGTTTAGTTTGAAAACTCAGGGACCAAAATGAAACTTAACCCAAACCTCAGGGACTAAAAGTGTATTTTTCCCTATACTTAATTATTCATATATATTTGAACTCCTTCAAATATATTATTCTCTCAATTAATGAAGTTTAATCTCATATTAAACTTTATATTATAATGTATCAGTATACATTATACAAATTGTATCACATACAATTAACTTGATTCCCAAGATGAATTTGAGTTATTCAAATTCCTTCTAGATAAATTGTTCCCAATTACTCTTTACGAGCTCGCAGGGGGATGTAATGGACCTACAGATTAGAAGCTTCAATGATATGAGATTAACTGACTAAACTCATTAATCGAGTTCACCAATGTTCATTAACTGTGGGTCACTCCACTAAAGACCCACAGCTGCACTCCTCTCACTGTAGAATGTTTCTGTGTCCATGGATTGACCAATAACAGTAAGTCAATCCTTCACGAGTGTTCGTAACTTCAGCTGAGACAAATTACCGTTTTACCCTTGAGTTGCCTCTGGCTCCTTAAGTACCAATGCTCCTCTAATGAAAAACTTGTTTATGGTCCAACCAGTAAACAGAAAGTCACTCTCGGGTCAGTGAGAGGGGGAGATCCCTTTGTTCAAGACCCGTAGTCACCATTTAAGGGGACACTGATGCACAATTTTTACACTGCAAGCGTGCGGGTCGTCACAAGTAATATAGTGATTTTGAGTATAAGAGTATCGCCTCCATAGGGTTGGATTTATTCAATTAATTACCGCGAATAATCTTGCTATACTTTATTTAGAGAACAAAATCTAATAACAAAAAGATAAACTAACAAGCTAATCTAGAAAGCAAAAGATAAATGGAGACACAATTTATAGGGATAATTCTTAGAGGATTGATTTCATCAATTGGACCTTTATCGCTTAATCAATTAACTAATATGGATTAGCTAATCATTTGATTCATAAGTCTAGAAGACTAATGACAAGAACTCTCTTGTCGGTTTCCTCCTATCTCATACTTTTCAATAAAGAATCTCCTTTCGGTTTCCTCTTTATTTACTTAGCATGCCATTTTGACCCTTCAATACAACCTCTAACGTTATTTATTCTATCCCGTGTCACTCGGGTAAATAAATGTTAGTCAAGCATTCAGTTCTACTCTAAGCTTCTCTCCGTCAAGTTTCCACTTAGTAACGATTCATTTAATCAGTGATCAGTTGATTAAAAGCATTAAGGACAAAATGCACAAATGAACAATAATGACAATTAAACCAAATCAATTCATTAATTCCTCAAAGGTTCAACAACTAAATCAATCTCAAAGAATTAAGGAATTAACTACTCATAATCACTAAAATCCAATAATTCCTAATCACAACAATTCTAGAAACTAAAACATAAAGGAAAAAAGGGAAGAGAAATGCTCATAAAAGTGTCGATCTCCTCGATCCCACGCCGACCTCCATCGATCCCGAGCTCCAAAGATCTTCAACAAAGCTCCAGAACTCTCCCAAAAACCCCCAATTTTAGTGTGGACTCTACAACGGTGTGAAAACCCACAAATTGGCTCTCCAAACTTGGATGAAAATGGCTCTATTTATAGGCTCCCAGCAGGCGCAGCGTCGAGTGTCGCGTCGCTCGGACGTCATCTTGTCCTTAGCTCCAAGTCATCGCAGCGTCGCGACGCTACCCCATTTCAGGATCTTTCCGCACGGCTGCCAAGCGTCGGGACGCTCAAGCCTTAGTGTCTCGACGCTAGGCCTTGGATCTTCTAGAATGGCCCAATTTTGACTAAATTTTTGGGCTTCCAACTTCCTTTTGGCCCAATGCTTCATGAAATGGATCTTGGGATCTTTTCTTGACCCAACTTGATGATTAAGGCTTTGGAATTCAGGAATTGGGGCTTCTAACTCATTCCTTTTGGGCTTTTGGACTTGGATCTACAATGAACTTCTCCAAAATGCTTCAAAAAGCCCCCAAAATAATCCAAAATCTCTAAAAAATTCTGGTTTTGCTTCCTTGGCTCGGTTTTCTGAAATTTACACATAAAATAGGATTTAAGCATACAATTCAAGCACAAAATTAGCTAAAATTAATAGGAAAATGATAGCATTATTGCATTCTATCAAACACCCATCTACTTCTCCTAGAAGCAGGAATGAGTGAATTCCATCTTGTGTTGTCATGTCCCTAGCCCCCCACTCGGTCTCGTCCCCAAAAAGGTAGGCTAATTAAGTCGGTGTGCAGGCCACTCTCACCTGTACTAAAAAAAAAACAATCCCTCGTTAGAAGGAGTTCATGACACTCAGGATTAAGACTGAGTTACCTAGGTCATCCTATTGAAACAGTAACCTAACTAGTTAACGGTGTTACATCTAGTGGTTTACTATTTCGTGGTCCAGTCTTATGCAAACTCATTGCATAGGATACCCCAGCTCGCATGTCTCCTACATGGACGCCTTGGATCAATACGTCTGTATCGAATACAAAGCAGCCCGTATCTCATAGTGTTATTAGGATAAGGTACCCAACTTTATCCCTGTACTATAGACCTTTTAGGTTGTTGTTTGAACACTGATCCCCGTATGTCCCCACATACTAGTTCAAGTTACATGTAAACAACCTTGGATCTTAGTTTATTGGATTTGGGTCATATTTATAATTGAAGGGGATGAAAGCCCCGACGCAGCGGAAGCACATCGTAAGGACCTTACGCCGTATATTAATTAACATTAAAATATCGTTACGAAAAGGCAAAATAAAACTTTAAACACACTTTAAAGCTGCCGAAAACGCTATAAACATGCTGAAAAAGATTTGAAAATAAAACTCTTTTTATTCTCTTGCTTTTCTAAAGAAAAAGGGAAAGAACCGTTACAAACCTTCGTTGTAGACTTGATCGTACTTCGCCAACGATGCTCCAACGAACAAAAAACGCAGCGACTCTTTCTTGAATTCTTTGCTGGAAATTTTCTTCAAAGACACAATAACCACAGAGGTTACACCGGTATGTCTCTAAGTCTAGGAGGTAAAAGACTTGTGGGAGTCTTTCTCTAAGATGAGGGCCAAAGAGAATTCTAGGGTCTTGTCTTGTGACTCTAAGAGCAAGAAGGATACTAAACCAATTAGGTATAGTGTTCTATTTATAGAAGAGTGGTCATGAATAAAATATTCAATTAAATCAATCTTTTCCAAAATTGATTCAATCTTATTCCTTATTTAATCAATCTAAGATCAATCAATTCCATAATTGATTAATCATTTTCACAAATGACTAATTACTTCCATAAGTGATTAGATCATTTCCACAAATGATTAATCACTTCCTTAAGTGATTAATTATTTCCATAATTGATTAATTCTCGATTAGTTAATTCTTTAATTAATTAACCACCAATTAAATATCACATATTTAATTTCTGGCCTTGAATTAATTAATTGCCCAAATAGATTTTAGGCCTTAAAATTAATTAATTAATATTTGAACTCTTTCAAACTTCCATAAATTTAATGTGACTCAAATTTACATTAATATTTGGATTTCTTCAAATATTAATCTCTCATAATAATATATCAATATATATTATATTGTTTTCCTTAGTAAATTGAACACTTTCAATTTACATTCATTACTTAGTTGCCTCAAATTACTTTATGAGTTACCAGTGGGACCTAATGGACCTGCAGATCAGAAGCTTCAATGATGTGATATTAATTGGTCAAACTCATTAACCAAATTAATCAATATTCATTAACTGTGTGTACATTCCACTATAGACTCACAGTTGCACTCTTCTCACTGCAGACATATTTTCTGTATCCACGGATATAGACCAATAACGACTAGTTAGTCCTTCACGAGTGTCCATAACACTAGCTGGGTCAAATTACCATTTTACCCTTGGGTTACTTCTATTTCCTTAAGTACTAGTTCTCCTCTAATGAACAACCTGTTTGTGGTCCAACCATCAAACAGAAAACCCTCTAGTGCCATTGAGAGGGTAAGACCCTTTGCTTAAGACTCGGAGTCACCACTTAAGGGAACACTCATCTGCTTCCCTAAAGTCGGGAAGGAGTGAATTTCATCTTGTACGATTATGTTCCCAGCTCATCACTCTATCTTGTCCCCAAAATGGTAGGCTTATTGAGTCGGCGTATTGGCCACTCTCATCCATACAAATCAAAGGACAATCCCTCATGAGTAGGAGTGCATAATCAACTCAGGATTAAGACCAAGTTGTCTATGTTTTCCTAGTGAAATAGAAAACCAACTAGTTAACGGTGTTATAACCAGTGGTTACTATTTCGCGGTCCGGTCTTATGCAAACTCATTGTATAGGATACGCCCACTCGCATGTCTCCTACACGAACGCGTTGGATCATAGCATTCGTATCAAATACAAAGAGGGTCGTATCCATAGTGTCACCAGGATTAGGCACCCAGTCTTATCCCTATACTATAGACCCTTTAGGTTGTTTCTTGAATAGTGATCCCCATATGTCGCTACATATAGTTCAAGACTCATATTACAACCTTGGATGTCTAGTTTATTGGATTAGGGTTATTTTAGGCAAAGACAAATATAAAATAACTAATAACATTTAATGGAAAAAATATATCAATATTATTTCATTAATATTCGGTCAACGGTTACATTCACTATCTACGAGTTTTAGAGCATAAAACCCAACAACAATAACACTTTATTGCTTAAACCTCAATAAAACTTTATTGATACAAGTATATAATTCGTAACATTCACTATCCACGAGTTTTAGGACATAAAACCCAACAATAACGGCTTGTGGGAGTCTATGGTGATGAATTTTTGGAGAAGAACATGAGTGTTTTCTTGAGTTTTGAGAGAGTTTCTTTTCCAGCTAAAAAGCATCCCTTTTTCCTTTTCGATTCCAAGCTCTTAAAGCATGAATACATCCATTCTAAATCTGTCATATGAAGACAAAAAGCTAAATAAAGGGTGAGTCAAAAGCTTTGTCACTACCTTGGTGTCAACATGAGTTAATTTGCCTTATTCGTTTAATGGAAAAATGAAAGTAATGAAAGTAAATTCTTAATTTTCAGCAAAAACCACTAAGGCAAAATCAATAACTTATTTAAACAATTTTAAGTAGGATAAAACCAAAAAGTCCTCTTTAGGTGGGATAGAACTCTCTTATGCAAGATTATCATTGAAGACTTTTTATTTGTCTCTCCATTGGGTCTCATTTGAATGTCTTTTGATTGCTTTAGTTTTTTAATATTTGAGCTTTGAGGATTAAATTGCTTTGCATATATATGTACAACTTTCTCTTTTGTTTGTGTGTTTGCCTTGCTCGAGGACTAGTGATAACTCTCCAAAAGGGAGTTATTTAGGCCTTAGTTCTTTAGTATTTTGTGTCTTTTGTGCTAAATAGGGTTGTTTAAGAAATTTCACGTACTTAGGAATCTGTTTTATTGCATCGAGAAGTGGGATGTTCACCTCAACCCGCTTAAATATATCTAATAGTCCTTGGTCTAACACCTTATCCTTTGGTTTCGTTGACCTTCTAGGAAAAGGAGCCTTGGGGACATTAGTATTGGGAAAGATGGGATTGAAAGTTATCCGTGTAAGAGACCTGAGAAAGCTCGTTTCTCGCTCTTCCATCTCCTTTTGAGGTGACTAATCGATCCATTTGGAGGTGGTCCCCTTGGGGGTAGTTCTTTGGCACTTCTCAATGTAATAGCACTTGAAAGAGTGTACGATACACTAGCGGAAGCGATTTGGATCGAAAGCACTCAAATTTCATTTAATTTTAGAAACAAAAACATGCATTCAAAGTAACGAAAAACAAAGAGCTTTTGATTACCAACCTTTTGGACCGAATCAAAGCACTCGGTGGGATAATTCTGAACACGAACTCGTTGTGGACTACCACGAGCGTCTTCCCCGCTATCCTTTGGCCCTAAAACTGAAGGATTGGAATTCCCAATTCTGTTAAAGCGAAAGCGCAATTGGACTGTATCGTATTTAATTTCGGTTCATCAAAATACCGTACATTGGCAACAAATCAGAGAATTCATAATTCCTAAGGCTAAGCATATATTTTAGATCTAATCTAAAGAACGAGAAGCATACCTCTGTTGATGACTCAAAATTCTTCAACGGACACCACCACAAGGTCTTCCCCACTATCCTTTGAGTTTGGAAACGTGATTGTGGGACCATAATGTTGAGCCAAAAGAAATGACAGAACAGAAAGTAAACAAATAAAGCACACAGATTAGAAACAAGCGTTAGTCAAGATTTAGTGATTGCTTTAAAAGCTGCTCTAGCAATATTATTGATTAGGCAAAACTCTTGCAGTCTTATTAGCAGGATCCTCCCGAAACTCTAAATTTTTTGGAATGTGTTTCAACTCCAATGACGCTCTACCGATCAAGAACTAGGCAACTGGCTATCCCTAACTCAGTCACTGGCATTCACCAATACACAATGATCTAGTGTGATTAAATTCCACACACTTCTCAAATCATCCCTGAAACTAAGAAGTGGTATTCATACCGGCTGGCCTGGCGGGCACAAAATAAAGATATGCACAACAATTAATCAAGATGCTCAAATCAACATATATGGCATAGAGAATAAAGCAAGGAAATTACATCACTCCTAAACAACAAGAAATTACAAGAAAATACTAATCTGAGTATGTGCATCCATAACTACAATAAATTACAAGAAAATACTAATTCCCTTGGTCAAATCCGTAATTGATGGTCTTCTTGAAGTCTCCAATCTTTCCTCCTCTATTCAGCTCCCAAAGATGGAAATGAGAAATGATCTCTTCCCCAAAAGTGGAATGTTTTTTACTTGGACGAATTTTTCCTTTTATAGAATGAAGGCAAGCCCAAACTAGGTCAATCTGTACATGTGGATGGCTCTCCTTGCTTCTTAAATCCGAAAATAGCTCAACTAACTTCAGCTCATTAAAATGGATAACAAGTTGTGACGTGGCCGTTTTGCTCCTTGCTTTGTTGGATCACAGATTTTTCTCCCTCAAGTCGCTCAACAATCTATTCTGCACAAAATAACTTCCAAAGCATCCATTCTTCCAAACGGGTTAAAACATATGATATTCATCTGTTCACATTGTCGTGTATAATAGGAGATAAAAAGTAGAACGTGTCATGCTAGATCTAGGAGCATCTATAAATGTCATGTCATACTCTATTTATCTTGAGCTTAATCTTAATAACATGCATGAAACTAGTATTGTATTACAATTGGATGATAGGTCAATAGTTCACCCCATTGGTAAGGGTGATCATCGGTCGATCGGCATCAGTTTTGGGCTAAAATCGATGTCGACCACCGACATGTCAGTTTCTGACGATCAGTTTTCGTCGGTTTGGAAGACGTTAGTTGTGCCGGTTGACCGACTGCCAACTACACCGACAGTTGGTCGGTTATGGTCAGTTTAAGAAATCCGGCAAAGTGAAAGAAGAAGATCAAGAAAAAATAAATAAAAAAACGTTTGAATCCGCCCAAAAGAAGATAAGGTGAAGAAAAAAGAAAAAACAGAGAAAGAAGGGAAGAAATGAAACCAAAGAAGGGAAAAAAAAGAGAAAAAAGGGAGGAAATGAAAACAAAGAAGAAGAAAGAAAAACCAGGAAAAAAGGGAAGAAGAAAGGTCTTGAAGACGAACAAAAAGAAGATAAAAACGAAAAGGAAAAAAGAAGAAAGAAAAAAAAGGCAAAAATGAAGACGAAGGAATAAATGAAAAAAACAAGAAGAAGAAGAAGAAAAGAAGTTCCAGAGATAAAAAGAGAAGGGAAGAAAAGAAAGAAGAAGAAAAAGGAAGAAATAAAAGATGAATGGAGAAAATGAAATTTTGAAATTTGAAAAAAAAAACTTTTTTTTCTTAATAAAACCTTGGAAAGAGGAAGACCATCTGCCGATGGTCATCCCAAAGCACTAAAGGTGGCAGTATTAATGCTTGCTGTAGCGTGAGATGATGTACATCATCATTTATATACATATTAATGTCAGTCGGTTGAGTTGGTTTTCGCCCACTTTGGGTAGCCGACCACTCGATAGATCGGTTTTACCATGGATAAAATCGACCCCAACCGATCCTTAAAAAAATCGACCGACCAACGTTGGTTCGGTTGATTTCGGTCTATCGGCTCGATTTTTGGATTTTTTTTATTGCTCACCCCTACCCCTAGAAGTTGTAGAGGATGTCTTAGTGAGGGTTGATGAGCTCATATTCCCGGTTGATTTTTACATTTTGAAAACTGATGATCATGCCCCTTCCAATTTTGCCTATATCTTGTTTGGGAGACCCTTCATGAAAACTGCTAAGATTAAAATTGACGTAGTTAAGGGTCAGTTATCTGTAGAATTCGATGATCAGGTGGTCACGTTTAATCTATTTAATACAGTGATACACTCAAAGAGTTCTACAACCTCTATATGCTAGGTTGATGTTGTTGACTATGTGGTTCAAGATGTAATTGTTGAAACTAACTGTGTTTTTGGACAGGATTTCGAGTATGAGTCTGATAAGATCGGTTAGAAGGAGTCATCCTCTGTATTGTTCCCTACTTTCTTGAATAAATGTTGAAATTTCTACCCAAATTGATATCCTTACTGATCACTAAATGGATCCCCCCACTTTGCAAACTAGTCGTTGCCTTGTTTGTCCATAGAATGCTCTACTCTTCTCTGAAGAGTTGAGAGCATTTAGGAACTTGTGATTTTTCAACTCGACACCAAAACGTTTGATAATCATTTGGTTTTTGGTTTTTGGTTTTTTTGTTTTTAAAATTTGATTAAGAATTCAAATGTCTCCCTAACAAAGATGAAAACCATTCTTAAGGAAATAGGGAGAAAACAAGCATAATTTTAAAAAAACAACCATAGTTATCAAAGAGGACCTAAAATTTGATTTTATTTAATTTATAAATCGCTCAAATTGCAAGTGAAGTTGGGATTCTAGTAGTAATTAATCACATTAATTTAACCTGCCAAAGTCGAATTTCCTCGATTTAAACCTCAAATAAATAGCTCCAATAAACTCAAAGTGATTGAATTAATCCAAAAATCAATTAGATCAAAAATTAAACTAAAATTTACTCCAAAAGTAGAATTCAATCTTTCAAAAGTAGTGTATTTTATCCATCTAAAGTTTGTAGAGTAATCCCATCAAACAAACACCTATATGATTCATTCTCATTGGTGTTAATGGCAAAATCTGGCCAAGCAACTCACCTGACTTTTACATGACACCAACAGTGAATTTATTTAAAGTGGGAAAGGCGTGGCCTACAAAACAAGAGAAAATCGTGCACCAGTGTGGTGCTTGCGACACTGGCTCTGATGCTTGATTCAGTTGGGAGATCATAAGTGAAACAAGTAAATTAATAATGAAGCGGAAGAGAATAGATACCCAGTTGAGTCCCCTTACCTTGGGTTTAGTCTCTTCTATTTATAGTTGAAATTAGGGTTTTCCCCTTCCTTTTAGGAGAGGGAATAACCCTAGAGATTGATTCGGACACAATCGACCTCCGTGGGCTTGTTTCTTCTCTAGGCTCTTATCATTCTGACTTTCTTAGAACTAGGTTCAAATTCACCAAAAACATTAAGCCCACACTCTTGAATAGGGATTCAGTGTTGGCCTTTTGCTATAAGTCAAACGCCTGAAGCCCAATTGAAGAGTATAATTCTCACTTGTGTCGATTTGCGTGTTGATTTCCTCTTCACTTCACTTGGGCAGCTACATAAGCCCTTCTGAGTACAAATATTCTAAGGCTAGCCCTAGATGCTTTATCATGAGGATCTCCTCTCGATGAATGAAAGTCGATTTCCAGATGAGTCTTTTTTTAAAACCAATCGGTATTTGACTTTTTGCTTGTAACTAATTTAATATCCTACAAAAGAGATTGTTCTGGTTTTGCCATTCGCTTTGCTTATGTGAAATGACTTAGGTCTTAACCTCAACTACAAGTGTAGTTTACTATTTTGGAGCCCCCTGTGTAGGTGCTTCTTTTTCATTAGTCATTTGTGTGATTAACACGACAAGACTATAGGGTCGTCCTCGGGTGCTTTTTGTTGGGTTTTATGCCCTAAAACTCGTAGATAGTAAATGTATATTTGACCGAACATTAATAAAGTGATGTATTATTCAATGTTTGTATTATATCTTGTCTTGTTAACCCTAATCCAATAAACTAAACATCCATGGCTAATAGAATGAGGCTTGAACTAGTATGTAGGGACATACGGGGATCAATGTTCAAGTTTTAGCCTAAAGGGTCTGTAGTATAGGGATAAGGCTGGGTACCTTATCCTGGTGACACTATGGATACGGCCCGCTTTGTATATTGATACAAACGTAGTGATCCAACACGTTCATGTGGTTGACATGCGAGTGGGGGTATCCTGTGCAATGAGTTTGCACAAAGACCGGACCGCGAAATAGTTAACCACTAACTATAACACCGTTGGTTAGCTCGGCTTCTATTTCACTAGGATGACCTAGGCAACTTGGCCTTAATCCTGAGTGGATTATGGACTCCTGTCCATGAGGGATTGTCCTTTGATTTGTACGGGTGAGAGTGGCCAGTTCGCCGACTCAATAAGCCTACCATTTTGGGGACAAGACCGAGTGGGGAGCTGGGAACGTAGTCTTACAAGATGGAATTCACTCCTTCCCGATACTAGGGTAAGTAGAGGTGTGTTCCCTTAAGTGGTGTCTCCGGGTCTTGAACAATGGGCCCTACCCTCTTCATGGCACGAGAGGGATTTCTGTTTGTTGGTTGGACCACAAACAGGTTGTTCATTAGAGGAGCACTGGTACTTAAGGACCAAGAGGTAGCCCAGGGGTAAAACGGTAATTTGACCTAGCTGGGGTACGAACACACGTGAAGGGCTAACTTGTTGTTGACGGTCAACATCCGTGGACACAGAAATATGTCTGCAGTGAGAAGAGTGCAGCTGTGGTTCTTTAGTGGAGTGAACCACAGTTAACGAACATTGATTAACTTGGATAATGAGTTTAACCAACTAATCTCATATCGTTGGAGCTTCTGATCTGTAGGTCCATTAGGTCCCACCGGTAGCTCATTTAGGGCGTTGAGGTAAAATTCTAAGGATGGATTGAATATTCGAAGGTGTTCGAATATTATACTAAAATATGAATTTGATTTATATTAAAACTATAGGTTATAATTAATATGCATTGGATGTATATTAATACTATAGTTTTGAGAGAGAAAATAGTAATTGAATATGTGATGTTCAATTTTATTTTTTATTAATTAATTTCGAATTAATTAATTGATTTAGTTTAATTAAATTTGATTTAATTAAACTATAAGATAAGAGGGATATTAATTTAAATTGGATTTAAATTAATGTTATTTTAATTAATTTAGATTAATTAAAATATAATTAATTATAATTTAAAATTATGATTTTAAAAATTATAATTAATTAAGTTATCAGATAACTGATATTTCAGTTATCTGAAATTATCTTTTTCCTTTTTTAAATAAAGAGACGTGGTCAGTGGGTGGTTGCAGATCTCTCTCCCTATCTCACGCCTCTCTCCCTCTCTCTCGCTCTCTCAGTTTTTTTTGGTTTTTCTGGAAAATCAGTGTGTGTCTCCAGAGAAGAAAAAAAATCCTTAGAATTTTCAAGTTCCCACAAGCTCTTGACGGGTATCCCTTTTGAGTATACTGGTGAAACCTCGTGGTGGTGTTCGTGACAATTCTTTCCAGCGGAGAACCAAGGAATTTTGGTGAAGCAATTCAAGAAACCTTCAAGGGTAAGTTATTCTTGAATTCTAGGATCATTAGGATCCAATTTAGATTAGATCTAAATAAGGTCAAGCATGTTTTATTATTAAAAATTCAGTAGTTTTATTTTGATTTTACTGCTGTAATTTTTATTATTTTGCCAAACGTATTGGTATTTTATTCCAAATTAAATTTGAGTAAAGGTTCTGTAAGTTTTCGCTGCGCAAGGGCTTTTATCCCTGCAATTGGTATCAGAGCCTTCTCTGTATTTTAATTTGTGAATTAAAATTTGCGTTGGTTTTAGGTGGGATTTAATTGCATTATGAATGTTAATTTGCTGTGAACTGGAGATTAATTGGCCTTAGATTTACAATTTTTTTTGATGCGATCAAATGTAAAGGCCCCTGCGTTTTTGGGCAATTAAATTGTAAATCGAGTCTCTGTAAGTCCAAGTCTAGTTTAGGCTGAAGAACGATGAAGATCGGGATCAAATTTGGCCAAAAACGGCGGAAAACGACGAACAATTGCGGCTGGAACAGTGCTGGAATTCCAGAAAATCGAAAAAAAAAAAAAAAAAAAAAAAAAAAAAAAAAAAAAAAAAAAAAAAAAAAAAAAAAAAAAAACGGACGGAAAAGCGCGCACTACAGGGTAGGGCTGACGTCATCGCCTTCGCTGATGACGTCAGCGTACGCGGTTCGAAGGGGCGGTCCAGTTCGCGTCACACCGGTTCTTCGGATAGGCGCGGTTCGGCGGTCCGGTTCGTGAAGAGGCGCGGTTCAGCAGGTCTGCAGCCGGTTCGTTGACTTTCCTTCTTGGTTCGTTGACCGGCTCGCCTGGGTTGCTGACTGGGGCGCGGTTTGGTCAATTATGGGCGGTTTTTGACCGGTTTTTTGACCTGGTTCGGTGGTTTTTCAGCTGATTCAAGCGGGTTTGACCAATTTTCGGTGGTTTTGACCTGTTTTGGGCGGTTTTGGCACGTTTTGGAGCGGTTTTGGTCCGGTTCGGGGCTGCAGAAGGCTGTAATAGGATAGAATTTTGCTTTATTATTGTAATTTAGCTTTAATTTTGTCCTAGAGGCCAATTAATCGGTTCATATGCTATTTTATATGCTTTATGGATGTCATATAAAATTAGAAATCCCACCTTAGGTTATAAAGCATGCTCATGCATTTATGTATGTTATAATTAGATTATAATATATGATTGAAATGCATGGTTTGATTTTCATGAGTTATTAATATATAATTGAGTTATATTAAATTCATGAAAATGGAAAAGTATGGTGCATGCAATTACATAGTTTTAATATAAGAGTTATATTAAAAATAATTTGTTTGCAGCATGCTAAGTTGATTATCCATCTTTTGGCTATAATAAAATTGTTTATTATTTAAAATGGAAATCAAGTTGCATTGAGCATGATACATCCATAGGTTAATATAAAGGTTATATTAATTTTCATGCAATGCAAAATACTATAGTTTGAATTTCATTAACTTGAATATGATTGTTAATTGTTTTAAAAACTATAGTATGCATGATTATAGGGCTAATCATTAAAATTTTGAAATAGTTTAAAATTTTATGATTAGAAACCGTCAATCTATAATCAAGATATGCATGTTCACATAGGATCTTAGGTTAAATTGAATTAATTTTAATGGGTTAAAATTAATTAGACCTAAGATCATTCTCTAATAGGATTAGAATATCTTACTTAGTTTTAAAATAGTTTTAATGAACTAAGTAGGACGAACATTCCTAAGATTATAAGGGAACTCTACCAGTGAAGTTCTGTCTAAGGATTGGAGGTATTTAAGTTGACGGTAAACGGAACACCTCCTACCTGGGAACGGATCTGGAACACCGGAGTTGAATTAATCTTAGGTTAATGTTAGAATAATGTCACTAGGTTAATTAAATTGGTTTAATACACCTAGACATTAGGTCTTATTATAATAGTTATAATAGGACTAGACTTAGATAAATGACTTAGTGATATTCAGTTACTTTAGTGGGAGGAAAATTACAAAACTTAATTTAAATTGAGTTTTGCTCCTACGTCCCCGTGACGTTCACACCGTGAGATCCATGCTCGGCTTCGTGTCGTCGTAGAGCGGCCTCCCTTCGGAGAGTGTTTGCATGGGTCAATACCAAGGTGAATGGGGAAAGTGACTATAGTAAGTGGGAGCGGGACACGTGTCAACGTATCCTTCGGTCTCCACCCCTAGGTCACAACGTGAGATTCCTATGATCCGCCTGCGTGTTGCCCTGGAGCAACCACCCCTTCGGAGGGCCTGATCATAGGATTCGGAACACCGTGAACTCCTGAAAAGGATAGGATCACTTAGGCTAATTACCAACAGTTGTCTTTCCTAACGGTAGCCTGTTGGTGCGTGCCTCTGGGATCTGAAAGTGGGAGGGTTACACTTACGGGGAGGAGTTAATTTGTTAACAAATCCTTGACCGAACAACGGTGGTTAATCTCTAATGGAATATGAGTTATTCTGGTATTAGAAATTGACTGAGAAGAGTCTCATTTTAGAGGAGGAACAACTGATCACCCTTCGGTGGCTGTTCTTCTAAACCTCTAAAGCATCGTTGCGAAACACAATCATAGTTTTATTAGGGTTCTTTGATTGTCTGTTTGCAAAATTGATTGGATATATGCAATTGTTTGTATTGCTTGTGTAATGGGTTAAGGCAAAGATAACTAATACGGTCACTTGTTTGTTTTTCAGCAATGTCTTCCTCTATCATATCTCTGCTTAAAAATGAACAACTAACCGGCGAGAATTTTCCACAATGGAAATCAAACCTCAATACAATACTCGTGGTTGAGGATTTAAGATTCGTCTTAACGGAGGAATGTCCTCCCGTTCCCCCTCGCACTGCCTCTCAGGCAGTTAAAGACGCCTATGAACGCTGGACCAAGGCCAATGAAAAGGTCAAGGTCTATATATTGGTCAGCTTGTCTGAAGTTTTGGCCAAGCGTTATGAGAACGTGGCAACTGCCAGAGAAATTATGAATTCCCTGCAGGAGATGTTTGGACTTCCGTCCTACCAGCTCCACCACGACGCCTTGAAGAATGTCTTCAATGCCAAGATGTTGGAAGGTCAATCTGTTCGGGAACATGTCCTGGACATGGTTAACCAGTTCAACATAGCTGAGGCAAATGGCGGGGTAGTCTGCGAGCGCAGTCAGGTTGCGTTCATCCTTCACTCGCTCCCGGCGAGCTATCTGTCTTTCAGGATGAACGCGAGCATGAATAAGATTCAGTTCAACCTGACTACCCTCCTCTCGGAGTTACAGATTTACGAATCCCTGCAAAAGAGCAAGGGAAAGAATGTGGTGAAAGGAGAGGCCAATGTGGCCCATTCCAAGAAAAAGTTCCTGAAGGGTTCATCCTCAGGGACTAAATCTGTACCCCAGGCTTCTTCATCGAAGCAGATCCAGAAGAGGAAGGGAGACAAGGGGAAGGCTCCTGCACAGGCTGTGCAAGGGAAGGGGAAGGCCAAGGTCGTGGCCGACAAAGGTAGATGCTTCCACTGCAATGCAGATGGTCACTGGAAGCGCAACTGTCCCCGCTACCTTGCTGAGAAAAGAAGAGAAAAAGAAGGTAAATTTGATTTACTTGTGTTAGAGACTTGTCTCGTTGAACATGATGAGTTTGCCTGGATACTAGATTCGGGAGCCACTAATCATGTTTGTTCTTCTTTTCAGGGAAATAATTTCCAGCAGCTGGCAGAGGGTGAAATGACGCTCAAGGTCGGAACGGGAGACGTCGTTTCAGCTCGTGCAGTGGGAGCTGCAAAATTATTCTTTAGAAATAGGTTTTTAATTTTAGAGGACTTGTACTTGGTTCCTAGAATTAAAAGGAACCTTATTTCTGTTTCAGCTTTGTTAGAACAATGTTATTCAATTTCCTTCTTGCTTAATGAAGCTTTAATTTCAAAGAATGGAGTTTACATTTGTTCAGCTAAGCGTGAGAATAATTTATTTGTGTTAAGACCAAATGATGCAAAGGCCATTTTAAGTCATGAAATGTTTAAAACGGCTGAAACGCAAAACAAAAGGCAAAAAGTTTCTCATTTAAGTAACAACACGTATCTTTGGCATCTTCGTCTTGGTCATATTAACATCGATCGGATCGATCGTTTGGTTAAAAATGGGCTTCTAAGTGACATAGAAGATACATCTTTACCACCCTGTGAATCGTGTCTCGAGGGTAAAATGACCAAGAGGCCTTTTACTGGAAAAGGTTATAGGGCCAAAGAACCACTTGAACTAATACATTCGGATCTTTGTGGTCCAATGAATGTAAAGGCTCGAGGTGGTTATGAATATTTCATCTCTTTCATAGATGATTATTCTCGATACGGTTACTTATACCTGATGGACCATAAGTCTGAAGCTCTTGAAAAGTTCAAAGAGTTTAAGGCTGAGGTAGAAAATCTGTTAGGTAAAACAATTAAGACACTTCGATCAGATCGAGGTGGAGAGTATTTAGATCAGCGATTCCAGGACTATATGATAGAACATGGAATCCAATCACAACTCTCAGCACCTGGTACACCTCAGCAAAATGGTGTATCAGAAAGGAGAAACAGAACCTTGTTAGACATGGTTCGATCTATGATGAGCTATGCTCAATTGCCTAGCTCGTTTTGGGGGTATGCAGTAGCGACTGCAGTACATATTCTTAACAATGTTCCCTCAAAAAGTGTTTCTGAAACTCCTTTTGAGTTATGGAAGGGACGTAAACCTAGTTTGTGTTACTTCCGTATCTGGGGTTGTCCTGCACATGTGCTAGTGACAAATCCTAAGAAATTGGAACCACGTACGAGATTATGCCAATTTGTTGGGTACCCGAAAGAAACGAGAGGTGGTCTTTTCTATGACCCTCAAGATAATAAAGTATTTGTATCGACAAATGCAACTTTCTTGGAGGAAGATCACATACGAAATCATCAACCACGAAGTAAGTTAGTATTAGGAGAAGCTACAGAAGGATCAACAAGGGTTGTTGATGAACCTGGTCCTTCAACAAGAGTTGTTGGAGAATGCAGTTCTTCTCGTCAATCTAGTCCTCCTCACGTAGTGGGAGAGCTTCGACGCAGTGGGAGGGTTGTGATACAACCTAACCGCTACTTGGGTTTAACAGAAACACAAGTAGTCATACCTGATGACGGCGTAGAAGATCCATTGTCTTATCGTCAGGCAATGAATGATGTAGATAAGGACGAGTGGGCCAAAGCCATGGACCTTGAGATGGAGTCGATGTACTTCAATCAAGTTTGGGAACTTGTAGATCTGCCTGAAGGGGTCAAACCCATTGGGTGTAAATGGATCTATAAGAGAAAAAGAGATGCTGCTGGGAAAGTACAGACTTTCAAAGCAAGACTTGTAGCAAAGGGTTATACCCAACGAGAAGGAGTGGACTATGAAGAAACTTTTTCTCCAGTTGCTATGCTAAAGTCCATAAGAATCCTCTTATCCATTGCCACATTTTATGATTATGAAATTTGGCAAATGGATGTCAAGACAGCTTTTCTGAATGGCAATCTTGACGAGAGTATTTTTATGTCTCAACCCGAAGGGTTCATATCCCAAGGTAATGAGCAAAAGGTTTGCAGACTGAATCGATCCATTTATGGGTTGAAACAGGCTTCTAGATCTTGGAATATTAGGTTTGATACTGCGATCAAATCTTATGGTTTTGACCAAAATGTTGATGAGCCTTGTGTATACAAGAAGATCAACAAGAATAAAGTAGCTTTCCTCGTACTTTATGTAGACGACATCCTACTCATTGGGAATGATGTAGGGTATCTGTCTGACGTAAAAGAATGGCTAGCAGCTCAATTCCAAATGAAAGATTTGGGTGAGGCTCAGTATGTTCTTGGGATCCAGATCATTCGGGATAGAAAGAACAAATCACTAGCTCTGTCTCAGGCAACGTATATCGACAAGATGTTGGCTCGATATTCGATGCAGAACTCCAAGAAGGGCTTGTTGCCTTTCAGGCATGGGGTTCACTTGTCTAAGGAACAGTCTCCTAAGACACCTCAAGAGGTTGAGGATATGAGACGGATTCCCTACGCCTCAGCCGTGGGTAGCTTAATGTATGCCATGCTATGCACGAGGCCTGACATTTGTTATGCTGTAGGGATTGTCAGCAGATACCAGTCGAATCCAGGGTTGGACCATTGGACCGCCGTTAAAGGAATCCTCAAGTATCTTAGGAGAACGAGAGATTACATGTTGGTGTTTGGGGCTAAGGAGTTAGTTCTCACAGGTTACACCGACTCTGATTTCCAAACTGACAAGGATTCTAGGAAATCTAAGTCAGGGTCAGTTTTCACCCTTAACGGGGGAGCTGTAGTTTGGAGGAGCATAAAGCAGGGATGTATAGCAGACTCCACGATGGAGGCTGAGTATGTAGCTGCTTGTGAAGCAGCTAAGGAAGCTGTTTGGCTAAGGAAGTTCTTGACAGATTTGGAAGTTGTTCCAAATATGAACTTGCCCATTACGTTATACTGTGACAACAGTGGGGCAGTAGCCAATTCAAAGGAACCTCGCAGCCACAAAAGAGGTAAACACATAGAGAGGAAGTACCATCTAATTCGAGAAATTGTGCAAAGAGGAGATGTGGTCGTGACCAAGATCGCTTCCGAGCACAACATTGCTGATCCGTTTACGAAGGCCCTCTCGGCTAAAGTGTTCGAGGGTCATCTAGAGAGTCTAGGTCTGCGAGACATGTATATAGCCTAATCTAGGGCAAGTGGGAGATGTGTAATGGGTGTTAGGATGCCCTAGTTTATTGTATTTTGTATATTTACCTTTTATGTAATGTACAATATACATGTACCATTTCCAGCTTTGGATTATATTATATATATATTTTCCCTGTAACTTGAGTTTTAGTTCAAGTGGGAGTTTGTTGGGTTTTATGCCCTAAAACTCGTAGATAGTAAATGTATATTTGACCGAACATTAATAAAGTGATGTATTATTCAATGTTTGTATTATATCTTGTCTTGTTAACCCTAATCCAATAAACTAAACATCCATGGCTAATAGAATGAGGCTTGAACTAGTATGTAGGGACATACGGGGATCAATGTTCAAGTTTTAGCCTAAAGGGTCTGTAGTATAGGGATAAGGCTGGGTACCTTATCCTGGTGACACTATGGATACGGCCCGCTTTGTATATTGATACAAACGTAGTGATCCAACACGTTCATGTGGTTGACATGCGAGTGGGGGTATCCTGTGCAATGAGTTTGCACAAAGACCGGACCGCGAAATAGTTAACCACTAACTATAACACCGTTGGTTAGCTCGGCTTCTATTTCACTAGGATGACCTAGGCAACTTGGCCTTAATCCTGAGTGGATTATGGACTCCTGTCCATGAGGGATTGTCCTTTGATTTGTACGGGTGAGAGTGGCCAGTTCGCCGACTCAATAAGCCTACCATTTTGGGGACAAGACCGAGTGGGGAGCTGGGAACGTAGTCTTACAAGATGGAATTCACTCCTTCCCGATACTAGGGTAAGTAGAGGTGTGTTCCCTTAAGTGGTGTCTCCGGGTCTTGAACAATGGGCCCTACCCTCTTCATGGCACGAGAGGGATTTCTGTTTGTTGGTTGGACCACAAACAGGTTGTTCATTAGAGGAGCACTGGTACTTAAGGACCAAGAGGTAGCCCAGGGGTAAAACGGTAATTTGACCTAGCTGGGGTACGAACACACGTGAAGGGCTAACTTGCTGTTGACGGTCAACATCCGTGGACACAGAAATATGTCTGCAGTGAGAAGAGTGCAGCTGTGGTTCTTTAGTGGAGTGAACCACAGTTAACGAACATTGATTAACTTGGATAATGAGTTTAACCAACTAATCTCATATCGTTGGAGCTTCTGATCTGTAGGTCCATTAGGTCCCACCGGTAGCTCATTTAGGGCGTTGAGGTAAAATTCTAAGGATGGATTGAATATTCGAAGGTGTTCGAATATTATACTAAAATATGAATTTGATTTATATTAAAACTATAGGTTATAATTAATATGCATTGGATGTATATTAATACTATAGTTTTGAGAGAGAAAATAGTAATTGAATATGTGATGTTCAATTTTATTTTTTATTAATTAATTGATTTAGTTTAATTAAATTTGATTTAATTAAACTATAAGATAAGAGGGATATTAATTTAAATTGGATTTAAATTAATGTTATTTTAATTAATTTAGATTAATTAAAATATAATTAATTATAATTTAAAATTATGATTTTAAAAATTATAATTAATTAAGTTATCAGATAACTGATATTTCAGTTATCTGAAATTATCTTTTTCCTTTTTTAAATAAAGAGACGTGGTCAGTGGGTGGTTGCAGATCTCTCTCCCTATCTCACGCCTCTCTCCCTCTCTCTCGCTCTCTCAGTTTTTTTTGGTTTTTCTGGAAAATCAGTGTGTGTCTCCAGAGAAGAAAAAAAATCCTTAGAATTTTCAAGTTCCCACAAGCTCTTGACGGGTATCCCTTTTGAGTATACTGGTGAAACCTCGTGGTGGTGTTCGTGACAATTCTTTCCAACGGAGAACCAAGGAATTTTGGTGAAGCAATTCAAGAAACCTTCAAGGGTAAGTTATTCTTGAATTCTAGGATCATTAGGATCCAATTTAGATTAGATCTAAATAAGGTCAAGCATGTTTTATTATTAAAAATTCAGTAGTTTTATTTTGATTTTACTGCTGTAATTTTTATTATTTTGCCAAACGTATTGGTATTTTATTCCAAATTAAATTTGAGTAAAGGTTCTGTAAGTTTTCGCTGCGCAAGGGCTTTTATCCCTGCACTTTTAATGCTATTACAAATTTTGAGTTCCTTAGTGCACTGATCGGCCTTGGCTCCTTAAAAGTCAGTCCTGACATGACCTTCTTTGGATCATAAGACTTTGTCTTCATAAGTTCCGCTAAGTGTAGAATATGCGTGGCTCCATTTAGGTGAGGGCTTGAGGTAGTTGAGATTATGGGTGGCTCAACTTCCGCAAGAATCAATCTCATCTCGACAGTGGCTCCACTCTCGGTCGAGAACTTGGAGCGGTTGAGAATATGTGTGGCTCAACCTCTGCAATGATGAATCTCATCTCGACGGTGGCTCCACTCGGTCGAAGACTTGGAGAGGTTGAGAATATTGGTGGCTCAACCTCTGCAAGAATCAATCTCATCTCGACGGTGGCTCGACTTAGTCGAGGACTTGGAGAGGTTGAGAATATGGGTGGCTCGACTTCTGTAAGAATGATTCTCATCTCGATGGTGGCTCCACTCGGTCGAGGACTTGGAGAGGTTGAGATTATGGGTGGCTCAACCTCTGCAAGAATCAATCTCATCTCGACGGTGGCTCCACTCGGTCGAGAACTTGGAGCAGTTAAGAATATGGGTGGCTCAAACTCTGCAATGATCAATCTCATCTCGACGGTGGCTCCACTCGGTCGAAGACTTGGAGAGGTTGAGAATATTGGTGGCTCAACCTTTGCAACAATCAATCTCATCTCGACGATGGCTCGACTCAGTCGAGGACTTGGAGAGGTTGAGAATATGGGTGGCTCAACCTCTGCAATAATCAATCTCATCTCAAAGGTGGCTCCACTCGATCGAGAACTTAGAGAGGTTCAGAGTATGGGTGGCTAAACCTCTGCAATAATCAATCTTATCTCGATGGTGGCTCCACTCGGTCGAGGACTTGGAGAGGTTGAGTATATGGGTGGCCCATCTTCTGCAAGAATCAATCTCATCTCGACAGTGGCTCCACTCGATCGAGAACATGGAGAGTTTGAGAATATGGGTGGCTAAACCTCTGCAATGATCAATCTCATCTCGACGATGGCTCCACTCGGTCGAGGACTTAGAGAGGTTGAGAATATGGGTGGCTTAACCTCTTCAAGAATCAATCTCATCTCGACGATGGCTCCACTCGGTCGAGGACTTGGAGAAGTTGAAAATATGGGTATCTCAACCTCTTATAAAATAAATTTCATCTCGACGGTGGCCCCACTCGGTTGAGGACTTGGAGAGGTTGAGAATAAGGGTGGTTCGACCTCTGTAAGAATGATTCTCATCTCGATGGTGGCTCCACTCGGTCGAGGATTTGCAAAGGTTGAGATTGTGTGTGGTTCAACCTCTGCAAGAATCAATCTCATCTCGACGGTGGCTAAACTCTCAGTCGAGAACTTGGATAGGTTGAGAATATGGGTGGCTCAACCTCTGCAATAATCAATCTCATCTCGACGGTGGCTCCACTCGATCGAGAACTTAGAGAGGTTCAGAGTATGGTTGGCTAAACCTCTGCAATAATCAATCTGATCTCGACGCTGGCTCCACTCGGTCGAGGACTTGGAGAGATTTAGAATATGGGTGGCTCAACTTCTGCAAGAATCAATCTCATCTCGACAGTGGCTCCACTCGGTCGAGAACATGGAGAGTTTGAGAATATGGGTGGCTAAACCTCTGCAATGATCAATCTCTTCTCGACGATGGCTCCACTCGGTCGAGGACTTAGAGAGGTTGAGAATATGGGTGGCTTAACCTCTACAAGAATCAATCTCATCTCGATGATGGCTCCACTCAGTCGAGGACTTTGAGAGGTTGAGAATATGAGTGGCTCAACATCTGCAAGAATCAATCCCGTCTCGACAGTGGCTCCACTCGGTCGAGAACATGGTGAGTTTGAGAATATGGGTGGCTAAACCTCTGCAATGATCAATCTCATCTCGACGATGGCTCCACTCAGTCGAGGACATAGAGAGGTTGAGAAAGTGGGTGGCTTAACCTCTGCAAGAGTCAATCTCATCTTGACGATGGCGCCACTCGATCGAGGACTTGGACAGGTTGAGAATATGGGTGGCTCAACCTCTGCAAGAATCAATCTCATCTCGACAGTGGCTCCACTAGGTCGAGAACATGGAGAGTTTGAGAGTATGGGTGGCTCAACCTCTGCAAGAATTATTCTCATGTCGATCGTGGCTCCACTCGATCGACAACTTGGAGAGGTTGAGAATATGGGTGGCTCAACCTCTGCAACAATCAATCTCATCTCGATGGTTGCTCCACCCGGTCGAGGACTTGGAAAGGTTTAGAATATTGGTGGCTCAACCTCTGCAAGAATCAATCTCATCTCGACGGTGGCTCCACTCGGTTGAGGACTTTGAGAGGTATAGATTATGGGTGGCTCAACCTTTGGAAGAATCAATCTCATCTCGATGGTGGCTCCACTCGGTCGAGGAATTTGAGAGGTTGAGAATATGGATGGCTCAACCTCTGAAAGAATCAATCTCATCTCGATGGTTGCTCCACTAGGTTGAGGACTTGGAGAGGTTTAGAATATGGGTGGCCCAACCTCTGCAAGAATCAATCTCATCTCGACTGTGGCTCCACTCGGTTGAGGACTGTGAGAGGTTAAGAATATGGGTGGCTAAACCTCTTCAAGAATCAATCTCATCTTGACGGTTGCTCCACTCGGTCGAGGACTTGGAGAGGTTGAAAATATATGTGGCTCAACCTCTGCAAGAATCAATTTGCTAACTTAGCTAGATGGAAAATGAGGGTGGCTCCATTTGACTCAGTCAACGTGTCATAGCCTATGAAAACTTTTCTACCAATCCACCTACCTGCAATGTTCTTAATTTCTTGCACAATGATATGTTACAAAATATTGGGCAAGAATATGGTAACTACTACTAGAGTGGAGTTAGCTTAAGTAAACTTAAGTGCATCAGAAGTGGTTCGTTTGCTTTAATTCATGTGAAAACATAGAATTTTATATATGAAAAAATACTATATAAATTTTGTTGTCTGCAATCAAGCAACATTTGTCAAAGAATAAACAATTTGTTGGTGAACGCATGTAGCAACCATTGTAACTTTGTGAGCATTAGGTCTATAAAAAACATGGGATTTTTTTCATAAGTGAGTGTATCATTAAGCTTCTAGCCAATCAAACTATAATAAGAGCCTATATAATAGGAAAAAAGTACTACCCTTGCTCAAGAATATTCTAGACATTGGAACAGAGTCAAGTAGCTTAGGAACACAAATGCTAAATCTTTGGAGATGCAGATAGCATAAATACCTGGATCAAGTTCTTTATGGAACTGAGTATGGGTTTTTATGACCACAAAGTCACGAGGCCAAATTTATTGCCTATCTGACTGTTTTTTTTATATTTAATTAGGGAAGCATATCCCCTATGTAGCCCCCTACTTAAGGAAGATTTTGCACACAGTAAAAAAAAATATTCTTGGGTAAGAGATATATATAAAGCATGACATTAAACCTTAGCATTTTCATGTCGTGTAACTCTCCCCATTGGCATTTATGGGCCTCGGTCTTAGCTCCTTGCATATTGGCTCTGTCATTGTCACTAAGACCTTCAACATCATCATTCTTGAGCATATGTTGACTCATCTAAGGTCATTTCATAAGTCGAGTGCCTTAAGGTAGTTGAGAGTATTGGTGGCTCAACTCCTCCAAGGACATTTCACATGTCGAGTGCTTTGGAGAGTATAAGTTGTTCCACTCTTCCAAGGACATTTTATCAGTCGACTCAACTACTTGGGCTTTTTGCATGTCATGTCTCGTAAAATAATGTTAGTGGATGAAATTATGTAGATGAGAAAACATGAGAAAAAAGACTAATCATTGATTGAAAATGTAAGCCTGTATAACGATTCATAATTATGAATTGTGTAATAACAGATAGACATTTAATAAATAGGAGTAGGTAGATAACTGATGCGCAATTTGCTTACCGCAAGTGTACGGGTCAAGTAATAATATAGTGTTTTCTTGATTAAACGAGTGTCATCCTCTGGATTGGTTCTAGCAAATTAAGTATCGTGAATAATCTTGTCCAATTTTATTTAGGGAGCAAAACTTAATGCAACAGATAAATTTAAAGACAAAAAGCATAAAATAAAAGTGGAGACTCAAATGGAAAGACTCTTAGGGAATTGATTTCGTTGATTAAGATTGATGATTAATTAGTGGAATGAATTTAGTGTGCAATTATTTTACAAGCCAAGGAAACTTTTATCAAAATTATCACTCCCGAGCATAATTGATTCTCATGCATACAATAGACCCAATATCCCTATCTAAGTTTATTAGCATGCAAGACATTATTTGGATTAGTCCTTGTTACACTTCTAGAGTAATTCTAAATCTCATCACAAACTTAGAAATTCTACTTTAGTCATGCCATTAATAAAGTAAGTCTTAGGCTAAATCCTCTCTCCCGAGTTAGATTCAACACTTAAGTCACTCAATTAGTGATCAAGTAATTGAAAGCATTTAATCATAATTGCCTAAATAAAATAAAAGCACATTCATACACAAAAATAAATCCAACAAACTAAAACAACTACATCAAACCCTAAGACAAACAAACTAGCAATGCATAGTCTTGAAACTACAAACACTAATTGAAAGAAAAGCCATAAAAACAGCAAGAGGTAAGGGAAAGAAAAGGAAAACTCTTGAATCCGTTGACTCCGACATGCCCCCGTCACGATCTCCACTCCTTCAAGCTCGGTTCCCACTCCCTGGCCTTGCTTTAGCTCCCACAGAAGGTCTCTAATCGAAATTAGGGCTAAAATCTAACCAATTGTACTCCCCTAATCCATAACACAAAGTGAAGAATATATAGGAAAATTGTCTATAGCGTCGCGACGCTATCCCTGGTACCGCCAAAAACCAAAAAGGAAAATAAGCATCAAGATGCCCAGAAAGTAGCGTCTCGGCGCTAGCTCTCGGATTTGACTCATACTTAAGCCTCCAACTTTGATTCTTTTTGCTTATTTTGCCTATTTTAGTGTCCCAAACACCCAATTGACTTCGATTTCTCCAATTAAGCTCAAATAATCAATTCCTACACATAAACATTAAAGTGCAAAAATTTGGCCAATTTACTCTCAAAGACTAACTAAAATAGATAGGGAAGAATAGCTTGCTATGCTCGCTATCAAACACCCCCAAACTTAAGCTTTTGCTAGTCCTCGAGCAAACTAAAAATCAAGCATAGATTGACCAATAGATGCATCAAACATGACTCAATCCTCCAGGCTCACAAGTAAATAAACAAGCAATCAAGAGACATGCACATAAGGCCTAGTGAAGGAGACAAATCAAAAGTTTTAAAAAATTAACTTGCATAAGCGAGATCTAGCTTAATTAGATTAGACTCTAATAGCTCGGGATTGGATTATTAAACTCTCAACTCATCTTCCCTCTACACTGGCACTAAGGATTTACCAATGAGTCAATGGAACAAATTAGTTTGTTTTCATCTATACTAAGGTGCTTTAAATTGAAAATTAACTCAAGCATTTATAAATGTCATTAGCTTTCACACACCTATTGCAGGGACCCATGACCCGAGTTTTACTCTTGGTTGGCCAAACTGATCACAACAGGGGTAGCTCTTTTTGCCTAAAACATTATTACGCATTGCATATTGTGTACACAAGCCGATATTATATTTTTTCAATAGTAGAGACAAGAATGATTTTTCTTTTATAATCATGATAAGCATATCTTCTTTTCTTTCCTCCTAGGTAAGATTAAACATGCTAATTTACAAAAAAAAAAAAAATTAACTCTTTAGCTCCTCCCTACACCTATCGAGGTGACAACAAGCATATGAACCTAATAATTCGCTCCCAAGCATTCAATTTATATTCTAACCAAGGAAAATACTCTACTCATGCAAGACATCTCCTAGAAAATGTTTAAAAAGTCTCCCTTTTTGGGCACTCATGCTTACAACTCATCAAAAGCTTAGAAAGTTGACAAGAAAGCCTATTCAAGGAAATCCTAGTCATGCAAAAATAGCCTCCACAAAACAACCATATGCTCAACTCACAATTAGCTCAAAAAATATAGCCCGAACTCAGATGCTCAAGGGCTCAACAAGCAAAGCATTCCACCCCCAAACTTAAAACATGCATTGTCCTCAATGTATAGATATCTAAAGCATACATAAGCAAGAAAAGAATAAAAGAATGGAAAGGGTGAACAATACTGCCCTAGAATGATGACCTTTTTCATGAATTCTTTGAAAAGCAAGAACACGGGAACTCCTACAAAACAAAAACAACAACAACATAAAAATAATCACAAAGTAACTTGGGTTGCCTCCCATAAGTGCTTGTTTAACGTCTTTAGCTCGACGTGCTCGTGCAGTCTGTCAAGGCACATACAAATTCTCGTATTTCTTTAGGCTCTTCTTCTTTGAATCAATAAAACTTACAATTGCTAGCAAGCTTACTAGCTTCTCATGGGCCCCTGAAACAGGATTGTTTTTAGATTTTTTTAATATAATAAGCATGAAAGGAGAAAGATCAAAATAAAGAGACTCTGACTCAAAAACTGACTCGTGAGAATAGAAAAAGGAACAATCATATTCTACAAAGGATGGAGAAGATAAAACAGATGAAGGCTTTTCAACCTCAAACTCTACCTCCTGAACGTCCTCTGACACTACAAGCTCATTTTCTTATTCTTCCTCACATACATATTTTTTATAGGTGCTACAACTCTCCAAATCTTCCCTACTATTTAAGCAACTCGCCCCTAAATGCTCAAAGGATGGAGTATACATGTTTACTGAATAATTCAATAAAATACAATCATAAAGAAAAATTACGTTATAACACATATATCCAAGAGCAGGTCTAGACCCTCCACGCTCCACCAACCAAATGGAACGGCACATGCCAAAGCAATTAGATAACAAATTTTAAAAAATACATATATTGGCAAATTTCTATAAACAACTTTTTAATTCAATACACACATGTTTTGAAAAAATATTGTTTGTTTTTTCTTTTCCTTTTACTTTTTTATCTTTTTTAAAAAATAAATATATTGAAAGTTTGATTTGTTGGAATTTATTCACTAAAACTCATCAATTCATGATTATTCAAGAATAAATAAATATATTTAACAAGAACAATCATGATAGAGTTTTAATAAGATCTAAGCATGGAAGCAAGCCAAAAATAAAATCAATTAGAGATGTATAAATACCTGGATCCATGAAATGCTCTACGGTAGAACCTGTGTGGTTTAGGTCTTCCTCAACCATGCAACTTAGACCTTGAATGTGCAGTTCTCTCTATCAGATGGGGAATAGGAGACTAAAGAGGCATAGTGTATTGGGGACCATAACCTTGTATTTATATGTTGATTCTAGGGTTTCCCATAATCCCCTAGGATCAACGGGCTGGTTTCTTCTCAGCAGGCCACACCTCTTCATGGGAAGTCATGGGCCCATAATCAAGATCACATAATATGCCCATTGAATAGCCTAATTATAATTGTTATATAATTTGTTACCCACATATGAATTAATTATTAAAATTAATTCCAACAATCTCCCACTTGGGTAACAATTTCCTTATTAACAATTATCAATTTATTCTTTAGTGCACAACTCAATGCTATTCTAAAATAAACTTCCCTTTAATCACAATCCGGTCCATTTTGTATACCAATGAGGAACCAAAGCGACTTTTGTCACATGTAAAGTCGTAACTCAACCTTCAATGATCACCTCACCAAATGTACTAAATGACATGGATCAAGTGTGGAAGAGCAACATGGAAATTACATGTAATGTGATCTAAACATGTCTATTCCCAACTGGTCCAACTTTATTCTTTAGAGAGATCAAACTTTACTCTTTCTATATCCTTAGGTTAAACTACAGTTAGAAAGAAAGCAATTCAGAGTAACTAAAGATAATTCATCTTCCTTATTCTGCAGAAAACAAAATTTTGTGTCTACTTTAGCACAAACTCCCACTCAACTAATATACCATAATTTTCACACCTGTATGAGCATTATGCTCCAAAATTATTGTGAAAGTTCTCAATGAGCGGATCCGCAAAATGGAGTTGTATTCCATTAGACACGAGGAAAAACTCTGAATTTTCTTCATCAACTAAAGCTTACAATTCTTCTATAAAAGCTTTTGTTGCAAGCTTTAGTTGCTATATATGAATAACAAATTCTTGTCAAGACAACCTAATGACAAGATTAAAAATTTTATGAGTTTATTGCCAAACGAAAAATGCTATGAACACAAACTAGTGAACAGTCTCGAAAGTGGATCTTGTTGGCAACTCATACTATCAAAATCAAATTGACTTATGATCTCTACTTTATTTTGATTTTGATAAGTGAGCATGTATCCTTTTGTTAAGAACCTTAAAACTCTTAGATCCAATTAAGAGTTATCAAAATTATTGCCTTTAATTCTTGATATGAATATTGAAGCGGAAGCATCTAAACTTTAAGCATGAAATTCTTCATTTCCTTTATTCAAGGGACTGTTTCTAGACTAAGTTTGTTTTCTTTAACAATTTCCCTAGTGCATGAATCTTTATGATAGAAAACTTGAAAAAAATTTCTGACATAACTCTTTTGTGAAATCTCACTGTTACGTGAGATTGATCTCACAATATCATTTCACAATATAAAAGGGATGTCCATATAAGTTTTCAACTTATATCATAGTCTTACTATATGTCATAGACATATTACACTAGGAAATTGAATTTACTCCCACTAAACCTGTAATTCATAATTATCACTCTTATTTACCTTAAGACCCTAAATGTGATAATTATGAATGGAACTTGTGAAATTATAAATAAGTTCTTTATTGAGATCGTCACAAATGAGTTTAATCACTTGAAACTTTTGTGATACTGGATCAAAAGTTTCTAAGCTTTACAAGCTTTATGATCTTATAAATCATGCAATTGAAAAGAAACAATCTTTATAACCATTTCAACATAGCTCCAAAACTTGTCATTTATTTAAAGGAACGTCTCTTGTAAGTAATGACACTCATAATAACCAGACAACCTATATGTGTCTCAAACATTACCTGTTAAAGACAATATGACAAGTTACCCAAAAAATTAATAATAATAATAAAATTGGCGTTTATCATTTCACCTAATTCTTTATGACAATATTATTTATTATTAATAATTAAGAGACAAGTCCTTGTTTGACTTTAGGAAAGGTAATTGAATCATCTTTCTTTTACTTTTAAGTCAAACTTAAAACCTTATACTTGTATTTCTCCTACTCCTTTTGATTGCTTCAATAATACTTTTAATAATGTTGAGTTTGTTTTACTTAATTGAGGAGAACCTTTACCAATGTTATTACAAAAGAACTTAAATTTCTTTTCTTAAAGACAACACTCCTCATTTTATCTTCCCCTCAAACTCAACATCCTTAAGAAACTTTAAGATCTCATTAACTTTAAAGTGGGAAAAAAAATTAGAAAACATGAAAATGACCAGTGCACCTAAAGTAACAACTAATAATCTATAAGTCCAAGTTTTTCTTATTGGCCTTCAGGACCAAATATTACTTGAACATTCCTAAATGCAAACCTAATGTTAAGCATTTGCTTAACCTTGAATTGCAAGAGATGTAGTTGTTGTTCTATATGGTACACCACTTAAGTCTTATGCTGCAATCTTGAGTGCTTTTCCCAATAGGCATTAAGTGCAAAGAAGAATGATAATTTGCACTCACCTAATCTTTATGAGCTTTGAATCACTCTATAAGCAATACACTTCTCAAGTTTTTCAAAAATTTGTATTAACTTAATGACTCTGTATATTCTCAAACAAGTTAGCAAAGTGCTCTGGATCTTTTCTTCCTAATCCATCCATATTGTCATGGTATTTCACCACTACAAACCAATGACTTTTAGGATATCCAGAACTAAATACTTCTCTTATATCAAATATGGGTGCCTTCAACGAGAGTCTATTTCTTAGAACATCATATAATGCTGTTAAGCATTTCAAGAAGCCATAGGGAATAGGCTGTGTGAAAGTAAAGATAGTTTCCAAGATGTTGAAGCTCTCAAAGGCACCTAATTTGACTATTTCATTATATCTCCCTGATTATACCTAATATAGACTCAAAGATCTATTAAATCAAAAGAGCTAATTATCCATTAGTAGAAGTATCATAGTAAGGTTAGACATATAAGAGCCAAACTAACTTTGTTTGAATTCAAAGTGAGAAGTTATATATTTTCATTATACATCATGTAATGATGTAATAGGAACATATTTTTCTTCACGCCCAAAATTTCTGAATAGTATTAGGGGAAGCCATAATCCTAATTCTTAGTGATTTGGACTAACATGTTCCAAATGTGCAGCTTTATGTCAGCTTTAATTTCTTCATATAAGGAAATAACTGATTGAGTACCTTTTTTTTTCATACTTAACTCATGAACATACTATTAAAGATGTTCATTAAGAGTTCATATACTCTTTCGAGTGTCATAAACAACCACATATGAACTATATATTTCTAAAATGAGCACCAAATGCACAAGTCAAACTTCAAATATTTTAATAAATTTGGTGCTTTTAATCCTTTAATGTACTCCCTTATGTTCCTTTGTTCTTCATTAAGAAACATTCAATCAAAAATTTAAATGTCTCTTCCTTTAGGTTCATTTTAGAACAATCTTTAACCTTCTAAAGGAACTTCTTAATTATTTCCTCATCAAACATGATTCCCTTGAATGTTGCAATTTATCACCATAAAACTTATGCAATTAAGATTATTCTATTTTTCAAAGTCTCATTCAACCTTAAAGGGATGACTAAACGAAAAATAGAAGTGTTTCTTTCCTTATCACAAGTTCTAAGAAAAAAGTAATTTAAACAAAAATAATCTAAAAATTTAAAACTAGGCAATGCAATAATACAACACAACTGATAACAAAACATGCTCAGAAATGACATTAGTATTTATAAAAAAAAAATGAACTTAATGAGGACAACAAGATACCAAACACAACATTGACAGCCTTCCTTTGGACCGACTATCAACTTGTAAACGGTACTCTCAACATGGTGATGGAACATTGATAACCAATCCTGTCGAGTGAAAGCCTTCCTTTGGGTCGACAATCACTTACATGGCATAACTTTATATTATCCATGTTCATCACTAGTTAACCATAGGTGAACTTGTTATTTGGCCAAACTGAAATCTTCCTTTGGGCCAATAACAGAATGCATAAACAACAAGTCCATAAACATCTAATTAATTATGAAGATGTCAATATCAGAAATCAGAGGCTACTTTGGCAGCATGATCCATCAAACCAACACCATCAAAGAAAATTAGATTATTATGCAAAACAATTATTCTTAATTATTATTAATTTTATCTTCATGAAAATGAAAATTACCAAAATCATTTTCAAAATCAATAATAATATCTTTATTTGCATAATTTAATAATGGGAAAAAGTTCTCTAAAAATAAAAACGGGTGTGCCCAAGAAGAAACTTTATTGAGTTTGTAACCCACCTGACAACCTAACATAGACATTAGGGACACCAATTTGAAATCCAATAATTAAATATTAATAACTTATCTCTTTTAGATGATAGTCTATCTTTGGAGCGACTAACAACTTCAAGAGCACATCTTTATGTTATTCATATTTATTATTGTTGTTTGGCCATAAGCAATGTCACAAACAGTATACAAATATTCATGACATCGGAAATAGACTTTTATGAGGACAAGTGAGATATCTAATGCAACATTAACATTTAGTCTTTGGACAAAAAAGTTAATTTACAAACGATACTCTCGGTGCAATAATCAAATATTATTCATATTTATTATTGTATGTGTATTTGTATTGTTTGGCCAAATTGTAACCTTCCTTTGGGCCGATCACAATTCGCATAAGCAACAAATACACTACATCTAACAACTTTAAACATAGACCACTTTGGTAGCATATTTTATTTGTCAAAGCATTTAATGAAATTAGACAAATTGTGCCATATATTTTAATAAACTGTCAATGTTAACTAATCATGACAATTATTCTTTAAATTAGCACAACAAAGAGAAAATTAAACAGTCCTTCATACTTTATTATGCCCAAAATAACATACTGTAGATATATAATAATATTATTAGAATAATAATAAAATTATATATATATATATAATAAACAAACTATATATATTTATATAACATAAACATACATATGTATGTTTGTTTATGAATTGCCCACTGCAATTCATCCTTTGCGATGCTAGGGCAAATTGCCCTGGCACCAACTTCATGTGGGCGGCACATGCCGCCGCAACACAATTTTTATTTATTTTTTATTTTTTTTCATCTTTTCTCTTCTTTCTTTTCTTGAATAGCCGAACCGTAAATTGGGAGAATCAAACCAATGAAAGAAAAATTGAAAAAAAGAAAACTGAACAATATTAAATTCGATCAAATCAATTATGCAAAATCATAAGATTCAAAAGATTTTCTATAATAAAGAATTCTAGATCATGCAAAAATTGATCGACGAATCTAATTGATCCAAGTAATTTTGATAGCATGTTATAAGGCAAAACAACCCATAAATTTATAAACAACATGCCAAGAAAACTAATATTTTAGCAAACAACCATGCATAAACTGCTCTGATACCACTTGTTGGAATTTATTCACTAAAACTCATCAATTCATGATTATTCAAGAATAAATAAATATATTTAACAAGAACAATCATGATAGAGTTTTAATAAGATCTAAGCATGGAAGCAAGCCAAAAATAAAATCAATTAGAGATGTATAAATACCTGGATCCATGAAATGCTCTACAGTAGAACCTGTGTGGTTTAGGTCTTCCTCAACCATGCAACTTAGACCTTGAATGGGCAGTTCTCTCTATCAGATGGGGAATAGGAGACTAAAGAGGCATAGTGTATTGGGGACCATAACCTTGTATTTATATGTTGATTCTAGGGTTTCCCATAATCCCCTAGGATCAACGGGTTGGTTTCTGCTCAGCAGGCCACACCTCTTCATGGGAAGTCATGGGCCCATAATCAAGACCACATAATATGCCCATTGAATAGCCTAATTATAATTGTTATATAATTTGTTACCCACATATGAATTAATTATTAAAATTAATTCCAACATGATTTATTTTCCTTAATCCAAAATCCAAGATACACATTCCTAAAAAGAAAATGAAAATATTTTAGCTTACATGTCTAGTACATAAAATATACTTTTTTTATATTAAAAAAAATTATATGACATGTGTAACGTTAACCCATAAAATGCACATTTTTTTAATATAATAATATAACTTTTAATTTATTAACTATAGTATAAAATTTATCTCTCTCTCAAAAAATTGACAACATATCTTTGATAATTTTGATTATTGCGACGTGATAAATTTTTATTTCTTATTTTCTTTTAAAATTTGATATTATTCTTACATTATAAGAAAAAAAGGTTGTAAAAAAAATATATCTTTGAAGGGGATCCGAACCACATACCTTGTGGTTATCAGTACAACTTTATGCTTGTTGGCGTGTTTAGGATATATGAAACTCTTGTTGGCCATTCTTGACGCATAATAATACATAATAGTGTAAAAACCTTTGCAATTTATGAAAAAAAAAAAAAAAAAAAAAAAAAAAAACCCTAGTGTGCTTATGTATTATGTCATATGGCTCATATCATACCAAATAAAGAATTTTGGGAGAAAGGAGTTGAGGGAGAAAGAAAAATAAACTAAGAGAAGACACGTTTTTTTATAGAACGCAAATAAAGGTACTTATCTATCATCCTCTATTAAGCATGAGAGTAATATATCAAGTCATGGTAAAATTAATTTCACCATGGGTGAGTGTTCTGGAGACAAAGTCACTGAAGTAATGCAAGCTGCCAAATCCTTCTCACAGCATAATCAGAGGCGCAACGTTCCACTACCTTTGGGCTCCAATTATATGATGACACATGTATAGTTTGTTATTAAAAGTTTGTGTCTGCTTGTATTATTTTATTCTTTGAAACCCTAAATTGTTGTACTATATATTCTGAGCATTGCTCCTTCAATGAAAAGACAAGACGGCTGCAAATTCAAAATTCCTTGAGAATCGGTTCGACTACCTTGGTGTGTTTTCATCGGTTCGATAAGCAGTTTGGATTTATGAATCATAATCAAAACAAGGGAGGTAACTCTAATCCAAACTCAAACTCTTCCTCTGTCCAGAATAATGGCATTATCCAAGGTCAATCATCTCATGCTCTTGTAACCTCTCAAAATACTAATCCATTCATTGCAAATCCGGAGACAGTGATAGATCCTAGCTGGTATGTGGATAGTGGTGCTACCAACCACGTCACGGCAGATTATAACAACCTCATCAATCCTACCGAATATGGAGGTAAGGAAAAAGTCATAGATGGAAATGGAAATAAGTTATTGATTTCACACATTGGTAAATCCTGTTTAGCCTCTGATGTGGCTACACTTAATTTGGAAAATATGTTGTGTGTGTCTGATATTGCGAAAAATCTTGTTAGTGTATCCAAACTTGCTCGAGATAACAATGTATTTCTTGAGTTTCATGTTGATTCTTGTGTTGTTAAGGACATTTGTACGGACAAGGTGGTGCTGAAGGGGGTTCTTAGAGATGGACTATACAAATTGGATACGATAGGACCAGTCACTGGTAGTGCTTCAAGCTTAGTAGAGAATGGTTTGAAGTCGGCTCGCTGCTTTCAAGTTAATTCTATTTCTGTTAATACTGTTCAAGCCCCTTTTGTAAATGTAGTGGTGTCCAAAGCAACTTGGCACAGAAGGCTTGGACACCCGTCTACCAAAATTTTTGAGACTATCATTAAACGTTGTAAGCTACCAGTGAAAGCAAATGACAGTTTTAATTTTTGTGAAGCGTGTCAGTTTGGTAAATTACATGCTCTAGCCTTTCCAATCTCCAACTCTCGAGCTAGTGCTCCTTTTGAGCTGATACATACTGATCTCTGGGGTCCAGCACCAGTTATGTCTACTGATGGATATAGGTATTATGTCCATTTCATTGATGATTATAGCAGGTTTACTTGGATTTATCCACTAAAGTTAAAAGGTGACACATTTGCAGCCTTTAGCCATTTTCTTGCCTTAGTAAAAACGCAATTTGGAGGTACTGTGAAAATGGTGCAATCAAACAATGGGACTGAATACAATTGGGTTCATCACCTTTGTTCTCAAATGGGCATTAAATCATGATTTTCATGTCCATATACATCAGCTCAGAATGGTCGGGCTGAACGAAAGCACCGTCACATTGTTGAAACCGGTTTAACTTTGCTTGCCCAAGCTTCTATGCCTCTTCATTTTTGGTGGGATGCATTCCTTACTGCCACATTTTTGATAAATGGGCTTCCTACACCAACATTGAATGGTAAATCTCCTATGGAAATTTTGACTAACAACAATCTAAATTTTGCAGCTCTTAAAACGTTTGGGTGTTTATGCTTCCCATATCTACGGTCGTATCAATCTCAGAAAATTCAATTTCATACTGAAAGGTGTGTGTATCTTGGCCCAAGCCCATCTCACAAAGACCATAAATGCTTGAGTCCATCAGGAAAAATATTTAGGGATATCCTAAGAAATGACCAAAAATTACAGGGTATTTCTGAAAAATGGCCAAACTGTATTTTTTAATGAAAAATGGCCAAATCGATTTTCTAACCTATTTTTGTGGGATTGGAACTTCCATTTTTACCCTTGAGTCATTCCCCACGTTTCTCCCCTATATTTGTGCAGCCTTATCTGATGATATTTAAAAAAAAAATGAAAATTTGTAACCTCCAATTCCATGATTCAAGGAATGATAGTTACAGAATCAATCCTTTTGTCTTCCCAAAATATACATTTTTTGGCTTTGGTTTTTCAGAATTTACAACATCAATTCTCTCTCCTCATTTTCTTATTAAAATGGTGGGTCCTAGCTTCGTTCAAATTGTCCTATTTGTGAAAAAATGGTTTATATCTATATAAACCAAAAAGTTAGAAGAGAATCGAAGCATGCATACCCTTGAATGTCGACACAACCTCTTCAAACTCCTGAATGTTCTCTCGAATGTCTGCGTAAATACAGTGTAAATCTGTCGAGTGTCTGTGTAAATACAGTGTAAATCTGTCAAGGGGTTTGAGAATCGGGTTGAGGGTTTTGGTTTCGTCCGGGGTTTGCTAGAAGGAACGAGGAATGTTGGAGAAGAATCAGTTTTGGTCTTTCCCGAAGGAACGAAGAATCGAGAAGCTGAAAGGGTTTCCTTCGAAGAACGGTACGGTTTCTCTTTTTTTTTTTTTTTTTTTTTGAAATGGGGGTTTCAAAGAGAGAATATGAAGAGTTTTTGGTCAATTGCTTTTATTTTCTCATTTACAGTGATATTAATGGGATTGGTGAGCCTTTTTATTTTCTCTTTTTGAAATTGGATCCTTTTGAAATTGTTCATGTTTGATATGATGTTTTAGGTGCAACACTTAATGATGTCTACCAAATGTTATCACTGACATTTTATTCTTGAGCTGATGTTTTAGATGCATGAAGTTGTTCTTCATTTTTTATTTAATCCTAGTTGCAACAGGTAAGTTATTAGTTGTTCTTGATTTTTGATTGAATCCAATATATTGTGGTTAAATTTTGAGTTCTCCTGTTTTTTTCTCTCTTATTTGAACTTAGATTTCTTGTTTTAAATTTAAGTTACCAGATTTATTTGTTTAATTTGAAATTATGTTATTGATTTGGTTGTTGAATCGTAAGAATCCTAGATTTTCTCCCTGATTTACAGTGTATTTTTTGTTTAATTTGAAATTCTGTTATTGATTTGGTTGTTGAATTAATCAGTAAGAATCGTAGATTTTCTCCCTAGTTTACCGTGAATTGTTTGTTTTAAATTTAAGTTCTCAGATTTATTTGTTTAATTTGAAATTATTTGGTTGTTGAGTTAATCCCTAAAAATCCTAGATTTTCTCCCTGGTTTTATACTGTATTTTCGATTTAATTTATTTATGAATGTTGGGGTATTTTCGTCCACTTTGTTGCCAAAAGAATTTACTAAAATTAGTTGTTGGTCATTTCTCAGAATGAAAACACGAATGACCATTTTTCAAAACAGCTATTTTAAAATGGCCATTTGTCTGGTTGCCCCAAATATTTATTTCAAGACATGGGCAATTTAATGAAGAAGATTTTCCATTCACACATGGTTTTGGGCTTCAACATCAAGGTCAACAAGCCCAGTCCACTCCACCATCCATTCTCACGTGGTTTCCACCCTTGAACCAAAATATTTTAGGGAAAAGTACATAGATAGCCCAAATATGGACCCTATATTTCATAAATGTCCAAGTTTTCCATTTTTTACATAAAAGGCCTAATGACTCAAATTTTTTTCATAAAAATCATGACCCTTTTTACGATTTAGCCCGCATATACATTACTGACTATTAAAAAAATAATAAAACCAAAAAAGGAAACAAATTGTTTCCTTTCAAATTTCATTTTTCAATATAATTTTTTGGCGTGAGAGAGAGTGAACGGAAAAAAAGGAAACAAACCGATTCAGCCCTAAAAAACCCACGATTTTTGGCATGAGAGAGAGTGAACGAAAAAAAAACCCCACGATTTATTACCTATTAAAAAAATAATAAGGTTTATATAATATAATTATAAGTATATATTTATGATACAATATGATATATATTTATCATTTTGGCGTTTTACTTATGAATTGAATACACAATAATGAATATCTAATATATAATAGATTATGTATATTGATTATATATTATAATGCATTATATTTATTTATTATTTGGAGAATTATTACATTCTACAATCAATTGAGTGATAGTTCTACTGTATATTTATATCATTTCTAAATATATAAATTATATAAACCCTATAAACCTTATACTATATAATTATTCTATATTTTATATAGAAAAGAATCTCGTTCATGTATGCGTTGTGATTTGCACGATTAGAAGGAGATATATTTTCCTTTTTTTGAGGTGCGGTTATGAGAAATGAGGAAACATTTTTTTAAAAAAAAAAAAAAATCATCACGCATGATTTCTTTTTGGGTGAAAGTTAGAGAGTTTACTTTTTTTTTAGGTGTGGTTATGAGGAGAGAGATTTAAAAAAAAAATCATCCTTGAAAATCATATTTGGAAGGAAACATTTCCTTATTTATTTTTTTTTTAATTATTATATTAACTGAAATGAGATATCCCTTGGAATATATTAAATATTAAAATTGAAAATGTAGCCATAAAAAAAATGTTTATAATGTGTACGAAATATATACGAAACTTACATTGACTAAAACGATATATCCCTTTTAATATATAAAATATAAAAACTTAAAACGTAGCCATATACGATATATCTCTTGGAATATATAAAATATAAAACCTGAAGACGTACCCATCTTCAAACGACTGGAAAACGGAACGTAGAGGCTCACTCAATGCCGTCCGAAAACACTGGAAAACTACAGAAAAAAACCTAAATACAGCAGGGAAACTTTTGTATGCAGTCCGAACAAGCAAAGTTACAGAGTCTGTATGCAATCCGAACAAAAACTGTAGTCCGAAACCAACGAAACAGGGAAAAAATAATATGAAAACCGACGACAATGTGTAACAGAAAGTGAGAGAAAGGCTGCCGGAAAAGAGAAGAAAATAAATTGGAAGAGGTCGGAAATAAAACCAAAACGGCACACAGACGGAGAATGAAGGAGGGAACCACGATTATGGGAACATTCCTTAATTTAGGAGATTTTGTGAAAATTAACCTTCCTAAAATGTAGCATATTCGGTTGGCTTTTATGGAATGTATTATTGTCGATTTTAATATTATTTGAGAATAAATGATATTACCAAAGGTATAAAGGTCCGAAAATCTATCCGAAAATCTAATTTTGTAAATATCGAAAATTTTGGACATTTGTGAAAATATGTCTCCAAAACGGTCTATCTACCAAAATTTCTCAATATTTTACCTCCCCACCAAAATTTAAGCCCACACCCAAATAGCCACCAGCTCAATAGCCAAGAGCCCAATACAAACCAACCATCATCACCAGACCATCACTTTACCCATCATGTGCCCACCACCCCAATAACGACACACGTGTCACCAATCCCTAATTATGTGTCCAACCCCACTTCCCCCACTTCCCCCCCTTCATCTTCTCCCTCAACTTTGCCGTCAAACAACTTATCTTCTCCTTCCCCACCAATTTTGATAACCTCTCCTACCTCCTCGCCAACTCCACCACCAAATCCTGAACCATGCCAAAATCCTCAACCGACCCATCCTATGATAACGCGAGGCAAGGCCGGTATCTTTAAACCAAAAGTGTGGATTTCTTCAACGGCAACAGACTGGGCACTGATCGAACCCACACGAGTAAAAGATGCGCTAGCAACGCCACAATGGAAACAAGCCATGGATTCTGAGTTTCTCGCTCTCTTGCGTAACAAAACATGGCGCTTAGTTCCTCCCTCACCGACTTTACCCATTGTTGGCAGTAAGTGGATCTTCCGTATAAAACGCAATGTTGATGGCTCTATACAGCGCTATAAAGCTCGAGTTGTGGCTAAAGGTTTCCACCAAAGTCCCGGTATTGATTTCTATGAGACATTTAGTCCTGTTGTGAAGCCATCAACTATACGGGTTGTTCTCACTATGGTTGTGTCATTCGGTTGGGTCCTTCGTCAATTGAACTTCAACAACGCCTTCTTAAATGGCAAATTAGAGAAAGATGTATACATGCAGCAACCTCCTGGATTCGAAGATCCTAAATTTCCTCACTATGTATGCAAGTTGGATAAAGCCATCTATGGCTTACATCAAGCGCCTCAAGCTTGGAACAACACACTAAAACTAGCCTTGAAGGCATGGGGTTTTCGTGAATCTAAATCCGACACCTCTCTGTTTATTCATCGCCAAGGTCAGTCTATTGTTTTGCTTCTAGTCTACGTTGATGATGTGATTATAACTGGGAATAATGAGCCTCTGCTCAGACAATGCATTTCTGAATTAGACACCAAATTCTCACTTAAAGATCTGGGCAATTTGAGTTACTTCTTGGGGGTTCAAGTCCATCATCTACCCTCTGGTATTCTTTTGAATCAGTCCAAGTATATTGACGATCTCCTTCACAAACTTCAATTTGAAAATCTCAAACCAGCACCTTCACCATCCATTGTAGGGAAACAAATGTCCCTCTCGGATGGGCAACGAATGAGTGATCCCACATTATACCGCAGCACCATCGGAGCGTTGCAATATCTCACCACCACTAGACCGGATATCTCTTATATCATAAATCATTTGAGTCAATTTCTCAAACAACCTACTGATGTCCATTGGCAAGCCGTTAAAAGGGTTATTCGTTACTTAAGTGGAACCAAATACATGGGTCTCTTTATTCAGCCCTCAGATCAGTTGTCCATCTCTGCCTTCTCAGATGTTGATTGAGCTTCTAATGTCGACGATCGTAAATCAGTTGCGGCCTATTGTGTTGTTCACACGAGACTTCGAAGATGGAGACACGTGGAATAAATAATATATTTGTATTAATGTAATATGCGTGTGGGTGTACAATCTCTAACTTTAATCCTCTGATTCTCTCTCTTATGTGTGAATGTGTTTCACTCGAGGGCTGGAACGCTTGATCCCGAGTCTGAAGCTTCAATGGATTCTTGGAGCTTGAAGTCTTCTAGTCTTGAAGGAGTCTTCAGTCTTCAAGAAGTGTTGATGTCCTGAAGAGTCTTTGATCTTCAAGGAGTGTTGAAGTCTTGAAGAGTGTTTGGTCTTCAAGAAGTGTTCAACACTTGGACTTGTGGATTGTAGAGAGTCTTCGGTCTTCAGACTTGGTGGAGTCTCTCTGAATTCTCTGGTTCTGCTTGAGAGCTTTGAAAACTCTGAACTCTTGTCTTTGTGAGAGTGTAGAATTTCTGAACCCTTGAAATGGTGGTGAACCCCTCTATTTATAGAGTTCTCGCAGGATGGGCCCTGGTAACTTTTGGGCCTAACAACTTGGGCTTGGGTTTTATTGGTCTTGGGTTTGGTTTATATTTGACCCAAAACCATATGACCCAGACATTTAAAAGACCCAAATTTGATCCAAATAATTATTATTTTTTTAATTAATTGGTCAAATTAATTAATTTGATCAAAATAATTTAATTTTAATTAATTGATCAAATAGAAATTTGGCTCTATAAATTTATAATTGGCCAACTTTGTTTTCAAATTAAATTTGGGACACATGTCAATTTATAATTGGTCCCAAATTTAATTAATTTTAATTTTGTCATTAATTTTATGTAACGACGTGGCAATTCGTGATTGGTCAAAATTTCTCCATCAACATGTGTCTTTCTGGAAAACACTCTCGTATCTTGGTCTTCCAAGAAACAAACTGTTGTAGCGCGATCAAGTACAGAATCTGAATATCGAGCTTTGGCACATGCCTCCGCTGAAATAGTTTGGCTCACACAGTTAATTGGGGAAATAGGCCTATCTTCTCCATTAGTACCGATCTTATGGTGTGACAATTTAAGTGCTGGAGCGTTAGCAACTAATCCTGTCTTCCATGCTCGAACGAAGCACATTGAAATCAATGTGCATTTTGTTAGAGATCAAGTTCTTTGTGGCGCCCTTGAGGTAAGATATGTTCCTTCAGTTGATCAAATTGCTGACTGTCTTACAAAATCCTTAATCCACAGTCAGTTTCACTTCTTGAGAAGCAAACTCAGGATTGTTGATCTACCCACTCGTTTGAGGGGGGATGTTAAGCATGAGAGTAATATATCAAGTCATGGTAAAATTAATTTCACTATGGGAGAGTGTTCTGGAGACAAAGTCACTGAAGTAATGCAAGCTGCCAAATCCTTCTCATAGCATAATCAGAGGTGCAACGTTCCACTACCTTTGGGCTCCAATTATATGATGACACATGTATAGTTTATTATTAAAAGTTTGTGTTTGCTTGTATTATTTTATTCTTTGAAACCCTAAATTGTTGTACTATATATTATGAGCATTGCTCCTTCAATGAAAAGACAAGACGGCTGCAAATTCAAAATTCCTTGAGAATCGCCACATCCTCTAATACCCAAATCAAAAAAATTTGAGATAAAGGAGTTGAGAGATGAAGACAGACAAATCAAAAGACGACACGTTTTATTCTTTAAAAAAGTAGATAAAATCTCATTATATATAGTTGTAAGGGGTGAATAATGTTGCAAAACTATTTGTCAAAGCGAACATAAGGGAAATTGACAATTATGGACCATTTAAGTTTTCCTTGTAGAAAATAGGGCCCTTTTGTAGAAAATTGTTTTTGAGGACTCCTTGCTGATGAAAGCGATGTCAGCATGATGTTGCAATTACAATTATACCCCTTCATTAAAAACTAGTTGAAATTTTGAATTTTTTCCACATTTTATTCAATAACTCAACAATATTTCAATTCTCTTCATCTTTCCCACAAAGTTTTTTTCTTTCCAACCAAGAACACTTCAGGTATGTCATTTGATTTTGTAAATATATTACATAGATTTGTTGGCAAAATGGTTGAACTTTTGTGTTTAAATGCATTTACATTCTTCAATATTTCGTTGAATTCATAAGCGTTTGAGTTAATCCACGTTTTTTGTTAGTTTTCTGGGCTTATCTGGTTATTTTCGGTCTAAAACTTGGTTTAAATGCATAAAACTCGATCGAAATGTATAAAACGTGGTCCAAATTATGATTTCCAATGTTTTGCCCAAATCTTGGTAACGATCCTGGTCGAAATCCTGGCCAAGATTTTCCCATGCACGTAGATCTCAATCCATTCTCATGCAAAAAGATTTCCTTACTTGATTTCTTATGTCTCTTTTTAATTATTTTGCAAATAATGCCTCGAGTGTGGGTCTGTTTTGGTGGGATATGGAATGAGAGTAAAAATGAATACGAAGGTGGGGAGTTGAGAAGGTTCGATGTAAAAATACTCGAATTAGTAAAATATGCAATCCATTCTCAATGCAAAAATACTCGAACTAATAAAAAATAATAAAAAGAATAATTAGAAGAATTTAATACCTACATAAATATCATTGTTTCCACGATTTAAAGTTATGATTAAATTTGATGGTTTTTCTTTACAACATGCGAGAGTGAAAGATGAAAGTTGAATGGTGTTAAAAAAGGCACAAACTTTACTCAAATTTTTGTGAACTTTTTACAAAGTATATTTCAATACAAATCAGTCCATTGAACTAAATAAATAAATGGGATATCCTAAGAAATGGCCAAAAATTACAGGGTATTTCTGAAAAATGACCAAACTGTATTTTTTAATGAAAAATGGCCAAATCGATTTTCTAACCTATTTTTGTGGGATTGGAACTTCCATTTTTACCCTTGAGTCATTCCTCACGTTTCTTCCCTATATTTGTGCAGCCTTATCTGATGATATTTTAAAAAAAAAAAAAAATGAAAATTTGTAACCTCCAATTCCATGAATCAAGGAATGATAGTTACAGAATCAATCCTTTTGTCTTCCCAAAATATACATTTTTTGGCTTTGGTTTTTCAGAATTTACAACACCAATTCTCTCTCTTCATTTTCTTATTAAAATGGTGGGTCCTAGCTTCGGTCAAATTGTCCTATTTGTGAAAAAATGGTTTATATCTATATAAACCAAAAATTTAGAAGAGAATCGAAGCATGCATATCCTTGAATGTCGACACAACCTCTTCAAACTCCTGAATGTTCTCTCGAATGTCTGCGTAAATACAGTGTAAACCTGTCGAGTGTCTGTGTAAATACAGTGTAAATCTGTCAAGGGTTTGAGAATCGGGTTGAGGGTTTTGGACTGTTTTGGTTTCGTCCGGGGTTTGCTAGAAGGAACGAGGAATGTTGGAGAAGAATCAGTTTTGGTCTTTCCCAAAGGAACAAAGAATCGAGAAGCTGAAAGGGTTTCCTTCGAAGAACGGTACGGTTTCTTTCTTTTTTTTTTTTTTTTTTTTTTTGAAATGGGGTTTCAAAGAGAGAATATGAAGAGTTTTTGATCAATTGTTTTTATTTTCTCATTTACAGTGATATTAATGGGATTGGTGAGCCTTTTTATTTTCTCTTTTTGAAATTGGATCCTTTTGAAATTGTTCATGTTTGATATGATGTTTTAGGTGCAACACTTAATGATGTCTACCAAATGTTATCACTGACATTTTATTCTTGAGCTGATGTTTTAGATGCATGAAGTTGTTCTTCATTTTTTATTTAATCCTAGTTGCAACAGGTAAGTTATTAGTTGTTCTTGATTTTTGATTGAATCCAATATATTGTGGTTAAATTTTGAGTTCTCCTGTTTTTTCTCTCTTATTTGAACTTAGATTTCTTGTTTTAAATTTAAGTTACCAGATTTATTTGTTTAATTTGAAATTATGTTATTGATTTGGTTGTTGAATCGTAAGAATCCTATATTTTCTCCCTGATTTACAGTGTATTTTTTGTTTAATTTGAAATTCTGTTATTGATTTGGTTGTTGAAAAATCCTAGATTTTCTCCCTAATTTACCGTGTGAATTTAAATTTATTTGTTTTAAATTTAAGTTCTCAGATTTATTTGTTTAATTTGAAATTATTTGGTTGTTGAGAAAAATCCTAGATTTTCTCCCTGGTTTTATACTGTATTTTCGGTTTAATTTATTTATGAATGTTGGGGTATTTTCGTCCACTTTGTTGCCAAAAGAATTTACTAAAATTAGCTTTTGGCCATTTCTCAGAATGAAAACACGAATGACCATTTTTCAAAACAACTATTTTAAAATGGTCATTTGTCTGGTTGCCCCTAAATAAATAGGCCTCGAGAGGCCCTCTTCAGAGCTTTGCAGTTAGGCAGTATCAATACATATGATTTATACCAAGTGAACAAGCAATAAACACATGTTGGGACATACAAGTATAGGAAAACGCATGCAATTGTCCATAGTACAAACAGGTTGCATCTGCAAAACCCTACGAGGATGGGCTAAAAAAAAAAAAAAAGAAGAAGGGAAATTCTACAAAAATTGGAAAAGCAGCATAGTGAAAAATCTGCATAACATTTTACATTATCCGGCAAAGTAAAACACGGTGCAAAACTCGGTCTCAATCGGGTTTGTAGAAAAACATAAAATTAAAACAATTAATAGTTTATTAAAAAGAATAAAAAATAATTAATAGTTTGTAAGAGATGATCGGAATAGATGAGGAAAAATATATTAAGAACAATATTTAATTTAAAATATATTAAGAACAATATATTTTTTTCGAAAAAAAATATTTAATTTAAAATGAATTACTCTTTATGACAAAAAAAAAATATTAGTTTTGATTTTGGTACAATAAATATGGAGATTGGAAATTGAATTTCGACATCTAGAAAACAGAGTATATGCTTTAATGCATGTTTGAGAGTGATTTTAAAATGGTCAAAATCACTTCGAAATATGTTTTGAATCATTCAAAATTAATTTTGATGGTACGAAAATCACATTTAAAAGTGTAAAATCAAATATGAAATTGATTTTGAATAATTAAATATATGTTTCGGGGTCATTTCGAACATGACAAAAATGATTTTAGTCGCTCAAACATGTACTTAACTGATGAGCTATACTTACGAGGAAAAAAAAAAGTTAAAACTTCTTTGTTCAAATTTATTTTTATTTTTAGGGAAAAATACACTTTTGATCCCTGACGTTTGGGTTAAGTTACACTTTTGTCCCTGAGTTTTCAAACTCAACAAAAATACCCCTAAGGTTTGAGATAATGAGCAATTTGGTCTCTGTCATCCATTTTGCCGTTAAATCTTAATAGCAAGCTGACGTGACATATTATTTTAATAAAACAAATGATTTTTTTATTTTTTTAAATAAAAATATATAATAATATTAAAAATAATAATATTTTTTATTTTTTAATTATTTTTTCCTTTCTCTCTTATTCTCTCTCTTTCTTCTTCCTCTTTTTTCTTTCTCTTCTTCCTTTTCTCCTTCTTTAGACCATTGTGACCCTCATAGGAGCTGCTACCGTTCACTGTCGTCAGAGCCGCCGCCCACCTGCAACGCACGCCGTCGGAGCCGCCGCCCACCTGTAAGGCACGCCGTCGGAGTCGCCGCTTACCTGCAACGCACGCGAATCTGACACTGCTCGCCTGCAACGCACGCGAATCCGTCCTCGCCAGCCTGCAACGCCGCAAATCCGCTAGATCTGTCGTTGGCCACCTGCAATGCACGTGAATCCGCCACCGGATCTGCAACACCCACGAGAATCCCTTGCCGGATTTGCAACACCTGAATCTGCAATGCTGGATCTCCTTTTCGTTCACGTCGCCGCCGTTTGTCCTCGCGCTCATGTCGTCGTTCATTCCGCCGCCGTTTCAAGTTGAAAACAGAGGCAGAGGGAACTCCTCCCTCCTCCCGTCGTCAGCGCCAGAAAGGGATGAGGAGCCTCCTCTCCCCTTCCCTCTTCTTTATTAAAAAAAAAAAGAGAAAAGGTTGAGAAAGAAAATGTGGAGAAATGGAGGAGAAGAGGGAAGACAAAAAAAAAAAAAAAAAAATCTTGCCACCGGTCGACGGCGGCCACCAGCCACGGGAGTTGGAGAAGAAGAAGTTTGAGAAGAAGAAATGGGAAGAGAAAGAAGGAGAAGAAAGGGGAAAAAAGAATTAAAAGAATTAATAAAATAATATTGTTTTTATTTAAAAAAATTTAAAATTAATTTTTTAATTAAAATAATAGTGTCACGTCAGCATTCCGTTAGTATTTAACGGTAAAATGGATGGTAGGGACCAAAAGTGTATTTTTCCCTTATTTTTATTATCTTTTTTAGTGCAAATGATCAAATTTAAATTTTTACAAACATGGGAAATTATTAAAACCAAGGTGACATGAAACTTCTCATATTTATAGTGCTAAAGTAAATTAAAAAAAAATGGGAAATTTAAATTGTCCCTTGGGTATTTTGATATATATATATATATATATATATATATATATATATATATATATAATTTACTCGCCTTGGATTAAATTAATAATTTTAATTTACTCACCTTGGATTAAATTAATAATTTTCCATGCATGTCTTAAGTGCATGTCTGAATAACTAAAATCATTTTTGTCAATCACTCCGAAAACATATATTTAATTATTCAAAATCATCTTCATATTTGATTTTACACATTGAAATGTGATTTTCATACCATCAAAATTGAATTTAAATTATTTAAGAGATATTTCAGAGTGATTTTGAATATGACTAAATGATTTTTACCATTTTAAAATCACTCTCAGACATGCATTCAAACATCTACTTGTTTTTTAGATGACGAAATTCAATTTCCTATCTCCATATTTGTTGTACTAAAATAAAATTACAACAAATATTTTTATTGTCCTTATATGATTCCGATCTTCTCTTAAAAGCTATTAATTATTATTTATTTTTTTAATAAAGGGAAAAATACACTTTTAGTCCTTGAGGATTGAGATAGGTTTCATTTTGGTCCCTGAGTTTTCAAACTCAACAATTTAGTCCCTGAGGTTTGGTTTTAGTTTCATTTTGGTCCCTCCATCCAATTTTCCTTTAAAAGTTAACGGATTGCTAACGTGGCAAAAATTTAGTTCCTGAGGATTGCTGACGAGACCAAACCCATTTTTCTCGTCCCTTTGCAACTCCTGACTTCTCGCCTTCGCGTTCTATCTCCCTCTCGCCCAGATCTCATGGTCGTATTCGCGTTCCGTCTCCCTCTCGCCCATATCTTGTGGTCGTTTTCACGTTCCGTCTCCCCCTCGCCCATATCTCCTGTTTTTAATGTGCTGCAATTTAGAGAGAGAAGAAATCGCATGCAGATCTTGCTAAGAGAGAAGAATTTGGGCTGGGCTAGGACGAGTGAACGGCCGCCGGACGCAGATCTCGTCGAGAGAAAAGAAATCGGGTTGGATAGAAAGAGAGGGATAATGAGAGAGAAGGAGATGGTGAGGGAAAGACAAAGAAAGCAAAAAGAAATAGGAAGAAAAAAAACGAAAAAATCGTCACCGCCAGCGGTTGACGGTCGCCGGTGACAGTAGCTATAGAGGGTTAAGAAGAAGAAGTTGTAGGGTAGGGTTAAGAAGAAGAAGCTGTAGGGTAGGGTTAAGAAGAAGATGATGAAATAATAAGATAATAATATAATATTTTTTATTTTAAAAAATTAAAAATTAATTTTTTAATTAAAATAATAGTGCCACATCAGCAGTCGGTTAGATTTAACGGTAAAATGGATGTTAGGGACCAAATTGCTCCTTATCTCAAACCTCAAAGACTAAATTGTTGAGTTTGAAAACTTAGGGACCATAATGAAACATAACTCAAACCTCAGAGACTAAAAGTGTATTTTTCCTTTAATAAACTATTATTATTTTAATTTTATGTTAATTAGAAAAAAAGGAAAAAAAAAAGGAGATGTGACATGAGTTTTAACTCTGGTTGCCACCATGATGTGACATCAATTAAAAAAATTAAAAAGTTGAATCATAGAATCAAGTGGTTCTTTTTTTACTGGATTAAACTGACCATTGATGTATGGAGAATTAGTGGCTTGAAGCCATGATTCACGTTGTGTTTCGTGTGTTCAACACACATCATAATAAGGACAAAAAATTCTCTCGTTTTCTTTATTTTTTTTTTCAAAAGTATCTGGTTTTCCATTTGTTTTTTTAAATCTATTTTTTTTTATCTAATTTGCTCCAAAAATGGTAATGTTTATGTTTAAAAAAAAAAGTCATGATTTATGAAATCAACCCGCCATTTTCACTCAAAAGAGGCCTCCGACCCAATAAAAGTCCTAAATATCCAAGCCCATCTACTATAGGAGTCGCTTCCCGCCATTTCCTCATGTAAAATTGTTGACCGAACCGACCGATTTGGTTCGCTTGTTAAGCAAAAACGGGCTATTCAATTTGGAAAGTGAAAAAACCAAATATTTTGGTTTGGTTCAATTCAGCTTAAAAAACCAATATATCAAATCAGGCCAACCTGTGTTTTATTTGAACAAATAGTCTACCCCAATCAAATTTTCAAAGAAAATAAAAGACTTTTAAGGTGGTGAGTGATATATATAGAAAAAAACATAGTTGTATTTCATATTTGAATATGTTTTGATAACAAAACTATAATCTAAAAAGTAAAAACACTGATATTATATAAATGTTGTTTCCAAAAATTCACTTTCTGAATTGTATAACCTAAATACAATCTAACAATTATTTCCATAAATATAACTCATCAAATAAATTTTCACTAGATTAATTTGATTTAGTCACAATCTAAAAACAAGAAACCAAATATTGATAACTAAAAGGGCTTAGTTTGGAAAATGCAAACTTTTGTTGCCTTATCCCTCTCCTATTTTCCGCTACCGTCGTCGTGTCGTCAATGTATTGAATATGGATTGTTGTGGGAATTCGGTTGGATTGAAAAATCGGTTTTCTTCCGCTTCAGACATAAGTTCGTACTTACTATTCAAAACCGGAACGCGGTTCGGTTCGGTTCAGAAAAAAAAAAAAAAAAAACGATCCACCCTTTTCGTTTTTCGTTTTTTTAGCGCATTTTAGTTGAACTAGTGTGTTACCACGTGCCATGCACGTGTATTTAAATATTTATAAATATTTAAAATATTGAATATTTTAGTTGAAATATTATTCAAAATAATTATTTGAAAAAATAAATATATTGTCAATTAATTGCTATAATTTTTTCTAAAAAAATGCTATAATTTTTAAAATTAGTTTTTTTTTTTGTTTATTTTGAAAAAAAAAATATTTCTATACTAAAAATATATCATTTTATTTTAAAGAAAATATTTCTATACTCAAATTTAATGTCACTTGCAATTTGAAGCTTAAGCTAAGCTTGATCTTGATCATCAATTGATATGGTATCAATCTTCCAATTATATTTCAAATTATTTCTTTTCCACTATTCTCCAGGCTAGTACATGGGCAACTCATTCTCTTAAAAGGGTTAAATTGTTGTGAGAAGAGGTGCAGAGAGCTACATTTATATACACCAAATGAGTAAATTAGAAACTTTTAAATTTCCAACCTTGGTCCTCTTGAATTCCATTATTAATTTCAATTAAATATAAAATCATAAATAGTTAAAAATAAATAAACAAAACAGTAAATTTAAAAAATGATAAAAGGGTCATGATTGACCAAAAATGTCTTTTCAAAATTGTAACTTTTAATATATATATATATATATATATATATTATAAATTTGAAGAAATTTTCATAATTTAAATTTAAACTTTAAAATGATATTTTATGATTAAAACTAAAAGTATAATTTATTGAAATGGTAGATTCTAACCTCTTAACATCTTTTAAATTAAAATAATTGTTATTATATTTAGTAACTAACTTTTCATATTTAAGCCTTTTAAATACTATTTTACGAGTTAAATGAACCATATAAACTTTATAATTGATTTGTAAATTTAAGATATGGCGAAGGGGTAAAATAGTCCAAAAATGTTTTCAATGGATGAGTAAAAAAAACTTTTAAAATTCTAAAACTTCATTTTAAATTCCTTTATGTCTCTTCAAAATTGTATAAATGAGTGCAAAACTCTTCCCATTCTATCTCTCTACATTCTATTTATGTATCAATATTTAAATCTTCATTCATCCTATCTAATTTTCTATCCATTGAAGCTGTTTATCGTAAGATTTAATAAATTATCAAGTTATTTGTAATTTTTCAACTTTTTTATTTGTTTTATAAAAAAATACAGGTATTTTCATATATTATTTAGTAAAACATTATTTGATTAATTTAAATACTGTGTTGTAGTTATTTGTGTTTAAATATTACATTTTTCACAAAAATAAAAGCATATTCTTATAAAATGTAATTAATGAAATAAACTATAAACATATAGTTGATACTTTGCTTTTCATAGAGAAAAAAAATTGTCCCGTAGGTTATTACGCTCCACCATACTTTTATTTTATAAGGTAAACAAATAAAAGACAACAAAAAAAAAAAATTAAGATAGTTCATCTTCCTTAACCATCTTCTTCAACATGAAAGGTTATGTTTCAAAAAAATCGTACAATTGGACACAACTATTCTTTGCATGGTGTTGTTAGCAATGGGCTAACATTTCTACGTTGTCTTCGAATCTTCCTCTTCACTGAGTTTATATCTTCAAGTATCTAAATCTAAATATAGAAATTTTGAGAGAAGAAATTGAGGGAAGAAAAAAAAATAAACTAAGAAAGTGGAGATTTGCTATTCATAGAGAGAAAAAAAAATTGTGTTATTACACTCCACCATACTTTTATTTTCTACGGTACACAAATAAAAGACAACAAAAACAAAATTAGGATAGTTCATCTTCCTTAACCACCATGGTTATGCTTCAAAAGAATACAATTGTGCGCAACTATTCCTTGCATGGTGTTGTTAGTAATGTACTAACATTTCTACATTCAATGTTGAGAGTGGGTTTAGATCTTCAAGTATCTAATCTAAATCTAAATATAATCTAAATATAGAAATTTTGAGAGAGGAAATTGAGGGAAGAATAATAAAAACAAACGGAGAGTGGAGACTCAAAATTTGTTGTAGAAAATGGGTAGGGAAGAACTCTTATATAGTTGTAGGAGAAGAAGAATGTTACAAAACTTTAGAAATTCCAAGTTTTAAAATTTAATCCTTAATTAATTGTAATCAAATGGTATGGTGTGGGTTTTAAAATTAATTTCTTAGAAAATAAAACAAACTAACCTTTTATATTTTAAAGGTATTATATTAAATTTATTTAATTAGCAGTGTATTAATAATAAATAATAAATTCAATTAAAGAGTAATTAAAGAGTATGTAAAAGTTCTTTCTAAAAAAAAATGTAAAAGTTACAAAAGTTTTGAATCCTATAATTAATCTGTCCGTGGGAGTTTAAAGGACAACATTTTTTGTAATAATTTTTATTTATTTATATGTATTTATTATAGTGGATAATTAATCATTTATATTTATAAATAATACTTAATTATTATTTTACTATTTGTAATTAATTGTTAGATTAAATTCAATTAAAGAGTAATTAAAGACTATGAAAAAGTTATAAAAGTAATAAATTTTCAAAACTCTTTGAAATCCTATAATCAATCCATAAGTTCGTGGGAGATAAAAAGACAACATTTTTTGTATTATTTTTTTAAATTTATATGTATTTATTATAGTTGATAATTAACCATTTATATTTATAAATAATAAATAATACCTAATTAATTAATTTACTATTTGTAATTAATTGTCAAGGGTATATTTTGTAAATATATTAATTAAAGGAGGGATATAATTGTCCAAAAAAGTTTTTCAAAGATCGTAGCTTTTTAATATATTATAGATTATAGATTTGTTCGCAGTTCCAGTAGGAAGATCAGTAGAAGATTGCCATGGAACCCTATCGTTCTCAGAAGAAATCTTCCACCACAACCAATTCCTCTACCACTCTTCCCCTCTACCGCTCTGCTCCTCCTCTCGAAGTCAGGATTGAAGAATTCGAGCTTTATGCCATAGATCGTCTTCGAGGTTTGATGATTCTATCTAATAACGAACCATTCTGATTAGTTGATAATATTAGTTGAGAATTTTGTGAAAGGATTCCTATAAAAGGTTTCATTAACTCCTAATTCATGTCGACTAGTCTTTTTACGTATGGCATCGCCACTCCCTTTGGCAGCATCCACTAATTCGGAACTTAATTTGAAAGCCATATTTCAATGCATTGGCAGGAGTTGCCCCAAGAAACTAGTATAAGTTTCTTGCCTTAGGAAGATGTACCAGATACATCTATTGAGTGAGAGAAAGGGAGAAAACTCTAAATATTCTGCATTTTGATTATCATTCTCTCTGCCCTCGGTTTTCTTTTGTAATTCGATGCTGATTTTGTTCAATTTCGCTTGATGTTTCTTCGGCTTATGGTATTTTATGATTTTGAGCAATTTTGAAGAAGTGTAGCTTGCATACTAAATTTACATGGTTGAATTGGGAGAAGTTGAAGCCTTAATTATTCTCATATTGTATGGAGCTTTTTATTTTTTATTTTTTTTTTTGACGAATTGGTGCACATTTTTGTGTTGAAATTATTTGCTATCAGTGGTTTTATTTTCATCAATTGCTATTCTAGAAGGATTCTGAACTCTGATGTGGTCTTGACCTGCTATCGTTGTCTGAGTGCAGTCCTTAAAGGGATTTCTGATGGTTTATCTCGAGGAAAGAAATCTGAAGAAATGGAGAAATTGGTGAGGTTTGATTTTCTTCACTATTTAACCCCTGCCTTTTTTCCAACTTTTATTTCATTTGTTTACACTGCACAAGTTAGAGAATTGTGGAAAACCAATATGAAACATCCACAGGCATCCGAGGTTGCGAACAAGGATATAATATCTCACTTTGTTCTGTGCCTTGTATACTGCAGAACGTAAGTTCACCCCTTACTTCTTTGCTTGTTTTTTGGCTTAGCTTTTGTTTACCATTATTTTGATTTGGTTTCGGTGAAGACTTGAGAAAATGGTTCCTTTCTATGGAATCTATGCTATTCCGACACCGTTTTCTTTCTGAAAGTCCTGAATCTCAGGTAAGGATGAGGTCCATTCTTTAGTGTTCTCTTCATGCTTTTTGAATTTCCAATTTAGCCATGAGTCAATGTACATTATTTTCTTCTGCATTTTCAGAAGTTGGTCTTTTCCAAAGCAATCAGTAATGCAGAATTTGAGGTAATTTTGTTCTATAGTTAAATTTCACTGGCTATAAAGTCAAATATTTAGTCCTTTCCAAACTATCACTTTGTTCATGATGACAAAACCTTCTTAGCTTGTAAAACGTATTATGCCTCTCATTCTAGTTCATGAGTTTTCTTTCAAGCAACTTTTGACATTTTTCTTCTTATAGGCTGTAAAGGACAAATTGGTTCAAGTTGCTCGGTTGATTGGTCAGCCTGTACCAACTGGTAAGAATGGATAACTCATTTGATTGATGATAGTTTTCACTTCTTACCTTCACGCCCATACAGAGTTCATCTTGTGCGATAGTTATTGAGGATATATAATATTAAACATACCCTAACCTATTAGCTTAATATTTTGGGTTTAGTGGTTATGTATCTTAACCTACCAGTTTAACATAACGTATGAAACTTATTATATAGGACAATAATTTTTGGTAGAATAGAATATCATGGTGTTTTCTTGTAATCTGTAAGATTTAATTTATAGTTCCTTTTGGTATGGTTTGATTAGTTTAAGTCTCAGTTTTTTTTTTTTTTTTGGTTTTATCCTCGTTATGTTGCATAGAAAGCTTAATTAGTCATAGACGACTCAGCAAATTGGATTTTGCCCCCTTGATTCTAATCTTCCCATTTCTCTGACTCGTCCCTTTTTAACCCATCTGTCTCTTTTTCCTCCCTTTCTCACGTGCCAGCATGCTGTAGATTTAGTGGCATTTATCAACTGGATATTTGTACTCTTTATATTGCCCTTTTTTTGTCACCACTTTTTATATTACTTTAGTAGCAGTGCTTTCAATGATCTACGTTGAATGTCTACTAAACTCAAAAGTTCAAGTTTATTGTCAATTTCTGTTTCTTTTTTGGGTGGGCCTCCGTGTATTGCATCTTCATAGTGTGTTTGCTATCTTTTGGTTTTGTAGATTTGTGAAGTGTATAGTTTATAACTTTTCCATTATCATAAAAAGTTCACATTCCTTGTCCAAAAAACAAAAAAAAAAAAAAAAATCTCAACAGGTTTGTGTTTTCGCAAAGGGAGGGTGGAGTGCACAACTATATAACACTTATTTATCTATTATTGTTTATCATTGTTACCAATATTAATCCCCTATTTTCTCTTTTTGCAGCTGATGCAATATACTACAAGGTATGTCTTCTATCTAATTAGATATTTCTCTTAATTTACATGGTGACTGCTATCTTTATATGATATTGAATTTGTTTTGTTGGAAACGTCGATGAGCCCACGATAATAATCGCTCTAAAACTCACAATTTTGTAGAGAAGAAACTTGTTCCCTTACAAAACTCAAAAACACACAAGAGAAGAAAATTGTTCTCTTTGAATTGCTTTACTTGACTTGCTTTAAGCATAAGAAAATACATCCTATTTATAGGACTCTAGAACAAAAAACTCTCAATCTAAATTTACAAACTTAACTTGTACTTTAACACCTTGCATAACTCTCCTACTTTTAAATGGTACTTAATTAAGTAGTAACTCACAAAAGTTTAAACATTGTAACTTATTTAACTTACCATATCATAAATCTAGCTTAAGTTCTAACATCCTCCCTTAAGCTAGACTTCCATGACTCCAAGCTTCTCTTTCATTTTCAAAAACAAATCAACTTTTAATGCTTTTGTGAATATGTCTGCTACCTGCTCTTGTGTCTTGCAATAGTTGATGCATACTTTTCCATCTTTGATCAATTCTCTGATGAAATGATACTTGATCTTTATATGTTTACTCCTTCCATGAAAACCTGAATTCTTCGCTAGAGCAATTGATGAACTATTGTCACAAAACATGGTTGTCTCCTTTTCTTGAGGACACTTCAGTTCTTGTAGTACCCTTCTCAGCTAAAACGCTTGACAACTGGCAGTGGACAAAGAAATATATTCAGCTTCGGTTGTTGATAAGGCTACAACATCCTGCTTCTTTGATGCCCATGAAACTGCACCGGAACCAATGTTAAACACATATCCAGAAGTGCTTTTGTAATCATCAATATTTCCTCCCCAATCACTATCACTATAACCGACTAGAACATTATCCATGTTCTTTTTGTAGTGAATTCCATGATCAATTGTTCCAAGAACATATCGAAGCACTCTTTTTCCAGCTTCCCAATGACTTCTCTTTGGTGATGCCATAAACCTGCTCAACAAACTGACTGAGAACATAAGATCAGGTCTAGTTGTAGTTAAATACATCAAACTACCAACAAGACTTCTATAAACGATGGCATTAAAATCTTCACTCTCATCATGTTTGCTCAATTTCAAACCTACTTCCATAGGAGTATTGGCAGGATAAGCATTCTCCATTTTGAACTTTACCATCAAATCTTTTGCATACTTCTTTTGAGAAATGTTGATCCCATGATCACCTTGCTTAACTTCAATACCAAGGAAGTAATGAAGTAGGCCCATATCGGTCATCTCAAATTCCTTCTTCATGCTCTCTTTGAAATCTTCAAGCATCATGGTTGAAGTTCCCTAAAAATTAGATCATCAACCTAAAGACAAATTATTAGAAAATTACAATTTCTATCTTCTTTGGTATAGAGAGCATGTTCATATGGACATCTTCTAAAACCATTCTTCAGAAAGAAACTATCAATATGACTGTACCAGGCTCTTGGTGCTTGCTTCAGCCCATACAATGCTTTCTTCAATCGACACACCTTATTTTCTTCTCCAATTCTGACATAACCAGGGGGTTGTTCAACATATATTTCTTCCTCCAAATACCCATTTAGAAAAGCTGACTTTACATCCATTTGATGTACTTTCCAGTCATTTTGTGCTGCAAGAGCTAGAAGCAAACGAACAGTCTCTAAGCGAGTCACAGGAGCAAATATTTCTTCATAATCCACACCATACTTGTAACGACCCTACTTTTCATGCCTAGATCCTAAGGCCGTTACTACATGCATTTCATTCTACTTCTAAGAACATCGAGAAATTATCCTTTAAAGAAATCATACTTAGAAATATGCGAAACTTTTCAATCCGGGATCCCAGTTTAAAACAGAACAAACGAAACCTTTAGTAAATCAAACCAAACTTAAAGCGGAATAAATCGTAAATCATTCAATACAAGTTCAAAAGGAGAATTTCAAAACGTAAAAATGCGGAAGACTATCCTAAAGGAGATCCATGGCTCAGCAGCTCTCCGTCATGCGTGCTGTACACCTTTACCTCTACCTGCAGTTGTATGTAAGGGAAAAGAATGAGTATTTAAGAAAATACTCAGTAAGTAGCAATAAAAGTTTTAACATCTTATTCGAGTTAAGGGCCTAAGGGTTAGGTCATCTCATTCTCATTCATTTCATTTCATTTCATTCGTCTGTAGTTCGGGTCTCGTGCTCAATTAGTTCACCTATATATGTGTATAAGTTTGCCAACTCACTGGTAGTGCACATGTGGGAGTTTTGGGAGGTCTCTACTCCTACTGATGGTAGATGGCACCCAGTCAGAGGAGCTAAGTCTCATCCCTCCAGGCACTAATGGGCGTGTAGCGCTCTAATCTACCATTTCACTGGTGGGGCGTTCATGGGTTTAAGTCAGGAATTAACTTCCACAGTTAGTAAATGGCACCTAGACTGCAAAGCCAAGACGTGCGGCTGTGTGGTGATCTGCAACAGAGGATAACGACGCGTGGAGGCTACAACGAGCGGCGGTGGTCCTACAACCCGAAAGAGGAAGAAAACGTGAAGCCGAGAGGAAGGAAGAGAGAAAGAAACGGGTTAGAGAGAGAGCTAAGACTTACTAACGGCACGACGACGACTGCTTACGGTAGCGGCGACGACGATCGGCGGCGTGCGGCACTGCGGGCTGAAAGGGAGCGAGAGAGAGAACCGAAAGAGAGAGAGAAAGAGTATCGGGGAGAGAGAGAGTAGATTTTCCTTTTTTTTTTTTTTAAATGGTCATTTTGACCGAATTTGGGGGGAAAGTTTCCCCCCATCTCTCTTCTTCCCCTTTTTGACCGGGTCTTTAATGCCCATTCTCTTTTTTTTTTTTTTTTTCCAAATGCTTGCCGTTACAATACTTTTGCTTATACCCTTTGACAACGAGTCTTGCCTTGTACTTCTCAACTTCACCATTTTGCTTCAGCTTTGTTCTATACACCCATTTTACTTCAAGAGCTTTTCTGTTCTCTGGTAGTTGTACTAACTCTCATGTTTCATTTCTTCTTCTCATTTCTTCTTATTGCATTGATCTCTTGAGGCGTAGGGAATGTGTCTCATGTTCTCAACTTCTTGAGGTGTCTTAGGAGATTGTTCCTTAGACAGGTGTACCCCATGTCTGAATGGTAGTAGTCCCTTCTTGGAGTTTTGCATCGAATATCGAGACAACATCTTGTCAATATACGTTGCTTGAGACAAAGCTTGCGTTTTGTTCTTACGATCCCTAATGATTTGGATTCCCAGAACATATTGAGCCTCTCCCAGATATTTCATTTGGAATTGGGCTGCTAGCCATTTCTTAATGTCAGTGAAGTATCCTACATCATTCCCAATGAGTAGGATATCGTCTACATAAAGTATTAGAAAAGTTACTTTCCTTTTGTTGACTTTCTTGTACACGCAAGGCTCATCAACGTTTTGGTCAAAGCCAAAAGATTTGATTGCAGTATCAAATCTAATGTTCCATGATCTGGACGCTTGTTTCAATCCATAAATGGATCGATTGAGCTTACAAACCTTTTGTTCCTGACCTTGGGCTATGAACCCTTCGGGTTGAGACATGAATATATTCTCTTCAAGATTACCATTCAGAAAGGCAGTCTTGACGTCCATTTGCCATATTTCATAGTCATAATATGTGGCCATGGATAAGAGAATTCTTATGGACTTTAATATGGCTACAGGAGAAAAGGTTTCCTCATAGTCAACCCCTTCCTTTTGGGTATAACCCTTTGCCACTAGTCTAGCTTTGAAGGTCTGTACCTTTCCAGCTGCATCTCTTTTTTCTCTTATAGATCCATTTGCACCCTATGGGTTTTACCCCATTTGGTAGATCTGTAAGTTCCCATACAGAATTGGAGTGCATTGACTCCATTTCCAGGTTCATGGCTTTGACCCATTCATCCTTATCTTCGTCATTCATTGCCTGTCGATAGGACAATGGATCCTCAATGCCATCATTAGGTATGACAACCTGAGTTTCAGTTAAACCCAAATAGCGGTCAGGTTGTAATACAACCCTCCCACTGCGTCGAGGCATTCCCAACGTTTGAGATGGACGGGATGGATCTGAAGAACTAGTTCCTTCATCAACCCTTGTTGAAGGTCCAACTTCATCAACAACTCTTGTTGATTCTTCAGTAGCTTCTCCTAATATTATTTTGCTGCGTGATTTATGATCTCTCATGTGGTCTTCCTCTAAGAAAGTGGCGTTTGTCGATACAATCACCTTATTTTCTTGTGGGTCGTAGAAATAACCACCTCTCGTTTCTTTAGGGTAACCAACAAATTGGTACAGTTTTGAACGAGGTTCCAGTTTCTTAAGATTTGTCACAAGCACGTGTGCTGGACAACCCCAGATGTGAAAGTGATGCAAACTAGGTTTACGCCCCTTCCATAATTCAAAATGTGTTTCAGAAACACTTTTCGAGGGAACATTATTCAAGATGTATACTGCAGTCTCTACTGCATACCCCCAAAACGAGCTAGGTAATTGAGCATAGCTCATCATTGATCGAACCATGTCTAACAAGGTTCTATTTCTCCTTTCTGACACACCATTCTGCTGAGGTGTACCAGGGGCTAAGAGTTGAGATTGGATTCCATGTTCTATCATATAATCCTGGAATCTTTGATCCATATACTCCCCTCCTCGATCTGATCGAAGTACTTTAATAGATTTACCTAATAGGTTTTCAACTTCAGCCTTAAACTCCTTAAACTTTTCAAGGGTTTCAGATTTATGTCCCATTAGGTACAAGTAACCATATCTTGAATAATCATCTATAAATGAGATGAAATATTCATACCCTCCTCGAGCTTTTACATTCATTGGACCACATAGATCCGAATGTATTAACTCTAAGGGTTCTTTGGCTCTGTAACCTTTTCCAGTAAAGGGTATCTTGGTCATTTTTCCCTCGAGACAAGATTCACAAGGTGGTAGTGAATCATCTTTTAACTTGCTTAGAAGTCCATTCTTTAGCAAATGACCGATCCTATCGATGTTTATATGACCAAGTCTGAGATGCCAAAGATGAGTATTGTTACTTGTTGGAGAAATCTTTTGCCTTTTTCTTTGAGTTTCAGTAGTTTTAAATAATTCGTGATTTAAAAGTGTTTTGTTTTCGGTTGGTCTTAAAACATACAAGTTATTTTCCAATTTGGCTGAACAAATAAGTACACCATTTTTATAAATGATCGCTTCATTCATATCAAAAGTAACTATATACGATTGTTCAATCAAACATGAAATAGAAATTAAGTTCCTCTTAATCTTTAGAACGATTAACAAACTTTCTAAAAGTAAGAATCTATTTCTAAAAAATAACTTCGCTGCTCCCACTGCTTTAGCTGAAATGACTTCTCCAGTTCCGTCCCTGAGTGTCATTTCCCCATCGTTCAACTGCCGAAAGGAACTATTTTCCTGAAAAGAAGAGCAAACATGATTAGTTGCTCCTGAATCAAGTATCCAGGTAAACTCATCATGTTCTACCAGACATGTTTCTAAAACCAGTAAATCAAATTTACCTTCCTTTTCCTTCTTTTTCTCAGCAAGGTACTTTGGGCAGTTTCTCTTCCAATGTCCATCTACATTGCAGTGGAAACACTTGCCCTTGTCTGCCATAACTTTGGATTTTCCCTTGCTTTTAGCAACAGTACTGGGAGCCTTCCCCTTGTTTCCTTTCTTCTTCTGAGTTTTCTTTGAAGAAGTAACTACAGATTTAGTTCCAGAGGATGAACCCTTCTCGAACTTTCTTTTAGAGTGAACAACGTTTGCCTCTCCTTCTATCTGTCCCTTGTTCTTAAGAAGAGACTGATAGAGTTGTAGCTCATTCAGGAGGCTAGTCAGGTTGAATGTTATTTTATTCATCATTGCATTGCTTTGAAACTGTAGAAAACTCTTCGGAAGAGATTCTAAGATGAATGCAACCTGACTACGCTCATCTATGACCGTCTTGTTTGCCTCTGCCACGTTGAATTTGACCATCATATCCAGGACATGCTCCCGAACAGACGTGCCTTCTTTCATGCGACAGCTATAAACGTATTTGAGAGCGTCATGGTGGAGTTGGTAGGACGGCTGTCCAAACATCTCCTGGAGAGAGTTCATAATCTCCCTCGCTGTTACCGTGCCTTTATGCCTTTTAGCTAAAACTTCAGATAAGCTGGCTAGGATATAGACGCGAGTCTTATCATTGGCCTTTGTCCAGCGGTCATAAGCATTCTTAACTGCTTGGGATGCATTACGAGTAGGGGCTGGAGGACAATCCTCCGTTAAGACGAACCGCAGATCATCGACAACAAGAATCGTATTCAGGTTCGACTTCCACGTAGCATAATTTTCGCCGGTTAGTTTCTCATTTTTAAGCAGAGAGACAATTGAGGAAGACATTGCTGAAATTTAAACAATGACCGTATTAGTTATCTTTGCCTTAACCCATCATACAATCAAACAATTGCACACAATCCAATCAATTTAGCAAAACAGACAATCATAGAAACCCAAAACTATCGATTTAGTTTTGCAACGATCTTTCAGAGGTTTAGAATATCAGCCACCGAAGGGTGATCAGGTACTCCTCCTTTGAAATGAGACACCTCTCAGCTAATTCTAATTCCAGAATAACTCATATTCCTATAGACATTAGCCACCGTTGTTCGGTCAAGGATTTGTTAACACTTTTAACTCATCCTCGTAAGTGTAACCCTCCCACTTTCAGATCTCAGAGGCACGCACCAACAGATTACCGAAGGGAAAGACAACTGTTGGTGATTAGCCTAAGAGCTCCTATCCTTTTTCAGGAGTTCATGATGTTCCAAATCCTATTACCAGGCCCTCCGAAGGGATGGTTGCGCCAGGACAACCTGCAGGCGGATCATAGGACTCTCACGGAGTGAACTATGAGCGGAGACCGAGGGATATGTTGACACGTGTCCCGCTCCCACTTACTCTAGAAATTTTTCCCATTCACCTTGATATTGATTCATGCAAACACTTTCCGAGGGGAGGCCACTCCTAAGGTGACTCGAAGCCGAGCATGAATCTCACGTTGTGAATATAGGGACATAGGAGCAAAACTTGATTTAAATCTCGTTTTGAAATTTTCCTCCCACTGAAAATGTCCTGAGGTTAATATAGGGTTGTTTAACTTAGATAGTATTCGGCTAAGTCAATCTATCCAAGTCTGATCCTATTATAACAATTATGGAAAGGATTCAACTGCAATCTTTTGGGTGAATTAAACTTCTTTTAATAAACCCAACATTGCAAGTCAACATTACTATGGTTAATTCAACTCAATGTTCGGGTCAGTTCCCAGGTAGGAGGTGTTCTGTAAACCGTCAACTTAAGTACCCCCAGCCTTAGACAGAACTTTACCGAGAGAGTTCCCTTATAACCTTAGTAATGTAAGGTCTTTACTCTAAAGATCTAGGTGCATTAAACACTTTTAATAAACCTAGTGACATTGCATGCTAACATTTAACTATGATTAATTCAACTCCGGTATTCCGAGTCAGTTCCCAGGTAGGAGGTGTTCCGTAAACCGTCAACTTAAATACCCCCAGCCTTAGATAAAACTTTACCGGTGGAGTTCCCTCATAATCATAGCAATGTTTTTCCTACTTAGTCAATTAAAAATATTTTTAATTCTAAGTAAGAAAAGATTCTAATCTTATTAGAAACTGATCTAGGTCTAATTAATTTTAAATAATTTAAAATTAATCCAATTTATCCTATGATCTTATGTTTGCATGCAAATCTTGATTATAGATTGACGGTTTCTAATCATTAATATTAAAGAACTATTTCAAGTTTTAATGATTAATCCTATAATCAAGAATCTAGGGTTTAATTCATTCAACAATCTCATTCAAATTAAATAATTAAACCACACTAATTGCATGAATAATATAACAATTATATTATTGACTATGGATGTTTCATGCTTCATGCAATTTTGATTTTCTTTTAATATAACAATTATAAGCCAATCAAGAAAATCAATCAAGCATGGTTCATTCATCACATTAAACATAACTATTTATATTTAATTTAAGTATGACATTGTTCACACGAGATTTCAAATGAATGAGACACGTGGAATAAACTTTGATTTGTATTGATGTTGTATGCGTGTGAGTGTACAATCTCTAATACATAATCCTCTGATTCTCTCTCTTGTGTGTGAATGTGTTTCACTCGAGGGCTGGAGCGCTTGTTCTCGAATTTGAAGTTGTCTCAAGGGCTTTACAGCTTGTTTTTGAGATTGGAGTTGTCTCAAGGGCTTCGTAGCTTGTTCTTGAGGTTGGAGTTGTCTCAAGGGCTTTGCAGCTTGTTCTTTAGATTGAAGTGGTCCCCAATTGTCTCAAAGGCTTTGCAGCTTGTTCTTGAGGTTGGAGTTGTCTCAAGGGCTTTGCAGCTTGTTCTTGAGGTTGGAGTTGTCTCAAGGGCTTTGTAGCTTGTTCTTGAGGTTGGAGTTGTCTCAAGGGCTTTGCAGCCTGTTCTTGAGGTTGGAGTTGTACCAAGGGCTTCGTGATCTTCAAGGAGTTTATTGATCTTCCAGAAGTCTTCAAGAGGCTTTAGTCTTGGAGGTTTGTTCTTCAAAAGGATTTGGATTCTTCTAGATGAATTGAGGTAGACTTCAGTCTTCAGGTCTACGAGATGTTCTGAGCTTCAATCTTCGGTTTGGCAGGAGAAGTTGAAGAGGATCTGAACTACGATCTTCAGTTCTGCAGTGAGATTTGAAGATGATCGGAGCTTCGTTCTTCAATTCTGCGACAGGATTTGGAGAGGATCTGAGCTTTGATCTTCACTTTGCTGCGAGATTTGAAGAGGCTCTTAGCTTCGTTCTTCAGTTTTGCGGCAGGATTTGAGGGTGATCGGAACCTTGTTCTTCAGTTCTGTAGCTGAATCTGGCGAGGATCTGAGCTTTGATCTTCGATTCTGCAGTGGGTTTTGAAGAGGATCTGAACTTCGTTCTTCAGTTCCGTGTCGGGATTTGAAGATGATCAGAGTCTTGTTCTTCGGTTCTGCAATTGGATTTGATGAGGATCTGAGCTTCGATCTTCGGTTTTGCGGAAGGAGCTTCAATCTTCGGTTTCTTCTGAGAGCTTTCTCTTCTTCCTTTCTTTCTGCCCTCCCCCTCAAATGAGAGGTCATGCCTCCTATTTATAGAGTTTTTTCCAAAGGCCTTCGTGGGCTTGGGCTTGGGCTTGATTTCATTTGGGCCCATCCATGGGCTTGGGCCTGGAAATGCATTTGGGCCTATCCATGGGCTCGGGCTTGCAATTTTGGACTTCTTACCCAATTACATTATTGAATTCAGGTTTAAATTGAACTCTATTCAATCTATTTCATGAAATTAACATATTTTAATTTCATGAACTTAGAAACTTACTTGAAGCAAAATTTCTATGCCAACAGACATGCTTCATGCTTTCCAATTTTTCATACAATTAATATACACTTATATTAAAAAATATGAAAACAATTCCATGCATTTTAACATACATTATAACAATTTATAATATATAAAAAATGCATGAGCATGTTTATAACCTAAGGTGGGATTAAATATTCTATATGACATCCATAAAGCATATAAATAGCAATTGAACCGGTTAATTTTGGCCCCTAGGATAAAATAAAGCATTAAATTACTTCAATTTAGCTAAATTCTATCCTAAAAATCTTTGTCCAACTCCGGAATTTTGTCTAGACATCACGAACCGCCCCGAACGACCTCGAACCGGCCTCCAAAATCATGAACCATGCCAAAAATTGGCTGAACCGGGCCAATAACACAGAAAATCGGACTGATTAAGCAAAGAAATACAAAACCAGACCGATTTCCCTGTCACGATCCCGGTTGGGATTCCCGGTTGGGATTCCCAGTCGGGATTCTCGGTTGGGATTCCCGGTTGGGAAATTTTCCAGAAACCCTATTTCCATCGATTCCTCTGTTCTGCACTCTGTTTTTCCGATTTCCAGCGCTGTTCTTCATGATTTTCGCCCAAAATCATCTCGATCTCTATCGATAACAACCCTAAATCTAGACACGGACTTACAAGGACTCGATTTACATAAGATACCCGAAACACCGGGCCTTACATGATCAAAATCACATAAAAATAAAATCTATGGCCATAAAATTAACCCAAACAGTTCAACGCAAACCGAACATACATTATGCATAAATCCCACCTATTAGAGCCTATCGCAACTTTTAATATTAATTAATAGGGACAGCGATGACTCTGATGCCGATTGAAGGGAATAAAAGTCCCCACGCAGCGGAAGCGCAACGATAGGACCTTACGCCGTATATTAATTAACATTAAAATACCGTTACGAAAACTCAATCAAACTTTAAACATACTTTAAAGCTGCTGGAAAATTGTTTTAAACATGCTGAAAAATAAATCTAAATTTATTTTCATGCTTTTCTAAAGAAAAGATGAAGAACCGTTACAAACCTCTGTTGTAGACTTGACCGTTCTTCGCCAACGATGCTCCAACGAACAAAACGCAACAACCTCCTTTGTCTCATGATCGCTGAAAAATTCTTCTTGAATGACACAATAACCACAGAGGTTACACCGGTATGACTCTAGGTCTAGGAGACAAAAGACTTGTGGGAGTCTTTCTCTAAGAGGGAGGCTAGAGAGAATTCTAGGTCTTGTCTTTTAGAGTCTAAAAGCAAGAGCAAAGTTTCAAGTGTCTTGGACCAATTAGGTCTAGTCTTCTATTTATAGAAGAGAGACCATGAATAAAATATTCAATTAAATCAATCTTTTCCAAAATTGATTCAATCTTATTTCTTATTTAATCAATCATGATCAATCAATTCCACAATTGATTAATCTTTTCCATAAATGACTAATTATTTCCATAAATGATTAGATCATTTCCATAAATGATAAATCACTTCCTTAAGTGATTAATTCTCGGTTAATGAATTCTTTAATTAATTAACCACCAATCAAATATCACATATTTAATTTCTGGCATAGAATTAATTAATTTGCCCAAACACATTTTAGGCCTTAAATTAATTAATTCATTATTTGAACTCTTTCAAACTTCCATAAATTTATATTTGAATTTCTTCAAATATTAATTTCTCTCATAATAATATATCAATATATATTATATTTGTTTCCCTTAGTAAATTGAACATTTTCAATTTACATTTATTACTTAGTTGCCTCAAATTACTTTATGGGACCTAATGGACCTGTAGATCAGAAGCTCCAACGATGTGAGATTAATTGGTCAAACTCATTAACCACATTAATCAATATTCGTTAACTGTGTGTTCATTCCACTATAGACTCACAGTTGCACTCTTCTCACTGCAGACATATTTTCTGTGTCCACGGATATAGACCAATATCGACTAGTTAGTCCTTCACGAGTGTCCGTAACACCAGTTGGGTCAAATTACCGTTTTACCCCTGGGTTACCTCTATTTCCTTAAGTACCAATTCTCCTCTAATGAACAACCTGTTTGTGGTCTAACCATCAAACAGAAAACCCTCTCGTGCCATTGAGAGGGTAGGGCCCTTTGTTCAAGACTCGGAGTAACCACTTAAGGGAACACTCATCTACTTCCCTAAAGTCGGGAAGAGGTGAATTCCATCTTGTACGATTATGTTCCCAGCTCCCCATTCGGTCTTGTCCCCAAAGTGGTAGGCTTATTGAGTCGGCGTATTGGTCACTCCCACCCATACAAATCAAAGGACAATCTCTCATGAGCAGGAGTCCATAATCAACTCAGGATTAAGACTAAGTTGTCTAGGTCGTCCTAGTGAAATAGAAAACCAACTAGTTAACGGTGTTATAACCAGTGGTTACTATTTCGCGATCCGGTCTTATGCAAACTCATTGCACAGGATACCCCCACTTGCATGTCTCCTACACGAATGCGTTGGATCGCAATGTTTGTATCAAATACAAAGTGGGTCGTATCCATAGTGTCACCAGGATAAGGCACCCAGTCTCTTATCCCTATACTATAGACCCTTTAGGTTGTTTCTTGAACAATGATCCCATATGTCGCTACATATAGTTCAAGACTCATATTACAACCTTGGATGTCTAGTTTATTGGATTAGGGTTATTATTAGGCAAAGACAAATATAAAATAACTAATAACAATTAATGGAAAAATATATCAATATTATTTCATTAATATCCGGTCAACAGTTACATTCACTATCTACGAGTTTTAGAGCATAAAACCCAACACTTCAATGATGTGATATTTTTGTCCGATATTCATTATTCTCTAAAATGTCTTTGTCTTGCTCTTGCATGCTCCATTATTCTGGTCTTTATGGTTCGTACCATGGTTTGATTATTAGTCATCGTTTGGAAATTTTACTCTTGCACCATTGAGGTCTGGAAATGTGAATCTTCAAATACATACAAATATTCACACACTTTTCTCATATGTCTGTGAATTTTGCAGGCAATTCCTTCTAGTTCCCCGAGGTCGGCTCTTGAACTCCCTCCAACAACACCTTCACCAAAGGTAAATCATGAGCATTTATCTGTTAGTTTGATAATGCTTTCATAGAAATAATATCAGAATGGTGATAGATAGGCTTTGAGAGCACAACTTAATTGTCACATACTCACTATTTTATTTTCTGCTTTTTTATCAGCAAAATCGATTGTTTCCAATTGGTTTTTCACCAGAAGCGCTGTCGTCTCCCTCTGAGTCTAATGGTTCTTCTAACCAGGTTAGTTAATTTTATTCTTGTATAGATAATGTTTTTGCTTTCCTTTGAAAATTAAAAACCTTAGGATTCTAGGAAATGAAATTTATCAGCACGGCCGCCACGTGCCTACTTTATTAAAATCATATGTTTTTTGATAACCAAACCAAATGCTACAAGGTTAGATGATTCTCCTATGAAATCAATCAAGTAAGTTGACATAAATATTTACCGATATTTAAAAAAAATACACCAATTTTCTTATGTGTGAATTTTTGAACGAATTGTTTAGCTTACAATAATTAATGTTAGCTTTTTGCATGCTCCGAATTGAACTGCTCAAGCTTTTCCTCGTGCTTATTGAACAGAGAAGCACACTATGAGTTTGGCTTCTGTGTCTTAATACAGTCATAACTTACCAAAATAGTCACCTTTACGCAATGATCCATTATCAGGTTCAAGTTCAACGGCGATCCCTCCAAAATACTTCTCGGACCCCGGCTTGATGGTTGGCCTAAATTACGAACTCGTTTCATAGCATCAATATAAACATCTATAAAATTCTAACAATTATTTAAAATACTTGGCAGCAGTTAGAAGGAACTACATATTCAAATGCACGATCGAGCAGTATCCTCAATACAATGTCCAATGGGAATGATATATCTAATGGGATCAGTACATCGGATTCGACCAGAAGTGAGACTAGGAATTCCGGTCTTGGATTTCTTACTAGAACGAGGAGTGCAATGAGTGCAGTATTCCGGCAGACTCGCCCAAGTGTTCAATCTTGAGGAACACTTGTTTTGTAGAATTATCTGTCAATCGGCTGCCGGTACTCTGAGGACTTGTGATATACAGCTAAAGCTAGCAGTGCCCAACCCAGATGAAGAAGAAATCGTATAGTTTCTGGTGGGTACAAAATTTTGTAGTTATGATTATAAAGCTCTTTTTCTTCTTTTAGGTATCAGAATGGTTATCCTATTTTTTTGTCTTACGATAATAAAATGGGAAATCCTCAGAAATGGCCAGAAATTACAGCGTAGTTTCGAAAAATGGCCAAACTGTATTTTTTAATGAAAAATGGTCAAACCAGTTTTCCTAGCCTATTTTCGTGCTATATAAACTTACTTTTTTGCCCTTCAACCACCCCACGTCTATCCTATATTTGTGCAACCGTATCTTTTATTTTTTTTAAAAAAATAATCTCTCATTCCATGAATCAAGGGATTTTTAGTTACACGATCATCTCTCTCCATCTTCATTTTATTATTCAACGGTGGGTCCTAATTGTAAGTAAAAAATGTTCCATATCTATATAAACAGAAAAAGGATCCATACTTTATCGTTTTTCATTTTATTTATTCAACGGTGGGTCCTAGTTGTGAGTAAAAAATGTTCCATATCTATATAAACAAAAATAATTAGCAGAAATTGAAGCATCCTGGATGTCGACAAAACTCAATCTTGGATGTCGACAAAACTCACTCGAGCTTCTCTGAATGTTTTTCGACTGTCCATGTAGATACAGTGTAATCTTGTCGAGAATCTTGGTTATGAGACGAAGCTTGAAGGCGTCTGTGAAGAAGTATGGAAAAATTGATGAATGTAGAAGAAGACTGATGGTAGAACGATGGAAGGGTTTGCCTCAGAGGTTCGAATGATGGAGGAAGGGGAAGGGGTTCTCTCGCGAGCGGTAAGTTGGAAGGGTTTGAAATGAGGAAGGGGAAAATGTTTTTTTTTGGAACGTGAGTGTGTTCCCAATAGAGTAATTATGCCTTAGGGTTTTTTTCCAAGATGCTATCAATCCAGAGGTTTGTTTGAAATTGTGTATCAGTTTTTTCATTTATTTTCTGATTATACTTTAATTATGATATTTTAGGTGTTCATCCCATATTTTAGGTGAATCTAGATTTTTTTCTGATTATACTTTGATTCTTCTTTGAATCTGGATTTTTTTTAAATTGAAGTTGTTCTTCATTGTTATTGAATTTGGTAAGCTTTTTCATTTTTTCTTTTGATATACACTTTTAAATTTAAGTCCTCCTATTTTTTCTCTCTTTTTTTGAATTCAAATCTCTTGTTTTAAATTTAGGTTGTCAGATTTATATTCCATTTCATTTGAATTTCGGTTAGTTTTGATTTGCTAGATGAATCAATGGGTAAGGAAGCTAGATTTGATTGTTTGAAATTGTGTATCAATTTTTTTATTTATTTTTTCTGATTATACTTTAATTCTGATATTTTAGGTGTTCATCCCATATTTTAGGTGAATCTAGATTTTTTTCTAATTATACTTTAATTCTGATTATACTTTAATTCTTCTTTGAATCTGGATTTTTTTTTTAATTGAAGTTGTTCTTTCATTTTTTCTTTTGATATACACTGATTAAATTTAAGTCCACCTGTTTTTTCTCTCCTTTTTTTAATTCAAATCTCTTGTTTTAAATTTAGGTTGCCAGATTTATATTCCATTTCATTTGAATTTCTATTAGTTTTGATTTGCTAGAGGAATCAATGGGTAAGGAAGCTAGATTTTCTCCCTTATTTATAGTGTATTTGTTTTATTTTATTTTCAGATTTAAGATTTGTTAAAGGGTATTTTCGTCCAATTTCATGCCAAAATAGTTCACTAAAAATAGGATTTGGCCATTTATCAAATTGGAAATACGATTGGCCATTTTTCAAATCAGCTATTTTTTTTTGGCCATTTATCTGGTGGCCCCTAATAAAATTAGGGGCAACAAGAAAAATGACTAAAAATAAATAGGTGGCTTGAAAAATGGATACAAACGTTTATAAATTAAATAGATGGCTAAACGATTTACTGATTAATAAATCCCTATTTGTAGAAGACAAAAATGTCACCCAACAAACTGTTCTTAACGTTTAAAACTAAAATCACGAGTTTAGGAGAGATAAAATACACCCCTAAAAATGAGTTGGAGACATTTTAGGAAGTTTGAAATTCAAAAATCCAAGAAACTAATTTGAAAATCTAGATGGATCATATTATTTCTATTTTGAAGTTTGAAATTCAAAAATCCAAGAAACAATCGTTTTCTACTGGAAAAATTTGTTTCCCGAAAAAATGAGTTACCTTCATTGGGGAAGGAGTACAAAGTTCAACCTCCCTCAGTAGAGAGAAATACCTTCAGAATGCGTTAATTGGAAAAAACAGTTCTCTCAATCTGAAGATGTACTACTTGCAAATAAGAAAATCTAAACTTAAAAAACAAGTAAGAACACGTTAGTAATTGTCCAGGAATTGAATCAACTAAAAAGATAATACCTTATATGCTGCAATTATGACATGTCATATCACCGCCCACCCTCCCATCAGAACCGCCCTCATGCATTCGCTCCATCCCGTCGGTCCATCTTCGTCTTCCACACCTCGAAACCCTTGAGAGCCAAAAACCTTCATTCCCTACCATTTCCCACCGCCAAACAGAGTGTATATCGCTACCTACCTCTCACATCTCGCCGACGACCCACCTCCGTCGTGCCGACGACCTTCCCCCGCCACGCCGGCGACCATCTCTTGCATGCTCAATCGATTCTTCTTCTACGCCAGGACTGTACCAAAAAATTTGAACTAAGGTAACGGCTTCATTTCCCTTCCCTTATATTTGCAACAACCTCCCCCTAATTTATAGACAATCCCTTGATTTTAGGGATTTGTTTTTTTTTTTTGGCAATATTTCGTGATTTATGTGCAAAAGGCCAACTACATGCAACCCTTGTGACATATTATTATAATTTGATTGTTTTTATTGTAAAAATCCTCAAGGATGCTGTTAAGAAAAACCTTGCAAGAAAAAAAAAAGAACAAATGGATTAAGAAAGATGTAGTTGAAGAAGTTGACCCCGTCAGAGCGGTATGTACTGATATATACATATATTATTTACACCGTTTATGACCTGCTTGTGTGTAGTGGAGCCTAAAATTGAGATGTATGTATCTGGATATAACTCTGTCATGTGTATTGAAGGGTGAAAGTGTGTTGGAATGCCTATTGAATGACATTCTATTGTCTGTCTGTACTCTTATATACATGCATATTAGTCATGCCAGTATATAAATTGTGTGCCTCCCCCTACTTTATAGATAATCCCTTGATTTTAGGGATTTCTTTTTTTGGCAATATTTCGTGATTTATGTGAAAAATGCCAACTACATCCGCCCCTTGTGACATGTTATAATTTGATTGTTTTTTATTGTGAAAATACCTCAAGATGTTGTTAAGAAGGATCCTACAAGGGAAAAAAAAAAACAAACAATGATGTAGTTGAAGAAGTTGGCCCCGTAAGAGTGGTATGTACTGATATATACATATATTATTTACACCGTTTATGACCTACTTGTGTGTACTGGAGCCTAAAATTGAGATGTATGTATCTGAATATAACTTTGTCTTGTGTATTGGAGAGTGAGATTGAGAAAAGCTTTTAATTACAAACTTACCGCCACTATTTTTATCATTATATGCAAAAAAACAAATAAATTAAGCTATGATATTTAAATGAGGGAAAAATATAGGAAGATTAATGGAACTTACCAAACGAAATCTTTTCTTACGGTTGGAGGGATAGAAGAAGCCTAAAATATAGGAAAATCTCGTTTGACGGTTGGAGGGATATCAAAACCCGAAATCGCTGTTTTTATTCAAACTTGAGCATGAGAAACCTTATGACAAGGTGGACTTGTTGGTTCTTCCTTGACCGTGATGATGTGTTTGCTAAAAAAGGCTTGGATTTAAGGAGACGAGAATTTGGGACTGTGATGAATTTCTCCATTACCATTAATGGTTGATCTTGCGAGAAGAAAAAGATATTTAAGGCAAGATGATCACGTGTAACGTGGGTACGCGGATGCCGCGATCATTTTATGTCTAGGTGATAGACTTTTGAAAAACCTGTGGAGAGTGATTGCACTCTTCCCTAGTTCAGGTCTTATACTAAATCTTTTCAAAACCTCTTTGATTGAAGGCGTGGAGTTAGGCGTCTGATCGTTATTTACCTTGTTTTTCCCGTTTGGGCCATTGTGCTTGGAAGCTGGAAGGCTCCCGTTTGGGCCAAGGAGAAGACAATATTTGATATCATTATCCTTCACTTAGGATCACTCTTACTATTATTAGTATGTTTGAGAGTTTGAAAAAAATATTGATTACATAGAAACAATTGACAACCAAAATTTTGGTTATTTTGAAGGTAAAAAACCAAATGAAAACATAATTAGCATATATGTTTGATTTTTTAAAAACAAAAAATTGAAAACCGAACCATATGCCCAATCATTCGATAGTAATTATCATATTGAATGTGTGCTTACTTACTATTCACACGAGACTTCGGAGATGGAGACACGTGGAATAAACTTTGATTTGTATTAATATTTGTATGCGTGTGGATATACAATCTCTAATGTTGATCCTCTGATTCTCTCTCTTGTGTGTGGATGTGTTTCACTCGAGGGCTGGAACGCTTGATCTCGAGTCTGGAGCTTCCACGGATTCTTGGAGCTTGAAGTCTTCCAAATCTTGAAGGAGTCTTCAGTCTTCAGGAAGTGTTCAGCACTTTGAAACTTGTGGATTTCAAGGAGTCTTCAGTCTTCGATCTTGATGAAGTTCTCTGAATTCTTTGACTCTGGCTTCGAGCTTCAAAATTCTGACCCCTTGAAATGGTGGTGAACCCCCCTATTTATAGAGTTCTCGCATGGGCCCTGGTAACTTTTGAGCCTAACAACTTGGGCTTGGGTTTTATTGGTCTTGGGCTGAACCATTTAGTCTTGGATTTGGTTTATATTTGACCCAAAACCATATGACCCAGACATTTAAAAGACCCAAATTTGATCCAAATAATTATTATTTTTAATTAATTGGTCAAATTAATTAATTTGATTGAAATAATTTAATTTTAATTAATTGATCAAATAGAAATTTGGCTCTATAAATTTATAATTAGCCAACTTTGTTTTCAAATTAAATTTTGGGACACATGTCAATTTATAATTGGTCCCAAATTTAATTAACTTGAATTTCGTCATTAATTTTATGTAATGACGTGGCAATTCGTGATTGGTCAAAATTTCTCCATCAACAAATGCCCCCTTTTCGAGATTTAGACACAAATTATGTGTGAGTGAATCTCGAAAAATATATTTTGGAATTAAAATGCAAGGTATTTGTTCTTGACTTTGACTCCATTTGGTGCGCCAATTTAATCAAAATATGGAACATAACTTGAGGTTTGGACTTTGGTCCATTTGGGATAAAATTTGGATTATGCCCAAAATATTATTTGAGGTAAAATTTTACCAAATTCAAACTTGCATTTGGCATAGAATTTGACGTTTGAATCTCAAATTTTGATTTGGAAGAAAAAATTTGGAGTATGCCCAAACAAAATTATTTGATAAAATTTGAATTCCCAAATTGATTTGAATTGAAATAATCTTTTAGGAATTTTAATTTAATTAAGTTGGTTCAGATAAAGATAAAGATTATCTCATAAAATTTTGAACCGGAGATAGGATTTCATTTTAGTCAAATCTTTATCCAAATCTTTATCTAAACCTTTGATTTGAACTTAAAACTCCCCCTATAAATAAGACTGAACCTCAGTAGGGGAGAGCACACATCAATTGCAGAGAGCATTCAAGAAGGGATCCAGGTAGGAAAATTTCTTCTCTTTTTATTATTATTATTTTTTTCGTTTTTATTTATTTATTTATTTTTTTACTTTTCGTTTTTTTTTTTTTTTAATTTTCGTTTTTTTTTTTTTTTTTTTTTTTTTTTTTTTTTTTTTTGATCTGCATATATATTCCATGTATGTCCTTATTGGATGTCGCTCATATGAATTGCTTTGATTGTACTATAGAGCTTTTGGCTTCCATTTTTTTCTTTGCACATATATTATTGCAATTTGTTTCTTTCTTGCTTGAATGTGTAAGCTTCGTGCAACGGTCGTCACCAGCTTCTCTTGCAGTGATCTCACTCCTGCTAGACCAGTCCCCTATTTCATTGGGTGATCTGAGTAACCTGCAGGGGTAGTCACCAGATTTGCCTACAACGATGCACTCCTGCTAGACCCAGTCCCCATTTTATTGGGTGATCTGAGTAACCTGCAGGGGTAGTCACCAGATTCGCCTTCATGCGCTCCTGCTAGACCCAGTCCCCATTTTATTGGGTGATCTGAGTAACCTGCAGGGGTAGTCACCAGATTCGCCTACAGCGATGCACTCCTGCTAGACCCAGTCCCCATTTTATTTGGTGATCTGAGTAACCTGCAAGGGTAGTCACCAGATTCGCCTTCATGCACTCCTGCTAGACCCAGTCCCCATTTTATTGGGTGATCTGAGTAACCTGCAGGGGTAGTCACCAGATTCGCGTACAGCGATGCACTCCTGCTAGACCCAGTCCCCATTTTATTGGGTGATCTGAGTAACCTTCAGGGGTAGTCACCAGATTCGCCTTCATGCGCTCCTGCTAGACCCAGTCCCCATTTTATTGAGTGATCTGAGTAACCTGCAGGGGTAGTCACCAGATTCGCCTTCATGCGCTCCTGCTAGACCCAGTCCCCATTTTATTGAGTGATCTGAGTAACCTGCAGGGGTAGTCACCAGATTCGCCTACAACGATGCACTCCTGCTAGACCCAGTCCCCATTTTATCGGGTGATCTGAGTAACCTGCAGGGGTAGTCACCAGATTCGCCTTCATGCACTCCTGCTAGACCCAGTCCCCATTTTATTGGGTGATCTGAGTAACCTGCAGGGGTAGTCACCAGATTCGCCTACAGCGATGTACTCCTGCTAAACCCAGTCCCCATTTTATTGGGTGATCTGAGTAACCTGCAGGGGTAGTCACCAGATTCGCCTTCATGCACTCCTGCTAGACCAGTCGTTTTGATGACTATAGTGTCTTATAGAGTTGGTTATATATATATTTTTTGTATAATTGATTATTCATGCATCACTTTCTTGCCTTCATAACTTCTTGGATAAGATTGACATTTTTTTTTTCTTGTGTAGAAAAACTTATCTCCATCATGGTGTATTTTACTGAGCACCCTGATCCTGAGAAAAACTGCTTAGTCATCTTGAAGGACAAAGACCAGCCTGTTGAAAATGGCGTTATACTTCCTGTAGGAGAGACAATATGCGGTAATCTTAGGGGATCACAACATTGCTTGAATAATTCAACCTCTTTGTCTAGATGGTCAGAAGAAAGACTTTTGAGTCACGAGTCTTCATTGAAGGCGTGGTTTTTAGAGTCTCCAATTCATAGCAAGGTGCCGGGCGAAAATCCAGAATCAACTTTAGGTCGTCGAATTATTGGAGACGAACAAGTTCGTTGGGGTAATTCAATAAGAATTCATGGAGAATTCTTTTATATACCTGATTATTGGGAATGGTTAGAGGTCGTAATTTCTTCAAATACGCCGATACTGAAGAAGGCTTGTTTGTTTGATGCTGTAATGGCCTCCTTATACACTTATGACTGCAATAATGATATAGTTCGAGCTTTTTGTGAAGCATGGTGTCCATCCACAAATACACTTCATACATCATCAGGAGAGTTATCTATCTCTCTATGGGACATGTGGAGATTAGGAGGCCTTTCCATCAAGGGTAGGTTTTATGATGAAGTTGTTCCTTGTTGTAAGGAATTATTAGGTTCGCCTGATCGAAAGGATGAAGATTGCCCAAAAGTTTGTGAGTACCTTTTTGCTGCGTACTATCACATTGCATCTCAACAACGCGATTGGCTTCAAATTCCTATTAAATCGTGGATTTCTTTCTGGTTTAAAGGAGATTCGAAATATGAAAAACCTCCTCCCCGAAAGCCGAAGAAGACTTCTCGTCCACGCCAGACCCATAATCCGAATGGGGCTCCTACCAAGCGTCACAGCTGGTCCGAAAAAGAAATGGACTTATTTTGCATGTTGGGCGTAGAAGATGAACTGAAAGATAAGGCATACTTGGCTGCCTTTCTTTCTTGTTGGTTGTGCGCATTTGTATTTCCCGACCAACGTACTTCTCTTCGTCCAGAAGTTTTTAAAGTCGCCAGTCTTATGGCTGAAGGTTACGTTTTCAGTCTTGCTGTTCCTGTTTTGGCCAATATTTATCATGGACTCGGCCAGATCCACAGTGCATCTCCTTCTGCTGGATTTTCAAAGGCTTGTTTTCCTTTGCACTATGTCCATGCTTGGCTGGCTTATTATTTTAACACGCATTACAAAGTCCCAGCACCTGTCATTGGCCCAATGATGGTTGAGTTTTCTGGCGAGGGTGGGGCTAAGTACTTTAACGATTTTGAAGCCCGTGTACATATTCACAAAGGTAAATATGTGTCATGGTATGCGAGTCTTCAAGCCAGAAATACAGGCGAGCTTTTGAAAGATGACGGGAAATTATCGTTTTGGCTTTCTTCATTCTTCATAAGCATTCGGTCGTGTTTCTTGTCTTCACGCTGTGGATCGTTGATGGTTATTGAAGCTTATAGTCCTTGTCGATTTAGTCGACAATTTGGATTCTATCAAGACATACCGAATGACTTGAGTATAGAAATTCCTGAGGCAAATTTAGCGAATGTGTTTCGTCTTTGGAGGATATGCACTCAAAGAGGAACATTATCCCAAGTATACCTTCCTGCTCGTGCAACGAAACCACACACTCAGGTTACTCAACGCTACAGAAGTTGGTGGTTAGCCAAGCATGGGAATTATCTTGAAGAAGGCATACAAAAGTTGGCGGATAGCGCTTCTCCTCTTCTCTCTAAGCCAAAATTTCCTAAAAAGGTTGGCAATGACAACGGAGGCAAAAGGATTCGCATGTTTGAACCTGGTGAATTTTGCTCCAAGGATAATGATGGTAGTCAGAGCAGTAGCGACGATCATCATTGGAAAAGGTCTAAAAAGTCCAAACAACCATCAGTATGTGAAGATGAATATTTTGATGGAGTCCCTAGCTCATCACAATTTCCTGAACTCCCTACACCACTGGTAAGTTTTTTTTTTTTTTTTTTTCCTTTCGTTATAATATTTTACTATTATTATTATCATCATTGCTTCCCCCTTTTCTTTGCAGTCACCCTTAAATGATCCCCTTATAGAAGTCGAAGGGCATCATAGTCCTTCTTCTTTTGTGAGTCCAGACATCTTTGACTCTGTAGCTGCGCGTGTGGACAATTCCAAAGCGCCAACGGATAGAGTCGCGATTCAATCTTGTCATCCTGCAATTGATGAAGTTCCTGAACAAAAGAAGACAACGACCCATGCAGCTGCGTCTGAGATCTCTGATTACTTTGCTGACGATGTTATTTCCAACTATAGGAAACAATCTTCCCTTGCCCTGTGGGAGAGCATACACCAGAAGATCATACGCACTCCGTTCGACAAAATACCTCGCCTTAAACAAGAGGCAGTCAAAATACTTCATACAATTTCTGAGATGCGTGTACCCGGCTTGGATTCTCTTAAAGAAATTGTAAGTGCGTATTTCAAGAAGGTAGAGAAGTATAACCAGCTGCAGTCATCATTTTCTTCTCAATTAACTTTGGAGAGTAAGAATCGCCAACTGGGAGAGACTAGGTTTAGCTTGGAGAAGATACTATATAGTGAAAGTGAACTACTCACCGCGAAAGGTTCACTTCAGCAACAACATCTGCAAGCATTGCGAGAAGAAGAAGAATTGGAAGCTAGGCTTGAAACTGTGAAAGCTAAGCGAGTTGAGATTTCTAAATCGATTATCGAGAAGGAGGATCTTCTAAAACAAAATCAACTTGAGGCTTCCAAACTGCGAGGAACTATAAGTAGCATTGAAGATGCCCCTGTTCTTACTGATGCTGATGCTAAAACTCTGACGATACTTCGTGAAATGTTGGAAGATGCACAAGAAGAGCTGAAGAATTACAAGTGGATACCATAATCAGACTTCATTATTTTTTTTATCATCATATTTTTATCGAAAATATCTCCATTTTTTTTTGTAATAGGCAAGATTTTTTTATTCATTATCGTACTTGTTTCGCATATTGGAATAATGACTTTTTTTTATTTTATGGACTGAGCTTAAAGTTTCCTTTAAGTTGCCTACGTACCCATTAATAAACGGGATCAAGTCATAACGTAGTTCAGAATACAAATTTGATTTTTTTTTTTATGTTTTGGCCGTTCACTTTTTTAACTCATGCGGGCCAGGAGTATCATGCAGTTTCGGCTCCTGCGATATGGAGCATTACATTTCACGCATAAAACTTTTTAAGAAATTTTCCATTTATCGGGCCTATTCTTAATCCGTCTTTATCCACGATCTTGTACGCTCCATTTGTGTAGACTTCCTTGACGACGTAGGGTCCATCCCATTTAGGTGTGAACTTGTTCCCTGTGTGTCGTGTCGTGATGATGGGTCTTCGAACAGCTAGCACAAGATCACCAACTTGAAAAGATCGAAGCTTCACATTCTTGTCAAAGGCTTTAGACATCCGTGCTTGGTAGCATTCCAATGCTTGTTGAGCCTCTAACCTTCTTTCATCAAGTGCTTCTAACTCCTGAAGGCGCAACCTAGCATTATCTTCTGTTGTCAACCCTTCTTGGACAGCTATCCTTAATGAAGGAATCTCTCTTTCTAACGGGAGCACAGCTTCTACCCCATAGACGAGTGAATAAGGTGTGACTCCTGTAGGAGTGCGATGAGTTGTTCGGTAGGCCCACAACGCTTCACCGATCTTTTCTTGCCAATCTCTCTTTGTCTTGGAGACTACTTTCTTCAATAAGTTACACAGCGTCTTATTGAATGCTTCTGCCAACCCATTTGCCGCAGCATTGTACATAGAGGACTTGTATTGTTTGAAGTTAAACTTCTCACACAACTTGTCCATTAGGCCGTTGGAGAATTGTCTTCCATTATCTGTCACAATACGATGAGGGATACCGTACCGATAGATTATATGAGTTCGAATGAAATCCACAACATTTTCTTTCTTGGCTTCTTTCAATGCGACAGCTTCAGCCCATCTTGAGAAGTAATCTGTCCCTGCAAGAATGTAAGAATGTCCTGCTGAAGACTTAGGTGTTATAGGGCCAACAAGGTCAAGTCCCCAAGCTTCAAAAGGCCATGAAGCTACAGTCGGATGAAGAGGCTCCGGCGGCTGATGTATGAAGTTTGCATGGAATTGACAGGCTTCACACTTCTTTGCATATTCCATTGAGTCTTGAATCATTGTAGGCCAATAATAACCCATCCTTTTTAATTGAAACTGGAGTTTTGGACCCGACTGATGGGCGCCACAAACACCTGAATGTGCCTCATTTAATGCCTTTGCTGCTTCTTCCTTTCCAAGGCATCGAAGGAAGAGTCCCTCATAAGAACGACGATAAAGGATCTCCTTGTAGTAGATAAATCGGGCACCTCTTCTTCGTATATCGGCCCTAAGCCTGGGATCTGTGGGCAGTCTTCCATGTTGAAGATAATCTATAATGGGTTGTCGCCAGTCCTCTTCTTCAATTGCAAAGATAGAAATCATATTTACTTCTAGGCATTGGTCTTCTATTGGCGGCACGATCCACCTCTGACAAAGTGAGATGTTCATCGACATATCTTCCGGAATTGTTAGGGCAGTGGCTAAATTTGCTAGAGCATCTGCCTTTTTATTTTCTGATCTTGGAACATGCTCCAGTACTATACTGTCAAACCTTTCTAGCAGTTGTCTTGCATAGATGAAATAAGGCTTCAAGTCTTTATGCTTCACTTCATACTGGAGTAAAAGTTGGCTAACGACCAATTTTGAATCACCATAGGCCTCTATATATCTTATGCCAATCTCCAAGGCCATTTGGAGGCCAATTATTAGCGCTTGATATTCAGCAACATTGTTTGAGCACAATTCACCAAGCACAAAGCTATAGGGGAGCATGTGTTTCTCAGGTGAAACAAAGACGATTCCTGCCCCTGCTCCACTTCTTCGTGCTGCACCATCAAAGTACATAATCCAGGGCTCCGTAATTTCAACATAGAAGACTTCTTCATCAGGAAGATCTTCACATAACTTCCAATCTGAAGGAATTGGATGATTTGCCAAGAAGTCGGCTAATGCCTGCCCCTTGACTGCCTTTTGAGGTATATATACGATATCATATTGTTGAAGTATGATGGCCCACTTAGCTAAGCGTCCAGAAATAACTGGCCTTGATAGAACATACTTGATAGGATCAGCTTTCGCGATCAGGTGCACTGTGAAAGCTTGCATGTAATGCCTTAACTTGTCAATAGCGAAGAAATGAGCAAGACACATTTTCTCAATAGGTGAGTAATTTATCTCAGCTCCATTTAAGGTCCTGCTTAAGTAATAAAGGGCTCGTTCCTTTCACTTCTCACTTTCCTGTGCCAATAACGCTCCCAGTGATCTTTCTTGAGCAGCGATGTACAGAATCAATGACTTTCCAGCTATGGGGGATCCTAAGACAGGAGGGTTAAGCAAATATTTCTTAATGCTTTCAAAGGCGTTTTGACATGCTTCATCCCACTCGAATTTTTCTCCTTTCCTCATTAGCCTTTGAAAAGGTTGGCATCGACCGGCTAAGTTAGAGATGAATCTTCGAATGTAGGCCAGACGACCTTGCAGGCTTCTCAACTCATGTAAGTTTTTAGGTCTTGGCATCTTTTGAATGGCGTCAATTTTTTATTGATCTATTTCGATTCCTCGATGTCTAACGACGAACCCCAGGAACTTCCCAGAAGTAACACCGAATGCACATTTGAGAGGGTTCATCCTCAATTGATACTTTCTCAAACGATCAAAGACCACTTTTAGATCCTTCAAGTGATCTTGTCGTCTCTTCGACTTAACAACAAGATCATCGACATAGCACTCGACATGTTTATGTAGCATATCATCGAAAACCTTTTGCATAGCACGTTGATAAGTAGCTCCAGCGTTCTTTAATCCAAAGGGCATCACTTTGTAACAGTATATCCCTTTTGGAGTTCGAAAGGCTGTCATTTCTTCATCTGCAAGAGCCATTCGAATCTGGTTATAGCCTGATGACTCATCCATAAAAGACAAAGCTTCATGCCCTGTGGTGGCATCCACCATGATTTCTGTGATTGGCAGTGGAAAATCGTCTTTGGGACATGCATTATTTAAATCACGAAAGTCAACGCAAACGCGAAGCTGTCCATTCTTCTTTCTAACAGGAACGATGTTGGCTATCCACGTAGAGTATTTTACCTCACGGATGAATCCTGCTTCTATCAATTTATTGACCTCTATTTCGATTTGAGGGATAAGTTCTGGGTGAAAGCGTCGTTGAGCCTGTTTGACCGGCCGATACCCCTCTTTAATTGCGAGATGATGGACAGCTACTTTTGGGTCAAGTCCAGGCATCTCTTTATATGACCAGGCGAAGATATCTCTATATGAAGCGAGTAAACTCATGTATTCACCTTCTTCTTCAGGAGTCAGTGACGTGCTTATAAAAGTTGGGCGTGGCTCTTCTGGTGTACCCAGGTTTACTTCTTTAAGCTCATCAACTGTAGACTCGTTACCGTCTTCAAGTGATAAAGGTGCTTCGTCCTCATCTACTTCAGACATTTCGACCTCTGTTTCTTCTTCAACCGTGATGTGAAGGCAAGAGGCTTGTTCTTCTTCCTGATCACTATCTTCTTCTGAAGGATTGGTGATGACAACATCACGTCTCTTTACCTTTAAAGAACCATCCGTATCGACAGTAACAAAGGTTTTTCTTTTCATTCGTGAAGGAACTGCACTTCGAATTTCTCCATTAGCCTTCGCGATCTTTTCAATTTTCATCACATCTTCATGTTGAAGTCGGTGAGAAGTTGACGAAGCAGGCTGCTCTCTTTGGTTTCTTCTCGTGGTAACACTTAACCTCTGAAAAACTGATTGTCGAGTCACATTCGGACTTGAAAATGTGCCATCTTCTTCCGCAACAGACATATTTAATCTTCTAAAAGCTGAAGGTCGTGTAATATCCGGAATTGAAATTGTACTCTCTTCTTCCCCAACGGACATATTTAATCTTCTAAAAGCTGAAGGTCGTGTGATATCCGGAATTGAAAGTGTACTCTCTTCTTCCCCAACAGACATATTTAACCTTCGAAAAGCTGAAGGTCGCGTGGAGTTATTGGTAGGTTGTACGCATTCTTCTTCTGTTTCATTCACAATTAATCTTTGAAATACTGAAGCACGAGCAACTGGTGGCCTGATGCGCCTAAAAACAGAAGCTCGTTTGTTGACGTTCTCTTCTTCTTTTGAGTCATCGACCTCCTCTGCTGTTATATGATTTATGTCTGCCACTTTCGCCTTCCCTTTTCTTGTTATGCGAACTGGTTCAGGCGACTTATATCCAAGTCCTTTTCTCGTCGTAGGCAGACTATAGCCTTCCTTTAGAAGCTTCTTGTGTGTTGCAGAGAGCTCAGATCTTCCATAAAAAACCCTCAGACTTTTAAACTCAGTGTGAGCTGTGAAGTCATAACCTGCTTTTGCTAGAAGTTTGTATGCCTTCGGGTCGAACCCGTTTTTAGTTCGTTTTTCAGGCAAAATTTCTTTTATCTGGTCATCCTCAGGTTTCCTAATCTCTTGCTTAGTGATCTTTGTAAGAGGCATAGTGAAACCTTCCTTCAGAATTTCAACGTCACCGACCTTTATGCTTTTCGAACATTCAGTGAAAGGTGATTCACCCTTTTTACGCCGGGACAAAGGGATGTATCGTAGAACAGGTGAACATTTCTCATCCTTTACAACTTTAGATTTCTCAAGGCTTGTAGATGCTTCACCATTCTTCGGGTTAGATGCCTTCACATTCAACAACTTCCTTCCCTGCATCTGCTTGTGGCTCTAAATCGAGTTTATCATTCTTTTTTATCAAGGGGATTTCTGTAGGTATAGTTTCCCCTGTGTTGTCACTCTTCATATAAAATTTTGCATCAGCGAAATGGGATTCTGCTTCTGAAAATGGGTTAGTGTTAGCTTCAACTTTCTTAATGCCATCTTGATAGAATTTGAAGCACTGGTGCAATGTAGAAGTTATCACTCCATTGCCGTGGATCCAAGGACGACCTAATAGCAACTTATAAGGGGTCTTGGAGTCTATCACATGAAACAAAGTATCGGCCTTCAAATCTCCAATGATGAGCTCGAGACGTATCATGCCAATCGCTCGTTGTCCGCCTTGATTGAAACCTTGAATCACCAATTTACTGTTTGATAATTCTTCCATCGAGATGCCTAATAGCTTCATAGTTGACTTAGGCATTATATTGACAGCTGATCCATCGTCGATGAGGATCCGACTTACCCTCTGTTCTCGGATGTATCCCGAGACGAATAAAGGTCTATTGTGAGGCTTTGACCCTAGCAGCAAATCTTCATCGGAAAATCCTATAGTCACGCAACACGAAGCACATGTGCGTGCCTCAGAGGTTGGAATCTTTGTACCATCGGACTCTATCAATGCGTTAATAAGGACGTTTTTAGCTTCCTGAGGAAGTGACAGTAAGTCCTTTATGCTGAAAGAGGATAAGTCTCCTGAACCTACCGCCACTCCCGAGGAGCTAGCGAGGACGTCATCATCTTCCACCACGTCCACAACGTGACACGTGACAGTTTCAAGTGCCTTCTTTTTACTATCATCGAGAAAGCTCCTTGGGAAGTATTCTGCCAAAGTTATGGGTTGTGGAGGGCAAAAGAAATCTTCACTTTCCTTCACGACAGGCTTTGACCTCCCTGACTTCTTTTTTCCCTTCTTCCTTTGAGACTTAACTTTTCTTTTACTATCTCGATAGAGGCGGGACTCTTTCCATGCGTAACTTTGCTTTTGCTTTTTGCGGCGAACGACAAGGGTCCAGCCTCCGTTCTCATCTTCAACGGAATTATATTTTCCTTGGGGTCCCCTCATTGTGGCTTCTTTTTGAAATCGAACCACTACAGGATCAAGGGTCCCAAATTGAATTAATCTTTCTTCATAATCACATGAGGAGATTAGGGGATTTTCATTCCCTACATTTGCCATTATGGTTGCATGATTTGTTTGAGCCACCTCATCAAGGTCCAACTCAATTTTCCTTTCACGAGCCAACTTAAGGATTAGCTCTTTCAATACAAAACATTTTTCCACTGGATGACTAACAACTCGGTGATACTTGCAGAACTTAGGATCATTGACTTTTCCTAACTCTTCCGGTCGTTTGCATTCAGGTAGTTCAATCAGCTGCTTCTCCAACAGCTGTTCCAACATATCTGGAACGTCGGAGTCTGGAAATGGATATACCTTTTCTTGTCTTTCTTTTAAAGTTAGGCGACGTCTCTCGCCTGTCTCTATTTGCTTACTGGATTTACTTTCTTTTCCTTTGGAGGAAAATTTCAACGGGGTCGTGTTGACGACCATGGATTCTTTCGTGGCACTCTTTGCAACTTTCTCAGTGCCCTTGACTTCCTTCTTTTCTTTCCTCATATCCGGGACTACGGGATCCTTGCCCCCTCTACTAGCGATGCTCAACTCCATATCATGAGCGCGAGTCGCCAATTCTTCAAAGGTCCGGGGTTTTATCCCCTGCAAGATGTAAAGAAGTCCCCAGTGCATACCTTGGGTGCACATTTCAACAGAGGACACCTCGGAGAGTCTATCTTTACAGTCAAGACTCAAGGCTCTCCAACGATTGATGTAATCAATGACTGGCTCACCCTTTCGCTGCTTTGTGCTCGTGAGTTCTGTCATACTAACTGTTCGCCTCGTACTGTAGAAGCGATTCAGAAACTCTCTCTCCATCTGTTCCCAACTGTCAATTGTATCAGGCTCCAGGTCAGTGTACCAATCGAACGCGTTTCCCTTCAGTGTTCGGACAAATTGTTTAACAAGCAAATCTCCCCGAGTACCGGCATTCTCACAGGTTTAAACAAAGTGGGCGATGTGTTGCTTTGGATTGCCCTTTCCGTCAAACTGCTGGAATTTGGGAGGCTGAAACCCAGTGGGTAGTCTGAGATTGTCAATCCTCTTTGTATAAGGTTTAGAATACAAGAGGGAACTTTGAGTCGGTCCACCATACTGAGCCCTGATGGAATTCATGATCATGTCCTGCAGTTGTTGGACAGACAAAGAGGCAACTGATGCGGAGTGTTGTGGTTGGTCCTCACGGATGACAGCTTTCCCCTTATCATTCTTTCCTGCAGCAGGGGTCTGGCTAGACTCAGCCGTTTCTCGGTTTTGCAGCTGGTTCTTCAAATAGGCAATCTCAAGATCTCTCTCATCAACTGCCTTCATTAAGAGATTGAGTTTCCTTTCCATCTCTGCCATTCTTTCATCCTGATCTACATCAGCCATCATGACGGACATCACATCAGGACTTAGTGTATCCTTTGGCTGCTTAGATGTTGGAACGACAGATTCGAACAGTGGGTTGTCTTTGACTGCAACCTTATCCTTAGAGGATTCTTCAATCAGCTTTGAGATCTTGCTTGCAACAGCTAGAGGAGTATGATCCTCCTTGATCTCAATTCCTTGGGAGCGACTACGAGTGACAGGACCAGTGTAAGAGTCGCTTGATGTGGTAACCTTCGCGGGAGCTTTCTTTGGTGCCATCACGTTGGTTGGATCTTTAAACAAGAGAAAGAGATGAGAGGTAGAGACGGTCCCACTGGGCGTGCCAATTTGTTCACACGAGACTTCGAAGATGGAGACACGTGGAATAAACTTTGATTTGTATTAATATTTGTATGCGTGTGGATATACAATCTCTAATGTTGATCCTCTGATTCTCTCTCTTGTGTGTGGATGTGTTTCACTCGAGGGCTGGAACGCTTGATCTCGAGTCTGGAGCTTCCACGGATTCTTGGAGCTTGAAGTCTTCCAAATCTTGAAGGAGTCTTCAGTCTTCAGGAAGTGTTCAGCACTTTGAAACTTGTGGATTTCAAGGAGTCTTCAGTCTTCGATCTTGATGAAGTTCTCTGAATTCTTTGACTCTGGCTTCGAGCTTCAAAATTCTGACCCCTTGAAATGGTGGTGAACCCCCCTATTTATAGAGTTCTCGCATGGGCCCTGGTAACTTTTGGGCCTAACAACTTGGGCTTGGGTTTTATTGGTCTTGGGCTAAACCATTTAGTCTTGGATTTGGTTTATATTTGACCCAAAACCATATGACCCAGACATTTAAAAGACCCAAATTTGATCCAAATAATTATTATTTTTAATTAATTGGTCAAATTAATTAATTTGATTGAAATAATTTAATTTTAATTAATTGATCAAATAGAAATTTGGCTCTATAAATTTATAATTAGCCAACTTTGTTTTCAAATTAAATTTTGGGACACATGTCAATTTATAATTGGTCCCAAATTTAATTAACTTGAATTTCGTCATTAATTTTATGTAATGACGTGGCAATTCGTGATTGGTCAAAATTTCTCCATCAACACTTACAATCTGTTATACAATATTAAAAACCTAGGAATTATGTGTCAATTAAAAAAAAAATAGCAAAAGTGAGCATAGTTCAACAGTAATTATCATATATCCTCGATCAGGAGGTCGTAAGTCCCCCACCTCCAAATCTTGATGATTTCAAAAAAAAAAAAAAAAAACTTCAAATAAAGATTCTCAATGATTGAACAAAAAATATTAAGAGAACATACGCAAACAATAACAAAATTATTCACATGTTATCAAATTACAAGTTTAATGTGAGTTGAACATATCATTCGACATTTTGATCATTGTTAAAACATATCATTCGACATTTTGATCATTGTTATCAATTTAGGGTTTCTCGAAATGCATTGTAATCACGATTTGAAATCACGCGGTGGAGATTTTCTGAAGGAACGCCATCATCATCGTTTACTAGTCTAGACCTGTAGAGCTACAGTGCATCGATTAAATAAGAGAACTGGTGCGACCATTGCAACTGCAAGCAGTATTTAGTTTTAATATTAGTATAATAATTTGATTTGGAATGGGACTTAGAAATACTTATTTGTTTCTCTCGTTAGCTATAAAATGATTAATAAATAGTGCATCAATTAAACAAAATATTATTTAAAATTAGTGAGACTAAAAACACAAAATCATAATAGAGATAGGGGAAAAAAATTCTTGAAGCTAATTAATTATAAAAGAATGACGATATAAATATAAAATAATAATATTCAACCACCAATAAATATACCACTAATAATCAAGTCTCTAAAAAAGATGTAACAAACAAAAAAAATAATAATCAAGTCTAAAATAATTTCAAAAATTAATCTTATACAAAAATATATAAAACTAATATTAATTAATTGTAAAATGCAGTCTACGATGTCAGCCATTTTTTTAGTTGGGTTTAACTCAAATTTAATGTTACAAAATTTACAAGTGGTAATAAATGGGTATATATATATATATGGGATAATAATTTAATAGAAATGTAAATACAAAAATTGAAAAGGAATAAGGGAATTTTCAAAATAAGGAAAAAAAAGCAAAGAAAAGAAAAGGAATAAGGGAAATTCCTAACCCTAGGAGGAGAGGAATTGGCAGCGCAACCTCTGTGTTTATTGAAGAATTGGCAGTGCAACCTCTGTGTTCATTTGTTGATTGATCGGCAGCCTCTGTGTTTGTTGATTGATCGACAGAGCAGCAATGGTGGAGGGGAGGATAGAGAAGAAGAAGCGGAAAAGTAGGATTAGAAACATAAATTCAGAGCTTCGAGCATATACTGTTCAGGTAATACTCTCGAAAGTCCCCTTGTTGAATTTGCCGAGTTGTAGGATGGTCTGCAAAGCATGGAACAATCTAATTTTGAGTTGTAAGTTTGATCCCCCAATCTTAATTTCCAACCTCTTCTTTGCCCATATTTCTCCCTTTCGCAAGCTCCATTGTGTGGATTTCGATCCTAAGCATTTGGGAGGGATGAGTAGCGTTGCCTCATTTAGGTTCGATGCTAAAAATATCTTCATTATCAATTCCTGCAATGGACTCCTTTTTCTTAATATCGTGAAAAATCGTCGAGGTCAAGGTCGACGTCGACGTCGTGTTCTTGGCATACTAAATCCGATGACAAATGAGTACATAAAACTTCCCTCCTCCAAATCCAGAGGGAAAGGGGATCGCTACGGATTAGGATTTAGTCCTAAAACAAAGCAGTACAAAATAGCAAGAACCTGCTTTCTACCTGATGAATGCACTACCTTGGTAGAGATTTTTGCATTTGGCACGAGTCCTACTCATCGCCAATGGACACCTGTTGGGTTTTTGCCTAATCTTTCCATTTTTGACCGTGGTGTTTACTTCAATGGAGGCCTCTATTGGATTGGAGATGTTTGTGATTGTGATTGTGCTCAATCCAATTGCCGTTTTGATATAGAAAATGAGAAATTGGAGCAGATTTCTCTTCCCCGGGATGACGACCTTGCTGATTTCATTGGAGTCGTCAATTGCAGCCTTCATCTAACTATCTGCGCCTCGATGGAGTATGACGATAACGTTGAAGAGTACCAGGTGTGGAAGATGGAAGAAGACTGTTCATGTATTAAAGTATTTGGTCTTCAGGAAGCCAAAAATTTAGGGTGTCCTGGGCATGATCTTCCTTTGCAATGTACATGAATTTTTGTATATAACCTCCAACCCATCAAAGCTTGTGAAAATGGGAAGATGTTGTGTCTTTTTGGTGGATTCCATTTACTTCTGTATGACCCCAAGACTCAAAGGGTGGAGGTATTGACGGATCAAGATCTTAACAAACATATGTGTGTTCATCGGATTGACTTCTTCAATTTTAATTCTCTCTGCAACATTTTGGCAGGAAAGTGTTGAAGCCCTGTTTTTATTTTTATTTGTTTATTTATATATCATTAACGTAGGATATATATATATTTTTTTCTTTCGTTTTTGGAGATCATTTATGTGGCAGAGTATTTTTACATTTTTAGATGGTTGTTTGTTTTTATTTTTTCTAATTACCCTCCAATATTTCCAGGATTTTGTTCTTGGGGGTGTTCTTTTGATAAATTCTAATTAATATTCGAATTATATATATTATTTGCCCATTTATCAATCAAATAAATAAAATTAAAAATTAAAAATTAAAAAAAAAGGTCATATTTCCACCTACCGATTTAAATTTGGTCATTTATTTGGTTAACCCTTTCAATTATGCTTCCTAAACTCTGAAAAAGATATATTTTGGATTTTTGGGCCGACCCAAGTTTAGTGTGTAAGACGGACGTTATCCAAAATGAATTTCAAATCTCGAGTTTTACCTCTACTAAAACTTGAGGGCATCCCAAGGTATGATCCCAAAGATTCAGTTACCCTCATAGATAGAGTATTCCCCAAATACTGTTAGGTATCATAAGGAACATTTTTCGAGAAAATTACCATAGATTTCGAAAGGTTAACCGATTGGCCAGATGCCTTTTCATATTCTTTCAAAATATTTCTAAAATGCCCGAACTCCTTGGCCGCTGCTTTTTATGAAAATCAGACTGTCATCCGCAAAGAAGAGATGGGAGATTTTCGGACAAGATCTAGCTATGGATATACCAGCCAAAGAATTTGATCTATCTGATACCAATAGCGCATATAAGCCCTCAGAACAAAGTAAGAATAGATAAGGAGATAAAGGATCCCCTTGTCGAATCCCACGTGAAGGTTTGATAAACCCAAAGGACTCACCATTCAAAAGAATTGAGAATGTTCGAGAGGTCACACACTTCATAACCAAAGAAATCCAAGTAGAATGGAATCCTAGTTTCCCCATAATTTTGTGCAAGTATGACCACTCTACCCTATCGTATGCCTTGCTCATATCTAATTTAAGAGCAGCGTATCCCACCTTCCCTTTACGCTTCTTATAGAGAAAATTCAAACATTCATGCCCCAGGATCATATTGTCAGTTATTGATCTACCAGATATAAAAGCAGATTGGCTTTCATCGATAATCTCATTCAAAACAAGTTTAAGTCTATTAGCCAAAACCTTGGTAACAATCATATAAGAAACGTTACATAAGCTAATGGGTCGATAATCAGAGACTAACCTCGCCTGACGACTCTTTGGAATTAAGACAATATTTGTATGATTCCACTCCTTCACCGATGCCTCCGAGTTTAAAATATTCAAGCAACTGGAAATAGTTGTTTCTCCTACGATATCCCAATATTTTTGAAAAAATATTGCGGGGAAACCATCCGGTCCAGGAGCTTTCGTTGGAGGGAAGCTTCTAATAGCTGCCAAGACCTCCTCACGAGAATACAGACTTAATAATTGCTGATTCATCTCATCAGTGACTTTTTCGTTGAACATGACTAAGAACACCATCCATATCTCTTTGATCCGTAATGGATGAAGAGAAAGTTTCCGTGAAGTAGTTGTTAAAAGCTTCTTGAATATTTGCCTTGTCTGTTTGCCAAATCCCATTGGAATCCTCAACCCCCTTTATCCAATTTTGACGTCTCCTCATATAAGCTTTTTGATGAAACCAGAGAGTGTTCCTGTCCCCCATTTTAACCAGCCTTCTCTTGATCTTTGCTTCAAATACATCTCCTCCTCCAAGAGTAATTCATCAAGTCGCTTTTCCAGCATATGTATAACTGAGAAATCAATATAGCCACTGTGCCCATATGCCCGCCTTCAAGTGTTTATTAATCTATAACTTCTAATCTTTCAAGTGTTTATTATTAATTATTATTATTATTTGGAAAATATCTTTCAAGTATTTATTAGATACAAAATATATAAAAGTTTAAATATTAAACTTTTAATTTAGCGCATTTAAAACTTTCAACAACATGTTGCGGAAGCCGCCAAATAGATATATAAAGGAAGACAAAAATTTATCTTAAGAACCTTTGGCAAAAAAAAGTTGGGGTTGTGAAGGAAATTGTGAGAACTGTCAAGGGCAAAGCAAAAAATGAAGAAAATATAGACACACCTTCTTTAGTTCATTTTAGGTTTAAAAAATGATATAAAATGATAAAGATTTTAAATGTCACTCCTAACTTTTGGATGACGGGACTTAGAAGGTAAAATTTTATCCTCTTATAAAAATTGTCTAGAAGAAAATGTCACTCCTACTAAAATGTTAAACCTGATAAACATACTAATCTTGGATATCAAATATTCTACGGGAAACACAACACAGCGGAATCCCTGAAAACTTGTAGACCTACATGGGGTGCAGCCCTGACATAACTCAGTTAAGCAAATAACCTGATATAGATATCACAACCAAACCATATACAACTAGGGTTTATGCAACCACGACCTCTAGAACTTACACAAACCGTGAATTATTCAATCCTTACAAAACATCCACAATATACATAGACTCAATACACAACTCCACCCACGTACTGGAGCTTGGCCTGGAACTTTCAGCAGACGTTGGCAGTCTATGAGGCACCGGGAGCTCGATCTCTACCTGAAAGTGGAAAAAACATTTTGAAAGAATGAGCTATGAAGCCCAGTGAGTGACTAACTTTAAAACTCTAAATCCGGAAGTCAAAACACGTGATAAACCTTTTAACGTATAAATATGCTCAATCAAAGCGTTTAACATAAACGTGTAAGGATAAAGGCTTTCTAAAACATCTCGCAAGTTCGTCATTAAAAATCTAGCAAGGCATATCAAGTACATCAAACGTTTTAACTAACATGACCGATCTACGTTGTGTAGGACACGCCTAGTACAACCAACGTTTACTAGTCCTACGATGTAGTGGGGCCCGCTCAGCACTCACGACAGCATCGTTGTCACGGAGTACACTCAACGTCAACAACGGAATATAACCTATGTGCACACGGTACCCTATAGCCTCAGACTCAATATCTTAGTCATGTAGTCAATAGAAATCTCAGAAAATCACATGAAAACATTAAAACATGCCCGCTTATCGTTATCTTTCGTAAAACTTAAGCTTACTCAGCTTGCTCGTGAAAAACTGAAAATCATTTAAAAGTACTTGCTAATCCATACTTTACTTTAAAAGATATCGTTTCAGCTACTTTTCATAAAGTCATTAGCCACGTGCTCGTATATAAACCTCATTATAAAATCCAAGCTCAAAAATTATGCTTGAAACCGTTCATAGAAATCATGTGTCATTCATAGAAAAGCATGTAAAACATCTAGAAATGAGTAACCGTTGGAAACAATTTTCGAAATTCATTTTGTCACTCATAGTCTTAGCTAGTTCCCTGGTCTGTAGACTCGACCTATTTCCTCTTGGCCTGTCAAATAACCAAAACCGAGCATTAGAACCATAGATAGCTTTGTCTTTCCACGCTCATGAATTCCTAAACAATTGGATTCAGAATCACATTCACATTCTACTTTCCAGATTTTCCAGATTCTATACCCTAACTTCCAACACCCATACCTTCCAACACCCATACCTTCCTCAATATTTAACCAAAGTTAATGTAATACACATCAAACTCTTCATTTTCGAACACTATACAACTTACCTGAAGAAATGAAAACGAGATTCCCAACCAATATGCCCAGAAACGCCCCGAGCACAGACAACACAGATTCGAGGTTCTCTGCTACCCTTTCTCTTTCTCCTGAAATTAAACCTACTTCAAGTCATTTTTGGCTCACGAATTCTTCATGAAAGTTGTAGCAAATGGAATAAGCTTTCCAACCATACCAAATAGAGCTTCTGATTCAACTTGTACACCCCAGAATGCTCGAAACACCAGAGGAAACCAGAGATCCTCCTGCTTTGCTCGAAAATCCTGTGCTTTGTTTTCCATTCCAAAAACCATTAACCTTTCATACGATTTAGCTCAAGATTCCTTCATGAAATTTGTCAGAAAATGAACTAAAATTCAAGAAAATCAAACCTCACCTCTTAGTTCCTTTTGTGTAGCTCAAACCGAATAAAAAACCAGAGGTTGACAGGTTGAACTTAGATTCTGCTATGGCTGGCTTTGCAAGAGCTTTTCCTATCTTCTTGAACCTCAAAACCACGAAATTCTTCTTCCTCTTATTCCCTCACTCTCTCCCTCAAGCGCTCAGAAAGTTTTGATGTAAAATGATGAGGAATGATGGGAAAATGGGCTGAAAATAAGTTAGGTGGTGGTGGGTTTTCTTGCTGTCATTTTCCCATTTCCTTTCCTTTTCTTTTTTTTTTTTTTTCATTTCCTTTTTCCTTTCCTTTTCTTTTTCAATTAATAACTTCCAACCAATTTTAATCCAACAATGAAACCACAATAGATGACAAGAGGAAATGATCCAAGGAAAGTCTCGGGCTTACAAATGCTTTCAATTTACCAGCCATGAATTGAATGTTGTTTGTGCTTAGATCTAACTCGGGAAGAGGATTTAGCTTAGAACTCATTATGCATAACTAGGATTTAGCTGGAAATCGGGAGATAATAGTTAATTCTAGAAATCGTTAAAAAGGTTAGCCTCAATGCCTTGCATGTTTAATGAATTTAGATAGGGATATCAGGTTCATTGCATGTGGGAGAATCATGTATGCTCGGGAGAGATATTTGTGATTTTAGTATTCCAAGATTTATGAATCATAGCATGTCATTAATCCATGAATTAATCAGTAATCCCAATTGGTGAAATCAAATCCTTAAGACCGTTGTCATCATTAGATTTTCACTTTTCTTATTGTTTTGTGTTAGAATTGCTTTCTTTTTCACTAAAATTTGTTCCCTAAATAAAGTTGGACAAGATTATTTTCGGTAATTAGATTTGATTAAAAATCCAATTCAGATGACGACACTCGATTTCAAAATCACTTTACTATTACTTGACTCGTGCGATTGCGGTAGGAAAATTCCACATCTATATCATAATTGCATAAATAAAATAAGAGCACATTTATACCCAAAAATGAATCCAACAAACTAAAACAACTACATCAAACTCTAAGACAAACAACTAGCAATTCATAGTTTTAAAACTACAAACACTAATTGAAAGAAAAGCCATAAAAACAACAAGAGGTAAGGGAAAGAAAAAGAAAACTCTTGAATCTGTTGAAACTGACACGTTCCCGTCCCGTTCTCCACGTCTTCAAGCTTGGTTCCCACTCCTTGGCCTTGCTTCAGCTCCCACAGAAGGTCTCTAGTCGAAATTAGGGCTAATATCTAACCCATTGGACTCCCTTAATCCGTAGCACAAAGTGAGGAATATATAGGAAAATTGTCTGTAGCGTCGCGACGCTGTCCCTGCTACAACCAAAAACAGAGAAGGAAAATAAGCATGTTGAGACGCCCAGAAAGCAGCGTCGAGACGCTAGCTCTCGGATTTGACTCAAACTTAAGCCTCCAACTTTGATCCTTTTTGCTTATTTTGCCTCTTTTAGTGTCCCAAACACCCAATTGACTTTGATTTCTCCAATTAAGCTCCAATAATCAATTTCTACAAATGAACATTAAAGTGCATAAATTTGGCCAATTTACTCTCAAAGACTAACTAAAATAGATAGGGAACAATAGCTTGCTATGCTCGCTATCAAGAACATACCTCGAATGTTAAGTCCATGAAACAGTAAAGAATTTTCGCTAATATCAGCTATCTTCAACAACTTTGAATTTTTTTCTTGACAAAAGAGATAATTAAAAAATACCAATGCTCTAAAAAAACCAATACTTTCTCACATTGTCAACATAAAAGTGCATATGACTAGTTATCAATACAATCACCCCTTTCTAACCAAACTTGAAGGTTTTTTCAGCAGTTTGATACTAATATTTAAAGTGGAAAATAGATAAAATAGAAAAAAGATGATGTTGTTATAAAATGTAGGGTCCCAGGAAAATTATATCTATTATCACATCATTCAAAACTTGAGACTACATGCAAATCCTGTAACATAAGGTAACCAAACAATTTCTGGGCTACACCACAGGTAGACAAACCCATATGACATCTTGGTTATATTTGATGAAGAACATAAGATGTAATAGTCTATATCATTGTATACGGCCAATGAAGAACTGACTGTTAACATTTAGTATTTTAGATACATTTAAGAAATATACAAAATTAAGATGGTTAAAAGAGTTGTAGAACAATTTCTGTATAAGTAAATAATTAATTTTTTTTATATAGTCGACTTAATTCCGACTTTTAATTTAATCTAGGTAATTTCGTAATATTCAATTTGAAGTATAGATCATTAAGTTTATATTTCCTTCCTTATTTGAATTGTGCTTAATGAATATCACACTGAAAAGTATGCATAATAATAATAATAACAAAAAATCTACAAAATAAAAACAATGAGGTCCAAGTGTTAAACCAAATGTATGAATACTCAATCTTTTTCAACATACTCTCACCCAAACTAACAATTTTGATTTTGGCAAATAGTTAATTAGTTTTTCTTGAAACTCTAGAATCAAATCTTATATATGTGTGTGTGGAGAAGTTTAAATCTACAACTTTTAGATTAGATATTTATAATTAAACTAAACAAAAATTTAAACTTAATTTGAATCAATTCTAATCTAAATCTTATGCATTTAAATTTGATTCCAATTTGATTCCGGAGAACCAACCAACATAAAATAATCACAACATCCAATGAGTGTCTTTAAAGTAAAGTATCATTGAAAAACGAATAGTATTATTATTTGATATGAGTACAAAATAAATCTTGAAGGATGGTTTGAAAACACAATAAATAAATAAAAATAATAATAGTGTTGATAAAATTTTCATTCAACAAACCCAACTCACCTGGAATCTGTCTGGTAAACAAATTCTGGGTCAAATCAAGAACCTCGAGAGTTGAGAGTCACCATTGTTACTGCTTCCTGATGTTGATCCTCTCCTCCACTATTCCATGTTTTTAAATTGAGCAGCAATAATTATTTAGTGGCATTAACGACACAATCAGTATTTCATTCAACAAAACCTAGCATTCCATAATCAACAACTATTCAACTAATCTTTTATTTTGATTAGCCTACCTTCACAGAGAGAATCATTAATATAATGCATCTCTAGAATTGGAAAATTCCCCCTTCTTTATTCCATCCCTCCAAAATAAATAATCGTAAAAATTGCACCAACCAACCTGTAAACTGTATAGGTGAGTTTTGTTATAAGATTATATACTCAATTCTTTCTCTTAGTATGTAATTCAACCAAACATTAAAAGATAGTGATTCAAACTACGACCAGTTACTAAGGCTTTTGTAACGCCCCATGTTTTATTATTATCTAACCTAGTGACATTACTAAACTCCTATTCAAATTAACCGGGAGCTCCAAAAATTTTGGCAGCATAACGGCATACATAGGACGAAATCGAAATTTTTTAATCACCTGATAACACACAAAATAACAGTTTTATATTAAATCATTCCACCTCACAACTCTACAGAAACAACTTCATAATAAAATAAGAGTCAGATCTCGTATCTTCAACTAACAATAGAACCAAAATTCTTCTAGTGTAAGCATGCTCTTAACTTCTAGAAACAGTTCGACTTTATTAATCATTAACATATTTACATCCTAGCGGAAGCATGAAAATCAACACAAGTTTGAAAACTATAAGCTAATCCAACCTATATGCAAGATAAAGGTTCAACCTATCATCAACTAACAAAGAACTATTCTATCCAACAAAAATATAAACAAATAAATGGACCCCTGTGGTCATCCCTCAAGAACCTCCTCATCTACATCATCGAGCACACATAAAGCTCATCACCTGCGGTGAACCATGGGCACTTCGATTTGAGGTCAATTGACTAGTGGATAATCATCCAAAGCCCACTTTAGGTCCATTTGGTTGATGGACAACGGATAAATGAGGCTTAACCCTGCAATTTTGAAGACAAAAAGAAATGGGTAAACCATATTCGAACTCAAACAAGCGTGGGTCTTGATCCAGGACAGTTTTGAAGTTCAAAACCATATGGGCACGAGCTAAAACTTGGAAAGATCGAGTGGGTTTTAAGCCATACTTACTGAAACGCCGAACAATGCCATTAGAGGCTGGAAATCGCAGATCGTGCTGTACAGAAGCTACTTGCGAGGGACTTGCAGCATGGGTCACAATTTTCGACGAAAAACAACAAAGAGGGAAGAGTGACGTGGCGTGGGTTTTGCTTAATGGGAGAATATGAGGGAGAGAGGGGAGGCAACGACGCAACCGAGAGCAAGAGGGAAAGGAATGGCGACACAAGGCAAACAACGGTGAGGGCAGACGGCGAAGCAAAGAGGAAGAAGAAGAAACAGGGAGGCACGAGTTCTTGCAACCGACGGAGGAAAGACGCGGCGACGAGGAGCGGAGCAGCGACGTGAGATGAAACTGGCGGCAGTGAGGACGACAACGGTGTGGGGAGGAAAATGGGGGAAGGGGGCGGTGCAACCAACTTAAAGAAGAAGAAGGAAAAACAAACGCAGAGAAGGGATGGGCGGCGGCTTCACGCAAGGGAGAATGAGAGAGAGAGATAGAGGGAGAGAGAGGCTGCCAGAGGAGAAGAAATCGCGCGGGGGAGGGGGGGCAGATGCATGCGAGAGAGAAGAGGAGAGAGAGTGAGTGAAAGAAGAAGAGGGCTTGATACGATTTGCTTTTCTTTTCTTTTCTTTTTTAATCCCTTAATTCCCATAACTCCTAATTGAAACGGGAAAAAATGCACGACTCGCTCCACATAACCTCCAACTGCTCATCCACTTACGAAAGGAAAGAAAAAAATATCTCAAATTAAATTTCCAAAATATCAATTCGAGGATAAAATTAAATTCTACTTTTTCCAAATTATAATTTAAACCTGATTAATCCAAAATGGCATAATTTTGAAACGCGGGTCGTTACAGCTTTGGACAAACATAAACACTAAAGAAATAAAAAGTGAGAGGAGTAGCAATCTTCCCCAAAAACGGTGCCAACTGTTGATGGCAAAATCTTGCCAAGCAACTCTCCTGACCTTCACATGACACCAACGATGAATTTATTTAAATGGGAAAAATGTGGCCTGCAAAACAAGAGAAAATTGTGCACCGGTATGGTGCTTGCCACACCGACTCCGATGCTTAAGTCAGTTGGGAGATCATAAGTGAAGTAGGTAAATTAATAATGAAGAGGAAGAGAATAGATACTCAGTTGAGTCCCCTTACCTTGGGGTTAGTCTCTTGTATTTATAGTTGAAATTAGGGTTTTCCCCTTCCTTTTAGGAGAGGGAATAGCCACAATGGTATGATATTGTCCACTTTGGGGGCTTTGCTTTTTGTTCACCCCAAAAGGCCCTCAAACCAGTAGAGATAGTTGTCCTCCCTTATAAACCCATGATCATTCTTTTATCTAGCCAATGTGGGACTTTTGGTCGCACTCCCAACAGTTAAATGGATCACGAAACAGACTAACTATTCTGGTTTTTTAGTTTTTGTTTTTTTAAAATTAAACATATAAATACTACTTGTTCCTTTATTTTATTTTCTTTTATTATCTAACTTCTTTCCATGTTTTCAAAAACTAAGTTAAGTTTTGAAAACTAAAAAAAGTAGTTTTTGATTTTGGAATTTGGATAGAAATTCAACTAAGTCTGTTAAAAAAAAAATGAAAACAGAGAAAACAAGCATAATTTTCAAAAATCAAAAACCAAAAAATGGTTATGACGGGACTTACAATTTTGATATGAAGTGATAAGATCTTTATAAAAAAAAATGTAATATTAGTGTTTGAAGTGTTTGAATATATACTCTCCATTCATTTTTAATTACCAATTTCATTTTAAATTTAAAAGAGAATAGAGAAAAATAGGGGCCGTAATATTTAAGGTTATTGTACGCTTAAAATAATTTGTTTTATAAAGAATAACTAATCCAAATTGATTAAATAAAAATTAAATTTTATAAAAATGAATAGGGAAAAAGGAAAATAAGGACAAAAAAATTTTCTCAGAGAAATATTGTAAAATGTTTGTATTGTTTTAATTGAAAGTAAAAGGTACAACAAATGCATTGTCTAGTAATTATATATATATATATATATATATATATTTATTTATTTATTTATTTATTTGAGGCATTTGTCTAGTAATTATATATTGAAAAATTGTAATAGATAGAAAAAAAAAAACATTACGATATTTATAAATTTAGCTATGTATTTTTAGATTTGCAAATATAGCAAAATTTTTAAAATCTGATTTTCGATTTTTTTATTCCAATCTAACCCTTCTTGGTATATTAAATGATATATTAGTAGTATGTCTGGTATATTTTATATTTACTGATATACACGAAATATAAAGTACATCAATTAACTGATATACCAAATTTGATATATTCGAATATGAATACAATGATATACCTAATATACTAATTATATATTGAATATATATTGGATTTGATAAGCATAACCTTTGATATACCTAATTATGAGTATTTATATATGAATGATATACTTGATATATGAATGTTGATATATCAATGATATACTTGATATATTACTTTTATTTACTTATATTTGTTATGTTTCATTTTTTTATATTGAATTGTGTTGTGTTATTTACATACTTTAAAAGAAATGTTTGTCTTCTATACTTGTTATGAATTGATATATCTCATTTGTTTTATGTAACAACCTGTGAAAAAAAAAAACAAAAAGAAATGGGGGAAGTGGGCAACTTGCCCGGTCAAGGAGGGAAAGGGGGGAAAATTTCCCCCCCCAAATTTCGGTCAAACCGCCAGTTGAAAAAAAAAATCTTTTTTTTTTCATTTCCCTCTTCAGTCTTTGCCTGACTCTCTCTCACACACTCTCTCTCTCTCTCTCACACGGCTCCTTCTCTGCACGCACGCCGCCACCTCCTCCACTCTCCCTCGCTGCTCGTCGCCGCGCCATCGTCCCTCAGCCGCCTCCGTCGCCGTCACGCCGCCGCCGACCTCCGCCTCCGCCGCTTGCCGTCGGTAAGCTCTCTCTCTCTCTCTCTCTCTCTTTCTCTCGGTAATCTCCCTATCTGTATATCTGATCTCGCCGCGTTGCCGTCTATAGCTCCGTCGCCGCTTCCGTTGTCTTACGCACACCGTCGCTGCTGTCTTCATCCAAACAGTTGTTCGCCGCCTCGAGTCGCTTTAAATTTTGAGCGTTCGACGATTTCAGTGAGTGGGTAAGTAAGGTTAAAGGTGTTTTGGTCAATTTAACGTTTAATCATGGATACCCATTGATTTTGGTTATTGAATTTAATATGCCCATTGCGTTTGGTGATTAAATTGTTGGATTTAGGTGGATTTGAGAGCTTGGACAACAAGCGGTGTTTCTGTTTTGGTTTGCTAAAGAGCCTTGGAGTTAAGAAATTTGTTGAAGGTTGATCCAATATCTTCTTCGCTAAGGTAAGTAGCCAATTGGATTAAAGTTCTAAGTGTTGTCATGGATTTAACCAAGCATGGTTGGTTCTTCTTTTCTTGGAAGCATGAAAATAGTTAAGCATGCCTTGGTTAGTTGTTGTTTATAAAGTTCGTCTGCATGTAAGTAGCTTCTTGGGCATGAAGTATTTGGATTGTTTTCATTGTATGCTTCTTGGTGGTGAATTGGAGTTGGTTAAGTTTTTTGGCTTGGTTGAATGTTCCTTGGTTCGTGGTAATGCTTACTTAATTATGGTTTTACTTGGGCATGACTTAAGTGTTGATATGTTTGTAGAATTTAGTAAGCATGTTTGGGATATTTGATTTATGATTGTTCTGGGACGTGTTCGTGTTATGAAGGATGGGTTGAATATTCATTGGAGTGGTGAGTTGGAGTTGGGTTGATTTCTGACTCGTTTGCATTATAGAAGTGCATCGTTGTTGTTTCCAGGTGTAGGAAAATTTTGGGTTACCCATATGCATGTCGTTATGCTACCGAATTTTCGGTAGCATACGAGTGGTTTCAGGATTAGGAGTGTCGGTTGTCACCTCCATTTCTTATTCTTGTGATATGACTGAGTTGGGAAGATGCATATCAGTTGGCCTGCCAGTAAGCTAGGAAGAGAAATTGTTTGTGTTAAATAGGTTGCAGATAAAGATTAGTAAGTGTTAAGGGGTCCTAAAGGGGAAAAGAATTAAAAAAAAAAAAAGCGAAAGGAATAGGCTAGCGCCTTACAAGAGGGTCGTGTCAATTAAACACCTAGGACTGAGATGAAATAGACTGAAATGAGGAGCTTAATGGGCGGGTCTTGGCTTCGCAGTCTAGGTGCCATTTACTAACTGTGGAAGTTAATTCCTGACTTAAACCCATGAACGTCCCACCAGTGAAATGGTAGATTAGAGCGTTACGCGCCTATTAGTGCCTGGAGGGATGAGACTTAGCTCCTCTGACTGGGTGCCATCTACCATCAGTAGGAGTAGAGACCTCCCAAAACTCCCACATGTGCACTACCAGTGAGTTGGCAAACTTATACATATATATAGGTGAACTAATTGAGCACGAGACCCGAACTACAGACGAATGAAATGAAATGAAATGAATGAGAATGAGATGACCTAACCCTTAGGCCCTCAACTCGAATAAGATGTTAAAACTTTTATTGCTACTTACTGAGTATTTTCTTAAATACTCATTCTTTTCCCTTACATACAACTGCAGGTAGAGGTAAAGGTGTACAACACGCGTGACGGAGAGCTGCTGAGCCATGGATCTCCTTTAGGATAGTCTTCCGCATTTTTACGTTTTGTAGTTCTCCTTTTGAACTTGTATTGAATGATTTACGATTTATTCCGCTTTGAGTTTGGTTTGATTTACTAAAGGTTTCGTTTGTTCTGTTTTAAACTGGGATCCCAGATTGAAAAGTTTCGCAAATATCTAAGTATGATTTCTTCAAAGGATAATTTCTCGCTGTTCTTAGAAGTAGACTGAAATGCATGTAGTAACGGCCTTAGGATCTAGGCATGAAAAGTAGGGTCGTTACAGTTGGTATCAGAGCTCTAGGTTATAGGTTCTGTAGACTGGTTTACATCGTAAACCTTAGGTATGTCCATGGGTTATCAGCAAGCATCCGATCACGCCAGGTACACGTTTGATTACTTTGTAGTCTGTAAATGTTATATGTTATGTATGTTCGGAAAAGATTCATGTTGTGGGAAAAATATGCATAAGGTTTAGTACCTGTGAATTGTTTAAAGGATTCAAGCCTGTTGGTAAAATGATAAATTTTTGTGAAATAGATCATGCCTCCCCGAGCACAAGGACGTGGAAGAGGTCGAGGAAGAGGACGTGGTAGGGGTCGTACAACCCCTGAGCAAGTCGTGCCACCTGTGGAGCAAGAAGGAAATCTACAAGAAAACCCACAAGTGGAACAGCCGAGGCCTGTGGTAGGACCTGTCACTGTGGATATTCAGGCAATAGTTCAGACCGCAGTTCAGGCTGCAGTTGCGGGCGTGCTTGCAGGGCGACAGGCCCAAGCGCCTCAGAACAACGAAACCGCCTTATCATGGGAGGCTAGGTGCTTAAGAGATTTCAGGAAGTGGGACCCATGTCCGTTCGATGGAGCCTCAAGGGATCCCACGGTAGCAGAGTTGTGGCTGTCCTCCATCGAGACTGTTTTTCGCCACATGAATTGCCCGGAGGACCAGAAAGTGTACTGCGCCGTGTTCTTGTTACTAGATAACGCCCTGATTTGGTGGCAATCGATCGAAAGGACCTTAGACGTTAGCAACGGACCTGTCACGTGGGCTCAGTTCAGGGGGGAGTTTTTCAGGAAGTATTACCCTGCCGCCTCCCGATTCAAGAAGCAATCAGAGTTCGTGGCTCTTACGTAGGGAAACCGAATGGTAGAGGAGTACGAGACTGAATTTGCCAGACTGTCACGGTTTGCCCCTGTCCTGGTAGCTGTAGAGGCTAATAAGGTGGAACGTTTTATCACAGGCTTAAAGGAAGAGATTCAGGGCAATGTGGCAGCCCATGAACCCCAAGACTATGCCACGACAGTTAGGGTGGCACAGCTGGTTGATCGACGATCGTCAGCTGTCTCTTCAGAACCTTCCTCAGGTCATAAGCGAAGGTACAATCAGATGAGCTCGAACACACAGAGGGGTCACCGTTACCCTAGACGAGGTCCGCCCCAGGACCGTCGACAGAGAGCACAGAATCAGCCAGGGCCTAATCAGGATAGGCCATTATGTCAGACTTGTAGGAAGTACCACTGGAGTCGTTGCTTGGCAGGGACCCGTGTTTATTTCAAGTGTGGTTGGAAAGGGCATATTGCTCTGAATTGTAATCAGAAGAAAGCTAACTATGCCGACCAGCCGTCCAGTTCAAATCAGGAATCTGGGGTGAGACCAGCACAACATCAGGGCAAGATATTTGCCACCACCCGGCAAGAGGCCGAGGACCTTAATGCAGTAGTGACATGTACCATCCCTATCCTCGGCCACTATGCTTTTGTGTTGTTTGATTCGGGTTCAACGCATTCTTTTATTTCTGCATCGTTTGTAAGTCAAGCCAACCTAGAACTAGAGCCGCTAGGCTATGTTTTGTCAGTCTCAACCCCTGCGGGGGTAAAACTACTAGCTAGTGAAGCGGTGAAGGCCTGCCAAATGTTAGTGTCTGATCGATCGATGGATGTGACATTGATCACCCTTGATATCAGTGATTTTGACGTCATTTTGGGAATGGAATGGTTGGCTTCTAATTATGCCAACATAGACTGACATCGTAAGGAGGTGATCTTTAACCCTCCGTCAGAGGCAAGCTTCAAGTTTAAAGGATCGATGATCAAAGGTGCTCCTAAAGTGGTCTCCGCAATAAAGGCGAGAAAATTGATTAGCAAAGGAGCTTGGGGCTTATTGGCTAGCGTGGTTGACACCAGGAAAACCGAGACATCAATGACCTCAATTCCGGTAGTGAGGGAGTTCACAGATGTGTTCCCTGAAGATCTGACAGGACTACCACCAGCACGAGAGGTTGACTTCTGCATTGAGCTTGAGCCAGGTACTAATCCGATTTCTAAAGCTCCATACAGGATGGCTCCAGCGGAATTGAAAGAGCTTAAGGTCCAGATTCAGGAGCTGTTGGACAAAGGTTATATACGCCCCAGCGTTTCGCCGTGGGGTGCTCCAGTTTTATTCGTGAAAAAGAAGGATGGGACAATGTGTTTGTGCATCGACTACCGGGAGCTGAACAAAGTGACAATAAATAACAGATACCCTCTTCCCAGGATTGATGACCTTTTTGATCAGCTTCAAGGTGCAGCAATATTCTCTAAAATAGATCTACGGTCAGGTTATCATCAGCTGAGGATTAGAGAGGACGATATACCCAAGACAGCTTTCCGGACCAGGTATGGGCATTACGAATTTACTGTGATGTCCTTTGGGCTTACTAATGCTCCCGCAGTCTTTATGGACTTGATGAACAGGGTATTCAAGGAATTTCTGGATTCATTTGTGATTGTTTTTATCGACGACATTCTTATTTACTCCAAGACAGAAGAGGAACATGAGGATCATCTCAGGAGAGTCCTAATTACCTTAAGAACGAACAAGTTGTATGCCAAATTCTCTAAATGTGAATTTTGGTTACAACGAGTTTCCTTCTTAGGGCACGTGGTGTCGAAGGAAGGTGTCACAGTAGATCCCGCCAAAATAGAGGCAGTGACCAATTGGTCTCGACCTACTTCAGTCAGCGAGATTCGGAGTTTCTTGGGGTTAGCAGGTTATTACCGTCGTTTTGTGCAAGGCTTCTCCAGTATTTCCGCCCCCTAACTCAGTTGACTCGAAAGGGTACTCCGTTTTTGTGGAATGAAGCTTGTGAGGCAAGCTTCCAAGAGCTTAAGCAGAGACTAGTTTCAGCACCAGTACTTACGGTACCTGATGGCTCCGGGGAATTCGTTATTTACAGCGATGCTTCAAAGAAGGGATTGGGTTGTGTGTTAATGCAGCATAGTAAGGTCATTGCTTATGCGTCTCGTCAGCTGAAAGATTATGAGAAGAACTACCCGACCCATGACTTGGAATTGGCAGCAGTGGTCTTTGCTTTGAAGATTTGGAGGCACTATTTATATGGAGAGAAAATCCAAATCTTCACGGACCACAAAAGTTTGAAATACCTCTTCACCCAGAAAGAGTTGAATATGAGGCAACGAAGATGGTTAGAGTTAGTAAAAGATTATGATTGTGACATCCAATACCACCCGGGCAAGGCAAATGTGGTTGCAGATGCCCTCAGTAGGAAGACCGCTCATGCGACTGCTTTGATTACTACTCAGGCTCATATATTGGATGACTTGGAACGTGCAGAGATTATGATTGCAGTGGGCGAAGTTACAGCACGCCTAGCTCAGTTGACAGTTAAGTCGAGCATGAGACAGAGGATCATAGATGAACAACCAAATGACCCTGACCTTGTGGTTAAACGCAGTCAAGTAGAGGTGGGACAGGTGAACGAGTTTTCCTTATCTTCAGACCTCGGCTTGTGTTACCAGGGTCGCTTATGTGTACCTGGGAATGTCGATCTCAAACAGGAATTATTAGCAGAGGCACATAATTCACCTTTTTCAATCCATCCAGGAAGTACGAAGATGTACCATGATTTGAAACAGTATTACTGATGGCAGGGCATGAAAAGAGAGATAGCGGATTTTGTCAGTAAATGCCTTGTTTGCCAACAGGTGAAAGCCCCGAGACAGAAACCAGCAGGCTTGTTGCAGCCGTTGAGTGTCCCAGAATGGAAGTGGGAGCATATATCTATGGACTTCATCACAGGATTGCCTAGAACGGCCAAGGGTTACACCGTGATTTGGGTCATTATCGACAGACTCACCAAGTCAGCACACTTTCTCCCTGGAAAGCCTACTTACACTGTTGAAAAGTGGGCACAGTTATACATGACGGAGATAGTCAAGCTTCATGGGGTGCCGGTATCAATCGTGTCAGATAGAGACCCTCGGTTCACATCTAATTTTTGGAGGAGTTTGCAAAGAGCCTTGGGTACTCAGTTGCGTTTCAGTACAGCTTTTCACCCCCAGACAGATGGTCAAACTGAGCGGTTGAACCAAACTCTAGAGGATATGTTGCGAGCATGTGTCTTGGATTTCTCAGGTAGTTGGGATGCACACCTGCACTTAATGGAATTTGCTTATAACAATAATTATCAAGAAACCATCAGGATGTCACCGTTTGAGGCCCTCTATGGGAAGAGATGCAGGTCCCCTGTTTATTGGGATGAGGTCGGTGAACGTCAGTTGTTGGGACCTGAATTGATTCAAGCCTTCAGCGAGGCCATTCGTACAATCAGATCGAGGATGTTAACGGCTCAAAGCCGACAGAAGAGCTATGTTAATACAAGGAGAAGAGATTTAGAGTTTGATGTGGGTGATCATGTTTTCTTGAAGGTAGCTCCAATGAAAGGAGTATTGAGATTTGGAAGGAAAGGCAAGCTCAGTCCACGTTTCATTGGTCCTTTTGAAATTCTAGAACGGATTGGTCCGGTAGCCTATCGTCTAGCGTTGCCGCCTTCTCTTTCGGCGGTGCACAATGTTTTCCATGTCTCCATGCTGCGGAAGTATTTGACAAATCCAACCCACAGAGTGGACTTCGAACCTTTACATCTGAGCGAGAGCTTGTCTTATGAGGAGGAACCTGTGCTAATTCTTGACAGAGAGGTGAAGGTCCTTCGCAATCGCGAGATAGCCCTCGTGAAGGTCCTTTGGCGAAACCATTTGTCTGAAGAGGCAACGTGGGAGAGAGAAGATGAAATGATGGCCAAGTATCCAGAGTTGTTCCAGTACTAGCAACTTTCGAGGACGAAAGTTCTTTTAAGGTTAGTATGATGTAACAACCTGTGAAAAAAAAAAAGAAATGGGGGAAGTGGGCAACTTGCCCGGTCAAAGAGGGAAAGGGGGGAAAATTCCCCCCCCCCCCAAATTTCGGTTAAACCGCCAGTTGAAAAAAAAATTCTTTTTCTTTCATTCCCCTCTTCAGTCTCTGCCCGACTCTCTCTCACACACTCTCTCTCTCTCTCTCACACACGGCTCCTTCTCTGCACGCACGCCGCCACCTCCTCCACTCTCCATCGTTGCTCGTCGCCGCGCCATCGTCCCTCCGGCGCACACCACCGCCTCCGTCGCCGTCGCGCCGCCACCGACCTCCGCCTCCGCCGCTTGCCATCGGTAAGCTCTCTCTCTCTCTCTCTCTCTCACTCTCTCTCTCTCTCTTTCTCTCGGTAATCTCCCTATCTGTGTATCAGATCTCGCCGCGTTGCCGTCTATATCGCCACTTCCGTTGTCTTACGCACGCCGTCGCTGCTGTCTTCATCCAAACAGTTGTTCGCCGCCTCGAGTCACTTTAAATCTTGAGCGTTCGACGATTTCAGTGAGTGGGTAAGTAAGGTTCAAGGTGTTTTGGTCAATTTAACGTTTAATCATGGATACCCATTGATTTTGGCTATTGAATTTAATATGCCCATTGCGTTTGGTGATTAAATTGTTGGATTTAGGTGGATTTGAGAGCTTGGACAGCAAGCGGGGTTTCTGTTTTGGTTTGCTAAAGAGCCTTGGAGTTAAGAAATTTGTTGAAGGTTGATCCAATATCTTCTTCACTAAGGTAAGTAGCCAATTGGATTAAAGTTCTAAGTGTTGTCATGGATTTAACCAAGCATGGTTGGTTCTTCTTTTCTTGGAAGCATGAAAATAGTTAAGCATGCCTTGGTTAGTTGTTGTTTATAAAGTTCGCCTGCATGTAAGTAGCTTCTTGGGCATGAAGTGTTTGGATTGTTTTCATTGTATGCTTCTTGGTGGTGAATTGGAGTTGGTTAAGTTTTTTGGCTTGGTTGAATGTTCCTTGGTTCGTGGTAATGCTTACTTAATTATGGTTAAAGTGTTGTTTACTTGGGCATGACTTAAGTGTTGATATGTTTGTAGAATTTAGTAAGCATGTTTGGGATATTTGATTTATGATTGTTCTGGGACGTGTTCGTGTTATGAAGGATGGGTTGAATATTCATTGGAGTGGTGAGTTGGAGTTGGGTTGATTTCTGACTCGTTTGCGTTATAGAAGTGCATCGTTGTTGTTTCCAGGTGTAGGAAAATTTTGGGTTACCCATATGCATGTCGTTATGCTGCCGAATTTTCGGTAGCATACGAGTGGTTTCAGGATTAGGAGTGTTGGTTGTCACCTCCATTTCTTATTCTTGTGATATGACTGAGTTGGGAAGATGCATATCAGTTAGCCTGCCAGCAAGCTAGGAAGAGAAATCGTTTGTGTTAAATAGGTTGCAGATAAAGATTAGTAAGTGTTAAGGGGTCCTAAAGGGGAAAAGAATTAAAAAAAAAAGGGAAAGGAATAGGCTAGCGCCTTACAAGAGGGTCGTGTCAATTAAACCCCTAGGACTGAGATGAAATAGACTGAAATGAGGAGCTTAATGGGCGGGTCTTGGCTTCGCAGTCTAGGTGCCATTTACTAACTGTGGAAGTTAATTTCTGACTTAAACTCATGAACGCCCCACCAGTGAAATGGTAGATTAGAGCGCTACACGCCCATTAGTGCCTGGAGGGATGAGACTTAGCTCCTCTGACTGGGTGCCATCTACCATCAGTAGGAGTAGAGACCTCCCAAAACTCCCACATGTGCACTACCAGTGAGTTGGCAAACTTATACATATATATAGGTGAACTAATTGAGCACGAGACCCGAACTACAGACGAATGAAATGAAATGAAATGAAATGAAATGAAATGAATGAGAATGAGATGACCTAACCCTTAGGCCCTTAACTCGAATAAGATGTTAAAACTTTTATTGCTACTTACTGAGTATTTTCTTAAATACTCATTCTTTTCCCTTACATACAACTGCAGGTAGAGGTAAAGGTGTACAACACGCGTGACGGAGAGCTGCTGAGCCATGGATCTCCTTTAGGATAGTCTTCCGCATTTTTACGTTTTGTAGTTCTCCTTTTGAACTTGTATTGAATGATTTACGATTTATTCCGCTTTGAGTTTGGTTTGATTTACTAAAGGTTTCGTTTGTTCTGTTTTAAACTGGGATCCCAGATTGAAAAGTTTCGCAAATATCTAAGTATGATTTCTTCAAAGGATAATTTCTCGCTGTTCTTAGAAGTAGACTGAAATGCATGTAGTAACGCCCTTAGGATCTAGGCATGAAAGGTAGGGTCGTTACATTTTATTACTCAAATAATTAATAACATTGATATACCCGATTATGAGTAGTAAAATACATCAATGGTAGACTTGTTATTTTTTGAAAAAAGTCATTGATATATATTTTTAATTGTTGTTGTATTATGAAGGTCGTGGAATGCAAATTTTTTTATAAGTATATCAATAAAATGCAATTTGCAATTTTAAAAATATATCATTGGTGTAATAGTAGTATATCAATACTCGCTAAAAATGTAATTTCAAGTATATCATTAGTGTATCAGTAGTATGTTATTAAAATGATATATAGTATATCGATGATATAATTGCCAATCTGTGCACAGTTCAACTAGTAGAAGACATACACATTCAACCAAGAGGTGAGGTTGAAATTTCGTACCATACATATTGTCCCAAAATAAAGCTAATATATCTAATTCTTTATTAATGAAGTATATCAAAGACATCTAAACTAATGAAGGCTTATGTGTATACTTCATGAATGAAGGATGTTATGTTCGTGAAATATACACTTAATCTACTATATATTTAGTATATCAGTCGATTGATATACCAAATATCTAGTATATCAGTCACACTAAATAATTGAATAATTAGAAGTTTCATTATTTAAAAGTTTCATTTAACCTCTAAGTAACTGAAACTAGAAATTAAAAGGACATAACTGTGAAACTCCTTTTCCTTTTGTAAATTCTACTCATCTTTTTGATATCAAGTTCTGAAAGCCTTTCAGAACTTGGCAGTAAAAGTTTGTGCATCTCCCTCCCATCTTAGATATATATTGGGTTGCCCTTCAAGTTTCTAGCTTCACAATGAAATGAGGTCGAAGTTAGCCAAGGGTGACATTGATCAAAATTTGCAAACAGTTGGAAAAGAGAGAAAACTTATCGAATTGTCAAAAATTTATTTGAAGACAGACTGGCTCAATTAGGGACAAAAACACCAAACTGAAACCTGACTTTGAAGATTAAAATTCAATTCCTGGGATCACCATTACTAGAGAATTCTTCCATAAATAAGCCATTGATGAATTTGTGACAATTCATTCATGCTTCTCAAATGGTTTACAAGGGTGTGAAGAATGATTATGAGTCCATTTGATTCATTATTTATCTATCTAGGAATTATTTAGAAACTAAAAACTATATGCATAAACAAACTATATTCATTTTAGACATTTGTATCAAATGTTTGTTAGAAATTAAACCGGCTCAATATATTTTCTTTCATCTCATTTAGTCTTTATTTATCTTTTTTCTCTATTTTAAGGTGCAACTTGAATTCCTCGTCATTGCAAAGTTTTTCAAAGCTTGTACTTTAGGCACTGGGGCCACTAAAGTTGAAATCTTCGTCCAGTTTACAATCATTTATGGATATTGTTGCTTAAACTAGTAAATCAGCCATCAGCTTCCAGTGGAGAAGTGGTATGTGAACCCATTGCTTGCTGTTATCTTATCTAAAAAATTGAAAAGTCTGCCTTCTATTGACTAGTTTTCATATTATGTGCTGCTTCACAATGTTACATGATTTTTACTTAAATTTGAAATAGGTACCGCAAGATTAACTCACATGGCCTGCTATTCTAAAATACCCTTTTGATAAGAAAATTTAGAGATGCAAATAAGGGTAGTGTGGATAGGTGTTGTTTGCAACAATTTGGTTAAAAGTTTTATGTGGACAGCAGTGTATTGTTTTTCGTTTGCTTCAAATTTGTGCCAAGTAACATTGTACTGTCACACTGTAGCCCTCGTCATAAAGTAGTTCAACATCATGACATTTTTCTATGTAAAATCTTTAATTGATGCTTAAAAGGTGAAATCATGGAAGCTACATCATAAAAAATAATGTTCTAGGAGTTGCATGCTAAATCTGCTGCAACCACCAATACAACTTGATACAATCATTTTGGTCACCAACAGAGCTCAATGGTGGTTGCGCAATTTGTGCTTGGCAGCCAATAGCAACAGTTGTTTTTGCAGACCATGCCAACATCTGGTAATTGAAATCTTTTATCAAGTTATTGCTAGGTTCAGTTGACATGTCATATTTAGAAAACAAGGATCCATTTAGGTTTAATGACAATATTTGTGAGTGTATACATATTCTATGCTTTCAAAATTCATTCATCGATACCATGTTTTTAAATACTTTGTATTATATTAGTTAAGTCATTCTAGTTTAATTTTATCCATATTTCATCTTTCAGTTAAGAAAATCTTTAGAGTGACCTACTTTTATTACCATCTTTTGCTTTGTTTGCTGTAAAGCGGGGTCTGACGAAGCAAAAGAAAAACTCAAGAGACTTGGAGTTGATGAAGTTTTTAGTGAGAGTCAGCTTGAAATAAAGAATGTTAAGAGCCTCTTGGTACACTGGTCTATTTATTTATTTATTATGATTAGTAGGTAACAAACCAGAAGTGAGTTCAAAAGGCATGTTGTTAAGCATTATATGAAAATACAAAGAGACTGCTAGAAACAAGTAGCCAGAAATGAATGGAGAATCAAACTAGTTAAAAGGCTAGAATCCATATTTTATTTTAAAATTCAATGGTCTTTAGTGTAGTCACTCTACTAGTCTACTTTTTATGTTTTTTCAGACTTTGAGTGCAAAATAAAAATCTACTAGACAGCCAGAAATGAAGGGAGAAAAAAAATGATAGAACAATGGATCTTAGGGTCCGTTTGGAATACATTCCAATTTAAATGTTTTTCAAGAATGCATTTTTTAAAAAACATTTTGTATAAAAATTGTTTAGAATTTAAACACTCATATGTTTGGTTACATTTCCTCACAAGTGTTTTTATACACAAGCTATTGTATACTTAAAAAGTCTTTTAAAAAAAGTGGGTTTCAAGTGTTTCTCTCAAAATGGTTTATTTATCAATCTCATTTTCTAATAAGTAATTTTTAGTGGTTGCCAAACATTAGAAATTTTTTCAAAATGGTTTATTTTCAAAATTAAACACTTAGAAAGTTAAATCAAACACACCCTTACTGCATGAATAGGTGATTCATTTCAATGCTCATCTTGGTGTTCAAAAGCTTGGCAAGCGGTTGGAGCAATCTCTTTTCTTCTTTGGGCAGAAGTTCAAAATTTTGTTTTCCATATGGTTTTAGTTCTTGTGGCCTTTCAGATATCGTGGTTTTGATTTTGAGTACTTCACCATTAGGGTGCTTTGCTCATCAATGATGTATTTTGGCTTATGCTATCTTTGGAAACCTCTATTTTCTTTTTCATTCATTCATTTTGACCTCTTTTTCGGGTTCATATTCTTGAACTTTATTCTATCTTTTCATTGACTAATTAAAAGTTTGTTGTGTTGCTTCAATTATGAAGAATACACATGACAAGTAAGATCCAGATGCGTAATAATTGTTGTCAGTAGCCAAAGGTTAGGTAAGTTGTTTTTTCTTTCTCAATTGAAAAACCCTATTAACAAAGCATATTACCGATTCAGGTTCTTAGTCAAGAGACTCATATAAACATGCATGGAAGAGTATATCATCAAAAGGTACTACTTGTCACAATTTGAGTTTTTTCTTTAAGTTGGTATTGTTAGAGTGGGAACCCAACTTGCACCTCAATCCACATGTTTGATTTATAATTGTAGGCGAGTAAATTTTGTTTTGTTATCTTCTCTCTAAAGTTTGCATATTCCGAGGATGAATTGGTTTATGTTTTGAGTTATAATAATGGATTGTTTTGTGATTTCAAAGGATATCATATATAATGTGTGTTTAGAGGTAGTTTGCTTTTTAGGTTGCAACAAAGGTTTCATTTATGATTTTAGAGTAGTAATTTATGTGGCTACTAAGTTTTTTCTACGGTTTGATGGGAAAAGGAGATTCAATCAAGTTTGTGATTGTAGGCTAGTAATGTAAATTCTTTTCTTTCCCTAAAATGCTTTGTTTCATGATTTTGGATTTGGAGTTATGAGATTTTCTCTAAAGTTCCCAATTATGTCAAGTCATTTTAATAGTATAAATCATAAAGATGCAGCCTATTATTCCATATAATTTGTTATGTTTAGTTGTCAATGTATGAGACATTTTGAATTTATGCTCTTAAGTTTGGATAAGTTTAATTTAGATAAGTCAAATTTTAGTTAAGTTTTAGGCAAATCTATTATGTTTTGTAATTTTAGTTTTTGGGAAGTTACTTATTAATTATGTTTTGTAATTTTGGTTACTTAGTAAATTTAGTTCAATTTTGGATAAGTTAAAGTCATTTCTTGCTAGCGGGTGTTCGGTAAGTTTTCTTTCACACAAATGTTTCCACTCACTTGATCTCTACTCATCCTATGTACTTGGATCATGAAGATTGTAAAGCATCTTTGTATTACTCTATAATTTTAATTGTATACATCTTGTCTTTTAGAGCACATAATTAGATATGTGAGCACTATGATGTACATGCTTCTTCTTTTACTTCACAACCTTATAAGTTGTAACAATACTTTGAAGAAGATGAGTAATGTTGATGCCAAAATTTGGCCAAGGGGCTAACCTGACCTTCACGTGACATCAACGGAAAATTTATTTGAATGGGGAAGACGTGGCCTGCAAAACAAGAGAAAGTGACCTTCACGTGACATCAACGGAAAATTTATTTGAATGGGGAAGACGTGGCCTGCAAAACAAGAGAAAGTTAAGCACCGGTGTGGTATTTGCCACACCGACTCCGATGCTTAAGTCAGTTGGGAGATCACAAAGAAAAGCCAATAAAGTGATAGTATTAAGAAAGAAAATAGATACCAAGTGGAGTCCCCCAAACTTGGGGTGAACCTCTTCTATTTATAGCTGAAATTAGGGTTTTCCCCTTCTTTTAGGAGAGTGAGTAGCCCTAGAGATTGATTTAGGCCCGTTGGGCCTCCGTGGGCTTGTTTCTCCTCTAGGCTTCTATCATTCTGACTTTCTTAGAGCTAGGTCCAAATTTACCCATAACAAGTAAGATCCAAGCATATGGTTTCTTGATCACAACTATCACGAATCAATGTTTTCAATGTTTAAGAGGATTAATGGTAATTTCTCATATTCTAGTATCTCTTGTCCTTTTTCTAGGTTTGAGAATTGTTTGTTTATGTCATCCATGAATTTGTGGATGTGTCAACTAAGGAGCACGTCGTAAGTTGGTACAACACATGCCCAAAGCTACTAGAGAATGATCTAGATATTCACTAGTTGTTCCACACAAGTAAGACATCCATACTTGTTTGATATTAGCTCTCAAAATGTTATTTTAAAGTTCTCAAGTTTTGCATTGCTAAAACCTATTCTGTTTGTCCGGTCTCTTTTCTAGGCTTGTTTTACATCATAGTCAATTTTTTTTGTCTCAATTCAATGTGCCTTTATATGTCATTGCATGTTGCTATGGGATTGTTGACTATAAAATCTCTGGATGTTAGTGATAGAATTTAGACATTTAAATAATTAGAGTATGTATACAACGATATACATATTTTAATATTTTAATATATTTTTATTTAAAAAAATAAATAATATGAGTGGAAGAAGAAAGTGATGGGGAAGGAAGAAGAAGGATGGGGAAGGAAGAAAAGAATTAAAAATAAAATTAATAAAATAATAAAATTTTAATATTTTAATATATTTTTATTTAAAAAAATTAAAAAATGATTTTTTTTAATAAAATAATGGTGCCACGTCAGCAAACTGTTAGGGTTTAACGGCATAATTAACGACAGGGACCAAATTGCTCCTTATCTCAAACCTTGGGGGTAGTTTTGTTGAGTTTGAAAACTCAGGGACTAAAGTGTTACTTAACCCAAACCTTAGAGACTAAAAGTGTATTTTTCCCAAAAAGATAAGTGTACAATTTTTCCCATGAATGGTAACGCGATCAAAATGAAAAGGAAAAGGGGAGTTTTGTACAGATGACCCTCTAAAATAGGCGAAAATGATAAATGCCCCACCGTTTAAAAACAATGATATATGTCCTTTTGCTTGCTTCAGCATCCTAGTAAAATTACCATTTTACTTTCTACTCTAACCTCGCTCTCTCTCGCTACTCTCGTTATCATTGCTCTAACTTCTCCCTCTTTCTCTCCAATCTCTCACCCTCTCTCCAATCTCGCTCTTGTTTCTCGCTCTCACTCTCACTCTCACTCTTGCTCTCACTCTCTCTCTCTCCAATTTCTCCCTCCAATCTCTTACTCTCTCTAATTTTTCTCTCCAATCTCTTACTAAAATCTTTCACAATTTGTGAAAGTGATCTTCTCATTAAATGATAAAATGTACAGTAAAAGGGTAATTATAATAACCCTCAAATATCAGAAGATCAAATAATAATATTAATACAGAAGAATAACACAAACTACTAATAGTATACAATATTCTCCCGCAAACGAAAAACTCTGATAAGAGAAATCAGGGCATGAGTTTGGATCGCAACAGAGAAAAGCGAGCAGTGGTGAGTATGTAATACCTATTTCAATGTGTAATATATATATATATATATATAATAATAATAATCAATGAGTAGAGTTACAATTGGATTTAAAAAAAAGTATACAAAAAAAAAAAAAAAGAAACAAGAATTTCTAGACAAAACCCACGCAAGAGGCAAAGAGAGAGTAAAAGAGGGAGACTAAAAGAGGAGAAGAAGGATGGAGAAATGGCTATTTTGAGAGGATGGTAAGACATTTTTAAGCTATTCTTGAAGGGAAAATCAAGGAAGGAAGCTCAAACGTTGGATTGGAACCTTGGGTAAGTTCTCTAACTCTTGATTTAAGTTTCTCATGGGTTGTAGAGGTTAGATTAGTAGATTCTATTGGGGTTTTTCTTCCTTTGGGTGGAAACTTCATGGGTTAACTTGAAAGCTAAAGTGAAGGTAGTTGTGAAGGATTGAAATTCCGTAATTTCGTAACGCGGAAGCGTGATTGGGACCGATTCGTAATTAATTTTTGTTTAATCTAAAACACCAATACATTGGCAATAAACTTAGAACTATTCTAGATTTATATTAAGGTTAAGCATACAAAAATATTAGATCTAAATCTAATTTATATAGTAACAAGTTACTTACTCTCGTTGACAACTCTAATTAAATTCACCAACTGTTTGTGAAATAATCACGAACTATTGTGAACACTACCACTATGACTACACCGGTATGACTCTAAGACTACTAGAGGCAGGAGACTGGTGGGAGCCTTTGGGAGAATTCTCTGAGAGTAGGAGAATGAATAAGATGTCTTCCACCCCACCCCAGGGGTCCTATTTATTTATAGGTAAAGGCCAAGACATTTTTCCTAATAGGAAAATGAAGACCTTTTCCTAATAGGAAAAAGGTCTCTAATTTTAATAAATAATTAATTAATTTCCCTAATTAAATATCATATATTTAATCTTAGGAATTTTATTAAAATTAAAATTAATATGAATCCAATTCATATTAAATTTATTTGAACTCTTTCAAATATTTTCTTTCCTAATAGGAAAATGTCTCTAATTTTAATAAATAAAAACTAAAATCCATAATTAATTAATTTTCCTAATTAAATATCATATATTTAATCTTAGGGATTTTATTACAATTAAAATTAATATGAATCCAATTCATATTAAATTTATTTGAACTCTTTCAAATATTTTCTCTCAAGAATTAAAATTTGAAATTAATTAAAAAATTATATTATAAAGTTTCATAAACTTTATATTATAATGCATCAATATACATTATACGATTCCCCAAATAAATTGAACACTTTCAATTTACAATTTATACTTAATTGCCTCAAGTCTCTTTACGAGCTACCTGTGAGACCTAATGGACCTACAGATCAGAAGCTCCAACGATACGAGACTAATTGGCCAAACTCATTAACCAAGTTTAGTCAACATTCGTTAACTGTGGGTCACTCCACTAAAGACTCACAATTGCACTCTTCTCACTGTAGAATATTTCTGTGTCCACGAATATCGACCAAGCAGTAAGTCAATCCTTTACGTGTGTTCGTAACACCAGCTGAGTCAAATTACCGTTTTACCCATGGGTTACCTCTGGTTCCTTAAGTACCATTGATTCCTCTAATGAAAAAGGTTTTTAGGGTCCAACCACTAAACAGGAGTTCCTCTCGGGCCAGGAGAGGATGGCGCGCCTTTGTTCAAGCCCCGGAATCAGCCCTTAAGGGAACACACATCTACTTACCCCAATAAGGGAAGGAGTGAATTCCATCTTATACTGTTATGTTCCTAGCCCCCATTCGGTCTTGCTCCTGAAATGGTAGGATTATTGAGTCGGCGAACTGGCCACTCTCACCCATACAAATCTAAGGACAATCCCTCCTGAAAGGGGTTCATAACAGACTCAGGATTGAGATTGAGTTACCTAGGTCATCCTATTGAAATAAAAACCTAAACTAGTTAACGACGTTACATCTACTGGTTACTATTTTGTCGTCCGGTCTTATGCAAACTCATTGCATAGGATACCCCCACCAGCATGTCTCCTACATGGATGCTTTGGATCATTGCATCTGTATCAAATACAAGGTGGGTCGTATCACATAGTATCACCAGGATAAGGTACCCAACCTTATCCCTATACTATAGACCTTTTAGGTTGTTACTTGGACACTGATCCTCGTATGTCCCCACATACTAGTCCAAATTTCATTTAAACAAACTTGGATCTTAATTTATTGGATTTAGGGTATATTAATGCAAACTCGATTATTCAATAACCAAATTACTGAATTACTAAAATAACGCTTCATTGAGATCGATTAATTTGTTTCATTTACTATTTACGAGTTTTAGGGCATAAAACCCAACAACTCCTACTTGAACTAAAACTCTAGTGGACAATGTACATCAACAATCAAAATTGAATGAATAATCATTGAAGTAGGAATAGTAGTTTGTATTAATACTGTATAATACATGAAAAGTACAAATATAGATAAATACAATAAACTAGGGCATTCACAATAACCATTACACTTCTCCCACTTGCCCTAGATTATTTTATATACATATCTCATAGACCTAGACCCTCTAGATGACCCTCGAACACTTTAGGAGTGAGAACCTACGTAAATGGATCAGCAATATGAGCTTGCCTCTTTTGTGACTGCGAGGTTCTTTAGAATTTTCCACTGCACCATTATTATCACAGTAAAGGGTGATTGGCAAGTTCATATTTGGAACAACTTCCAAATCCATCAAGAACTTTCGTAGCCATACAGCCTCCTTAGCTGCTTCACAAGCAACGACATATTCGGCCTCCATGGTGGAGTCTGCAATGCATCCTTGCTTGATGCTAGGCAAGACTACAGCTCCCCTGTTGAGGGTAAATACTGACCCTGATGTGGATTTCCTAGAATCCTTATCAGTTTGAAAATCAGAGTCTGTGTATCCTGTAAGGATCAAATCCTTAGAGCCATACACAAGCTGATAGTCCCTCGTTCTCCAAAGATACTTGAGGATGTTTTTAACTACAGTCCAGTGGTCTAACCCTGGATTGGACTGGTACCTGCTGACTATCCCAACTGCATAGCAAATGTCAGGCCTAGTACACAACATGGCGTACATAAGACGGCCCACAGCTGAAGCATAAGGGATTCGTCTCATATCCTCAATTTCTTGAGGTGTCTTAAGACACTGTTCAATAGACAAATGAACTCCATGCCTAAAGGGTAGTAAACCCCTCTTGGAATTCTCCATCTTATATCTAGACAACATCCTGTCTATATATGAGGCTTGAGACAGGGCTAACGTTTTGTTCTTACGATTCTTGATAATTTGAATCCCTAGGACATATTGAGCTTCACCCAAATCTTTCATTTGGAACTCAGTCGATAACCATTTTTTTAATGTCAGGTAGATATTCTACATCATTCCCAATGAGTAAAATATCATCTACATACAACACCAAAAAAGCTACTGAACTGTTGATAATCCTTTTGTAAACACAAGGTTCATGAACGTTCTGGTCAAAGCCATAAGATTTAACAGTAATCTCAAACCTTATATTTCAAGATTTGGAAGCTTGCTTCAACCCATAAATGGATCGTCTAACCCTTTGGGTATAACCCTTTGCCACCAGTCGAGCTTTGAAAGTCTGCACTTTCCCAGCTGCGTCTCGTTTTCTCTTATAGATCCATTTGTACCCTATGGGTTTAACCCCTTCAGGTAGGTCTACAAGATCCCAGACATGATTGAAGTACATAGACTTCATCTCTAGGTCCATAGCTTTGACCCACTGGTCATGGTCCACATCATTCATTGCCTGTCTAAAGGTCAATGGATCCTCGATTCCATCATCATATATGACAGCTAGAGTTTCTGCTAAATCCAGATAGCGTTCAGGTTGAGTAACAACCCTCCCACTACGTCGAGGCATTCACAACTGTTGAGAAGGATGGGCTTGACCAGATGTACTGGGCTCATCTACAACTCTTGTTGAAGGTCCAGTCTGTGTACTGGGCTCATCAACAACCCTTGTTGAAGGTCCAGCCTTATCAACAACTCTTGTTGTTTCATTCGTAGCTTCACCAGAAAGTTCACTTAACACCATTTTACTGTGTGGCTTGTGTTCTCAAACGTGGTCTTCTTCTAAGAAAGTAGCATTTGTCGAAACAAACACTTTATTTTCTTGTGGATCGAAGAAGTATCCACCCCTTGTTTCTTTTGGGTAGCCTACGAATAGGCATGATTTTGAACGTGAATCCAATTTCTTTGGGTTTGCCACTAGCACATGTGTAGGACATCCCCAAATTCTGAAATGACATAAACTAGCTTTACGCCCTCTCCAGAGCTCAAATGGTGTTTCAGAAACACTCCTTGAGGGAACTACATTCAAAATATAAATTTCAGTCTCTACTGCATAACCCTAAAAAGAATTAGGCAGTTGAGCATAGCTCATCATAGATCGAACCATGTCCAACAAGGTTTTGTTTCTCCTTTCAGATACACCATTTTGTTGAGGTGTACCTGGTGCCGAGAGTTGAGACGAGATTCCATGTTCTTCAAATAGTTATGGAATTTTAAGTCCAAATACTCTCCACCTCGATCAGATCGAAGTGTTTTAATGGTCTTACCTAACAATTTCTCAACTTCAGTCTTGTACTCCTTGAACTTTTCAAGGGCTTCAGACTTATGAGTCATTAGGTATAAATAACCATACCTTGAATAATCATCTATGAAAGAGATGAAATATTCATACCCTCCTCGAGCTCTTAGATTCATTGGACCACAGAGATCCATATGTACGAGTTCTAAGGGCTCCTTGGCGCGATAACTTTTTCCAGTAAAATGTCGTTTAGTCATCTTACCTTTAAGACATGACTCACACAGAGGTAAAGTACCATCTTCTAACTGGCTTAGAAGTCCGTTCTTAACCAATCTCCCAATCCTATTGAGATTTATGTGGCCAAGTCTCAAGTGCAAAAGATAGGTACTTTGAGAAACTTTCTGCCTTTTTGGTTGAGTCTCGGTTGTTTTAAACATTTCATTGTTCAAAATAGCCCTAGACTCTATTGGTCTTAAAACATACAAATTGTTCTCCATTTTTGCATAATAGATTCCAGTACACCTTTTAGTAATGAAAGCTTCATTCACAGAAAAGGACACTGAATATCCTTGTTCTAGCAAACAAGAAACAGAAATCAAATTTATTTTTATTTTGGGAACTATATATACATATCTAATAACATATAGTGTTCCCTAGAGAAGAACATTTTAATATCTCCCATTACTTTAGCTGAAATGATCTCCCCAGTCCCAACTCTGAGAGTCATTTCCCAGCATCCAACTGTTGCCAGGAGCTCATTCCCTCAAAGGAAGAACATACGTGATGAGTGGCACATGAATCAAGGATCCAGGTTGTATCATCATTTTCCACTATACACGTTTCAATGACCAATAAATCAAATTTATTTTCATTGAGATGTGCTAAGCAGTCTATGTCATATTCATCATGAACAATTTCAGATGAATTAGACATGTGGGCTTCAGGACCGTCCTCAGTTAAGACCAATTCCATGCAATTAATGTTTAAGTTCATTTTCTTAGTTGTATTAGAAATACTAGTTTTGTAGTTGGCGTTATTCGAGGCATACAAAGAACGTATCATTGCTGAGAACAAACAAATTAACTTAATAAGTATTGTTGCATTAACCCATTACACAAAATGATATTTTTATGGGAAAAATACACTTTTAGTCCCTGAGGTTTGGGTTAGGTTTCATTTTGGTCTCTGGTTTTTCAAGCTCAACAATTTAGTCCCTGAGGTTTGGTTTTAGTTTCATTTCGGTCCCTCAATCCCTTTTTGCGTTAGTTTCTAACGGGTGGATGATGTGGCACTGTTTTTTTATTTAAAAAATTATGTTTTTTTTAATTTTTGTAATTAAAAATATATTAAAATAATAAAAATATTATTTTTATATTATTTTTATTTATTTCTCATTCCCTTATTTCTTCTTCTTCACACCACAACAGGTCTTCACACCCACGCCGACCGACGACTTCTTCTTCACACCCACGTCGACCAACGCCTGATGACCGCCATATTGGGTTTTATGCCCTAAAACTCGTAGATAGTGAATGTAACTATTGACCGGATATTAATGAAATAATATTGATATATTTTTCCATTAATTGTTATTAGTTATTTTATATTTGTCTTTGCCTAAAAATAACCCTAATCCAATAAACTAGACATCCAAGGCTGTAATATGTGTCTTGAACTATATGTAGCGACATATGAGATCATTGTTCAAGAAACAGCCTAAAGGGTCTATAGTATAAGGATAAGACTGGGTGCCTTATCCTGGTGACACTATGGATACGACCCATTTTGTATTTGATACAAACGCTGTGATCCAACGTGTTCGTGTAGGAGACATGCGAGTGGGGGTATCCTATGCAATGAGTTTGCATAAGACCGGACCGCGAAATAGTAACCATTGGTTATAACACCGTTAACTAGTTGGTTTTCTATTTCACTAGGACGACCTAGACAACTTAGTCTTAATCCTGAGTTGATTATGGACTCCTGCTCATGAGAGATTGTCCTTTGATTTGCATGGGTGAGAGTGGCCAATACGCCGACTCAATAAGCCTACCATTTTGGGGACAAGACCGAATGGGGAGCTGGGAACATAATCGTGCAAGATGGAATTCACTCATTCCCGAATTTAGGGAAGCAGATGAGTGTTCCCTTAAGTGGTTACTCCGAGTCTTAAACAAAGGGCCCTACCCTCTCAATGGCACGGAAGGGTTTTTCTGTTTGATGGTTGGACCACAAACAGGTTGTTCATTAGAGGAGGACTGGTACTTAAGGAGATAGAGGTAACCCAGGGGTAAAACGGTAATTTGACCCAGCTGGTGTTACGGACACTCGTGAAGGACTAACTAGTCGATATTAGTCTAGATCCGTGGACACAGAAAATATGTCTGCAGTGAGAAGAGTGCAACTGTGAGTCTATAGTGGAATGAACACACAGTTAACGAATATTGATTAATGTGGTTAATGAGTTTGACCAATTAATCTCACATCGTTGGAGCTTCAGATCTGCAGGTCCATTAGGTCCCACTGGTAGCTCATAAAGTAATTTGAGGCAACTAAGTAATAAATGTAAATTGAAAATGTTCAATTTACTAAGGGAAACAAATATAATATATATTGATATATTATTATGAGAGAAATTAATATTTGAAGAAATTCAAATATAAATTTATGGAAGTTTGAAAGAGTTCAAATAATGAATTAATTAATTTAAGGCCTAAAATGTGTTTGGGCAAATTAATTAATTCTAGGCCGGAAATTAAATATGTGATATTTAATTGGTGGTTAATTAATTAAAGAATTCATTAACCGGGAATTAATCAATTATGGAAATAATTAATCACTTAAGGAAGTGATTAATCATTTATGGGAATGATCTAATCACTTATGGAAGTAATTAGTCATTTATGGAAAAGATTAATCAATTGTGGAATTGATTGATCATGATTGATTAAATAAGGAATAAGATTGAATCAATTTTGGAAAAGATTGATTTAATTGAATATTTTATTCATGGCCTCTCTTCTATAAATAGAACACTAGACCTAATTGGTCCAAGAGACTTGACACTTTGCTCTTGCTCTTAGACTCTCAAGACAAGACCTGGAATTCTCTCTAGCCTCCCTCTTAGAGAAAGACTCTCACAAGTCTTTTGCCTCCTAGACCTAGAGTCATACCGGTGTAACCTCTGTGGTTATTGTGTCGTCCAAAGAAGAATTTTTAGCGATCACAAGCAAAAGGAGGCTGCTGCGTTTTGTTCGTTGGAGCGTCGTTGGCGAAGAACGGTCAAGTCTACAACGGTGGTTTGTAACGGTTCTTCCTCTTTTATTTAGAAAAGCATGAAAATAAATTTGGATTTATTTTTAGCATGTTTAAACCGTTTTTTCCAGCAACTTTAAAGTATGTTTAAAGTTTGATTGAGTTTTCGTAACGGTATTTTAATATTAATTAATATACGGCATAAGGTCCAATCGATGTGCTTCCTCTGCGTGGGGACTTTTATTCCCTTCACGCCGGTAGTCTTTTTTTTCTGAAAAGAGGAGAGGGCTCGATTAATTGAGTAAAATTAAAATATTTTTTTTTCTCTATTGCTCTCTTTCGGTTTTGCACGCACAAAACTCCCCCCAACTGTCCCTCTCCCTCACCGTCGCACCTCACCACTGCCAATCAACGCTGCCACCTCGCATCGGTGGGCATAGCTGCCGTTCATTCCAGATCTGGTAGCAGCAAACCCACGAACAACAGATCTCGACGCTTGTTAAGGACTAAACTCGTTCCAGATCTGGTCTGTGTGAGCGACATTCAGGCTGAACAATGACTGAACGCGCGACGGGTGTGAGTGACGGCCGACGCTGGTCTGGGTGTGGACGTGGGTGTGAGCGATGGCCGACGCTGGTCTGGATGTGGGCGTGGGTGTGAGCGGAGAACGTGAGATTAACTTGCGGGCGGGAAGATTAACTCGCTGTAGGCGTCGGTGTGAGCGACAGACGTGAAGATTAACTGGCGGACTCATCGGATCTGTGTGTGGGAGTGGGTTTGAACTCGCGGGCTTACCGGAAATCTTCTAATTTTCAGATCTGTTTTTTTTCCTCTTCTCTTTGGAAACGAAAAATAGAAGGATGTGAAGATGAAGAGGAAGAAAAAGAGAAGCGACTTCCTCTTCTCGTGAAAAAAAAAACTATTTACGGTCACTGGTCGGCGTGGGTGTGAAGAAGAAGCCATCGGCCGGCGTGGGTGTGAAGAAGAAGTCCTGTTATGGTGTGAAGAAAAAGAAATAAGGGAAGAGAAATAAATAAAAATAATATAAAAAATGATATTTTTATTATTTTAATATATTTTTAATTAAAAAATTAAAAATTATTTTTTAAAAATAAAAAAATAGTGCCACGTCATCCACCCGTTAGTTTTTAACGGAAAAATGGATGGAGGGACCAAAATGAAACTAAAACCAAACCTCAGGGATTAAATTGTTGAGTTTGAAAACTCAGGGACCAAAATGAAGCCTAACCCAAACCTCAGGGACTAAAAGTGTATTTTTCCCTATTTTTATATTAATCCAATCAATTTAGCAAAAGTAATGGTCGACCCATAGAATAAACATTGATTTTGCAACGATACTTCAGAGGTTTAGAACAACAGCTACCGTAGGGTAGTCAACTACTCCTCTGAATTGAGACAATCGCAGCCAATCACTATTACCGAAATAACTCATATTCCAATAGTTCTTAGCTACCGTTTTTTTCGGTCAGGAAATGATTAACACCTTAACAATTTCCCGTAAGTATGACCCTCTATTTTTCAGATTTCAGAGGTCGGCCCCAACAATGCTACCGTAGGGAAAGTCAAAGTTGGAAATAGACCTAAGAAACCGTTCCGACACCCATGATCAAGCCCTCCGTAGGGTGATCGCTCCCAGGGTGACTGATAACTTTTCAAAAGGTAGTTATTTAGGCCTTATTTCTATAGGGATTTGTGTGTCTTTTGTGCTTTATACGGTTGCTTTTAGATATATATTATATATTTTAACCCATTTGGAAGAATGGAAGTTTGGAAGTTATTTTGTGCAGAATGCATTGCTGAGCGACTGGAGGGAGCAAATCATGTGTTTCAACCCCAATGAAGCGCGACCGATCAAGCACTAGGCAACTAGCTATCCCTAGCTCAGTCACTGGCGTTCACCAATACACAATGATCGTAGTGTGGATAATTGCCACACACTCTCTAAATCATCCCTGAAACTAGAGAGAGATATTCACACTGGCTGGCCAGGTGGGCATAAAATGTAAATAGGCACAACAATTAACCAAGATGCAATAATCAATATATTACTAAAGTTTAAGCACAACAACTACATATTCCTAACCAACACCTTAAGCAACTTAGTTCATAATAAACTTGGAAACATGAATTACAATCTGAGTAGGCATGTCCATAGTTACAAGATAATAAAGAAAATAACAATCTCCTCAACCAGCTTGTGAACAATGGTGTTCTTGGTAATCTCTAATCTCTCTATACTACTTGGCTTCCAAACAAAGATGAAATGCTTTTGACTTTGACGGCTACTTCCTTTTATAGAAGGATGGGATGCTTGAATTAGGTCAACTAGGACACGTGTAAGGCTCTCCTTGATCCTTTATCACGAGAATAACTCAACAAAAGTTGGTTGATGAAGTTGGCTAACGAGCTGTGACGTGGCAGTCTTTCTCCAAGCTTTGCTGCAACATAGAATTTGCTCCCTCAAGTCGCCCAACAACATATTCTGCACAAAATGATTTCCAAAGCTTCCATTCTTCCAAATGGGTTAAAACATGTAATATCTCTCTAAAACCAACCCTATTGAGCCTTAAAGACACACAAATCCTTATGTAAATGAGGCCTAAATAACTACCTTTTGGGCAGTTATCACACCCCCAAACTTGAACTATTGCGTTGCGCACTCAAATCCTCATTCAATCTTCCTGACCTAAATCTTCCTCTTCATCTTCCTTCTCAGCAGGCGGCGGTGGAATCTAGGGGTTCAGTAAGTTTTCGGGGAATGCAGGGAGGGTTGGATATGGCTTTGACAAATTCTCCTGTAGCGCCCTCTTCAAACCAGCATCACGATTCTTAACATAGGTCCAGAAGGTTAAAGTTTGCCTTTCAGCAAACTCCTGCCTACTGGCCAACAGTGCCAGTTGTTCTAGAATCGTATTCATGCTGTAGATTAGCCCTCCTTGTCGTATCTCCTACGTATGTTGGAGCCGCCCCAAATTGGGCGTATCAATGATCCCCTTATAAAATAAAATTACATCATTCTCATCCACTGGAACCCTTGCGTTTCTACACATCATAGTAATTGTATTTGGGAAGAACAACTTCCCCACCTTCTTTTTCCAGCAATCAACAATCTCAGAAGAAATTATTTTTCCTACATCAATACTCATCGAGCGAAGAATGACAAAGGCAAGCAATACCCTGTCCCGAGATACTGTGGAGTCGTGAGTTGTCGGCAGTAAGCGTAGCCTAATGAAACCCATCCAAGTGTTGGCTTCACTCTTCAAATAAGCAGCTTAAAACGTGTGCTTCCGCGTCTGCGACACCCTCCATTGAGCACCCTCAATGCCAACCTCTCAGACAGCCGCACTTAATTGGTCGCTAGATGGTGCAACCATCATCTCATTAAAAACTACATGTGGAAAATCCTGGAGATTAAACAAATCATTAATGACTTCTGGGCTCCACTGTACAGGCACTCCTCGAACTATAACATTAAAGTCATCCTTAACCTCAAGATTAGCGTAAAATTCCCGAACAATGTTGGAATTGACAAGTTTTGGTTTCGCACAAAACTGTCTCCACCCAAGGTTCGCTATTCCAGACTCTAAGAACCTGGGCAAATCACTGCCAAACCCTCGTTCGAACAAGAAGTCACGTTTCAGCACCTCCTGGTATTTTGCTCGAGCAAGGTCGTTGACGAAGCGAATAAAAGGCAACCTTGGTTCCTCAATCTCACCAGTCTCACCCGATGCCTCAGCAATTCCTTTGCCCTTGTCTTCTCTTCGCTTGGGTAGAATCTCTTCCTCAGCCATTTTTGCTTATTCTTCTCTCGTCTTCTCTTCAGCTTCCTTCTTCTCTTGTTCCTCTCTCTCTGTATTGTCTTTTTCAGAGTCAATAGTTGGGGGCGAGGGGGTATCAGTTCGAACTACCTGAATACGACCGGCTTTCCGCTTAATGCGACGACGCTTAGGTACCTCCGGCATGATCAACTCCACTCGAGCCTCTTGAACTGGCTCATTCTCAGTCGCAATCTCTGTCTGCGCACTTTTTGATCCTCCACCCGAACTTCCTCTTTATCCGCAACTCCCTGCTCAGCCTGTTCTAGGTTTTTTTCTTCTGGCTCTCTTGGGTCTTCTTCCACTACTGTGGCAGCAACCTCATCTGCTGCCTCCTGGACCTCTTCTTGATCCGCTTTCTGAACCTCAGGAGTAACTGGTATCTCTTCTTCCTCATTATCCCTCTCTTTTCTCGCTCTCGTTTTGGCCATTGAAGGTTCAAAGGGTTTTACAGAGAATGAAATAGGAAAAGAAAGAATGCAGATGGCAAGATTGAAACAAAAAGACGAAGTGAAACTTACCTACCAGAGGCTGTTAATAAATAGGGCTCCAACAATTTGAAATCTTAACCGAAAAGATTTGATCCCATTAAATTATATTACTGTTTAATTTAAACCATCAACGGTAAAGTGGTGAATTTTAATCGCCCATGGTAAATCATTATGCGCTGTCAACTAACCAGACCGTCAGATGATCTTTATGGAACACGTGGCCTCATCAAATGACGCATGCAAATTTACCTGCGAAAATTTAAAGAAAATCCCAACGGTTAAAATAATAAATTTTCAACGAAATCCCTTTTGATTCGGATGATTTTGCTCCAGCCATAACTTTGTCGCAACAATCTACTGAACCTGAAGAATCTTAGATACGGAATTCAAATTTAAAAACAGGAAAATCAAATCTTCAAAATTTAAAAATAACCAATCAAATCAAATCAAATTTAATCCTTCTTGACGCCGAATTAATTTAGAGAAAATCTTTTATTAATATAAACTAAATAGAATTAAAATAACTGAAAATAAAATCTAGCTAGATCTAATCTAATGAAATCTAATTAATTCAAAGATAATTCAAAGATAATCCAAATAAATAACCCTAAAATCAAATCAAATTCAAAACGAAATAGATAAAATCTAAACAAATATTTAAAGATAAAATCTATTAAACCTCGCAAAATCAAATCTAACCTATTCGAAATTAAAAATAAATCAGCGAAATATAACCAATACAAACACTGGGAGCTCAAAATTTTTGTTCTGTGAAATGCTCACGCAAAAATCCTGCTCTCTCAACCATCAACCAACCTTAGAGAAGGATATCTCGACTGAAACTCCTCACCCCAATAATGCTTCACACGTTGTCCATTCACCTTGAACACTCTCCCATCTTTTTCATCCTGCAAAGTAATTGCTCCATGGGGAAAAACTTCAATCACAGTGAACGGTCCTGACCATTTAGATTTTAGCTTCCCATGAAATAATTTTAATCTAGAATTATAAAGCAAGATTTTCTGTCCTTTGACAAACTCTTTAGATTTTATTTTCTTGTCATGCCACATCTTAGTCTTTTCTTTATACATTTTCGCATTTTCATAAGAAAATTGGCGAAATTCCTCTAATTCATTAAGCTGCAGCATTCTGATTGCTCCTGCACGACTCAGATTAAAATTTAACTTTTTCAAAGCCCAAAACGTTTTATGCTCTAGCTCTAATGGTAGATGGCAAGTTTTCTCATATACTAACCTATAGGGAGACATACCTAGAGGAGTCCTATAGGTTGTCCTATAAGCCCAAAGAGCCTCATCCAACCTAAAAGACCAATCCTTCCTCGATGGATGAACTACTTTCTCTAGAATCGATTTAATTTCCCTATTACTAATTTCAGCTTGACCATTTGCTTGTGGGTGATAAGGAGTAGCTATCCTATGCTTAATCGCATACTTAGCTAACAGCTTAGTTAAGATATTATTAACAAAATGTGTACCCTCATCACTCACTAGAGCTCTAGGTGTCCCAAACCGCGCAAAGATGTGCGATTGAAGAAACCTTGCAACTGTCTTGGCATCACTCTGATGGCATGCAATGACCTCCACCCATTTGGACACGTAATCAACTGCCAATAAGATAAAAACATTGCCATTAGAAGGGGGAAATGTCCCCATAAAATTAATACCCCATACATCGAATAATTCAACTTCTAAAACATAAGTAAGAGGCATTTCATCTCTAGGCCCCAAGTTTCCTCTCCTTTGGCAAGCATCACAATGCTTGTAGAACCAATGAGCATCCTTGAATAAGGTAGGCCAGAAAAATCCACAATGCAAAATCCTCATAGCTGTCCTCTGACCGCTGAAATGACCTCCATACGGGGAAGAGTGACATTGCTCCAGGATTTCCTTTGCTTCAGCACCTGAAACACACCTGCGAATAATACCGTCAGAGCATTGCTTATACATAAATGGCTCATCCCAATAGAAAAATCTTGCATCATGCTTAAATTTTTTTCTTCTGCCTCCAGTCCATGTCAATAGGAGTGACTCCCTTTACCAAAAAGTTGGCAATATCAGCATACCAAGGGACATCCCTGACTACCTTTACCTCAACAACAAAAAGTTGTTCATCTGGAAAAGAATCTGAAATGGCAGATTGCTCCAGCAAAGATGATGATGGATCAAGACGAGATAAGTGATCTGCAATAACATTCTCTGATCCCTTCTTGTCCTTTATCTCCAAGTCGAACTCCTGCAATAACAAAACCCAACGAATTAGTCTAGGTTTTGCATCTTTCTTAGTCATTAAATACCTTATTGCTGCATGATCTGTGAACACTGTGACTTTGGATCCAACCAAATATGGCCGGAATTTCTCAAAAGCAAACACCACAGCTAACAACTCCTTTTCAGTAGTTGTGTAGTTGACTTGTGCCTCATTTAAAACCCTGCTTGCATAATATACAGGATGGATAAATTTGTCGTGCTTTTGCCCCAGCATAGCACCTACCGCAGCATCACTTGCATCACACATTACCTCAAATGGTACATTCCAATTAGGTGCACAAAGAATAGGTGCTGAGACTAAAGCAGCTTTTAATGTCTCAAAAGCCTTCCTACAATCTGCATTAAAGTCAAAAACATGATCAGTACACAATAAGTTACACAGAGGTTTACTGATTTTGGAAAAATCCTTTATGAACCTCCTATAAAATCCAACATGTCCTAAAAAACTCTGAATTCCCTTCACTGAATTCGGTGGTTCTAGTCTTTCAATCACCTCTATTTTTGCTCTATCAACTTCTAGACCATTCTTAGAAATCCTATGACCTAACACTATGCCTTCTTTCACCATGAAGTGGCATTTTTCCCAATTAAGAACTAGATGGGTATCCTCACATCTCTTTAACACCTTGCCTAAATTATCTAATCAATTCTGAAAAGACCCTCCAAAAACTGAAAAATCGTCCATAAATACCTCAACAGTGGACTCAATCACATCAGAAAAAATTGCTAACATACACCGCTGAAATGTTGCTGGAGCATTGCAAAGGCCAAAAGGCATTCGCCTAAAAGAAAACGTCCCATAAGGGCAGGTGAAAGTGGTTTTCTTTTGATCCTCAGGAGCAATAGTAATATGGTTATACCCATAGTAACCATCTAAGAAACAGTAGTAGGCCTGACCAGCCAATCTATCCAACATCTGGTCAATAAATGGTAGAGAGAAATGGTCCTTACGGGTGGCCTTATTAAGCCTCCTGTAGTCCATACAAACCCTCCAGCCAGTTACGATCCTGGTTGGAATCAACTCATTGTCTTTATTACTTACCACAGTGACACCTCCTTTTTTAGGAACACATTGGACAGGGCTCACCCAATTGCTATCGGCAATTGGATAAATGATCCCAACATCCAACCATTTAATCACCTCCTTTTTAACAACCTCTTTCATTGCAGGGTTAAGCCTTCTTTGTTGCTCAACACTCCTAAAGGATCCCTTCTCTAGAGTAATTTTGTGCATACAAAAAGATGGGCTAATTCCCTGAATGTCAGCCAACGTCCAACCTATAGCCTTGCGGTATTGCTGCAGCAATCTTATTAAGGTCTCCTCATGCTCTGGCATTAAATCTGACGCAACAATAATGCGCAACGTCTCTCATTCCTCAAGATACACATATTTTAAATAATCTGACAAGGGCTTCAAATCTAAAGTAGGTGCCTCAATCAGGGATGACTTATTAGGAGGAGCTTTCCTTTTATCTAAATCTAAAGACTCCAAAACATCCTCACACCTAAACAACTCTTTTTCATTTTTCCTTTCTAACAAACAAACTTCTAAACCTTCTACACTAACCTCTCCATGCTCTTCCGAATGCTTACTAGCCGAATCCTGTATTGTTGCCTCAATAACTGTGCTCTCCAAAATCCTAATGAATGAGCAATCCTCCATTTCGTCTGGATACTTCATGGCTTTAAACACATTAAATTTCACTTCCTCATTACAGACTCTCATTGTTAACTCCCCTTTTTGAACATCTATTAACGCCCTACCAGTAGCCAAGAATGGACGACCTCGAATTATTGGAACATCTTTATCAACCTCATAGTCTAAAATAATAAAACCAACAGGAAATATGAATTTATCCACTTTTACTAAGACATCCTCAATTTTACCCTCTGGATATGTGATAGACCTATCAGCTAGTTGGAGTGTGACTGTGGTAGGCCTAGCTTCACCAATACCTAAATTTCGATAGACCGAAAGAGGCATAAGGTTAATGCTTGTACCTAAATCACAGAGTTCTCTACCTAACTCTTTTCCACCTATAGATACAGGTACAGTAAATGATCCCAGATCCTTAGCCTTGGGTGGTAGCCCATTCTTCCGAATAGCACTACATTCCTTAGTAAGAGATATAGTTTCAAACTCACATAACCTCTTCTTTTTAGTTAAAATATCCTTAAGAAATTTAGCATAATTAGGCATTTGCTCTATAGCTTCTACTAAATGGATATTTATGTGCAACTGCTTAAGAATCTCTAAAAATTTCCTAAATTGACCATCCTGATTCTTAGGCTTTTGCCTTTGTGGAAAAGGTAAAGGTGGTACATAAGGTGGGGGCGGCACATAAGGTGGTTCCACATCTGGAACAGAACCAGATGCTCCAGTATTTTTATTGCTGCCTCCAACACCCTGACCAGACTCCAACTCTTTCTCAACGACAACATTTTTATCACCATTTTTATCTATAATCTGGGTTTTACTAGGCTCTTCTGATGGCTTACCACTCCTAAGAGTTACCGCTTTTACCTACTCCTTACCTTCCCTTCGAGGGTGTTCAGTATCCGAGGGAAGTTTCCCTTGAGGCCTTGCCTTCAGCTCATTAGCTAGCTGACCCACTTGCAACTCCAGAGCCCTCATCGAAGCTTGGTTACTTTGAATTGTGGCATCTGTACGAGCCATAAATTCTTTCATCATCGCCTCGAGAGAACTTCCCAAATTTTGTTGGGGCAAAGCTTGCTTATTTTGCTGGGGCAATACCTGCGCTTTAGCAAATCCCGGCCGGTTCACCTTTTGTTGTGCTTGCACATTACTTCCTTGTCATCCCCATGAGAAGTTGGGGTGGTTGCGCCAACCTGGATTATAAAAGTTAGAGTAAGGGTTATTCCTCTGATTACCTACAAAAAACACAGAAGCTGGATTGCTGGGGCAAAACTCGTAGTTGTGATTTTCACCACAATAGACACATGCTTCCTCTGCCACTTGGTTCACCACTGTAGTAGGCTCCATAGCTGGTGGCTGCTGATGACTAATCACTGTCACATTCTTAAGAGCATTAGCAATCATAGCAAAATCAGCCCTAATGGTGGACACACCATCAACCTCTAATACACTCTTAACTTTTTTATCCGTGCCTCTAATATCTGACCACTGACAACTATTAATAGACATTCTTTCTAAAATCTTATAAGCTTCATCAAAAGTCTTCGCCAAAAGGGCCCCTCATGCCGAAGCATCGACCATACCTTTGGTTACTCCATTTAAACCATTGTAAAATGTTTCCATCTGAATACAATGAGGTAAACCATGGTGGGGACACTTTCGCAAAAGCTCCTTAAACCTTTCCCAAACCTCACTAAAAGTCTCATCCTCAAGTTGCCTAAACCCTACTATTTCACTCCTTAATTTAGCATTTCTATTAGGTGGGAAATATTTACTCAAAAAATTTTCAGCTAACTCATCCCATGTCCTAATTGATCCTGGAGCAAGAGAGTTCAACCATGACTTTGCTCCATCTCTAAGAGAATACGGGAACAAAGTTAATCTAAGAGCATCTCTAGGCACTCCTTGAATTACAAAAGAATCACTAACTCTTAGAAAAGACTTAAGATGTAAATGAGGGTCTTCAGATGACAAACCATGGAATTGCCCCACGGTTTGCAACATCTGAAACATTACCGATTTCATTTCAAAATTTTCCGTTTGGATTTGGGGACGTGCAATCCCTGGATTCAACTCACTAAACATTGGGACAACATATGCTCCAATGGCTCTGGTCCTATCGTTCGCTATCAAGATAGGATTCTCAGTCTGGTTTCTGCGCAGCTCTCTCCTTTTTATCCTGAATGTTCTTTCAATTTATGGATCAAGTTCAAACCTTACCCCAGGCGGATCGCTCATGCACCAAGCTCACACCTGTAAAAACAAAAGAAACAATCAAAAAGTTCTAGCACCAAACCACTAAAACACATACACAAAAAAATAAGATAAAAACTTATTCAAGTTCCCCGGCAACGGCGCCAAAAACTTGTTGGGTTCCTTGAGTGAGTAAAATATGGTATAAAAAGACTCTAGAATTCCTGTGCAAGTATACACAGTCTGCAACAAGTAATATTATCAATCCGAGCCCTGAATTAGCTTCCACTTTATCTATTTTGTGTAACTTTCTAATGGTTTCAAAGATGGTAACAATGATTTGGTTTTATAAGAATTATGCTGGAGCAAAGTAAAAGACAGAACAAAGAATAAACAAATAGACAGACAGATTAAAGACAGGCGCTGATTAGGCTTAATAGTTGTTTAAAAAGATGCTCTAGCAATATTATTGATCATGCAACTCTCGCAGTATTATTAGCGGATTCCTCTCGGAACTCCGGATCTTTTGGAATGTGTTTCAACCCCAATGAAGTGCGACCGATCAAGCACTAGGCAACTGGCTATCCCTAGCTCAGTCACTGGCGTTCACCAATACACAATGATCGTAGTGTGGATAATTACCACACACTCTCTAAATCATCCCTGAAACTAGAGAGAGATATTCACACCGACTGGCCAGGCGGGAATAAAATGTAAATAGGCACAACAATTAACCAAGATGCAATAATCAATATATTACTAAAGTTTAAGCACATCAACTACATGTTCCTAACCAACACCTTAAGCTACTTAGTTCATAATAAACATGGAAACATGAATTACAATCTGAGTAGACATGTCCATAGTTACAAGATAATAAAGAAAATAACAATCTCCTCAACCAACTTGTGAACAATGGTGTTCTTGGTAATCTCTAATCTCTCTATACTACTCTGCTTCCAAACAAAGATGGAATGCTTTTGACTTTGACGACTACTTCCTTTTATAGAAGGATGGGAGGCTTGAATTAGGTCAACTAGGACACGTGTAAGGCTCTCCTTGATCCTTTATCACGAGAATAACTCAATAAAAGTCGGTTCATGAAGTTGGCTAACAAGCTGTGACGTGGGAGTCTTTCTCCCAGTTTTGCTGCAGCATAGATTTTGCTCCCTCAAGTCGCCCAGCAACAGATTCTGCACAAAATGATTTCCAAAGCTTCCATTCTTCCAAATTGGTTAAAACATGTAATATCTCTCTAAAACCAACCCTATTAAGCCTTAAAGACACAAAAATCCTTATGTAAATGAGGCCTAAATAACTACCTTTTGGGCAGTTATCACTTACCAACTCACTGGAGTTGCACAAGTGAGAATCGCAAGAGATCTCTACTCCTACTGATGGTAGAAGACACCCAGTCAGTGAAGTCAAGTCTCACCCATCAAGGCACCTATGTGTGCATAGCACTTTAACTACCAACTCACTGGTGGGGCGTCCATGGGTTTTTAGTCGGAACTTTACTCCCACAGATAGTAGATGGCACCTAGTCTGCAAAGCCGAGTCTCGCCCATTTAGCCCCTCATCTCAGTTTATAAAGATCTCAATCCTAGGTGTTTAATTGTCACGGTTCCTACTGGGATAAGTAACCTATCCTCATTTCATATTAGGACCCCTGTTAACAGAGTCTGATTTAACTTGCAACTCAACCATCAAGTTTCTTTCCCATAAAGGTTTCTAAAGGGCTAACTTCACATGTACTAACTACCTCGCCTTTCATCTCATTCAAGAACATATATTATAACTAACATCCAAAACACTAAATAGAAAAAAACATATGAATAGTTTGAACAACCAACGACCAAAATCAGCATATCATAATCTAGGTGACATTACTAAACTTAGCCTCATTATTCACTGTAACGCTACCGAAAATTCGGCAGCATAACGACATATGTATACTTCCCCAAATTTTCTTACCCTGCAAACAAGAGAATACGCTACTATATTCAAACTGCCCATCTACAACTTCCACAACACTTCTGATCAATAGAATACACTCGGAACTTCCACAAAACAAAGCGAGTCAGGTCTCGCATCCACAACCCAACCATATAGAACATCTTGTCTTACCCCACATAGAGCATTCAGAGCATTCAAGGTTTACCCAAGCAAAATATTCTATACTTACCAACCCAAAACATTCAGAGCATCCAATATAGACGAACACATGCATAACCAGAAGATTTAGTATCGCCAGAACACCCGATATCCAACATTCCATATTCCAACCATACATAATTGATGTCTCCTGTTCTATACTATTCAAAGCACGTAACAATTCATAATAAATAGCCTAGCCTAGCCAAGGCTTTCCAAGTAGTAAGGTTACTTACATAGTGAAGAATATACTTGATTTAAGCACCAACTAATTCAATGCGACACCGCTCACGCCACAAGCAACTCAAATCTAAAAACCACAAGAAAGGTCTAAAAATTAGGGCATCAAATTCTCATAATTTTCTTTAGATCCAACTTAAAATAAGGAGGCCAAAACTCACTAAAAAGAGATCGATGCTTGTTGTCCGGACTTCCAATTTCACCTTAATTCTAAAATTCGGCCTCTTATCACTATGGGTACCTCGAAATCATTAACCAAACTCAATGGGTATTTTTCTAAATCGCTTTAATCAACCAAAAATAGACTTAATTCACTTATCCACTGTTGAAGCTCGGCGGAAAATGCTAAAAACAGCCCAAAAACGTTGTTGTCCGCACCACCCTGCACACCTGCCAAAATTCGAGATTAGAAGTTGTTGTATTACCTGAGAACACACTGAAAAATGAGCGAAAAGCAGAGAGAGAGAGAGAGAGAGAGAGAGAGATCGAACCGAGGGAGAGAAGGGAAGAAGACCCACACAAAATTTCGCCCCGAACGACGTCAGAACCTGCTGTTGTGGGTCGCGTCTGGCACAGCTGGACTCGCCGAAGGTTGGACGAAGATGAGAGGGAGATGGAGGCCGGCGGCTGTGCAATTAATCGAGAGAAAGAGGGAGATGGCCGACGACTCATTTTGGGATTCAGTTGAGTGAGGAAGAAGATTAGAGAGAGGGAGAGAAAATCGTGGGAGATGAAGAGGTTTGCCTTTCTTTTTTTTTTTTTTTACCCCTTTGCCTGAAAATTTTGGGGGAAAAAGCCCCCGCTTTTTCCCTTCTTGACCGACCAAAAAAAATAACCAACCCACTTTCTTTTTTTTTTCTTTTCAATTTAGGTTGTTACAAAAGTGGTGTCATGCTTCATGCAATTTCAATTTCATTTAATTAATATCGATTATATTAATTAAACATCAATGAAATTAAATTACATGAAATTTTGACATTAATAAAATATATCTCTTATATTAATCTAATTAATGTCATGTTCAATGCTATTCCATTTTCATTTAATTAATATAACATTTTATATTAAATCATACATGAAAACAAGCATTGATTTATATTTATTATTTTCATTCATAATATAACTAATAATATTAATTCTCATGAAGATAATCCTAAGCATGCATGCTACATGCCAACAAGGGGTTAGCTCAACTGGCATAACCTTGTACTGATAATCACAAAGTGTGTGGTTTAAATCCCCCTCCCCACTATTGTCAAAAAAAAAAAAAAAAAAAGTATGCATGCTACATTAATCAAATATAACAATTATATTTAGCTAAATTAATGTCATGCATCATGCTTCACCAATTTCATATATTTAATATAACAATTATACTAAATACCTCATGAAATTAAATTCATGCATAATTACCATACATTATAACAATTATAACATAAATATGCATGAAAACATGCTAAACCTATGGTGGGATTAAATGTGTAACGGTCCAGGCCCAGGATTCAGAATCCGGATTTGGCACCTCACGACCCCGGCATTCCACTACATCCTCTGCGGCCTGGCGACGTTACCATATTCGTCTTAAACCACTTCTGAGAGTGAAGACTGTCCCCACAAACCACAGGGGTCCTTCTAGCATGCTTTGTCCTCACTCACATGCTTCCTAGGAAAATTCCCAGGAGGTCACCCAACATAGAACTACTCCAAGCCAAGCACGCTTAACTTAAAAGTTCCTATGATTGAGCCATCGAAAACGAATGTGCACCTTGTTGGTGTAGGTAGTACCTATCAATTCTTTTAAGCTTTATCTTGACCGTTTCCATGTCCTTAGGATCCCTCTCATTCGGATGTGATCTCGGTTCATTCATGTACCCCTCCTAACCTCGGACGTCACATGCCCACCAGCTTTCGCCTTGGTTCGTCCCCGAACCACATCCTACTGGGAGAGGTTCCGCTTTGATACCATCTGTAACGCCCCAGGTCCAAGATTCGGAATCTGGATTCGACACCTCACGGCCCCGACATTCCCCTACATCCTCTGCGGCCTGGCGACGTTACCATACTCCTCTTAAACCGCTTCTAAGTGTGAAGACTATCCCCACAAACCAACACGGGGTCCTTTTTAGCATGCTTTGTCCTTACTCACATGCTTCCTAGGAAAATTCCTAGGAGGTCACCCAACATAGAACTTCTCCAAGCCAAGCACGCTTAACTTCAAAGTTCCTATGATTGAGCCACCGAAAAGGAAGGTGAACCTTGTTGGTATAGGTAGTACCTATCAATTCTTTTAAGCTTTATTTTGACCGTTTCCATGTCCTTAGGATCCCTCTCATTCGGATGTGATCTCTATTCATTCATGTACCCCTCCTAACCTCGGGCGTCACATACCCACCAGCTTCTGCCTTGGTTCGTCCCCAAACCACATCCTACTGGGAAAGGTTCCGCTCTTATACCATCTGTAACGCCCCAGGCCCAGGATTCAGAATCCGGATTCGGCACCTCACGGCCCCGGCATTCCCCTACATCCTCTGCGGCCTGGCGACGTTACCATACTCGTCTTAAACCGCTTCTGAGAGTGAAAACTGTCCCCACAAACCAACACGAGGTCCTTCTAGCATGCTTTGTCCTCACACACATGCTTCCTAGGAAAATTCCCAGGAGGTCACCCAACATAGAACTACTCCAAGCCAAGCACGTTTAATTTCAAAGTTCATATGATTGAGCCATCGAAAAGGAAGGTGCACCTTGTTGGTATAGGTAGTACCTATCAATTCTTTTAAGCTTTATCTTGACTGTTTCCATGTCCTTAGGATCCCTCTCATTCGGATGTGATCAGATGTGATCTCGGTTCATTCATGTACCCCTCCTAACCTCGGACGTCACATGCCAACCAGCTTTCGCCTTGGTTCGTCCCCGAACCACATCCTACTGGGAGAGGTTTCACTCTGATACCATCTGTAACGCCCCAGGCCCAAGATTCGGAATCCGGATTCGACACCTCATGGCCCCGGCATTCCCCTACATCCTCTGCGGCCTGGCGACGTTACCATACTCCTCTCAAACCGCTTCTAAGAGTGAAGACTATCCCCACAAACCAACACGGGGTCCTTTTTAGCATGCTTTGTCCTTACTCACATGCTTCCGAGGTAAATTTCTAGGAGGTCACCCAACATAGAACTTTTCCAAGCCAAGCACGCTTAACTTCAAAGTTCCTATGATTGAGCCACCGAAAAGGAAGGTGAACCTTGTTGGTATAGGTAGTACCTATCAATTCATTTAAGCTTTATCTTGACCATTTCCATGTCCTTAGGATCCCTGTCATTCGGATGTGATTACGCTTCATTCATGTATCCCTCCTAACCTCGGGCGTCACGTGCCCACCAGCTTCCGTCTTGGTTCGTCCCCAAACCACATCCTACTGGGAGAGGTTCCACTCTGATACCATCTGTAACGCCCCAGGCCCAGGATTCGGAATTCGGATTCGGCACCTCACGGCCCCAGCATTCCCCTACATCCTCTGCGGCCTGGCGACGTTACCATACTCGTCTTAAACCGCTTCTAAGAGTGAAGACTGTCCCCACAAACCAACACGGGGTCCTTCTAGCATGGTTTGTCCTCACTCACATGCTTCCTAGGAAAATTCCCAGGAGGTCACCCAACATAGAACTACTCCAAGCCAAGCACGCTTAACTTCAAAGTTCCTATGATTGAGCCACCGAAAAGGAAGGTGCACCTTGTTGGTATAGGTAGTACCTATCAATTCTTTTAAGCTTTATCTTGACCGTTTCCATGTCCTTAGGATCCCTCTCATTCGGATGTGATCTCGGTTCATTCATGTACCCCTCCTAACCTCGGGCGTCACAAAATGACATTCATAAAACATTAAATAGCAATTGAATCGAATAATTTTGGCCCCTAGGATAAAATAAATCATAAATTACAATAATTATAGCTAAATTATATAATAAAAGTCCTTCGCTCAAAATACTGGTCTAGACCGCCCGAACCACTTCGAACCAGCTACAAAAACCACGAACCGAGCCAAATTCCAACTGAATTGGACCAAATCGGTCCCAGCCCAGCCAGACCGTGTGAACCGGACCGCCCAACCGCCTTGAACCGTCCTGTTGCGAATCCCTAACGCATGCTGTAATCATGATAGCGTCGCGATTTCTCCGATTTTTATCTCATAAAAACCTATTTTAGACCAAGACTTACATAGGACTCGATTTTACATAAAATAACCCGAAACACCGGGCCCTTACATGATCAAATCACATAAAAACTGTAAAATCTATGGCCATAAAATTAACCTAAATAGTTCAATGCAAACCATACATACATTATGCATTAATCAATCCCACCAATAGCCAATGCAAATTTTAGAGAAACTAAATTAGATGTATGATCGGCTCTGATACGTAATTAATTTTTGTTTAATCTAAAATACCAATACATTGGCAATAAACTTAGAACTATTCTAGATTTATATTAAGTTTAAGCATACAAAAATATTAGATCTAAATCTAATTTATATAGTAACAAGTTACTCTCGTTGACGACTCTGATTAAATTCACAACCTGCTTGTGAAATAAACATGAACTATTGTGAACACTACCACTATGGCTACACCGATATGACTCTGAGACTACTAGAGGCAGGAGACTAGTGGGAGCCTTTGGGAGAATTCTCTGAGAGTAGGAGAATGAATGAGATGCCTTTCACCCCACCCCAGGGGTCCTATTTATTTATAGGTAAAGGCCAAGACATTTTTCCTAATAGGAAAATGAAGACTTTTTCCTAATAGGAAAAAGATCTCTAATTTTAATAAATAAATAATTAATTCCATAATTAACTAATTTCCCTAATTAAATATCATACATTTAATCTTAGGAATTTTATTAAAATTAATATGAATCCAATTCATATTAAATTTATTTGAACTCTTTCAAATATTTTCTTTCCTAATAGGAAAAGGTCTCTAATTTTAATAAATAAAAAATTAATTCCATAATTAATTAATTTTCCTAATTAAATATCATATATTTAATCTTAGGGATTTTATTAAAATTAAAATTAATATGAATCCAATTCATATTAAATTTATTTGAACTCTTTCAAATATTTTCTCTCAAGAATTAATTTTTGAAATTAATTCAAAAATTATATTATAAAGTTTCATAAACTTTATATTATAATGCATCATTATACATTATACGATTCCCCAAATAAATTGAACACTTTCAATTTACAATTTATACTTAATTGCCTCAAGTCTCTTTACGAGCTACCTGTGGGACCTAATGGACCTACAGATCAGAAGCTCCAACGATACAAGACTAATTAGCCAAACTCATTAACCAAGTTTAGTCAACATTCGTTAACTGTGGGTCACTCCACTAAAGATTCACAACTGCACTCTTCTCACTGTAGAATATTTATGTGTCCACTGATATTGACTAAGCAGTAAGTCAATCCTTCACGTGTGTTCGTAACACCAGCTGGGTCAAATTATCGTTTTACCCCTAGGTTACCGCTGGTTCCTTAAGTACCATTGATTCCTCTAATGAAAAAGGTTTTTAGGGTCCAACCACTAAACAGGAGTTCCTCTCGGGCCAAGAGAGGACGACACGCCTTTGTTCAAGCCTCGGAATCAGCCCGTAAGGGAACACACATCTACTTACCCCAATAAGGGAAGGAGTGAATTCCATCTTGTACTGTTATGTTCCCAGCCCCCATTCGGTCTTGTCCCTGAAATGGTAAGATTATTGAGTCGACGAACTAGCCACTCTCACCCATACAAATCTAAGGACAATTCCTCCTGAAAGGGGTTTATAACAGACTCAGGATTGAGATTGAGTTACCTAGGTCATTCTATTGAAATTGAAACCTAAACTAGTTAACGACGTTACATCTACTGGTTACTATTTTGCGGTCTGGTCTTATGCAAACTCATTGCATAGGATACCCCCACCCGCATGTCTCCTATATGGATGCTTTGGATCATTGCATCTGTATCGAATACTAGGTGGGTCGTATCACATAGTGTCACCTGGATAAGGTACCCAACATTCTCCCTATACTATAGACCTTTTAGGTTGTTACTTGGACACTGATCCTCGTATGTCCCCACATACTAGTCCAAATTTCATTTAAACAACCTTGGATCTTAGTTTATTGGATTTAGGGTTTATTAATGCAAACTCGATTATTCAATAACCAAATTACTGAATTACTCAAATAACGCTTTATTGAGATCGATTAATTTGTTTCATTCACTATCTACGAGTTTTAGGGAATAAAATCCAACAAGTTGTTGTGTTGAAAAAGGAGAAATTTGGTGGAACCCATGTAATTTTTGTAAGAATAATTGAAAGAGGCTTATTTGCAAGTTGTTAAATTGCAAGTTCTTTACAAAAAAAAAATTTGAATACTAGTGAGGTTTCATGGAAATGAAGATTAAAAGGAATGAGCGGAATGAAGCTTTTTATAAAGAGGTGTGCAATGGAGTTATTGGAAAATCATATTTTAGAAATATGGTAATATTTACATGGTAGTTGGAGGCTAAGCTCATGAAAATTATAGTTATTCCAAGTGTTAAAGGGGAACTAAAGCTTTGTATAATCTGGTGTTGTGTTCTAATTTTGGGATTTAAAAGTTGTTAATACTTGGGTAATTATTATTTCAGGTCAAACAGCGATCGGGACCGCCTACGACCCAAACTTCTCTCATCAATAGTATAGTGAGTAGTTATTCTTCAAAATACTTTTCTTATTTATAAATTAATGAAATTTGAGTTTGAAGTCAATTATGCTATATATGTATATATATGTATATATTTGTACAAATGAGTTGGTTATTGAAGATTATGACAATTTCTAAGACTATTGTAGAAAGGTGACTTATGGTTTTGAAGCATTAAGATTTTAGCCTATCGGCAAAGGCCCAAGTTCTTTTGAAATCTTACGATTGTATAACTATACATTTCAAATATTTGAAAGTTTTAAAGTGAATGAAGTGTTTGAAATATGATTTTCTTTAGATGAGAAACTTAATTAATTTCAATGTTTTATTGATGTCAAGCACTTAACTATGACATGGAAATTTCTCAAATATGATCTTTGGTTTACAATGCATTCTTTTAAAACGATTATAACGCTAGTGTGGTTTGAGAGCTTATAACTATAATGTTGACACTGTTTTCGAACCACTAGAGATTGTACCCACGGTGAGATCCCAATGCACTTGCGTGAATGTGTTTCCGTGGTGTATGTATGATATGTATGAGGTCTTTGGGACCCACTTCGGCACACACATAGGCTTTGGGCTGTGTGTCGAGGTGTTTTGCCCTTTGGGGGTTGCTCTGCGTGCGTATGACCAGGATAGCTCTACCATACATCTTGAGATTACTCGGTGTGTGGTATGACCAGATTTGCTCTACTACATATCTTGAGACTACTCGATATGTAGTATGACAAGTTGCTCTGCTTTATACGTCAAGTTTCTCCATATATGGTATGACCAGTTTCAGGTACAACTATTAGTGATGAAAAACTTCTCATAGCTATGATGATTTACCTTTTCTATATGCTTATGTTTACAACGTTTCGATTTTAAACATTTCACGTTTTCACTTTGTGAGAGACTTATTTGGTATCTCAAGATTTTATTCATTCATACAAAAAAAAAAAAAATCTATATTGTTTATCGAATTATGATTGCAACTATGTTTGTCATGGGTTCTTAAAAGGTCATATCTTATTTCTTTTTATATATAAAATTTCACCACCCACTAGGCTTATTAGCTCACCCTTTTTCTTTCTAAACTTTTTCCACCAGGTAGTAGTTGAGTTCCTAACGAGCCTATCAGAGTTGATATCTGCCACCAGACTCAATAGGTTGCATGTCATTTTGCATTACTTATAGATGTATTTTTTTTGTAATTAGAATGGCTAGCATCTTCATGGTGAGACGATCATGGTTGTTAGGGTGGTTTTTGTGATTGAAAACTATATGTTGTTTTGTGTAGTTGACTATGTCATGGTTGTAAATTTTGAACAGACTTGGGTGCTGGTGTTGGATTTTATATAATGACTATTTGGGAGTGTTAAATCTTGTTTTCACATCTTCATGGTGATGTATAATCATTATTGTTAGGGTGGTTTTTGTGATTGAAAACTATATGTTGTTTTGTGTAGTTGACTATGCCATGGTTGTAAATTCTGAACCAACTTGGGTGCTGGTGTTGGATTTTATATTATGATTATTTGAGAGTGTTAAATCTTGTTTTCAGGTGGGTTAGATATCATAATTTCAGGGGAAACTCTACCGAAATTTTTATGATTTCTTTTCATTTAATAAACCATTGCTAGCCATGTTTTGAAAATTCTTTTTCTTAGTCAATCCATTTACAACATAGTTGACAATGAAGTTTGTAGTTAGTTGGGATTTCATGTCAACACGTCACGTCCGAGGTTGGTTAGGATAATCTGGGGCGGGGCGTGTCAGTGAGAAACTTAGTAAAAATATCAACAAGTTGGGATTGTGTTGATACATACTGCAACTGAATGTCATTACGAACAACAAGTTCCCGAATGAAATGAAAATCCACCTCAATGTGTTTTATACGACTGTGAAAAAATTGGATTTTTAGCAAGCCGAATAGCAGATTGGTTGTCACACTAAATTAATGGAGGAGAAGCAGTAAAAACACATAAGTCCTTCAATAAGTGAAAAACCCAAAAGAGATCTACAGCTATAATCGCAAGAGCCCGGTACTCAGCCTCAGTAGAGCTCCGAGATACAGTTGACTGCTTCTTAGAAACCCAAGAGATCGAATTTTCAGCAAGAAATATAAAAAATCCAGACGTGGATCTCCTATCCAAAGAGTTTCCATCCCAGTCCGAGTCTGAAAAAGGCAGTGAGATGAAAACCGCGACAAGATATTCTAACTAGAACACCACGGTTCAAGGAGCCATTTAAGTACTGTAAGACTCGTTTTGCAATAAATAAATGGCATTTAGAAGGAGAATGCATGAATATAGACAACTTACTCACACTAAAGGCATTGTCAGGACGTGTAAATGTAAGATATTGCAACGCTCCAATAATAGCTCGATAAGCCTTAGTATCTTCAGTTGAACAAAACACATCACCCACATCATTAAAAGAACAGAATGAAATAGGGGTAGAACAGGGTTTGCAGCCACTCATGCCAAAACGATGCAACACATCCTTGGCATATTTAGATTGAGTGACATAAACCCCAACAGTAGAACAAGTAACTTTAGGGCCCAAAAAGTACTTAAGAGCCCCCAAATGAGTCATATCAAATTTCACAAAATAGAGATATGAGATTAGTGATATAAGAGCAGTCATTCCCAGTGACAATAATGTCATCCACATATAGGAGCAAATATGTAAGAGAAGAACCATGCTTTCAAATGAATAAAGATGAATCAACATTAGAAGCATTAAAACCCAATGTAAAAAAGATGAGATGTAAAGCACTGAAACCAAGAGCGAGGAGTTTGTTTGAGGTCATAAAGAGACTTCATGAGTTTACAAACTAACGGAGGTGAAGAGTGTTGAACAAAACCCTGAGGTTGTTGCATATAAATGTCTTCACGAAGTTCTCCATGAAGGAACACATTTTTAACATCTAGCTGATGTAAAGACCAACCATAATGAGAGGCTTCAGTAAGAATAATGCATACTGTAGGCTTCTTTACAACAGGACTGAAGGTCTCATCATAATCAATCTTTTCCTTTTGATGATAGCCTTTAGCTACCAAGCGTGCTTTATACCGAGCAACGCTTCCATCAGGATGTCTTTTGATTTGGTATACCCATTTGCAACCAATTGTACTCTTACCAGGAGGCAAAGGTGTAAGGGTACAAGTACCTTGTTTTAATAAAGCATCATACTCTTCAGATATAGCCTTTTGCCAAAAAGAATGTTTAGAGGCCTGAGTGTAGGAAGTAGGTTCTGTATCCATACAATTAGCTGACAAAGTAGTGGCAGCAACAAAAACTTTTCGCTTAGAAATGTCAGATTTGCTTCGGGTTTGCATAGGGTGTATGTTACTAGGCACAACAGTAGGATTAGATGCATCAATGTGAGAAGCAACATCATTATAAGGAGCAACAGTAGGCTTGGTCACAACAGTAGGTACATCATTAGGTACATCTTGAGTAATAACAGCAGCTGCACTTGGAGAATCATTAGTACTAGCAGTTGGTAAAACAGAGAATTCAACTCCCAAATTATCATAAGTTTGTGGTACATCACTATTAAGGAGAAGAGACAAAGGGATATCAGTAGACGTGGAAGGATTTTTGGGGCTGGAAAGGGAATGAGGAGTTGCAACAAAGGGACAGAAGGTTTCATCAAAGATAACATGTCGGGAGATGAAAAGTTTACCACTGCTCATGTTATAACACAAATAACCTTTATACTCCAAGGGATAACCGAGAAAACACATCGAGAAGTTTTGGGCTGAAGTTTGTGATGATTATAAGGCTTAAGAAGAGGATAGCAAGCACAACCAAACACTCTAAGGTGTTTGTAATCAGGAGGTTGATGGAAAAGAAGCTCAAAAGGGGATTTATGATGAAGATGAATAGAGGGAAGACAGTTGATGAGAAAAACGGCAGCAACAAAAGCATAAGACAAAAAGGTAATGGGTAAGGAGGCACGAGTCATAAGGCATTAGGCAGCTTCAACAAGAGGATGATGCTTGCATTTGGCTACACCGTTCTGTTCAGGGGTGTATGCATAAGACTTTTGGTGGAGAATACCATGAGACTCAAGATAGGAAGCAATATCATGGTTTAAAAATTCACCTCCACCATCAGTTCTAAGGACTTGAATACGGGAAGACAATTGATTTTCAACAAAGGGCTTAAACTTTTGAAATATGGCAGATACATCAGACTTACGAGAAATAGGAAAGAACCAAGTGTATTTTGTGAAGTCATCCACGAAGGAAACATAGTATTTATAGCCATCTATTGAAATCTTTGGAGCAGGGCCCCATACATCGCTATGTACAAGTTGTAAAGGATAGAAAGATACATAATTTGAACTAGAAAAAGGGAAGTTTATGCATTTTCCCATACAAACAAAATTCACAAACACAAGGATTTGTACTACAGATACGTAAATGTAGTAAATTAAGAATGGAATTAAGAACTTGTAAGTGTGGATGACCTAACCGATTATGCCAAAGAGTAGAAGATGATTTGATACCAACATCAGCAGTAGAAGAGCTCTCCATAAGGGCGGAAGATGAGGTTGAAGCAGAGGCTTGAGTTTTGTACGGAGTAATCGGGTAAAGGTCATTTATGCTAGGTCCTTGGAATAAAATTTTGCCCGTAGGCTTGTCTTGAACAACAAATTTGTCAGAATAAAAAAGAATGGTGCAATTGTTATCCACACAGAGTTGATGAACATACATTAAATTTGTGGAGATATGAGGGACACATAAAAGGTTAGAGAGTTTAAAGGAAGATGAAAGAGAATAGGAGATAGTGCCACAACCTGTATGAGTAATTGGGAGTGAATGGTCATTTCCAACCGTAATGTTTTCTTCACTGGAGATCGTCAAATTTGCTAAATCTAAAGTGACATCGGCATTACATCATGAATCTGCAAGCCATGGTGAAGAAGATGAATTATGTGAGGCAAGATACTAATTATTTTGCACAACAACCATGGCAGCAAGTTGAGGAGGAGGATGTCTGCCTTGGAAGTTGTAGTTCATCCGATTATAGCAGTCGAGAGGCATGTGACCAAGACGATTACAGATTTGACAATTCAGGCGACTATCAGTAGAGGAAGATGGACTTGGAGTACTAGAAAATCTACAACGACCTTGGCCGAAGGGAGAAAATTTTGAGTTATTTGAACGCCCATGACCACGACCAGAGTTACGTACTTGACTGCGTCCACGACCTCTAAATGAAGGAAATTGATTTTCCTGATTAGGACAAAATTGACTCGACTGATTGGAGGCATACATCACCGTTGGTTGAACAACTAAATCATCACGTTTAAATTGCTTCTCTAAGGTAGATTCCTCTGATTTGAGTAGAACATGAAGTTCAGCAAAACTCACTGACTGAGATCTAGTGCGCATAGAAGTGCGAAAAGCATTGAATTCCACAGGTAGGTCATTTAAAGCATAGATCAACAGATCTTCATCTTGAACAACTGAGGAAACATTGGCGAGTTGGTCTTTAATCTCTTTAATTCGTTTGATATACGATTCAATAGATTCATTTGCTTTCTTTGTGATGGATTGAAGATCAGTCTTGAGATTTACAATGTTGGAGCAGGTAGAGGAAGAGTAATATCTCTCTAGGGCTTTCCATTCTTCCTGTGAAGACTTGCAACAAACGATATAGGCCAAAGCTTCAGAAGATAATGTGGCATTGATCTAGGTCATTAATGCTTGATGTTTTGCAAGCCAATCTTCATATAGAGGATTCAGACTCTCAGTGACGGTAGATACGGAACCTCCAGAAGACGATTCAGAGTTGAAGAAGGCGAAATTGTCTGTGACGGAGCAGAAGTGGATCCATCAATGAATCCCAAAAAGTTTGTGCGCCCTTAACATGGAAGAAAATTGAAACTTCCACAAAACATAATTCGATGAATCCAAGCGGATTGAAATCAGATTGTAGATATTTGCTAACAAAAAAATCGGAGAATGAAGATCCTTGAGAGAAGAAGTAGCAATGGAAGCCATGGCGAGAGCAATATCATGGAGAAGATTGAAGAAATCAAAGAAAAATTGGCATGAAGAAATCAAGAAAGTGTGGAGAAGGAAGTGACGTGGGTCTTTACTGCTCTGATACCATGAAATCTTTCACAATTTGTAAAAGTGATCTTCTCATTAAGTGATAAAATATACAGTAAAAGGGTATTTATAATAACCCTCAAATATCATAAGATCAAATAATAATATTAATACATAAGAATAACACAAACTACTGATAGTATACAATTTGCTCCCTCTCCAATCTCGCTCTTAAATGCCTTAATGCACGTTTTCTATAGAGAGTAAAATTGTAATTTTGCTAGGATGATGACGTAAGCAAAATGACATATATCCTTATTCTGAAAATGTAGGACATTTTTTATTTTGGCTTCTCAAAATAGATCATTCACACCATTGTTTCAAGGAAAAGCCTATGAAATTAAGATTCCTTCCTCACCCGTTTGAGGAAAAGAATAAGTAACTAAACTTTTTCCTTGCAAAGAGTTGAATGAAAGAATTTGATCTTTAAAACTTCATCAAATGGAACTACAGAAGGATTTAAAACTTATCGAAAGGACAACTGATTGAACTCAAAATCATCCATAAAAAGGATTTGTTGGGGAAATTACAAATAACAGAGGAAAATGGAGAAAATATTGAGAAACAAACACGTAAACAATTAGGTTGAGGCGCGGGTATCTCGCTCTCTTTAAGGAGATTCAAGCCCTCTGCGGTGTATAATTCTTTATCAACCACTGGTGCAGCATGTCTTCTCTGGCCTGTCCCCTCTAGGATACAACAACCCAACTGAAACGTTGTGTAGCTCAAACCACTCTTGTAACGCCCCAGGTTTTTCAACCTCTAGCCTAGAGACGCTACTACAACTCTAAACCCTTAGCTAGGAATCTGAACCACTTTAAAACCGATCGTACCGAAAATTTCGGCAGCATAACAGCGTAAAATGGCATAAACCAATTTTCACAACACCTGATAGTCATTTTAACACTGCTAATCATGCATAAGCCAAACTCCACCAAACTGCAGTCAGATTTCACAACCTATCTCCTCTAGACGAGACAGAAACTCGTAACAACATACAATAACCAAAAACCATGCAGCGGAATCATAAAGACATTCTATTAACAAAGGAGCTAGTCCACTAGCTATACATTTTATTAAACTCAACCAAACTATCCACTCTAGTTTATAAACTCGAAAACAAGCCATTCTCCAGCTAACTTATTACAACACTAGGAAAACATATCAACACGGAAACTAACACACTAGGAATCTTTCCTCGCAGTTCTTCTCCTCGCCACCAAGGTCTGGATCATCCTCGATACCTGCAACATCTAAATGGTTTGGGGGAAGGTGGGGAAGGGGGTATCAGTACAACCGTGGTACTGGTAAGCAGCTCACACTTACCAAACCGCAAACAAACAACCGATACAAACATCATGCTCGACACACGCATCCAACATGCTTTCACAACCACGAACAAGCATCATGCTTATGCAACCACAAATATCCAACAGGGTATTAAGTCATACACTAGCAATATGCCTAAAACCACAAACTTGTGCAAATGCAACACACACTATGCAACACACGCACTAGACTCCACATGATTTCCGCGTCATGCTCCGCTAACTACATGATTTCTGCGTCATGCTCCGCTACACATGAATTCCGCGCCATGTGCTGCGCTACTTACATGATTTTCGCGTCATGCTCCGCTACACATAAATTCCGCACCATGTGTTGTGCTACTTACATGATTTCCGCGTCATGCTCCGCACCTACCCTACATAAATTCCGCGCCATGTGTTGCGCCACTCTTACGTGATTTCCGCATCACGCTCTGCACTCACAACCCACGTGATTTCTGCGTCACGCTCCGCTACACATGAATTATGCACCATGTCATGTGCCTCACACCCGACTCATGCTACACATCCCTCATGCAACATGCAAGCCAGACTCAACATGCTTGACTCAACAGTCACTAAGCCTAAGACAAGTACCTATCATGCTTGTACTTCTTAAGCGTACACGTCTCAAGCAATGCAATAAACACAATCCAAGTTTAACATAACAATTACAATGTTCACAAGTGTATACATAACATTTCATTCTCAGCATATATATAAGGAAAGCGGATAACAAACAAACATGCTTCAGGCAGTCAAACAAGTTTAGTAAGTAGAAACTACTTACCGAAGACTTTTACAAACCAACGCTAGCTGGAATGGCATGACACGCTCCCAAAACGAGCTTCCGGCTACAAACAAGCTACCAACTATTAAAGGAAGTCTATACTAAAGAAAAGCACCCTAAAAACATGCTGCTAAGGGCGAGACCGAACCAATAATGGTTTGTTTTCCTTGCTGGACAGCATCTAAACATAACCCGAATTGAGAACCCAACACCATTAAACCATGGGCAACCACGTTTAAAGCGTTACGGGCGGTGGGTATTTGTTAGTTGACGATATTAAGGCTATTCAGCCACTGGACAGCAAGCAACAACCACCTAAAACGCACGAACGACATTCTACAGGCTCCTAAAGCTCAGGCAATGCACTTAAGGCCTCGATAACTAATGAGACTTGGCTTAGCATGATTTTTAAGCTACGGACAGCAAGTAAAAGCTCACTTAAACCATGCTTTAAGAACCTATTAAGGGTCGGGCCAAGCTATATAGAAGTAGAGATTAAATGGGCATTGATGAACTATAAGAATTTAACCAAAATAGTCATGATACCTCATTTAAAAACATAAACTATGACCTATAACGATTGGGGCGACACTTAAGAGCCTAGATATGCAATGAGCATCAACTAACACATGCTTCTAAGGTTTGAATAACTATTGGGCAGTGATCTAAAACATGTTTTAAAGCTAGAACAACTAAAGGGGCAGTAAGAAACCTTACCAAACGGACTCGCTTTCACGAAAGGCGGGTTATTCTAACCTCTAACAACGTGTTAGAACGCTCCTTGGGCAATGGGTATCCAAGCTGAAGTGTTTCGAACCTTATCGAACACTTAGACAGCGCTGCAGATCAGAACATTGAACACAATTAAACCTTTCAGCACCAAAAACTAATGGGTAATCAAATTTAAGCTTCAACCAAGAGTTGGTAAAGCATAAACTTACCACCCGGAGCGACTGAAGAACAAACGACACCGAAAACAGCCAAGAACACTGCTGGACAGAGGCGGAATCGGCTGAAACGAGGTCGACGAGACTCTGAATCGCCAAGCACGCGAGATCTAACAACACCAAATCCATAGGAACTTAGATCAAGCCTTAAACCACATGAAAAAGGAAAGGAAAGAGGCTTACCCACGAGTTCTAAGGCTGAAACGCGAAGAAGACGGAGCTTCAAGGTGCTGTCCGCGCAAGATCTATTCAATACGGACAAGGAGGAGTTAGATCGGGCCTTAAATCACCTAGATCGAGGGGAAGAAGACTTACCCACAAGGTTTTCTTGCTGAAAACGGAAGGAGAAGAGAGAGATTCGAATCTTGAACCCACGAAACAGAGAGGACAAGCGCGCGGCTGCAAGGGAAAACGGCGGCAGCGACTGAGCTAGGCGGCAGCGCTGCAAGCGGCGGCACGAGCTATCCGCGAGAGAGAGAGGGAGAGTTCGCGGATGGAGGCGGCGCGAAGAGAGAGAGACGACGCGAACTGGGGCAGCGGCTCAACGACGGCGGCGGCACACGAGCTCGAGCAGCGGCGACGACACCCACAAGCAGGGAGGCAACGGCGGCCAAACGGCTTTAGGCAGCGACACTCACAAGGGGGCTGCACGCGCATGAGAGAAAGAGAGATGGAGAGGGAGAGACTTAGGGCTTTTTTTTCCTTCTTTCTATTTTTGAATACCTTTTTCTTTTTCCTTAATAACAAATAGCCCTAAAAATAACCATTCATTCAACCAAAACCCAAAAATCAGCGTATAATTTAAATTATAACGCTTACGCTTCTAAACCAACTCAGACCAAGCCTAACCAACTTTAGGGAGGGATTTGTATTTAATAACGTTAAATACCCAAACCCTTTGGTTTAAAATTAAACCCCTAAGTTCAAGCCAAAATAGAATTTAATTTTCTTTCAACTCTAAACTCGGGACTTAAATTCACCCAAAGCGCACGGGGCGTTACAACTCTGCACTAAGAGGTTGAGCTCAAAGCTCCACAACAAAGAACACCCCTCTTTTGGCCAATTGCTATTAAAAGAGCAAATGAGAGAAATATGAGAAAGTAAAGAAAATGAGATAGGAATTGTTGTGCTTCTTGTTGTATGTTGAAAGTGTGGTAAGAGAGCTATTTATATAGGAATTTTAGATCTAGGAATTTAATACAAAAAAGAGTAACCAAAAAGGTTCAAATAAAAACATATCTCACCAAATACGTTTTTCTCTTTTAAATGAGAAAAAACTCTCCACAAATTTAATATCTCATATTTAAATACAATTAAATATTAAAATGTTACAACAAGATTTATTTACTTCGTCGTTGAATTTAGTTGTCATATGCATTCTAAGTGCACACTTGAATTTATTGAAATTAAAAGTTTATCATCCATTTGGTAACAATTTTCTTTTTTTCTTTTCTAATTTATAAAATTTTGATTACATTTTTTTTATTTCGTGTTTTACCCCTAAAAAAATTGGCTTGTAGAGCTCAACCAAATCCTATAAAACCTAGAAAAATGTATTATTTGAAAAAGTATATTCATGTCTATGAAATTCAGTAAATGTGTTTTTATTTTAAAAGAAAAGATACACCAAGGGGAAGTTAAGAACATGAGCTTAATTTTTAAAGATTGAAAAATAAAGGGGTCATTTGGCCCACTGTGTTGGTTATAATAGTGGGGGCTATTATAACCAATCCAGTGTTTGGGGCATCAACAAAAATAAGGGGTGGAGTTAGTTATTTTTCTCCTCCGTGTTGCTACAGTAACCACTATTCAACCCACCCAATTATTTTATCCATTCTCTACATTAACTTTTTTCTCTCTTCTTCCATGTGACTCATTGACTTTTCTATCGACGACCGACCGACGACTTTTTCGGCGACCACCGACAACTTTTTTGGCGACCGCTGTTGACTTTCCGGTCACTTTTCAGGCGATCACTGATGACTTTTTCTGGAGACTTCTTTTTTTTAATCTTTCTTCTCATTTTCATTTCGAAAAATATAAAAAACGAAAATAGAGAAAAAAAAAGAAAAGAGATAGAATAAATGAAAGGAAAAAATAGGGAAAAAAATTTCGGTCGTTAGAAAAATCGAAAAATTTTTAAGGAGTTAGATACTAGGTTGTCTTTGTACATATATAAATATGAAAATTTATTACATAATTACTTTTGATAATGAAGTATATGAATGTTTACCTTCATCGTACCATATTTTTCATTCCAAATTATACTTATCGTATTTAAGTTTACCGTGATAATAATAATTAAAAAAAAAACTACTCAAGTTTTTATTTTATGTGATTTCTATTTTAGTTGATTCTTTTGATAATGAAGGTAAAATGAGTTTTGAATAAGCATTTACCATTTTTATGTTGGAAATACATAAATGAAACAAATATAGTTTTTCTATATGAAATCATAAAATGACTTATTTTGTGAAAAAATCATGACTCTGAAACAAAAGAAAATCAACCCTTACTTTAGGTTATTTTTGTTTCCTTTTAAGTTAAACACATGATTTAACCCCTATACCAAAAACTTTATGTTTTTTTACAACTAAACCCAATTTTTTTTTATTAATATTTGAAGTAGAAAGTTGTATGAGGAAAATAAACAAAAAAAAAAAATCTAAGAAAAAAAAACAGTCAGCTTGAAACATAGACTATTTGAACCGAGACTAAAATAATCTACATCTCAAACACTGCACCCCAAACACATACTATTTTATCTCATACTATAATAATCTGCACCCCAAACTCAGACTATTTTATCCCAGACTATAATAATCTGCACCCCAACCACAGACTATTATAACACTCAAACTATTATAACCCCCAGCTATTATAACCAACTCAGTGCCCCAAACAGCCCCAAAAAGAGTAAAGTAAATAAACGTCATTCGATAAACAAATTAAATGAAAGAATATATACCATATGATAAATATGCAAATAAATTAAATTATTATAAACCCGTTACCATTCATGAGGAGATTGGAATTGAGAAGCTAAGGCCCCGTTTGGTAACGTTCTCGTTTCTTGTTTCCAATTTTATTAAGAAATATAAGCATTTAATAACTATGTATGTTTCTTGTTTTTCATTTTTTAGAAACACTCCCAAAATTTGTATAGAACTTTTGGGAATAACTAAAACTAGTTTCTCATTTTTTTGTTCTCGTTTCCAATTTTTTTCCAAACATAAATAAGAATATAGATTTATTATTATTGAATGTATAGATGTTAGGGTCATGAAATTCTATTTTTCTGTATTAAAAATGAAGAAACGGAAACAAGAAACGAGAACGTTACCAAACGGGCCCTAAATTCCCAATAGTTAATAGTCGTGCAAAGCATTTGTGTATATATTGTAGGGATTCAAAGCTAAAATTGCCATTCCATCCGGTAACTCTTTTGCTACTGATTTACTTACACCTTCAATTCCCCACTTTAAACTACAATATGGCGAAACCTATATCAACCATTTAAATAACGCAATGTCACTACTCAATTGACTCAATACCTGTGTCAAAATTAGAGTAAAATTGCAAAGGAAATCCCCAATTTACCCCAATAATTAAGGTCCGTTGTCAACATGAGCATAGCTCAATTAGCATAAGGTTTGTCCTAATGACCGAAAGGTCTGTGGTACCATTTGGTCTTTCAATTAATGGTTTTCATCTGTTTTAAGGAACCGTTGAATTCTTTGCCAAATTTAAAAAAACAAAAACAACTTTTTGGAAACAACTTTTTTTGTTTTCAAAATTTGACTTTGTTTTTGAAAATAGGGAAGAAGGTAAATACTAAATCAAAGAAAGAAATAGGTGTGTGTAAGCTTAATTTTCAAAAACCAAAAACCAAAAAGTTATGAAACGATGCCTAAGTTTTTATATCAATGACGTCATCAAACTCTGCTACAGGAATTTCCCACATATTTGCGTTCTCATTAATAACAGCTGCATTAGTACAGGAAAAAAAAAAAGTCTTCAATTCAATGGAGAAAGAGAAACAAAAAATTATAAAATTATAAAATTAAGCACATACCAATTATATCAGGAACTCATATTTTCTCCATAATAATGTGTGCCATCTCTTCAACACTGTCATTTGATCTCCGTAAAACAATATCTCCAAGCACTTTAGCCATTAAAGATATGATGGTTATGGATGTTGTTTGATAACCCTTTCATTTTATTTTATTTTTTTAATTTTTATCTATCTTTTTATGTTTTTAAAAAGTAAGCCAATTTTGAAAATTTAAAAAGAAAAAAAAATAGTTTTCAAAAATTTGTTTTTGTTTTTAGAATTGAGTTAGAAATTCAAATGTGTTTTTAACAAAGATGAAAACTTTGGTAAGGAAATGGTGAGGAAACAAGTATAATTTTCAAAAATAAAAAACCAACAACAAGGCCTCATTTGTAGGGGTAATCAAAATTAGACCGAAAATTGACTCTTTCAACCAAAATCGACGTCGGTTGGTCGATGTTCTCTTATATTCGATTGGAGTTGGTTTTTTCCATAAAAAAGAAACGGACTGTTAGTCGGTCGGTCCATTAAAAATAGTATAAACCGATCGATCGACCGCTTTAATCTCGAATTGAAAAAAAAAATCGAGCAGAAGTCAGAACGAATCCTGAAGGCACAACCAACTAGATTTCACACTACACAATGTGCAGTACACGTTCAATCATTTCCCATTAAAAGAGGTCATGATGACCTTTTCAATATATATATATATATATATATATATATATATATATATATATATATTGTTATAAAATGTGACGAACAATAACAAGAACAGTAAGAACACTTAGAGAAATAGAGAGAACAAAGGTAGGGAGAAGAGAGCAAATGAATTGCATTCAATTGAGTTGTTGTTTAACCCTTCATAAACCTCCCTATTTATACTAATACAAAAGGGATTGTTACAACTTAAAAGACCTAAAATAGGAGAGAGAGGGAGAGTCTTGAGCCTAAAGTTAAGAAGTCATGGGGACTAGTTGCCCTAAAATGGTGGGGTTAAATGCCCTAAAATGGATATCTATAATTAAATATACAGTGTATTTGTAACACTCCCCCTACTAGGAAAAACCCCAGGGAAGGAAAAAGTGTACATTATATATTTATATACATTAATTATTGCCTCATTAAAAACCTTACTAGGAAAACCCAGTGGGAAAAACCTTAGCGAAGGGAAAAAGAGTGCAGTATATTTGCTCCCCCTCATGAAAACATCATTTGAGATCTCTGAGTCGTCGCATTCCAATGTTGTGCACCAACTTCTCAAATGTTGCAGTAGGTAATGCCTTCGTAAATACGCCTGCCAAGTTGTCTTTTGAAGAAATTTGTTGAATAGTGATTTTGTCATTTTCTACAAGATCGTGAGTGTAGAAGAGCTTTGGTGAGATATGCTTCGTTCGATCTTCTTTAATGTATCCTCCTTTGATTTGGGCTATACATGTTGGGCAATCTTTGCTAGAGGACAATTCACATGTTTCACAAATTTGTTGAGTGATTGATCTTAGCCATACACATTCCCGACTAGCCTCATGAATCGCCAGGACCTCAGCATGGTTTGAGGAAGTAGTTGTTATTGTCTACTTCATAGACCGCCATGATATAGCAGTTCCTCCATATGTAAATAAATAACCTGTTTGAGATCTAGCTTTATGTGGGTCGGATAAATAACCTGCATCTGCATAACCAACTAGATCAAAGTTTTATTTATTAGAATAAAATAAACCCATGTCAATTGTCCCTCGAAGATAACAGAGGATATGTTTAACTTCATTCCAATGTCTTTTGTTTGAGAAGAACTATATCTAGCTAATAAATTACTAAAAATGTTATATCGGGTCGTGTATTATTAGCAAGATACATAAGGGCACCAATTGCACTAAGATATGGTACTTTTGCACCAAGAAGTTCTTCATTATCTTCTTGAGGTCAAAAGATGTCTTTCTTTACATCGAGTGAACGAACTACCATTGGAATGTTCAATGGATGTGCTTTGTCCGTGTAAAATCTCTTTAATATTTTTTCTGTATAAGTTGATTGATGAATAAATATTTCATCTGCTAGATGCTCCATTTGTAAGCCAAGGCAAAACATTATTTTCCCGAGATCTTTCATCTCAAATTCTTTCTTAAGATATTCTATTGCATTTGGAAGCTCTTTAGGAGTTCCAATTATATTTAAATCATCAACATATACAATAATGATAGCAAATCCTGACTGTGATTTCTTTATAAAAACACATGGATAAATCAGGTTATTTTGATACCCTTCTTTCAATAAATATTCACTCAGGCAATTGTACCACATTCGTCCTGATTTTTTTAATCCATATAAAGATCTCTGTAATTTGATCAAATATAATTCTATAGGATTTGAATTATATGACTCCGGTATTTTTAATCCTTCAGGGATTTTCATATAAATATCATTATCAAGAGATCCATATAAATATATTGTTTCGGTTCCATCTTTTTCCATTCATTACATAATTTATCGAAATTTCATTATTATCCTCAGGTATTTCACCTTCTTCGATATTCTCATGAGTAGTCAAATTCGAGATTTCTTCTGGAATATCCACATTATCAATTAAGTCATTTTGATTATTGACTACTTTTCTTTTTCGAGGATTTTTATCTTTGGAACCCATTGGTCTACCACGCTTCTGGCGTGTCGCAGAATCATTAGTTATGACAACTTGCTGTGTCGGGATATCAATTTTTGATGGTGTATCTGCAGCTGGTATATGTGACTTGGTCACTTTCTTAGCATCTGTAAATGCATCTGGCATTTGATTTGCAATATTTTGCAAATGAATTATCTTTTGAACTTCTTGTTCACATTGATTTGTACGGAGATCTAAATGAGACAATGACGTTGCATTCCAGGTAATTTCATTTTTCAACTTCTTAATCTCTCTCCCTAATGTTGGAAAATTTGTCTCATTAAAATGACAATCGGCAAATCGTGCTGTAAAAACATCACTCGTCAGGGGTTCAAGATATCTAATAATTGATGGGGAATCAAATCCAACACATATTCCTAGTCTCCTTTGAGGACGCATCTTAGTACGTTTTGGTGGAGCAATTGGAACATATATTGCACTTCCAAAAATTCGTAAGTGAGATATATTTGTCTGCTGGTCATAAGCTAATTGTATTGGAGAGTATTTATGATAGGCTGCCGGCCTAATGCTTATAAGCAATGCAACATGTAAAATTGCATGAGCCCATACAGATATTGGAAGTCTTGCTCTCATAAGCATCGGTCTAGCAATTAATTGCAGACGTTTTATAAATGATTCAGCTAGACCATTTTGTGTATGAACATGAGCTACAGGATGTTCAACACTTATCCCAATTGACATACAATAATTATTAAACGATTGGGATGTAAACTCACCAACATTATCAAGACGAATGTTCTTGATTACATAATCAGGAAATTGTGCTCTTAATTTGATTATTTGAACGAGTAATCTTGCAAATGCAAGATTTCGACTTGATAATAAACACACATGTGACCATCTACTGGACACATCAATTGAAACCATAAGATATCTAAATGGTCCACTTGGTGGGTTTATAGGTCCACATATATCACCCTGAATTCGTTCTAAAAATGAGGGGGATTCAATCCCAATTTTAGCTTGTGAGGGTCTAATAATTAATTTTCCTTCAGAGCAAGCAACACATGACAATTCATTAGATTGAAAAATCTTCTGGTTCTTCAATGGATGTCCATGTGAGTTTTCAATAATCTTTTTCATCATTATTGACCCAGGATGACCCAATCGATCATGCCAAACAGAAAACATATCTGGATCATTGAACTTCAGGTTCATTATTGATTCTAATATACGTTTTTCATGTGAGATAGTGGATACATTTCTAGTATACGTTTTTCATGTGAGATAGTGGATATAATATAAAGATACTTTATATTATTCTTATCAGTCTCTATATGATAACCACTACCACCTATATCTTGAAAACTCAATAGGTTCCTTTTTGATTTACTAGAGAACAAAGCATTATCAACTGTAAATTTTGTTCCTCTAGGCAAAATAATATTTGCTTTTCCAAAACCTTCAATCAAGTCTGCAGGACCTGATATTGTATTGACTTTTGCTTCTAGCATTGACAATTCTAAAAAATATTTCCTACTTTTAAGGATAGTGTGTGTTGTTGCGCTATCTGCCAAACATAAATCTTTATTGTAACATCTTGGAGTCAACCAAAATATGTGAAATATTCACGTTTCTTTAGTAAAATAAAAACAACACATAGTGAGCCCCAAAATAAGAAATTGAATATAAAAAATGGAACTTAATAAATAAACATAAATTCAAAACTAAATAAAAGGATATTCACATAATCTAATATAACATTTGTTGCTCATTTGATGATGTTCATTTTCTCTTCAGGAGATTTAATGAGATTTACAACATTTATTTCATATTTCAAAGATTAATCATCTCTTCAAGAGATTGCAGAGTTGCTTTCACACATGGTTCTCATTTTCGTACAACAGGTACAAAATTAATGCTCAAAAATATGAAACATTTTCTTTTAGTAACCATATATGTTTGGTTTTCCAAATGGTCCACGATGACCACTAGATGAGTAACTGTTTCTTCCTTCTTATTGATCACGATCTCGACATTGACAACAATTATTCGATATTACAATATTCACTTCAGGGAATGATATTCAAACAACTGGTTGAGATTCATGATTTTTCATCAAATGCTCATTTGATTGATTTAATCTCAATAAGACATGATGTTTGCTCACATCACAATATTTAAAAACTTTATTTCTCAATATTACTACTACAGGAGCATAATCTATAATTGAGAAGAAAGATAAACAACATTGTTCTTAACATATGCTCACTTATTTAAAATCACTTATTGATTAAAATTATTCAACTACAAGTGCATTTAACTACAGTGAGCATTTCTTAATTTAAAAAACAATGCAACTTCAGGTGCATTTAATCATGAGCAATTCTTGATTTGAAAACAATGCAACTTCAAGTGCATTAAATCAAAATGAGCATTTTTATGCAACTTCGTGTGGATAACATCAAAATTTACTTTAGGAAGAGTAACTATCTACTATACAAGTCTTGCAAACTTTGCCACATGAAAATTTGAACTAATGCATGTATCTATTATAAATTCCAAAATTTCATCCACATAAATGAAAATATTCAAACATACGTATCGAACCCAAATAAAAATTTTTGGTAAACAACATGTTCCAATATTTGTATAAGATATATAACAGTATATATAACATGTCTTGTATATAAAGTTGTGACAGTATAGCAAATAGTCTGTATATATATTAAATGCACATGATATAAAATATACAGAGAATCATGTGAAAATTATACTGAACAAATAGTATATAAACTAATAAGATTAATATATAGTAGCAAAATGAGAAATTTCAGAAGATGCACATGATTTAAAATTGTAATATATACATGGTATATATGTGCATCATGTTCATTGAATATGCATTAAATATTCTAGATTATTACAGAAATAATAAGAATATAAACATACTAACAACATTTCAATTATGTGGATAATGTAATTAACATAAATATCATTGACAAATATAGAATTATAAACAATAAAAATGATTCAAATGTTAATATCATCAATACATAGATATGATATTTTACTAATCACATATAGTATGCATAATAATAAATAATACGATAATCTTGCATAAAACATATGTTGTCAACGTTCAATACACAATGTATATACGAGATATTTATAATACATGTACACTGTATATGTGAAACGTACAGAAGACAAGTGCAACGAATAATAGAAAGTAAAATGAACCCTACCTTCAACTGAACAAAAATTGAAGAGAATCGTGCTGATAACGTGTTATAAAACGTGAAGAACAATAACAAGAACACTAAGAACACTTAGAGAAATAGAGAGAACAAAGGTAGGGAGAAGAGAGCAAATGAATTGCATTCAATTGAGTTGTTGTTTAACCCTTCATAAACCTCCCTATTTATATTAATACAATAGAGATTGTTACAACATAAAAGACCTAAAATAGAAGAGGGAGGGAGAGTCTTGAGCCTAAAGTTAAGGAGTCATGGGGAATTGCCCTACAATGTTGGGGTTGAATGCCATAAAATGAATATCTATAATTAAATATACAGTGTATTTGTAACACACACACACACACACACATATATATATATATTTACTTTTTTGTTTTTTTTTTTTCGGGATCTCTCCCTTTTCCTCTTGTTGATTTTTCTTTACTCTCTTTTTTTTTTCCCTTTTCTCCTCTTTTCTTCTCCACGGTTCCTTCCTTCTTTCTTTTATTTTTTTTCCATATTTTCTCTTCTCTTTCCCACTTCTTCCCCACCAACCAATTTTTCCCTTATTTCTATTATTTTCTCTTCTATTTCTCTTCTGCTTTCTTCCTCATTCAAGCACTTTTATTTTTCTTTTCTTTTCCCATTTTTTCTCCTCATCAAGCTTCAAATCTCTCTATTCTCATTTTTTATGTCCCTTCTTCTCCTTGTAGTTCGACAGCATCTCAAAATTGACGAAATGGGTGGTAAAGAAAACGAAAGGAGAATGAGATTTTTTTGCAACATCTAAAAGTTGATAAAATCGACCAACCGACATGTATTTTGTCGGTCCGTATCATGAATCACCTAAAAAATGCCTACCATTGACCAACCGAAACTGATATGTTGGTTCTCGGTGTCAGTTTTCACCCAGAACTGACTCTAACTGACCGATGAACATAGATCCACTTACATGTTTCTTTGTTTTCTTAATACCTTCATTCCTATCATTTAAAAACCCAAGCCAATTTTGGAAAACTAAAAAACGTAGTTTCTAAACATTTGGTTTTGTTTTTGGAACTTGACTAGGAATTCAAATGTATCGTTAACAGAGATGAAAACTATGGTAAGAAAATTGGGAGAAAACAAGCATAATTTGCATAAACCAAAATAAAAAAAAAAAAAAAAAAAAAAAAAAAAAAAAAAAAACTAAAGCTCCATTTGATAACCATTTGGTTTTTGGTTTTTGGTTTTTGGTTTTTAGCTTTTGAAAATGATGCTTCATTTTTCTCAATTGCTTCACCATGGTTTTCATCTTTGTTAAGCACACATTTGAATTCTTAGTCAAATTCCAAAAATAAAAACAAGTTTTTGAATTTTTTTTTTTTTAAGTTTTTAAACCTTGACTTGGTTTTTGAAAACATAGGAAAAAGTGGATGAAAAATACATAATCTTATGGGTGGTAGTAGTGTTTATAGGTTTAATTTTCAAACACCAAAAACTAAAAATAAAATGGATATCAAAGGAGGCCTAAATATTTAGGAAAATTGTAATGGATGACTAAACTCTAATGGTTAATTGCATATATAGCAAGTTTTATAAAAACTTGCAAATATAGCAAAATTTTTAAATCTTTTTTTTTTTATTTTCGTTTTGTCCCTGTTTTGATTTCTATCAGTGATAGATTTCTGTCACTGATAGAATCACAGTGATAGAAATCTAGCACTGATAGAAATTTATGGCTAATAGAAATCAATAGTGTATTTGATTAGGTGATAGTTTTGTACATATCTTTTGTTTTTTTTTTTTTTTGTTTTTTTTTTGTTTGTTGTTTTGTTGAGGTTTCCCCTTCTTTAAATTTTAAACCCCCGCTTTTTGTTTTTTTTTCTTCCAGTTCAATTTGCATGTTCTTTTGCTTCGACATCTATAAAAAAAAAAAAAATCGGAGACATAGCTTTTAGAAACAAAAATGATAGGTCTATCAGTGATAGAAATCTTCTATCACTGTTAGAAATCTATCAGTGATAGAAGACCTTCTATCATTGATAGTAAACAATGGAAACTTCCAAACAAAATGCAGAAATCTTCTATCGATTCCATCAATCATAGAAAGATAGAAATCTGTCAGTAATAGGTTTCTGTCACTGATAGAAATTTATCTTTCTATTATTGGAAGGAATCTATCAGTGATAGATTATATCACTATAGAAACCTATTGTGATACTTTGATATTTTTCAACTAATATGTTTATGTTTTTTTTTTATGTTTTTTTTTTTTTTTCAGGTTGATCCTATTAGAATGTACAGTACAAAGTTGTAACGACCCTACATTTCATGCCTAGATCCTAGGGTCATTACTACGTGCATTTCATTAAACTTTCAGATAGTGAATAAGAAATAGCATTGGAGTAAAACATGCTTAGAAAATACGTGAAACTTTTCAGCCTGGGATCCCAGTTAAAATAGAACAAAAGAATCTTTAGCCATACAAGCAAAAACTTAAAGCGGAATAAACCATAAAACATCGCAATACAAGTTCAAAAGAAGAATTTTGAAACATAAAATGCGGAAGACTATCCTAAGGAAATCTATGGCTCAGCAGCACTCTCCGTCATGCGTTCTATACACCCTTGCCTTTACCTGCAATTACATGTTAGGGAAAAGAATGAGTATTTAAGAAAATACTCAGTAAGTAACAATACTGCTAGACACTTGCAACAACCAAGGTTTCGACATTTTACTCGAGCTAAGGGCCTAAGGGTTAGGTCATCTCATTCTCTTTCATTTCATTTCATTTATCTGTAGTTCGGGCCTCGTGATCAATTAACTCACCAATATATAAGTTTGTCAACTCACTGGTAGTGCACATGTGGGTGTTTTGGAAGGTCTCTACTCCTACTGATGGTAAAAGGCATCCAGTCAGTGGAGCTGAGTCTCTTCCCTCAAGGCACTAATGGGCGCGTAGCACTCTAAACTACCATTTCACTGGTGGGGCGTTCATGGGTTTAAGTCAGAAATTAACTTCCACAGTTAGTAAATGACACATAGTCTGAGAAGCCAAGTCCCGCCCATTAAGCCCCTCATTTCAGTCTATTACATCTCAGTCCTAGGTGTTTAATTGACACGACCCTCTTCTAAGGCAACTAGCCTATTCTTTTCCCTTTCTTAATCCTTTTCCCTTTAGGACCCCTTAACACTTGCTAATTTTAACTACAACCCAGTTAACCAAATCCTTTTCTTTTACGGAGAATACTGACAGGCTAAACCGACATGCACCATCCCAACTCAATCAATCTCAAGAACAAGAACTAAGGCGACAACAACACTCCTAAACAGAGAAAACCACAAACTTCCCATTGTCCACAAACAAGCCAGTCCACTTATGATACATAAGAGTCAAGCACTCACACCTATCATTTAGCACAAGTACACAACAACCAAAATCTGAAAGACAAGCATTCATACCATCTCAATCTCAACTCAAATATTTGATACCAACTCATGCTAGCACTACTACAAATTTGGCCTTTGTTGACGGCTAAAAAGTATCAACTATAACTTTCATTGACGCTTTTTAGAAGTCAACTAAAGTGGTATCAATAAAACTAAAGCGTCAATATTACTGTTTTTATTGACGCTTATAGGACGTCAACGAAGATGTCTTTGTTGACGTTTATATGGCATCAACAAAGACATTATTGACACGTTTTATCCGTCAATGATATTCATAAAGCGTCAACGTAGGCACCTTTGTTGACGTTTACTAGCCATCAACAAATCGTATTATTAACACCTTTTCATTGTCAATTATAGGACCTAAAATGTCAATATATCTATCTTTATTGACACCTTTACACTATCAATATAATCTTTTATTGACGTTTATTAGCCATCAAGTTATCATGCTAAATTGTCAAATATTATATTTTCATTGACTGTTAATATCCATCAATTATTGTGTTTTTAATGACATTTTTTAACCGTCAATATACATATTTGGAAAAAATTAAAAAAAAATCTTCCGATTATTTTTACCCCTCTTTTACAACCTGCATTTACACAAAAGCAGCAAGTTTGATGATACCAAACATCCAACAACATAACAACATAATTATAACTAACCAAAATATTTAGGCACCTGAAAAAAAAAAAAAAAAGAAAAAAGAATATGCACTTTGTTCACACGAGATTTCAACAAAGAAATTTAATTCGTGGAAATGAACTTGATTTTATTGATCTTGTATGTAGAAGCGTTACAATCTCTAATATTTATCCTCTGATGCTTTCTCTCAAAATATGGGGTTTGATCTGAGGGCCGACAAGCTTGATCTCAGACGGAGGAAGGTTGAATCTTCAACTTGTATCTTGATGAAGAAACGGATGATTCTTTGGAGTCTTTCAGTCGTTGGATCTTCTGAGTCTGGAGATGGCCGAATTCTGAATCTTGGATCTTCTGAATTCTTTGGACTCTCTGACTTTTGAAGACTCTGGACCTTGGGAGAATGCTCTGGGCTATGGCTTCTCTGACTCTGTCTGAATGCCCAAAATGAATGGTGGCCTCCTCTATTTATAGAGTTTGATGGACCTCATATGGGCTTGGGCTTGGGCCCAATCTTTGGGCTTAGGCTATGTTTGGGCTATAATCCAACTTATTTTTAATAAAATTGGATTATTTTAATTTAGCCCAATTTCTTCGATTATCTCGAGTCACATTAGTCTCGAGTCCAATTGCCACGTGGCATAATTTGATTGGACTCGACTTATGTATCAATAATAGACAAGTGGCTTTGTTTGATTTGCCGAATTTTAATGTCTATTAATTTAATTTAGGGACACGTGTAAATTTGTAATTGGTCCCAAAATTATTTTATCATTAATTTAAATTAATGACGTGGCAATTTGTGACTGGCCGAAATTTCTCACTCAACAAATGGCCCCTTTTCGAAATTTATGCACCAATATGCGTGCATGGATTTTGAAAAGCATGATTTGTGAGAAAAATATATGACGTTTAGTCATAACTTTGACTTGTGTCGATAGGCGAAATTAATCAGAATATTAACTTATAATTTCAAATAATTTCGTTTTCGCTACCAACATTGATTTTAGGCAAATTTTGAATTTTGATTTCCAATACTTTTTTTTTTAAATTGGAAAATTAATTTTCGCCAAAATTGCCACAATTTTTTTTCTTTACCTTGGACATGAATTTGGAGGTAGACAGGTACTTTGAACAAGAATTGGAGGTCTCTTGGCTTGTCAATTTTATTAGGCCAAAAATTCTCTCTTGATTCATGTAATTTGGAGGCAAATTTCTTCCTAAATAGCAATTGTAGGAAATTCATTGCCATATTTGATTAGGCAAAAATTTCCTTGGCCAAAAAGCAACTTTTCCTTATGTGTTTGACCTAATTTCTCCCTTATAAATTGAATAAATTGTATAGGTCAAGACACAAAGCCATTCAAGCAAGGAGTCTAGGTATTGAGAAAAATTCTCCTCTCCAACTTATCTTTTCTTTCTTTCATTTGACTTCAAATGCTCATATATTTTCTTCTTTGTGTAGGCTTTGAGTTCGAGCAAAAATCTCCATTCGTGTCTCTTTGTTGCGCCGTCGGTAAGTAGATAAAAAAAAAATAAAAATAAAAAAAAAATCTCTTTAAATTATTATTATTATTATTATTTTAAATTCAATTTAAAAGTTACCGCCACATTCCATATTATTCATGTGTTTTAGGTTAAAGCATCACTTTTTCTTTTACACCAACGCTGGTTCGTGATGTAAACCTTTGCTATGAAGTCTTTATATGTCGTTGCCTTGTAACAACTTTCTTTGATTTTTTATTTTTGATTTTTTTTTAAATGATAAGCACATATGAACGGCCGCAACACCCTTGTTTTCTTTTCTTACTGATTTCCTTTTGTTTTTGTTTTTGTTTTTTTTTGTTTTTTTTTTATCCCAACCATAAGTTTTGCCACATTCTTTTTTTTTTTTTTTTTAATATATGTATGTACAATGGCCAAAGCCATATGCTGCTGCCACTACACATGTAACCAATTCAATTTCCACGCCATAAAACTTGCTTCACCTGCCTTCATATATATATATATATATTTCAAAGCAAGCTTTGCCGACACTTGAATTTTACTTCATAAGTCTTGATATGCATACATGTACTGATATATAGAGAATTCACTTTTTTTTTTTTTAGTGAAAAGCATTTGCCCCCTTTTTTTTAGCTGACTTCGTCGCTTCTTTTTTTTTTTTTTTTTTTTTTACTCGTGTGTACTACCTTTTTTTCTTTGGCCTGCGTGTACTTTTTTTTTTTTTTTTTAAACTTCCTTTCCGCAGGAGCTTCTTTCTCTTTGTCAAGTTTTTTTTTTCTTACTGCATTATGCCTCACATACACATATGTGTGCTTTGCCCCATGTTCAACATTTTTTTTTTAATACAAAACCTTGTCGTCCAAGTTCCACAAACCTAAATTAGGTTAAAGATAAGAAATTCTCCAACTGCCACCCCTTTTTTTTTTTACTTGTTTTTTTTTAATCTCTTTTTTTTTTCTGGTCACTTGCATGTTATTTTTTTTTTTTTTTTGTCACTAATTTCCATCATTTCTTTGTAGGATTTGGAACCATCAAAGTTATTTGACGATCTCCTGGGACACAACGTCAATCTTTGTCCACCACTTGAAAGGTATATACATACTCAAAAAAATTTTTTTTTGAATATGCAAATATTTCATTGGCGTCTTTATTGAATGTGCACATATGAACTGCTTTTTACTGTTCCATAGAGCTTTTTTTTTCTTAGTTTTTTTTTTTTGCACATATATTATTGTAATTTGTTTCTTTCTTGCTTGAATGTGTAAACATTGTGCAACAGTCGTCACCAAATTCACTTGCAGAGATTTCACTCCTGCTAGACCAGTCCCCTATTTTATTGGGTGATCTGAGTAGCCTGCAGGGGTAGTCACCAGATTCGTCTACAGTGATGCACTCCTGCTAGACTATTCTCCATTTTATTGGATGATCTGAGTAACCTACAGGGGTGGTCACCAGATTCGTCCACAGTGATGCACTCCTGCTAGACCAGTCTCCATTTTATTGGATGATCTGAGTAACCTGCAGGGGTGGCCACCAAATTCGTCCACAGTGATGCACTCCTGCTAGACCAGTCCCCATTTTATTGGGTGATCTGAGTAACCTGCAGGGGTAGTCACCAGATTCGCCTTCAGTGATGCACTCCTGCTAGACCAGTCCCCATTTTATTGGGAGATCTGAGTAACCTACAGGGGTAGTCACCAGATTCGCCTTCAGTGATGCACTCCTGCTAGACCAGTCCTCATTTTATTGGGTGATCTGAGTAACCTGCAGGGGTAGTCACCAGATTCGCCTTCAGTGATGCACTCCTGCTAGACCAGTCCCCATTTTATTGGGAGATCTGAGTAACCTGCAGGGGTAGTCACCAGATTCGCCTTCAGTGATGCACTCCTGCTAGACCAGTCCCCATTTTATTGGGTGATCTGAGTAACCTGCAGGGGTAGTCACCAGATTCGCCTTCAGTGATGCACTCCTGGTAGACCAGTCCCCATTTTATTGGGAGATCTGAGTAACCTGCAGGGGTAGTCACCAGATTCGCCTTCAGTGATGCACTCCTGCTAGACCAGTCCCCATTTTATTGGGAGATCTGAGTAACCTGCATGGGTAGTCACCAGATTCGCCTACAGTGATGCACTCCTGCTAGACCAGTCCCCATTTTATTGGGTGATCTGAGTAACCTGCAGGGGTAGTCACCAGATTCGCCTTCAGTGATGCACTCCTGCTAGACCAGTCCCCATTTTATTGGGAGATCTGAGTAACCTGCATGGGTAGTCACCAGATTCGCCTACAGTGATGCACTCCTGCTAGACCAGTCCCATTTTATTGGGTGATCTGAGTAACCTGCATGGGTAGTCACCAGATTCGCCTACAGTGATGCACTCCTGCTAGACCAGTCCCCATTTTATTGGGTGATCTGAGTAACCTGCAGGGGTAGTCACCAGACTCACCTAAAGTGATTCCACTCTGTCTAGACCAGTCGTTTTGATGACTATAGTGTCTTATAGAGTTGATTATATATATATATATATATATATATATATATATATATATATATATATATATATATATATATTTATGATTGATTATTCATGCATCACTTTCTTGCCTTCAAAACTTCTTGGATAAGATTGACATTTTTTTTTTTTTTGTAGAGAAACTTATCTCCATCATGGTGTATTTCACTGAGCACCCTGATCCTGAGAAAAACTGCTTAGTCGTCTTGAAGGATAAAGACCAGCCTGTTGAAAATGGCGTTATTCTTCCTGTAGGAGAGACAATATGCGGTAATTTAAGGGGATCACAACATTGCCGGGATAATTCAACCTCTTTGTCTAGATGGTCAGAAGAAAGACTTTTGAGTCACGACTCTTCATTGAAGGTGTGGTTTTTAGAGTCCCTAATACATAGCAAGGTGCCGGGTGAAAATCCAGAATCAACTTTAGGTCGTCGAATTATTGGAGACGAACAAGTTCGTTGGGGTAATTCAATAAGAATTCATGGAGAATTCTTTTATATTCCTGATTATTGGGAATGGTTAGAGGTCGTAATTTCTTTAAATACGCCGATACTGAAGAAGGCTCGTTTGTTTGATGCTGTAATGGCTTCCCTATACACTTATGATCGCAATAATGATATAGTTCGAGCTTTTTGTGGAGCATGGTGTCCATCCACAAATACACTTCACACATCATCAGGAGAGTTGTCTATCTCTCTATGGGACATGTGGAGATTAGGAGGTCTTTCTATCAAGGGTAGGTTTTATGATGAAGTTGTCCCTTGCTGTAAGGAATTATTAGCCTCGCCCGATCGAGAGGATGAAGATTGCCCGAAAAGTTGTGAGTACCTTTTTGCTGCGTACTATCACATTGCATCTCAACAACGCGATCGCCTTCAAATTCCTATCAAATCGTGGATTTCTTTCTGGTTCAAAGGAGATTCGAAATATGAAAAACCTCCTTCCCGAAAGTCGAAGAAGACTTCTCGTCCACGTCAGACCCATAATCCGAATGGGGCTCCTATCAAGCGTCACAGTTGGTCTGAAAAAGAAATGGATCTATTTTGCATGTTGGGCGTAGAAGATGAATTGAAAGATAAGACATACTTGGCTGCCTTTCTTTCTTGTTGGTTGTGCGCATTTGTATTTCCCGACCAACGTGCTTCTCTTCGTCCAGGAGTTTTTAAAGTCGTCAGTCTTATGGTTGAAGGTTACGTTTCCAGTCTTGCTGTTCCTGTTTTGGCCAATATTTATCATGGACTTGGCCAGATTCACAGTGCATCTCCTTCTGCTGGATTTTCAAAGGCTTGTTTCCCTTTGCACTATGTCCATGCTTGGCTGGCTTATTATTTTAACACGCATTACAAAGTCCCAGCACCTGTCATTGGCCCGATGATGGTTGAGTTTTCTGGCGAGGGTGGGGCTAAGTACTTTAACGATTTTGAAGCCCGTGTACATATTCACAAAGGTAAATATGTGTCATGGTATGCGAGTCTTCAAGCCAGAAATACAGGCAAGCTTTTGAAAGATGACGGGAAATTATCGTTTTGGCTTTCTTCATTCTTCATAAGCATTCGGTCGTGTTTCTTGTCTTCACGCTGTGGATCGTTGATGGTTATTGAAGCTTATAGTCCTTGTCGATTTAGTCGACAATTTGGATTCTATCAAGACATACCGAATGACTTGGGTAAAGAAATTCCTAAGGTAAATTTAGCGAATGTGTTACGTCTTTGGAGGATATGCACTCAAAGAGAAACATTATCCCAAGTATATCTTCCTGCTCGTGCAACGAAACCACACACTCAAGTTACTCAACGCTACAGAAGTTGGTGGTTAGCCAAGCATGGGAATTATCTTGAAGAAGGCATACAAAAGTTGGTGGACAGCGCTTCTCCTCTTCCCTCTAAGCCAAAATTTCCTAAAACGGTTGGTAATGATAACGGAGGCAAAAGGATTCGCATGTTTGAACCTGGTGAATTTTGCTCTAAGGATAATGATGGTAGTCAGAGCAGTAGCGACGATCATCACTGGAAAAGATCTAAAAAGTCCAAACAACCATCAGTATGCGAAGATGAATATTTTGATGGAGTTCCTAGCTCATCACAATTTCCTGCACTCCCTACACTCCTGGTAAGTGTTTTCATTCGTTCTTCGTTATAATATTTTACTACTATTATTATCATTATTACTTACTTTTTTATTTATTTATTTATCATTATTTTTTTTGCAGTCACCTTTAAATGATCCCCTTATAGAAACCGAGGGGCATCACAGTCCTCCTTCTTTTGTGAGTCCAGACGTTTTTAATTCCGTAGCTGCGCGTGTGGGCAATTTCAGAGCGCCAATGGATAGAGTTGTGACTCAATCTTGTCCTCCTGTAACTGATGAAATTTCTGGACAAATGAAGACAACAAACCATGTAGCTGCGTCTGAGATCTCTGATTATTGTGCTGACAATGTGATTTCCAACTATAGGAAACAAGCTGCCCTTGCCCTGTGGGACAGCATACATCAAAAGATCATACGCACTCCTTTCGACAAAATACTTCGCCTTGAACAAGAGACAGCCAAAATACTTCATGCCATTTCTGAGACTCGTGCACCCGGCTTGAATCCTCTTGAAGGGATTGTAAGTGCGTATTTCAAGAAGGTAGAGAAGTATAACCAGCTGCAGTCGTCATTTTCTTCTCAATTAACTTCAGAGAGTAAGAATCGCCAATTGAAAGAAACTAAGTTTAGCTTGGAGAAGATACTATATAGTGAAAGTGAACTACTCACAGCGAAGAGTATACTTCAGCAACAACATTTGCAAGCATCGCGAGAAGAAAAAGAATTGGAAGCTAAGCTTGAAGCTGTGAAAGTTAGGCGAGGCGAGATTTCTAAGTCGATTGTCGGGAAGGAGGACCTTTTAAAACAACATCAACTCGAGGCTTCCAAACTGCGAGGAATTATAAGTAGTATTGAAGATGCCCCTGTTCTTACTGATGCTGATGCTAACCATTTGACGATGCTTCGTGGGATGTTGGAAGATGCACAAGAAGAGCTGAAGAACTACAAGTGGATGCCGTGATCAGACTTCAATTTCTTTTGTAGCAATTTTTTTTTTATATCGGAGATGTATCTCTTTTTTTTTTTGTAATAGACAAACTTTGTCATTCAATATTAGACTTGTTTCTCATCATAATTCACTTACAATTTTTTTGTATTATTCAAGAACGAATTTCCTTTTTTACCAACATGAGATAATGATTTTTTTTTTTATTTTATGGACTGAGCTTAAAGTTTCCTTTAAGTTGCCTACGTACCCATTAATATATGGGATCAAGTCATAACGTAGTTCAGGGTACAAATTTGATTTTCTTTTTTTTGGGCCGTTCACCTTTTTAACTCATGCGGGTCAGGAGTATCATGTAGTTTATACTCTTACGATAAGGAGTATTACATTTTAAGCATAATATTTCTTGAGAAACTTGCCGTTGATTGGGCCAATTTTGAGCCCGTCTTTGTCAACTATCTTGTATGCTCCATTTGTGTAGACTTCTTTCACAACGTAGGGTCCGTCCCATTTAGGTGTAAACTTGTGTCCTGTATGTCGAGTCGTGATGATAGGTCTTCGAACTGCGAGTACGAGCTCACCAACTTGAAATGAACGAGGTCGTACCTTTTTGTTGAAAGCTTTAGATATGCGCGCTTGATAACATTCCAAAGCTTGTTGAGCATCCAGTCTTTTCTCATCTAATGCTTCTAACTCTTGAAGACGTAACTTAGCATTGTCTTCCACAGTCAAACCTTCTTGCACCGCCATTCGCAACGATGGGATCTCTCTTTCCAGAGGGAGGACAGCTTCTACTCCATAGACAATAGAGTAGGGTGTGGCTCCTGTTGGAGTACGATAAGTGGTCCGGTACGCCCATAACGCTTCACCAATTCTTTCTTGCCAGTCTCTCTTCGTCTTGGAGACTACTTTCTTCAACAAGTTGCATAATGTCTTGTTGAATGCTTCGGCCAACCCATTCGCAGCAGCATTGTACATAGACGAATTATATTGTTTGAAGGCAAACTTTTCACATAACTTGTCCATCAAACTGTTAGAGAACTGTCTTCCATTATCTGTCACGATGCGATGAGGAATGCCATATCGATAAATGAGATGATTACGAACAAAATCTGCTACATTTTCTTTCTTTGCTTCTTTCAATGCAACAGCTTCAGCCCATCTTGAGAAATAATCAGTTCCTGCAAGGATATAAGAGTGTCCTGCCGATGATTTTGGTGTTATAGGACCAACAAGGTCAAGCCCCCAAGCTTCAAATGGCCATGAAGCTACAGTTGGGTGGAGCGGCTCTGGTGACTGATGTATGAAGTTGGCGTGAAATTGACAAGCTTCACACCTATTTGCATATTGCATCGAATCCTGAACCATCGTAGGCCAATAGTAGCCCATTCTCTTTAGTTGAAAATGAAGCTTTGGCCCGGATTGATGAGCTCCACAAACACCTGAATGTGCTTCCTCTAAAGCCTGCACTGATTCATCTTTTCCCAAACATCGAAGATAAAGGTCTTCATATGAGCGACGATATAGGGTATCTTTGTAGTAGATAAATCGAGATGCTCTTCTTCGTATCTCAGTCTTATGACGCGTCTCGACAGGAAGCTTTCCATGCTGTAGGTAATCTATAATCGGTTGTCGCCAATCTTCTTCTTCAATCACATAGACAGATATTGCATTCGTTTCTTGACTATCCTTTTCAGTTGGAGGCACGACCCATCTTTGGCAGAGTGGAATGTTTAGAACCTCGCCTTCTGAAATTGTCAGAGCAGTGGCTAGATTTGCCAATGCATCAGCCTTTGTATTTTCAGATCTTGGAACATGTTCTATCGTCACACCGAAGTTTTCCAATAATTGTCTGGCGTAGTTGAAGTAGGGTATCAAATCTTCATGTTTTGCCTCATATTGGAGCAACAATTGATTGACTATCAATTTTGAATCTCCAAAAATTTCAATGTACGTCACTCCGATCTCTTTGGCTATTTGAAGGCCAATGATGAGCGCTTGATATTCAGCGACGTTGTTCGAGCACGCTTCTCCAAATGTGAAGCTATATGGCAACATGTGTTTTTCAGGCGAAATGAATATTACTCCTGCCCCTGCGCCATTCCTTCGAGCTGCTCCGTCAAAATACATAGTCCAAGGCTCGGCCAATTCAATGTAGAATATCTCCTCGTCAGGCAAGGCTTCAGATAATTTCCAGTCTGACGGTACTGGGTGGTCGGCTAAGAAGTCTGCCAAGGCTTGCCCCTTCACCGCCTTTTGCGGAACATAGACAATGTCGTATTGCTGAAGTAAGATTGCCCACTTAGCCAACCTCCCTGAGATAATTGGTCTAGACAAGACATACTTGATTGGATCAGCCCTTGCCACCAAGTGCACCGTGAAGGCTTGCATGTAATGTCTCAGTTTGTCAATGGCAAAGAAAAGTGAAAGACACATCTTCTCGATGGGTGAATAATTTAGCTCTGCCCCATTCAAAGTTCTACTTAGATAATACAAAGCACATTCTTTTCCTTTATCTCCCTCTTGAGCGAGCAATGCCCCAAGTGATCTTTCTTGTGCAGCAATGTACAATATCAACGGTTTTCCTACAATTGGAGCGCTTAAAACGGGAGGATTAAGCAAATACTTTTTAATGCTATCAAAAGCATTTTGACAAGCTTTATCCCATTCAAAGGTTATGTCTTTTCTCATCAGTCTTTGAAATGGCTGACATCGGCCTGCTAGATTGGAGATGAACCTTCTGATATAGGCCAGGCGTCCTTGGAGACTTCTTAATTCTCGCAAGTTTCGTGGTTCTGGCATTTTCTGAATGGCGTCAATCTTTGATTGGTCGATTTCAATTCCTCGATGCCTTACTACGAAACCAAGAAACTTTCCTGATGTCACACCGAAGGCGCATTTAAGAGGATTCATTTTCAACTGGTACTTTCTCAAACGGTCAAAAACTATCTTCAAATCTTGCAAGTGGTCCTTTCGTTTCTTGGATTTGACCACTAGATCATCAACATAGCACTCAACACGTTTGTGGAGCATATCATCAAAGATCTTCTGCATGGCTCGTTGGTAAGTTGCCCAAGCGTTCTTTAATCCAAAAGGCATCACCTTGTAACAGTATATTCCTTTTGGAGTTCGAAATGCTGTCATCTCTTCATCTTCAAGGGCCATTCGAATTTGATTATACCCTGATGATCCATCCATGAAAGATAAGGCTTCATGTCCTGTAGTGGCGTCGACCATAAGTTCAGTGATGGGCAACGGAAAATCATCTTTGGGACATGCATTATTCAAGTCACGGAAATCCACACATACACGCAGTTGTCCGTTCTTCTTTTTGACTGGCACAATGTTTGCGATCCATGTTGGATATTTCACCTCTCGAACGAACCCTGCCTCTATCAACTTGTTGACTTCAATTTCAATTTGAGGAACGAGCTCTGGTCGAAAACGCCTTTGGGCCTGCTTAATAGGTCGATATCCTTGTTTAATCGCAAGATGGTGGACTGCTATTTTTGGATCGAGTCCTGGCATCTCTTTGTACGACCAAGCGAAGACATCTTTATATGTAACGAGCAAATTCAAGTATTCACGTTCCTCTTCAGCACTAAGTGACGCACTGATGAATGTCGGGCGCGGTTCTTCTGTCGTACCCAAGTTTACCTCTTTGAGTTCATCAATCGTTGATTGACTGCCATCTTCTAACGATGCGGGTGCTTCTTCAGCATCATCTTCAGAAATTTCAGTATCTGGCATTTCTTCGAAAGAAATATGGCAGCAATTGACATGTTCTTCTTCAAGCTCTTGGTTCACCTTCGAAGGGTTAGTTAGAATGACTAACTGTCGCTTTACTTTTAAAGAACCTTCTGTATTTATGAGAATAAAAGGTTTTCTCTTCATCCGTGAAGGAACAGTACTGGAAAATCCGTTGTTGTCATTCATCTCGTCGGATTCATCTGTTTCAAGACTTTTCAACTTTCCCTTGCATTGGCCATAGGTTGCTTGAAGGCGATCGAACACGGATCTCGGCGGTTCATCTACTTTCTTCGATGTAGACACACTCAAACGCTGAAACACTGAACGTCGGGTAGGAGTAGAAGTTTTGCTCTGACCTTTCTTTTCCGAAGATGAATATTTCAGCCGCTGATGAACTGAAAGACGAGTAGTCGGCGCTTTAATGCGATCGAAGACAGAGATTTTCTGGCTATCATCATTCTTTTTATCTTCTGGATCGCCCATCTCTTCTATCGTTATGTGATGTGCATCTACAACTTTCCATTTTCTGGTTATACGAACTAGCTCTGGGGGATTGTACCCTAGTCCGGCTCTCGAGGATGGTATGGCATAACCCTCTTTTTGGAGCTTCTTCTGTGTCGGAGAAGGTTCAGATCTCCCATCGAAGATTTTTGGACTTTTAAACTCAGTATGAGTTGAAAAGTCGTATCCTGCCTTTTCTAGGAGTTTGTATGCATTTGGATCAAATCCAGCCTTCGTTCGTCTTTCCGGCAAAGTCACCTTGGTACGATCCGTCTTTGATTCCTGAATCTCTTGCTTGGTGATTGCTGTCAGAGGCGTGGTGAAATTTTCTTTTAGGATCTCCACATCACCAACCTTCAAAATTCCTGAACATTCTGTGAATGGTGATTCCCCTTTCTTGCGTCGAGATAAAGGAACGTAGCACAATACAGGGACGTTTGACGATGCCTCCTCCTTTGGAGCTTTTGATTTTGCAAGGTGAGTGGATGTTTCCTTTGATTGAATTTCACAAGCATCTACTTCTTTGATCGACTCCTTCTTCGCATTCTTTGGATGCTCTATTTTCTGACTTTCAATCAGAGGAATCTCACCTGGGATGATCTCTCCTGCTTTATCATTCTGCATATAAAACTTTGCATCTGCAAAGTGGGATTCTGCCTCTGAGAATGGATTAGTATCGGCTTCAACTTTCTTGACACCGTCTTGATAGAACTTGAAGAACTGATGAAGTGTAGAAGATATTACTCCATTTCCATGAATCCAAGGACGACCTAACAATAACTTGTAAGTGGTCTTGGAATCTATGATATGGAATAAAGTGTTGGCCTTCAAATCTCCAATAACAAGCTCCAAACGGATCATACCGATTGCTCGTTGGCCGCCTTGGTTGAAGCCTTGAATAACCAACCTACTATTTGATAGTTCATCCATTGAAATTGCTATCTGTGTCATGGTTGACTTAGGCATTATATTCACTGCAGATCCATCGTCGATAAGAATTCGGCCAACTTTTTGCTCTCGAATATATCCGGAGATGAATAAGGGCCTATTATGAGGCTTCGATCCCAACATCAAGTCTTCATCTGCGAAGCTAATGGACATATAACACGAGGCACGTTTGTGTTCTTGCAGGCCTGGGACGTCTGAAACGTTAGAACCTATCAATGTTTCAACAATAGCATCTTTGGTTGCTTGAGGAAGTGACAACAAATCATCTATTGTAAATGAAGGTGAATCTTCTGGCCTTGTCATCACTTGAGATGGACTTGAGGAAGAATCACCCTCTTCGAATGCATTGACAGCATGACATGTGACTATCTCAGGGACGTTCTCATGATCGTCATTAAGAAAGTTCTTCGGGAAGAAATCTTTAAGGGTCACTGGTTGTCGAGACATAACAAAATCTTGATTCTCTTCGACAACTAGTTTAGGCTTTCTCAAACCTTTTATCTTTCTTTTATGTTTTTGTGACATGTTCTTTTTCCTGTAGTTTCGGAACATGTGAGGCTCTCTTTGAGCGGAATGTTTCTTTTGCTTCTTTCGACGAGTTACCAAAGTCCATCCTTCGTCTTCATTTTCAACAGACTCAAGTTGGTCTTGGCAGATGTCTCTTGCAGATTTTTGCTGAAGCCAAATAACAATCGGCTCTAATGTCCCGAACTGGATCAAACTTGCTACTGAATCATTAACTGGGCTTGGAGCTACTTGGTTGTTCAGATTCGTTGCTATCGTCGCATGATTTGATTGAGCTACCTCATAAAGATCTAACTCAATCTTTTTTTCTTTAGCTAATTTCAAGATTAGCTCCTTCAGGACGAAGCACTTTTCCACCGAGTGACTGATGACTCGGTGATATTTGCAGTAGTTGGGATCATTAACTCTCCCCATCTCTTCTGGTCGCTTGCATTCTGGTAGCTCAATAAGTTGTTTCTCCAGGAGTTGTTCTAACATATCTGAAATGTCAGAATCTGGAAAAGGGTAAACTTTCTCTTGCCTTTCTTTCAAGGTCAGACGACGTCTTTCACCTCCCTCTTGTTGTTTCTCTATCTTCTTTTCTTTTCCTTTCGACGAAAACTTGAAAGGAGCTGCATTGACTACCATTGACTCTTTCGTAGTGCTTTTGGTAGCTTTCTCAGTATTTTTAACTTCTTTCTTTTCTTTCCTGCCTTCGGGGACAACAGAATCTTTGTTCCCTCTTGTAGCAATGCTCAATTCCATGTCATGAGCGCGAGTTGCCAACTCCTCGAAAGTGCGGGGTTTTATTCCTTGCAGGATATAGAGGAGTCCCCAATGCATGCCTTGGGTGCACATTTCAACAGCAGACAATTCGGTAAGCTTGTCCTTGCAATCTAAGCTCAAAGCTCTCCAACGGTTGATGTAGTCAAGAACCGGTTCACCTTTCCGTTGTTTAGTGCTAGTGAGCTCCGTCATACTAACGGTTCGTCTTGTGCTGTAGAAGCGGTTGAGGAACTCCTTCTCAAGTTGTTCCCAACTATCGATAGTCTCAGGCTCAAGATCGGTATACCAGTCGAAAGCATTCCCCTTCAGTGTTCGTACAAACTGCCTGACTAGTTGGTCTCCTCTAGTACCAGCGTTTTCACATGTCTCGACGAAATGAGCAACGTGCTGCTTGGGATTGCCCTTCCCGTCAAATTGTTGAAACTTTGGTGGCTGGTATCCATGAGGCATTCTCAGATTGTCGATTCTCTTGGTATATGGCTTGGAATACAAGAAAGAGTTCTGAGCCGGTCCACCATATTGAGCTCTGATGGAATTCATGATCATATCCTGGAGCTGCTGAACGGACAGTGAAGCAATAGAAGCGGAATGTTGTGACTGATCTTGTGCAATGATTTTTCCCTTGTCTTTGATGGCAGGGGTCTGACTCGATTCAGCAACATCCCGACTTTCCATCTGGTTCCTGAGAGAGGCGATTTCTTGGTCTTTCTCTTAACTTCAGTAACATCTCGACTATCTTCAGTAACATGCTGATTTTCTTCTCAACTTCAGCCATCCGTTCTTCACTAGTTCCAGCATCAGACATCATAACAGACATCACATCAGGACCGGATGTTTCGTTTGGTTGCTGAGAAGAAGAGATGAATTTGCCAAGCATCAGATTTTCTGCAGCGGCGATTTCAAGTTGAGCAGATTCTGTCATGCGTCTCAGCATCTTGTTTGCAATGACAGGAGTTTGGTTGTCTTCGTGTTGGGTTTCCTTGGAGCGACTACGAGTAATTGGCCCCACATAGGAGTTGCTTGAAGCAGCGATCTTTGAAGAAGCTTCTTCGGAAGTCATGATTTCTTTGCGAGAAAAAGAGATGAGAGGTAGAGATGGTCCCACTGGGCGTGCCAATTTGTTCACACGAGATTTCAACAAAGAAATTTAATTCGTGGAAATGAACTTGATTTTATTGATCTTGTATGTAGAAGCGTTACAATCTCTAATATTTATCCTCTGATGCTTTCTCTCAAAATATGGGGTTTGATCTGAGGGCCGACAAGCTTGATCTCAGACGGAGGAAGGTTGAATCTTCAACTTGTATCTTGATGAAGAAACGGTTGATTCTTTGGAGTCTTTCAGTCGTTGGATATTCTGAGTTTGGAGATGGCCGAATTCTGAATCTTGGATCTTCTGAATTCTTTAGACTCTCTGACTTTTGAAGACTCTGGACCTTGGGAGAATGCTCTGGGCTATGGCTTCTCTGACTCTGTCTGAATGCCCAAAATGAATGGTGGCCTCCTCTATTTATAGAGTTTGATGGACCTCATATGGGCTTGGGCTTGGGCCCAATCTTTGGGCTTAGGCTATGTTTGGGCTTTAATCCAACTTATTTTTAATAAAATTGGATTATTTTAATTTAGCCCAATTTCTTCGATTATCTCGAGTCACATTAGTCTCGAGTCCAATTGCCACGTGGCATAATTTGATTGGACTCGACTTATGTATCAATAATAGACAAGTGGCTTTGTTTGATTTGCCGAATTTTAATGTCTATTAATTTAATTTAGGGACACGTGTAAATTTGTAATTGGTCCCAAAATTATTTTATCATTAATTTAAATTAATGACGTGGCAATTTGTGACTGACCGAAATTTCTCACTCAACACACTTCTAAACACATAACACAACCTTCACTTCACTTGACAACAATACGACATGCTCAATACACTATGAAGCTAAACCAAAGCTCAAGTATAAATAATACAAGTCAGATCTCGTAACAAGCACATTATTGTTCATCTAGAAATACAGAATCAAATGAATCCTAATTTCAACCAAACATAAAATCATAGTTAACTAATGAATTTCATTATGGTTGTTCGAAATTTCATTATCACAACTTGCTAGCAAGCAATTATAGGATTTTGCCATCTAGAAGTAGAGTTCAAAAGAAAAAAATATCTATAAAAATGGTATATTCAAACACAATTTCATTCAAAAATATAATAATAATAAACTAACAAATTTTCGTTAACCAATAAGTTATCTAAGATCTAAAAATCAACTAAAAAGAAAAGCATCACATTAGGTCTTGTGGATACATTTGCACCATCTCCAATTTAGGAACACCTACTGACGACAAGAATTAATATTAGAATGCAAATAATCCTCACTGTGAACTGGATAATCACAATCCCTCAAATATAATCCAATTGGCAGCAATCTCCCGTAAAATCATATAAAATGGCAAGCATAAAGAAAGAAAGAAAAGAATTGGCAGCAAATTAAGTGACACCTTGGCCAAAAAGACTAGCGCTTTCTCTTGAAGCTCTTCCACAGGAACCGTTTTCCAAGCAGACTCCTGGCTTACTGGAAAGATGAAGAAAGAAGTTGCATTGAACAAAGGAATAAAATTTAACACAAGGGATCATTTCTTGAAAATAGTCGAAGCTTCTAGATATGACAGAGAGCTCGATGGATGAATCACTCATAGCTTCAGTGTGAACACTGTGGAGGGCGGGCAAACCATCCCTTCCCCCTTCTTCTCCCAAAAAAGACATTCACAGAACTATAGACAAAATACAAGCCCAATGAAATTAAAATAATGGGAAAGAATCTCAAACCTTCAAAAGTGGTGTGTGGCACTTCTTAACCTACAAAAAGGAGAAAAAGAAAAAAAATAATCAAGAAACATGATCCACAGATGAATTAGAAATTAACCCCAAGTTTGGGGATTGTCTCCCCATGTGATCTGAAAATTATATGCAGGCCAGCAAAGTGATTCCTCAATCCAAACACTAAAGAAACAATTAAAATTGTACTGCAATGCCATCAGAATGCTAAATAAGCAACATGAACTTTTTGCATCTAATGGACCAAATTTTAAAAGAAAAACGACCATTTCTCCCCCTCAAATTCATCCTCTTTGAAATTCTTGAAGTTTAGTTCAAGCTAATACTATAGGATATTAAATAACTAAATTCATTTCCACTATTTACAGAGATAAGATCTTACATTAAAAGTCAAATGCCATACTATAGCCCAAATGCAAAAATCAAGAATCATATTTGTTATTCTAAATAAACATATCGAACAACCATATCCAAATGCCAATGAAAAAAACATATGATTTACGCCAAAGTGATAGCTCAGCGGTAATTTGCATGTACCTTCGACCCAAGAGGTTAAAGGTTCAAATCCCCCATTCCCAAATGTTAATGTACTAAAAAAAAAAAACATATGATTTACAAAGGTCCTCCATGCAAGAAAACTCGAAGATTAGTATAAGTAAAATCAATCTTGTAATAACCTAAAAGAACAACACAATAACCAAACCTAGAAAAGAAAAAGCCACGAAACAGGAACCCACAAGAAAAAAACACCTCACCGGTAGCCCTGATGACATGCAAAAATGTCATCATTTTCCTATTAATTTTAGCTAGTTTTGTGCATGAATTGTGAGCTTTAATGTATTTTTATGTTGATTTTACAGAAAACCGAGTTCGGACAGCAAAACTGAGATTTTATGAGAATTTGGGTGAATTTGGAGACTTTATGGGCAATTTAAAGAAAAATCATTGAAGATCCAAGCCCTAAAGTCCAAAAAGAGAAGATAATTGAAGTGGGAAGACCCAAAAAGCCCAAAAGAGTAAAGAAAGGAGGCTAAGATCCGCAAATTAGGCTTCTAGAAGGCCTAGCGTCGAGACGCTAGGACCGTAGCGTCTCAACGCTAGGTGGTCAGCAGCGCGTGCAAAAATCGCGACAGCGTCGCGACGCTGTCTGCGTAGCGTCGCGACGCTGCGACAACTTCTGCCCCAAGACAACATGACGTCACAGCGTCGAGACGCTGTGACGTAGCGTCTCGACGCTGCCGACTTGCTCAGCAAGAAATGTCCAGCCCCTTGTGCTATAAAAAGGGCCCTTTCGTTTGGTTCAAATCATCCCAAAATTGGGGGAGCTCTCCCCTAGCTCAATAGAGAGAAAAAGTGAGAAGAATTGTGAGGAAAAAGGTGGAATTGAGCGAGATTCCAAGGCTCGGGAATTCGAGATGATCGGGACGGGAGCTTGGGATCAACTTATCGGTTATTTCTTCCTTACTTCTTTATAATTCCTTGTTGTAATTTGAGTTAGGCCTATGGATCAAGATCATTTTGGCAAAATTATTTCCATTTGTGAGTAGATCTTGAGACCTAGGGCCGTTATTCTAGTTAATTGGATATTGTAGCGCAATTACTTGGATTATGTAATGAAATTCTCCATATTTCATCTATGCAATTCTTGCTTAATGCTTTTAATCTCTTGATCACGGATTAATTGTTATGATGGTCTAAATTGATACTCGACAGAGAGAAATTAGATTAGATCCTAATTGCATGGCTAACGATTGCTTGGAACACGAGAGTGAAAGAGAATTGTTAGAAATTGATTATGAAGTTGCTTAATGCCATACTATGATTAACTAAGGAGATGGACACATAAATTAGTTATGATGGTATGAGATGTGGAGGAGCTTGAAAGAGAAATCCGCTTAAAATTACTTCTAGATTTATGGAATTGAAGATTATTAGTTACATACATCCATGAAATTGAGCTACAAATCCAAGAAAACTAGATAACACCCTAGGTCAAGTCCCCTTATTTGGTTATTTTCATTTCATTATTGCATGTTTATTTTTATTAATTCCTTAAATTTTCGCACCATCATTCGAGTTGGTCTTCTAAATAAAATTAAAACATGATGATTCTTGGTACTTAATGGAATTAATTCAATTTCCCTGAGGATTCGATACTCGGTATTACTACCGTTTTATATTACTTGCGGCCTGTGCACTTTGCGTTCATCAAGTTTTTGGCGCCGTTGCCGGGGAGATTGTAATTTTTTCCGTTAATATTGAGAATTAAGTGTTTGATTTTAATTTAGAAATTTATTTTTCTGCATTTTATTTTTTTTTAGTTTTGTGGAGCTATAAGGTGGATAATCTGTTCTTTTGAGACTTAATCATGGCAGAAGACAAAGCAATTCGAGATTATTTCTTGCCTGAATTTCCATTAAACTATTCTGGAATAGCTTATGAGCCAGTCACTGTCGATAATTTTGAGCTCAAAGCTAGTCTCATTCAAATGGTAAGAGAGAATGCTTTCAAAGGCCACCCATCAGAAGATCCACACCATCACCTAAGATCATTTTTAAATATCTGTGGAACTATAAAAATGGGAGGAGTTAGCCCTGACTCAATTCGGTTGCAGTTATTTCCATTTTCTTTACAAGACAAGGCTAGAGATTGGTTAGACTCGTTAACCTCAAATAGCATCCTTGGTTGGAATGATTTAGTCAAAGCTTTCCTTGCAAAATTTTTCCCATTAGAAAAGATCACCAAGCTTAGAGCTGAAATTGGAAAATTTCAACAATTTGAGGAAGAGCAATTATATGAAGCTTGGGAAAGATATAAGGATTTGTTAAGGAAATGCCCACAACATGGATATCCTGATTGGCTTCAAATTCAACTTTTCTACAGTGGGTTAAATAGGAATTTAAAGACAATTCTCGACACTACGGCTGGAGGAAACTTCTTAGCCAAAACTGTCAAGGAGGCACGAACCATAGTAGAAGAATTGGCGTTGACAAGTTACCAATGGCAACCAGAGTTCAAAATCAAGGAAAGACCATGTGAGAATAATGAAGTAAGTGCTTTAAGGTTGCAAGTCGAGGCTCTAACCAAGGCTCTAAACAAGCTCACAAGATCAGAAACTCCAAGTTCGTCGAAAGCTGAATTAAGAGAGGAGTTTAAAGAAAAGAAAAGCCCTTTAGAAGAAATGATGAGAAACTTCATGGATGAGACTAGAAATTTGAATGAAAAGGTTCAAGCGAAAGTAGATATTGTCATGGATCAAATGGCAATATTTATGAAGGAAATCCAGCAAGGAAATTTATCCAATGACATCGCCATGGACCCACACGAACAATGGCCTACCATATCTCTTAGAAGTGGGAAACAGTTGAGAGAAATTGAAAGAAAAGAAGAAACAAACCCCATCACTAGAAGGATAGTGGATGAGGAAGATAAACACAAACCAGAGGAAGAGTCAGCACCATCAGTGCCAGATAAGTCTTCTGATTCTATTCCTTTAGTTCTTAACCAGATTCCTTATCCTCAGAGATTTCAAAAGAAAAAGTTGAATGATGAATTTTCAAAGTTTCTTGATATTTTTAAACAGCTTCATATTAACATTCCTTTTTCTGATGCTTTGGAACAGATGCCACACTATGCCAAGTTCATGAAAGAAATATTGTCAAAGAAAAAGAAATTCGAGAACCATGAGACAGTGAATATGACAGCCGAGTGCAGTGCCATAATCCAGAAACATCTACCACCAAAATTAAAGGATCCAGGGAGTTTTACTCTTCCGTGTACTGTTGGTAGTTTGTTCATAAAAAAAGCTCTGTGTGATTTAGGGGCAAGTATAAACCTAATGCCATTCAGTGTTTACAGGAAACTTGGTTTAGGGGAATTAAAGTCAACTACAATTGCTCTGCAATTAGCAGATCGTTCAATGACATACCCCAAAGGTGTGTTAGAAGATGTTCTGATCAATGTCGACAAATTCATATTCCCTGTGGACTTTGTAGTTTTAGAAATGGAAGAAGACCCTGAAGTCCCAATCATTCTTGGGAGACCATTTTTGGCAACCGCTCGTGCTCTAATTGAGGTGCAAAAAGGAACCCTGACTCTCAGAGTGGAAGACGACGAGGTAGTGTTCAACCTTTTTAATGCATTAAAACATCCAGAAGAGGTTAGCTCCTGCTTCTCGATTGATTCAGTTGACGCTATTATCAATGCATGTGTAGAGTCAGAGTCTCCTGTTGATCATTATGAGATAAGCATGCCTGACGTGTTTGGAGATGAATTATTAGATGTTGATCAGAAAAATGCTTTAATTGATAGATCTTTAGGAAGGAAAGAAACGTTGACATTAGATATTTGTGCTCAAGTTAATGCTCCTTCCCCTGAATTAAAACAATTGCCTACCCACTTGCGCTATGCATTCTTAGGAGACTCTTCTACTTTTCCCGTTATCATTTCTGCTGATTTAAGTAAAGAAGAAGAGGAAAAATTGTTGGATATTTTGAAAAAGCATAAATCTGCCTTAGGATGGTCTATTAGTGATATTAAGGGTATTAGTCCTTCAATTGTCATGCATAAAATTTTAATGGAAGATGTCTTTAATCCTACAGTAGAGCACCAAAGGAGATTAAATCCAGCAATGAAAGAAGTGGTAAAAGCCGAGGTGTTGAAATTATTAAATGCAGGAATTATTTATGCCATATCTGACAGCCCTTGGGTGAGTCCTGTTCAAGTAGTGCCTAAGAAAGGAGGGATGACTGTTGTTAAGAATGAGAAAGATGAATCCATTTCTACTAGGACAGTTACCGGTTGGCGTGTGTGTATTGATTATAGGAAGTTAAACAAGGCCACCAGAAAAGACCATTTTCCTCTCCCTTTTATTGATCAAATGCTTGATAGGCTAGCTGGGTATCCATATTACTGTTTTCTTGATGGTTATTCGGGCTATAATCAAATCGCGATTGCACCCGAAGACCAAGAGAAAACAACATTTACGTGTCCCTATGGTACTTATGCTTTTCGGCGTATGCCATTTGGGTTATGTAATGCTCCAGCTACCTTCCAACGTTGTATGATGGCCATATTTTCAGACTTTGTAGAAGAGATCATGGAAGTATTTATGGATGACTTCTCTGTTTTTGGTTCATCCTTTGATAACTGTTTGCATAATCTCTCTCGTGTTTTGCAAAGATGCCAAGAGACTAACCTTGTTTTAAATTGGGAAAAATGCCATTTTATGGTAAAAGAAGGGATAGTCCTAGGTCACAAAGTGTCTGAAAAAGGTTTGGAGGTTGATAAAGCCAAGATTTCTGCTATTGAACAACTTCCTCCGCCCATTAATGTTAAAGGAGTTCGTAGTTTCTTAGGCCACGCAGGGTTTTACAGACGTTTTATAAAAGATTTCTCAAAAGTTGCTAAACCCCTGTGCCACTTGCTTGAAAAGGATGCTCCATTTGTGTTTTCAAAAGAGTGTTTGCTAGCTTTTAATCTTTTGAAGGAAAAATTGATTTCTGCACCCATCATTGTTGTCCCTGATTGGAGTCAACCATTTGAAATCATGTGCGATGCTAGTGACTATGCTTTAGGAGCTGTCTTAGGGCAACGACGAGATAAGTTCTTTAGGGCAATCTATTATGCAAGCAGAACTTTAGATAGTGCTCAGCAAAACTACACCACTACAGAGAAGGAAATGCTTGCTGTTGTGTTCGCTTTCGATAAGTTTAGGCCCTATTTACTCGGTACAAAGGTTATAGTGCATACTGACCACGCTGCTATTCGTTATTTGAGTAGTAAAAAGGATTCCAAGCCCAGACTCATAAGATGGATTCTGTTATTGCAAGAATTTGACTATGAGATCAAGGATAGAAAAGGTTGTGAGAATGTAGTCGCAGATCATTTGTCTCGGATAAAGCATGAAAAGAACATTGCAACCTTTCCTATTAAAGAAGTTTTTCCTGATGAAAGGTTATATGCTGTTAAAACTTCTTTTCCTTGGTACGCCGATTTTGTAAACTTTCTTGCAGGAAAAGAAATACCTCCAGACTTAAATGCTCAGAAAAGAAAGAAGTTTTTCCATGATGTGAAGTCCTATCTGTGGAATGACCCATTTCTCTTTAAAGTATGTTCTGACCAAATCATTCGAAGGTGCATTCCAGCAGAAGAAGTAGGTAAAATTATAAATGATTGTCATGCCTCTCCTTATGGTGGTCATTTTGGACCAACTCGGACTGCCGCAAAGGTACTTCAATCTGGTTTTTATTGGCCTACTTTATTTAAAGATTGTTATACCTTCGTGAGAACATGTGATAGATGTCAAAGGACAGGAAATATTTCTAGACGCCATGAAATGCCTTTAACCCCTATTCTCGAAGTTGAACTTTTTGATGTGTGGGGCATGGACTTTATGGGCCCTTTTCCCTCTTCCAATGGATACTCGTACATCCTAGTTGCTGTTGATTACGTATCTAAATGGGTAGAGGCAATAGCCACAAAGACTAATGATGCTCGTGTTGTGTTACGTTTCTTGCATAAAAATATTTTCACTAGATTTGGCACACCACGAGCTATAATTAGTGATGAGGGGTCTCATTTTTGCAATAAATTGTTTGAATCATTACTGAGGAAATATGGTGTCAAGCATAAGACTTCTTTAGCTTATCATCCCCAAACTAACGGGCAAGCTGAGATTTCTAACAGGGAGATTAAGCAAATTCTAGAGAAGACAGTTCGTATCAACAGAAAAGACTGGGCATACAAGTTGGACGATGCTTTGTGGGCCTACCGGACAGCTTTCAAAACTCCAATCGGTACATCCCCGTATCGATTAGTGTATGGTAAGGCCTGTCACCTGCCTGTGGAGCTTGAGCACAAAGCATATTGGGCTATCAAGAAGATAAACTTGGACGCAGAGAAGGCTGGTGAACAACGTCTTCTGCAGCTCAACGAATTAGAAGAATTCAGGAGCCAGGCATATGAAAACGCAAAGCTCTATAAGGAAAGAACCGCAAGATGGCATGATAATATAATCCAAAAGCGTTCTTTTGAGCCAGGGCAGCAAGTTCTTCTATTCAATTCTCGATTGCGATTGTTCCCAGGAAAACTGAAGTCAAGATGGTCCGGTCCATTCATTATCAAGGAAGTATCCCCATATGGACCAATTGAATTAATGGATAACAGCGGGTTAACTTTTAAAGTTAATGCTCAAAGAGTGAAGCACTATTGTGGATTCGAAGAGCGAAAGGTCGAAAAAATGATTTTAACGGATCCAGGGTGACCAAGCCCCGTCTAGCTCAGGACGTTAAACAAGCGCTTCTTGGGAGGCAACCCAAGCTGTTTAAAGTTTTTAGGTTTCATTTTTGTTTTTCCTAATGTTCCCTTGAGATTAATCCTTATGCAGGAGGTTCGCTAAATCATGCCTAGCTTCTCACTCTTTCCTCAGGCAACAATTCAAGACATTTTGGATTCTCTCGCTTTTTCAGGGCAGTATCGATCTCTCTTTATCTGATTAAATGTTCATACATTGGGGACAATGTATATTTTAAAGTTTGGGGGGGAGATTCGCTCTGCGTAGGTTTTGCATAAGAAAAGTAATGCTTATGATGAATTAAATGCATGTGATGATAATGACGTCTGATGATTTGCTTTTAGCCATGATTCTCTCTCATTGTTGCAAATTTGGAAGCATGTCTAAATTCAAGAAAATTTAAAATTTTTCTTTGGTCCCCTTGCAAAGTACGTTGATTCACTTGTTTTATTATGATTTTGAAAGCCTAGATGAAAGTTATATGCTTTGGAAGTTTGTTGTCACTCCGATAGGTGTAAAGTTTGTCTAGATAGCTTTCCTGCGTAATAGTCAGTAATGCTGAGCTTTGGGAAAAAGAAAAATTGCTCAAAGGATAATAATAGTAATAAATGCTCCAATTTCTTGAAAGTGCTAGTAACCAGGGGCATTCATGACACCCATCGTTTGCCTTTGCATGAAAACGCTGGAAAGAAATGAGCATGCTTCGGCATCCTGAAAGATGAAGCGCTCGTAGTTGGATGCTTTCATCACCAATGTTGGCAAGCCAAAACGAAGGCGCTGCATCTAAAAGGATCATCTAAAAAAAAAAAAAAAAAAAAAAAAAAAAAAAAAAAAAAAAAAAAAAAAGAGAAAAAGAGAAAAGTTTGGGGGACACCTCAAGAATCATGGGCACCTTAGTAAGGTAGTGCTTGCTAGATAAGTATGATGGCTAAAAGGGCGAGCTTTAGTGCCAGTGTAGGGGGAAGATGAATGGAGGAGTATATAAATGATTCCGGGCTAGTAAAAATTGTGATAAGGCAATTGATGATTCATTTTTGCAAGGGAGGATAGGATTAAATTTTAAACTTCTTGATGGTTGACTATGCTTACTTATTTGTTTCAATAGTTTGCATTCATGGCTAGAAGCATTGAGGATAGAGTTGTTAGCATGCAAGTTATGATTCATATGTATTACTTTATTTTGCTCGGGACTAGCAAAACTTTAAGTTTGGGGGTGTGATGACATGCAAAAATGTCATCATTTTCCTATTAATTTTAGCTAGTTTTGTGCATGAATTGTGAGCTTTAATGTATTTTTATGTTGATTTTACAGAAAACCGAGTTCGGACAGCAAAACTGAGATTTTATGAGAATTTGGGTGAATTTGGAGACTTTATGGGCAATTTAAAGAAAAATCATTGAAGATCCAAGCCCTAAAGTCCAAAAAGAGAACATAATTGAAGTGGGAAGGCCCAAAAAGCCCAAAAGAGTAAAGAAAGGAGGCTAAGATCCGCAAATCAGGCTTCTAGAAGGCCTAGCGTCGAGACGCTAGGACCGTAGCGTCTCAACGCTAGGTGGTCAGCAGCGCGTGCAAAAATCGCGACAGCGTCGCGACGCTGTCTGCGTAGCGTCGCGACGCTGCGACAACTTCTGCCCCAAGACAACATGACGTCACAGCGTCGAGACGCTGTGACGTAGCGTCGAGACGCTGCCGACTTGCTCAGCAAGAAATGTCCAGCCCCTTGTGCTATAAAAAGGGCCCTTTCCTTTGGTTCAAATCATCCCAAAATTGGGGGAGCTCTCCCCTAGCTCAATAGAGAGAAAAAGTGAGAAGAATTGTGAGGAAAAAGGTGGAATTGAGCGAGATTCCAAGGCTCGGGAATTCGAGATGATCGGGACGGGAGCTTGGGATCAACTTATCGGTTATTTCTTCCTTACTTCTTTATAATTCCTTGTTGTAATTTGAGTTAGGCCTATGGATCAAGATCATTTTGGCAAAATTATTTCCATTTGTGAGTAGATCTTGAGACCTAGGGCCGTTATTCTAGTTAATTGGATATTGTAGCGCAATTACTTGGATTATGTAATGAAATTCTCCATATTTCATCTATGCAATTCTTGCTTAATGCTTTTAATCTCTTGATCACGGATTAATTGTTATGATGGTCTAAATTGATACTCGACAGAGAGAAATTAGATTAGATCCTAATTGCATGGCTAACGATTGCTTGGAACACGAGAGTGAAAGAGAATTGTTAGAAATTGATTATGAAGTTGCTTAATGCCATACTATGATTAACTAAGGAGATGGACACATAAATTAGTTATGATGGTATGAGATGTGGAGGAGCTTGAAAGAGAAATCCGCTTAAAATTACTTCTAGATTTATGGAATTGAAGATTATTAGTTACATACATCCATGAAATTGAGCTACAAATCCAAGAAAACTAGATAACACCCTAGGTCAAGTCCCCTTATTTGGTTATTTTCATTTCATTATTGCATGTTTATTTTTATTAATTCCTTAAATTTTCGCACCATCATTCGAGTTGGTCTTCTAAATAAAATTAAAACATGATGATTCTTGGTACTTAATGGAATTAATTCAATTTCCCTGAGGATTCGATACTCGGTATTACTACCGTTTTATATTACTTGCGGCCCGTGCACTTTGCGGTCATCAAGCCCCAAAATCCCAAAAAGTCCGAGAAAATCAAAAGGGTACAAAGATTTGGGTACTACAAATTTTGCAGTATCTCAAACCACCTTTGTTTCAACATTTCTGTTTTACTTTTAGAAATATAAAAAGGTACAGAGATTTGGGTACTACAAATTTTCAAAATTTAATAAACAAAAAAGTAAGGAGAAAAATACAGGCTGAGACTGAGAGAATTTAAAAGCCATGATCAAACATCAATTCCAAGTGAACATAAGCCTCACCTCATTCAAGAATTAACACCTAGTAACCAATTCAAAATCCAATTCACAATCTAACCAGGAAGTGATTAATCAAAATATAAGAATGTACCAACTTTTATTCACAAGGGACTGATTAATCAACTGCGCCTTGCCTGCAACCAAACAAGAGTTCATAACTATCAACAACCCAGTAACTAAATCAAAATCAAATTCACAATCTAACCACATAGAACACATCCCCCAATTAAATTTTCAGAATGGTTGAAAACATGGTATTAACAAACTGAAATAAATTCCTAACACAGAGCTAGTTTAACTTCAATTTTCAGAATGAGACATGTCATGCACTTTGAGGTGTATTCATTCATATGATACATGTTAAAGCATGCTTTTCTAACTCCTTAAGTAAAATTATTCTACTAAATAAATTTGTATAAAACAGTCGTTGGCAATAAGTAGGATATAACTTTCAAGAATATATTCCAAAGAGTTGAAACAATTGAGAGACATGATATCAATTTCAGAAAATTAAAAATGGTACAAGAAAGTAAGGAGGTGATTTGAATTAAAAGTGATGTTCACATAAGAAATTCGAGAGATCAAAAGATTTAATTTAGACTAACAAGATTAAAGCAATGGAGATCTACAATAAAATATATTTATGTGTTGAGCATATCCATTTTCAAGGCTTTATTGAACCATTAAATTGTGTTTGAAATGGGAGAAAACACAACATTGATAGCACAATTTAAAAGTATAACAAAACCAACCCCCTGCAATAATGGATGGATACTTTTTTTGCAATAATGGATGGATACTTTTTTAGGATACAAATCAATAATATAGTTAAGTATCAGAGAGCAAGAAGAAATCCAACCAAGCTCAAGATGATTAAAAAAAAACTTTCTCCAAATGACCATTTTCTCTTCCCCACAAAACAATGGTGATTCCCCACTCTGCCCATAACTTCAACTAATGTTCACCAAATTCCAGTAACACCTAGAATAATGATACTGGTTGTAAACAAAATGTATATCTAACAATTAGTCAACAAAAGCTATTGGGATTTGTTAGACTTAGATTCTGGAATATCAACAAAATACGTGTCTGACAATCTACTCTTCAAACCCAAAAAAAAAGTAGAAGTTCAAAAGAAGGGTTTAAAATTGCTTGATTCAGCCACACAACTTTTGAATTTATAGAAAAAGATGGGGATGAGATTGTCATGCTTAAGAGTCGCCATTGGATCAAATTTGGGGAAAACTTTGAGCAACCTAGAATCATAATGGAATAGAGAAAAAAGAACAAATTACATTTTACCTAAGATGATGATCGAAATTTCTTCACAAAAACTACAAAAAGGGAGTTACAAGAAGATATTTTTTTTCTAAATGGTTGAACGAAACATTACCACATATTCCCATCCATGTTTCTCAACAAATGCCTTTGCAGCTTCTTCAATATCAAAAGACAGTGAAGAATCCCCTACATTGGCATAAGGGTCCCCAGTAGAAGTCCACCCCATCAATGGATTTTCCGACCTACAAACATGTCGATAAGCATTAAAAAACTCTTTACCCCTCTTTTGTATGTTTTTCAGTTTTAAATGAAAAATCAAACTTTTATGAAAATAAATGAAATATTACACGCGGGCAATAAAGAAAGAAATCAATCCACCACATAAGATGCCTGATCAGAGAAACAAAAGTCCAAAAAGAGAAAAAGATAATAAGGGGAAAAACTCTAATTGTTGAGAGTAAGAGAACAAGTCATTCACTTTTGTGCACTTGAAGTTTGCCCAATATAACATATTGTGCACAATATTTCACTCTAGCACCTAGGAATCTGCTAGAACTGAGTTAAAAATTCTGTTAACTTATGGAGCAACTTCCGATTTTTTAGAAAAACAAACTCAGAGAACGAAGAAAGAAAAGAACAATTCATACTTTTGTGTTGGCATAAAATTTATTTTCCACTTGCCAACCTTCCTTCATCCTTGCTGAGATGCAGTTCTAGCAAGTGAGTAAATTACAACCTGACATAAATAAAAATACATGGGCATAAGCTGAAAAATGAAGAAATCAAGTGGGTCGAGACTAAACTTAACAAAAAAGCTGAAACGCTTCGTTGGAGGGCTGGAATTCGCGTCGCGATGACGTTTGCAGTGGTTGGTCGCGCGACGCGTGGAGAGACAACTCCTGTTGCCTAGGCGAAGAAGAAAACGGGGGGCGTGCGTCTTCTCGTGTTACCTGCACGAAGAAGAAAACGAGGGGGCGTGAGAGGCTGCGCGGCGAAGAAAATGGGGCTGAACGGCGAGGGGGCATGCAAGCCAGTTGCGCGAAAAAAACAGTAGGGAATGGGGGGTTACTCCGAAAAAACAGCAGGAGATGGGGGGTTACGGTAGGGAGAGGGAAAAAGAGAGAAGAGGGAGATGCTTAGGTTTTTTTTTCTTTCTTTTCTTTATTTCTTTTTTTTCTTTTTTCTTTTATTTCTCTTAATCCACCCAAATAAACAAAAAAAAAAAAAAAAAAGAGTATTGGGTTTCTTTTTTCCCAATTTTATCTCTTTTCTAATTAAAAACCCAATTTAAACTCCTAAAATCACTTCAAATTTGTGAGTAATTTAAACTTAAATCCAAAATTCCAAAAAAGCTTAAATTTTTTGACGTTTAATACCCGTCAAGAAACCCCCATTAATATTGACGTTTATTGCGCGTCAATATAGTAATGTTTATTGACACTTATTAGCCGTCCATGAATGGAGTTTTCATTGACGATAAGCGTCAATAAAAACCGTCAACAAAATCCTTTTCATTGATGATTTTTGTCCGTCAACGATGTGAAAAGGCGGAGTTGGACAAAAATCTACGTAAATTAAGCTTTTAATCACATTCATTGACGTTTTTTAACCGTCAACATAAATCATATTATTTGTTGACACAATATAACCGTCAATACACCTATTTATTTATTAATAATTTATTTAAAAGTACAAATGATACTTTTATTGACATTTTTTTGACACAAGCATCAACAAAACTAAAAAGTCAAGCGTCAATAAAGGCCAAATTTGTAGTAGTGTAGCAGTAACTATCATTTCAATGCATAAACATTTCATTCCAATGCAGCAAGTTACTTACCTTGAGGTAACTAAGCTTGATTGAAAACACCCAAACAACTTGATATAACGCCAACCACGTGATGCAAAATAATAGTCTATTAACACATAAAATATATTCACACATCAGAGGCATAACAATCTCAATAATTTCCTAAAACACAAGACTTGAGAGGGTCGGAAACTCACCCAAGTGAAGCTACTGCTCGCTGTCCAATTTCCAATTTCGCACCGCCTTTACGAATTCGACCACCACTCACTACGAACACCTTGGATTAAGCCTCAACATTATTGGGTATTCCATTAAAGGATAAAAGACTAATTAGATCTGAAACTTACACCCTTCTTACCAACTATTTAATTAATCGAGTCGTCGAAAACTCAAGATCTCAAACGACTCGAGGTGGCGTACAGCTGTTTGGTTGAAGACGCAGTGACGTGTGAGGTAAGCAACAATGGCCGCGTGGAGATCTGCAACAGAGGGCAGCGGCGCTCGGAGGCTGCGAGCGACGTGTCGGCGATGGCGGTCTGCTACGGAGGTGACTGACGACGATGGCAGCGGCGGCGTGCGCGAGAGAGCGACGAACTGAGTTGCAGACGGAGAGAGAGCTGAGTTAGAGAGAGAAAGAAACGAGAGAGTGAGAGAGAATATCGAAACAAAACTTACCGACGACGACTTGTGCGTGGAGGACGACGACGGGCGGTGGCGGCATGCGACGACGGCGTGCAGCGGCGGGCTGTGGGCGGCAAGGAGAGAGCTGAAAGGGATGAGAGAGAGAGAGAGTGCGTTGAGGGAGAGGGAGCTTCGGGGAAGAAGGGGAGAGAAAAAAAACTGATTTTTCTTTTCTTTTCTTTTTTTTTTAATACGGTCAGTTGACCGATTTCTTGGGGGAAAACTTTCCCCCCATTTCTCCTTTTTGACCAGGCCAACAACCCACCTTTTCCCTCCATTTTCTTTTTTTTTTTCACTGGCTGCTACAAAAGTAATTGACGGATATAACTATTTCTATCACTGATAAAAACCTTTAGATTTGTATTGTTGGGGCAGAGAATGCAAGAGAATTCGAAGGATGTGAACTGAAATCTTTAAAATTTAATGGATTATTATTAAAAGATAATTAGAATATAAGGTAAATTAGTGAGTTTAATCTATCGGTAATAGAAATCTAACTTTCTATCATTGATAGAAATCTATCAATGATACGTTTCTATCACTGATAGAAACATTTCTATTAGTTATAAAGTGATAGGAGATTTCTATCACTGATAGAAATCTATAAGTGACATATTTTTATCAATGATAGAAATTTGATAGAAAGTTAAATTTCTATCACTGATAGAAAACTATTTAGTGATACGTTTCTATCAGTGATATAAATTTTATCACTGATAGATTCTATCAGTGATAGGAAGTGTAATTTAGTAATTTAGACCCTTTGAGTATAATATTTTGTCATTTTTGCAATTCATTTTGCCATTTTTGCTAATATTTTGGTCAATTTTATTATACATGAAACCGGCCCAAATATTTATCAAACGGATCTCAAGTGATTATGAAAGAGGGCCTAAACTACTTCAATTACATACCACATCAATATTGAGGAGCAAATGACTATGTGAGGAGATGTTTAGGAGGTCTGCTTGAAGCGAATCCAACTTATTTTGGCTACAAGAGCAACCAATAATTATGTGGCCACCCTTTGCCAACTCCAATGCCAAAGCTCGTCCCAATCCTTTTCTCACCCCAGTTATTAATATTTAGATCTTCTCCACTTTGAATAGATGATTGTAGAATTGAACCGGGTAACCATTCAAAACTCTCTTTGAAAAAATCTGACAGAAAACTTTCCTATGTGGAAATGATTTTTGGTTGTGATACAAAGGGCTTCAAATTTTATGAAAAATCCCACATAATGATGAATTTATATAGGAGATATGTTGAATGCAATCAATTGAGGTGGTTGAAAATGAAAACGATATTCACACAGATAAGAATATTTTTTTTTTTTTTTTTTTTGAGTTCAACAACATTTTAGGGTGGGCGGATTCGAACCTCTGACCTCTTGATCAAGAGTACATGCCAGTTACTGTTGAGCTATGTTCACTTTGGCAATAAGAATAATACTCTTTTTAGAAAGAAATCAGATTTTTGTATTAAAGTGGATGATATTAATGTCCAACTAAACTAATTAGAAGATTCCGAATATTTATGGGTAATTTTTAATTTCCATTTTAGTCTTTTACATTTCTTTATTTTACTATTTAATCCATTGAAAATTTTCAACAAAGCTTCTAATGCCCCAGGTTCTTTAAACCACTAGTCAACTCTAAACCATTTACCACGACTCTGAGCCATTTAAAACCAAGTGCACCGAAAATTTCGACAGCATAATGGCGTAAAACTGGCTAACTCAAAATTTTTCTTTAACTTGATTAGCACAAAAACACTTCTATACACTTAACCTGTAACGCCCCAGGTTTTTCAACCTCTAGCCTAGAGATGCTACTACAACCCTTAAACCATTAACCACGAAACTGAACCACTTTAAACCAAATGTACTGAAAATTTCGGCAGCATAACGACGTAAAATGGCATGAACCAAAATTTTACAACACCTGATAATCAGATAAACACTTTTAAACAACCAACTCAACTCCACCAGCTACATTTCAGATTCACAACCTACGTACTTCTCTATACGAGTCAGGTCTCGTAACAACGTGCATTAGAACAATTCATGCAACGGAACACATTAATCACTCAACTTTTAATCATTAAATGCTTTAACATTAGAACTAAAACTTAGGTTCGTATTATAGTAACCCAACCACAACTCATCATAACAGGAATAATAACAACTAACCCCAACTAGTCTACTCAAAGGAAACTAAATAAAACCACAAGAATGTTAGCCCATCCAAAAATAGGTACAAATTAAACCACGACATCCTAAGCAACTTCCTCGTAGCTCTCCTCCTCATCACAGAGATCCAGCTCATCGACCAAGCCTGGAACATCTAAAATGTTGGGGGAAGATGGGGAAGGGGGTATCAATACAACAGTGGTACTGGTAAGCAGCTCACACTTACCAAGCCACAAACAACAACCAAAACAAACAACATGCTTAGCACACGCATCCAACAGGTTTACACAACAAGTACAACAACAAACATCATGATTTTAAGCTACAAACTAACAACATGCTTAAAAACAACCAACTCATGCAATTGCACCACACGCTATGCAACACACGCACTAGACTCCACATGATTTCCACATCATGTTCCACAACTACATGATTTTTGAGTCATGCTCCGCTAGTTACATGATTTCCTCGTCATGTTCGCTAACTACATGATTTTCGCGTCATGCTTCGCTAACTACATGATTTCCGCGTCATGCTCCGCTACTCATGAATTCCGGACCATGTGTTGCGTTACTTACATGATTTCACGTCATGCTCTGCACCTACCCCACATGCATTATGCGCCATGTGTTGCGCGACTCTTACGTAATTTCCGTGTCATGCTCCGCACTCACACCCACATGATTTCCACGTCACGCTCCGCTACACATGAATTACGCGTCATGTGCTGCGCCTCACACCCGGCTCATGCTACACAACCCCCATGCAACATGCTAACCAGACTCACCATGCTTGACTCAATAATCATCATGCTTAAGACAAGTACCAATAATGCTTATACTCCTTAAGTGTACACATCTCAAGCAACACAGATAATACGATTCATGCTTAACACAACCGTTTCAGCGTTTACAACTGAACAGTTCATACATAATAATTCATACATAGCAATCCATACTCAGCACAAATATAAGAAAAGCAGATAAACAACCAATCATGATTTATTCATTCAAACAAGCTTAATAAGTAGAAACTACTAACCTATAATGCTTCCAAAGCAACCTTAGCAAGCCTAACGCAACCAAGATAAGCTCCTAAGTCACAAAGATAGCTAAAAGATTAGAACCAACCTAGAGAAACTTTCAGACACACTTGAAAAGCCAAATCCCACTTACTAGGCCTATTTCTTTGCTAAACATCCTTCAACATTCCCCAAACTGAAAACCAAAAGCTTTAGACCATGGGCAACCATGTCTAAGGCACTACGAGCCATGAGTAAATGCTGAATGACCATTACTAAGGCTTTTCAATCGCTGGACAACAAGTGATTTAAGCACATGGAGGACATTCTATGAACTCTTAAAGCTTGGTAATGCGACAAAGGCTTAGATAATCAATGAGAACCTATTTGGCCTGCTTTTAAGCCACGGACAGCAAGCACATGACTCATTAGTTCATGATTTAAGAACCTATAAAGGCCGGGTAAAACTATAAAGGTGACAAGACTAAATGGGCATTGATGAACTATATGAATTTTAAATAAAATAACAATGATAACCTATTTATAAACATGTTCTAGGACCTATAATGATTAGGCAACTCCTACGAGCCTAGATATGCAATGGGTATCGACTAACACATGCTTCTAAGACCAGAATAACTAATGGGCAGCAAACTTCAATGCTAAAAACGAACGGACAACAAGGAAACTTACCCAAACAGACCTGCTTCCGCGCTAGTTCGGTTATCCTAACCTCAAACAGCTTGTTAGGATGCTCCTTAGGCAGTGGGTATTTGAGTTGAAGTGTATCGAACTCAATCGAAAACTTAGGCGGCGCTGCAGAATAGAAAATTAACACAAACTTAAGATTTTCAGCATATAAAGCAACGGGCATTCCAATTCGAGCTTTAACTAAGAATGGGTAAGAGTTAAACTTACCGAACGGAGGGATTCGAGGCTAAAATACTTGCTCGACAGAGACAGAAGCACGAGAGGACGAGGCTTAAGTTGCTGAACTCACACGAATTCGACTGAAAAGAGTGAAGGGAGTTAGATCGGCCTTATCTCATCTAAGAATAAGAGGAACAAGAGCTTATACCCACGATTTTAAGGCTGAAAAACGTAGAGGAAAAAGAGACCCACGAGATTTACCTTGCTGAATTGAACCACACACGAAAGGGAGAGACGACGTGGGCTGAACTCGGCCGAAAAAGCAGGGAGAGAGAGAAAGAAGGACGCACGACGGCGACGGTTCAGGCTTCTCCGATGAGGGCGGCGACGTCCCCGCTTCACGACAACAAAACGGTGAAGAGAAGGGGACCCGCGCAACGACTTCCACACAAACTCCGAGAGAGAGAGGAAGAGATTCAAGACCCACAACCCACGAAAAACGCATAGAGGGAGAGGGAGATCTCGGGGAGGTGGCGGTGCGACAATCGGCTTGGTGGCGACACTACGATTGGCTGGGCGACGGCGACTAGGTCGTGTGGCAGATACACATGTGAAGGGAGGGGGTGATGTGCAAATTGCTTACCGCAAGTGTACGGGTCAAGTAATAATATAGTGAAAGTAAATTCGAATGTCGTCCTCTGGATTGGATTTTTAAGCAAATCAAGTATTGTGAATAATCTCGCTCAATTTTATTTAGGGATCAAAAAGTGATGAATAAGGTGATGAGAAAACCAAATCAAAACAAGTAAAAAGAATGGAAATTCAATTGGGAAAACTACTTAGGGAATTGATTTCGCCGATTTCGTTTAGGATTGATTTTAAAGAATAAGTTATTATGCACAATGAAATTATGAGCCAAAGACCCTTTAATCACAACTACCTCTCCCGAGTATAATTGATTCTCATGCAAATTAACCAACTTGATATCCCTATCTAAGTTTATTAATATGCAAGGCAATGAGATCTTTTAACCAATTCTAAAGTTAATCTAAAACCGTCAAGAATTAGAAAGTAAACTTTGTTCATGCAATCTTGAGTAAGTCTAGATCAAATCCCCTCTCCCGAGCTAGATTCGAAACTTAAATCATCCAACTAATGGCCAATTAATTGAAAGCAATAAATCAAGATTACAAACACAATAACATTGCACAACTTAAACCATAAATCAATCCATAAACTTAATCAACTACATCAATCACTAAGCTACAAGTTTAGCTACTCATGAATGTAAATACAAGCTCAACTAAACATGTGAAAGCCATAAATCTAACTAAAGGAAGAAAAGGGAAAAGAAAACTCAATGTAGGCCGAGTCCCGACGTCCCCGTCACGATCCGCACGAACAATGGGTTGATTTCCAAGTCTCTCCCTTTGTTTTTAGCCTCCAAATGCTCTGTTCTGCCCTGTTTACGGCTATCCAAGGTCCCAAATCGAACTCTCCTCAAACCTAGCCGAAAATAAGCTTTTATTCTGATTTTTCGTCCTAGCGTCGAGACGCTGCCTCTTATACGCGCGTTCTGAATAAGGAAAAACGGTAGCGTCGGGACGCTTCCTATCATAGCGTCTCGACGCTTTGAGCTTTACGCGTTTAATCTGATATGGAATGTGAGCGTCGAGACGCTCAAGAGCTAGCGTCTCGACGCTAGCCTGCTGTTGACCGAGATTTGACTTTTTTCCACTTTTACTCTTTTCATTCCTTTGCATCTTTTCACGCCCCGAGCACCCGATTAACTCTAATATGGCATTATAGCTCCAATCAACCATTTCCTACAAAATAAACATTAAAGCACAATAAAATGGCCCAAAAATCATAAAAGACTAGCTAAATTAAATAAGTAAAGATAGCTAGCTATGCTCGCTATCAGGGGGCGGCTGGGCTGCTTCACAATAGGTATTCCAAGAATAGCACCCCCAACTAAAACCCTTTTAATAGCGTGAAACTTCCAACGCTTCAACCTTATAACAACGACAACTTGGGATTTAACAAGCTTTAGGAAGGAATTTAATTACTTTAACGCTCATATTCCCTGAAGAATTTCCCCATGCCTTGGTACTAAAATTTAAATCCATAAGTACAAGCCAAAATAGAAATTATATTTCTTTCGACTATATTCATGGAATTTAATTAACACCAGAAATGCACGGGGCATCACATAACCCAACTCCACCAAAGTTCATTTTCAAATTCACAACCTAGTTTGACTATACAAGTCAGGTCTCGTAGCAACAGACAAACAAACCCATTAAGCTAACACCATGCAACAGAACTTACTGCTAATTCTTTATTAACTCAACACAGCCACAATACTAGCTAAAACAACCTTTATTCTTTTACTAAAACTAAGCACATTGCTAAACACAAGTTCATCATGAGATATAAAAGCAACTAGGTAGATCTCTCCCCACAACAAGTACAATAATTATTTCCAACTAGCCTCTTCAAGTATAAGAAATATAACACAAATGCCCTAGGGTTCGTCCTCGTAGTTCTCCTCTTCACTGGAACAATTTTGGCTTTTAATGTCGGGCAATGCCCGACATTAAAGGTCTTTAATGTCGGTCACTGACCGACATTAAAAACACCGACATTAAAAGTTTTAATGTCGGTCAATGCCCGGTCGCTTTTAATGTCGGTCAATGCCTGACATTAAAGACCCTGTCCGACATTAAAAGTATACTTATAATGTCGGTCTTGCCCGACATTAAAAGACTGTTTTGTTGTCTGGTTGACCGACATAAATAGAACAGTTTTAATGTCGGTCGCTTTTAATGTCGGGCAATGACCGACATTAAAAGCGTACTTATAATGTCGGTCCTGCCCGACATTAAAAGACTATTTTGTTTTCTGGTTGTCCGACATAGATAGCACGATTTTAATGTTGGTCGCATTTAATGCCGGTCATTGCCCGACATGAAAAGCACTGTCCGACATTAAAAGTGTACTTATAATGTCGGTCTTGCCCGTCATTAAAAGTGGCGACATCAGAAGCGTGCGACATTAAATGTGTGACATTAAAAGTTTGCAGATTTTAATTTTCCCATATAATATGTCCGACATTAAAAATCCGTTTTTGTATGTTTCAATGACAGGCAATGCCCGTCATCATTTTTATTCAGTATTAAATAAAAAAAATTGTTGGTTGCAAACGTAGCTAACCAACAATACTATTTCTTCCTTCCTGTAAACAAAAATAGAATCTGCAATTTATAACTTCTGATACAAATAGGTCAATCCAAACACAATTTTTTCATGTCACAACCAATTTAAATACAAACACTTTCATATATCATTTACAATATAATACTTGGACCACCCGTCCCTCCACAAATTATATCCAACCAAATATTCCAGAATGAAGCATTTTCAGATCAAGAAAGAACACATATGAACATTCACTATTGAAAAGTATGTACACTATTGGAAAGTATGTACACTATTGAAAAGTATGTACACCTAAACAAATCCTCCACTATATATAAACACATTTCAAGCTAATTAATGTATATTCAAGTACACCTAGGTTACACAAATCCTCTAACAAAATTTGCCCATTCTATACGAACCTCGTCAATCTCGTCTTGTGTAAATGCATTCTTTGTGTTAAACTACAACAAAACAAAAACAATTACATGATAAAAGAATGAAACGAAACATAAATTATAATAACATGTAAGGATAGTGATACTACTTACAAGTTTAGTTATGGGGTAGTAGAGTTGTGCATTATTTCTCTTATATATTTTTGCACAAAATACCCACACTCTGTCGAACCTGTTTGACGACGACACTATAATGAAAAAGAACATACTTGAGTATGCATATAATATTTCACTGTCTATAATATCATGAATGTGAATTTACCTTCACTAGTTTCCAACTAATAGCAGATCGATATTGAGGAAGCGAGTGCTTAGCTTGCCACATTCTCAACCCCCTAAATAATTTAAAACATTAGAACAATTCAAGTTTTATTTTTCCTTTTAAAACTACAAAAACTTGAGACACACTTACGTATTTATAGTTCCACTAAACTCTTCTTCAACTTTACTACGCAAAGAATTCAATATATACACAGTGTTTTCTCGAGGCTGGATCGCGATCAACATCCAATGATGACTACGTAGAATCACAATTTTGATCATATTATTATTTATGAATAAGAAAAGTTACAATGGAGTAAATGTCGCTAGTAAGAATTACTTACCCAGTGTTAAAGGGAATGAGAACTAGTTGATCCAAATCAACCATATCTAGTCTGTTAGATAGATTTCTAGAACGAAGTTCTTGAGACTTCACGTACGATGAGATTGTTGTTTGATCAACCAGAAAAAACTTGTTTGTTATCTCGGGATCAAGTACAGTCCAGAGGTACCTAAAGAAAATAATACAAGTATTCATCAACCCGAACACTTCCATAAAACATCATACATCACCCCCCCCTCCCTACCAAACTCAACTAAACTTTTAAAGCAACACCTCCAATAATACAACTTAAGTCAAGCATTTTTCAAGAGCATAATACATAAGTATTCATCAACTCAAACACTTCCATAAAACATAATACATCACCCCCCCTCCCTACCAAACTCAACTAAACTTTTAAAGCAACACAAGTATAAAACAACATAAGTCAAGCATTTTTCAAGAGCATAATACATTAGTATTCATCAACTCAAACACTTCCATAACACATAATACATCACCCCCTCTCACTACCAAACTCAAACACTTCCAGAAAATAGAAAACTCATGAATCAAATTGTGTAATAACTTTGAGGGCGTTACGACAAGGATAATAATAATTTACCTCTTTATTCTCAGATATCTCACGAACAACATCTTTTCCTTTTGACTTCTTATGCGTGGCACTCAAAGCGTCGCTTTGTGGTGTCTTTCGGCGAGGGGCTTCGGTCTTCACACTCGAAGCTTCGCTTTGCGGTTGCTGATTCAATTTTGACTTATCTCTTGCAACGTTGTAGTACACAGAGGGCGTTACGAACTCGCCCACTCCCCTTACACGCCCTCTGTGTTCTGGCGTGCCCAATGCTTCAGTTAAGATGTCCTTACCTTCATTCAATGCAGCTAATTCGTCCTATGATAAACATTTCAATAAGAATTTTTCAATTACTAAGTATCACATAATCCAAAACTTCTTTCAAATATATATATATATATATAAACTTACAATCCGATTGACACGTGCTACAGTGACCTCATTGCAATATTCTTTATTTTTTCCCTTTCGTGCTTCCTTCCATAGAATCGCACGATTGGAAGGATCGTCGGTCAATTCCTGTAGAAACATACATATTATTAAAGGTTTGAACAAATTTTCATAAGTCATTTACTTTAAATAACCGTACTTACTAAGTCTTTGGCAAGATTTGCATATCCCTTACGAGAGATATGATGATTATACAAGCATCTCTCTCGTCTTTCTTTTTGAGCCTTACTTAACGCCTGAATATTTAATTTGAATGACAAAAACAACTAAGTGAATGCATGAATATTTAATTTACAAAATAATTTCACTAATCTAAAGTTTATTTACCTCCCACTCTGATGTTAGTCTACTACTAACAAATGTCTCCCAATCCTTTTGTTCAATGTGTGAATATTTGGGAGGAGGAGTTGCCAAACGCTCTGGTTCATCTTTCAATGGATTGACATACTTCTGCGTTAGGTATGTCTTGAATGTTCGAAATTTTCTAGACGCAGATTGAAGTATACTACTCTTGGACCTAGGGTCCACCACGAACAACATCTGCATAAAAAAATACCAAAGTAGTTAGCAAAACAAGTAAACTAAATAAGATCTTGACTCCTATAGATCAATAAACTTTTTACCTCTATACAATAAAAAATTTTATCCTTCAGTTCCTTAGGCACATCCTTCTAGTTTTCGTATGTTATTGGGATTTGTTGTCTCACACAAACCCCTATGTAACTTTGCATCTGGTTAGCATTTTCTCCAATAGCTTGACCTTGGTTGTTGTAAACAATCGTCAAGCGTTCTCCATTATTTCTGAGGAGTGCCAATCTATGCATCGTAGTAGGCCCTCGACCTGGCACCCGTGGTTGGATAAACACATTTCCTTCATCTCCACTACTGCTGCTTCGTTCACTCATTGTAATAATCAGCAAGAAAGACACAAAAACATACATTCACGAGATATATAAACTTAGAAGATTATTAACTCATAAAAAATATAATAAATAAATGAATTTAAGATAGTACCATATTCAACACACTACTTATCAACCCATATACCCTCACAATATCCATCAACTTCACATACTTCTGCGTTAGGTATATCTTAAGTATCAATCAACTTCCCATAAAACTAAAAGAAAACCATAAACTCAAACAAACCATTTCAGAGTATGACTTAAGTATCCATCAAATTCCCAATAAATCCAACTAAAACATAAACTCACAAACACCTTCAAACCATAACACGAGTATTTCTCACCCAACCCCCCCCCCCCCCCAACTCAACTAAACTTATAAACCAACACAAACAAACAATTTCAAACCATAAAGAAGTATTTCTCAACCCTCAAATTAACTAAACTTACAAACTAACACCAACAATTTCAAATTTTAATTCAAGTATTTATCAACTTCCACCTAAACTCAACTAAAACCATAAACTAAAACAACAACTTTAAAATCCTAATTAAAGCATTTCTCAACTTCTCCTCCACTAAACTCAAGTAAAATAATGAATTATAACAAACAATTTAAAGAGATATCTTAAATATCAATCAACTTCCGATAAAACTAAACGAAAACCATAAACTCAAACAAACCATTTCAAAGCATGACTTAAGTATCCATCAAATTCCCAATAAATCCAACTAAAACATAAACTCACAAACACCTTCAAACCATAACACAAGTATTTCTCAACCCCCCCCCCCCCCAACTCAACTAAACTTATAAACCAACACAAACAAACAATTTCAAACCATGCATAACTAAGTATTTCTCAACCTTAAACTTAACTAAACTTACAAACTAACACCAACAATTTCAAAACTTAATTTAAGTATTTATCAACTTCCACCTAAACTCAACTAAAAACATAAATTAAAACAACCAACTTTAAAATCCTAATTAAAACATTTCTCCACTAAACTCAAGCAAAATAACGAATTATAACAAACAATTTCAAGAGATATCTTAAGTATCAATTAACTTCCCAAAAAACTAAACAAAAACCATAAACTCAAACAAACACTTTCAGAACATGACTTGGTTGGTTTTTGTTTGGTTGTGAGTTTCATTTTCCAAAGCTAAAAAAACCCAACATTTTAGGGCATTTTTCCTCCCTTTTTGGTTTGGGATTCAACAAATAATGTGTTTCTAAGAAAGGAAAGGCCATCATTTCTTTGGCCCGACACCTATAATTTTGTGGGGAACATGCAAAGCAATTGTAATACACACACAATACAATAACAATGCCAAAACCAAAATCAAACATTATCATTTTCAACACAACACCCAATTTTGAAATCATTGTCCAAAACCAATACTATATACTACTACACTCTTTCACTTTTGTGTGTGTAAAATATATTCATCCACACACCATCTTTAGGTACATGCGAATTAGGTACATGCTTCCAATGCACAAACGACCAACAAAATTTATTTCCATTCCTTGAAACATGCTCCAATGCACAAACGACCAAAAATAAATAAATAAACTCTACATTTTATAAAATTAAAAAAAGCAAAAAAAAATTACCACTCAAATCTTAGAAATCGAATAGATCGGACTAAACCGTGTCGGATTTGCAACCCACGACCTCAGATTTACGCACAAACGGCCACGACCACTACTAATTCGTACCGACGAACAGAGACGAGAAGAGAAATGCCGCTGTCAGATCTGGAACCACGACCACCACGAAAGCCCACCTGCCGGAGATGAGAAGAGAAATGCAGTTGTCGCCGTCGATGAGATGAAATGTCGCAGTCGCCGTTGATGAGAGAAGGAAAGCTGCTGTCGATGGAATGCCCAGTCGCCGTCGATGAAGGAAGTTGTCGTCGATGGTCAGTGAGAAGAGAAAGAAACTCGCCTTCAATGAGAGAAAGAAACTCGCCGCCGATGAAATGCCCAGACGCCGTCGATGGTTGAAGGGAAAGGAAGTCGTCCGAAGGTTGAAGAGAAAGAAAGGGTTTCACTGTTTGGGAGATGAGCTTTCTGTCGGGGAGAGAGAAAACTTTACTCTTTTAATTTACCGCTTTTTCTTTTTACCATTTTAAAAAAAAAATCCTTTAATGTCGGGCAATGCCCGACATTAAATGTCCGAAAATTTCAAAATGCACGCGTCCGACATTAAAAGGCCCGCGTGTTTTTTTGTCCGACATTAAAAGCCCCGCGCCCATTTTTTTGTCCGACATTAAAGCTATAATTTGTTGTAGTGCCTCTTCACCACCCTGGTACAACTCATTGTTCAAACTTGCAACATCTAAAATGTTGGGAGAGATAGGAAGGGGGGTATCGGTACAACCGTGGTACTAGTAAGTAGCTCACACTTGTTAAGTCAACAACCACACAAACAATTACAACTAGCATGCTTCTCACATGCAACCAACATGCTTATAAGACCATAACCAATCATCATGCTTTTAAGGTCATGACCAATCAACATGCTTAGGAAGCAATAAAACAAACCATGCATCCCACATTATGCAACGGACGCACTTAACACCACATAATTTACGTGTCATGCTCCACAACTACATGATTTTCGTGTCATGCTCCACAAATACCACATGATTTACACGTCATGCTCCACACCTACCCCACATGAATTTCGCGCCATGTGTTCTGATGCCCGAGGTTAGGAGGGGTACTTGAATGAACCAAGATCACATACGAATGAGAGGGATCCTGAGGACATGACAACATGGTCAAGATAAGCTTAAAAGAATTGATAAATACTACCTATACCAACGAGGTGTACCTTCCTTTTCGGTGGCTCAATCATAGGAACTTTAAAGTTAAGCTTGCTTGGCTTGGAGAAGTTATATGTTGGGTGACCTCCTAGGAATTTTCCTAGGAAGCATGTGAGTGAGGACAAAGTATGCTAAAAGGATCCCGTGTTGGTTTGTGGGGATAGTCGTCAATCTTAGAAGTAGTTTCAAACAATAATGGTGGCGTGACCAAGATGTAGGAGAATGTCGGAGCCGTTAAGTGCCAAATCCAAATTTCGAAACCTAGGCCCATGGCGTTATAGATGGTATCAAAGAAGTATATTGTGTAGTGCCACTCACACGTGATTTACGCGTCACGCTCTGCAACCTACACATGAATTACGTGCCATGTGTTGCGCCTCTCACTGGACTCATGCTACAATCCCCATGCAACATGTTGGCCAAATTCATCATGCTTAAGACATAACATGTCATCATGCTCTTTAACAACATAGAACATGCTCATCTCAAGTAGTAAAGCAATTAACAACTCGGTAGATCATGCTTCGCACAAATATATAAGTACAACAAGTACACATACAAACATGCTTTAGGCAATCAAACATAACTTAGCAAGTAGAAACTACTTACCTATCGACTTACAAATACCTACGACACAACTCTTGCAAAACCATGTTCCAACAACACTTCAAACTACAACAAAGACTACTACCCATCAAATAAAGCCTAAACTAGAAGAGAGCACCCTAAAACATGCTACCAAGGGCCAAATTTCACTTTACCAAGCCTATTTACTTGTTGGTCAGCCTTCAAACATTCCCCAAAATGAAATCTCAAAAGCTTTAGGCCATGGACAACCATATCTAAGGTACTACGTGCCATGGGTATATGTTGAACAACCAAAACCAAGGCTTTCCGATCCAGCCGCTGGACTGCAAGCAAACAAAGCTTATTTTCACATTTTAAGAACCTACAAGGGTTGGGTAAGATAAATTAGGCCAAGACACTTAATGGGCATTGAACCTACATGCTTTTAAACTAAAAATAGCAAGCAATTACCCATTTATTTTACATTCTAAGAACCTAGAAAGGTTGAGAAAAACTATCAAGGCTTAAGCAATTAATGGGTAACGGCCTAGCATGCTCTTAAACCATAAATAGCAAGGTTTCTTACCCAAAAAGACTCGAAAACACAATGAGGCAGGTCTTGCTAATCCCGATCAGCTTACCAACAGACCTTTAGGCAGTGGGTATTCAAGCTTGCAACGATTCCAACCCAATCGACTACTTTGACGGCGCTGCAGATTAGAAAATAAACACCTACTTAAGATTTTCAGCACATAAAGAAATGGGTATTTTGATTTAAGCACCAACCAAAACATGAGCAAGGCTTAAACTTATTGAATAGAGGGATCCGAGGCCAAACTACCTGCTGGATAGAAGCGATAACACGAGGAAAACAAGACTCGGGTTGCTGGACGAGCACAAAACTGACCGAAAAGAGTAAAGGGAGTTAGATCAGCCTTAAATCAACTAGGAACAAGAGAGGAAAAGAGATCTTACACACGAGGTTCTTGGCCGAAGGGGCAGTGGCGTTGCTCAACGACGAGATGACTGCGGGGTTGCAACAGACGGCAGTGGCGACACTCAAGTCCTTAATTTCTGGCAAGGAACAACGACGGGGGGGGGGGGGGGGTGCAAGGGGCTGGGTCCCGGTGGAAAAACGCAGAGGAAGAGAGAGTCAAGCAACCCACGGGGCTGGACGGACGACGGCACTGCTACGGTCAATAGGATCATACGGCGACGCTTCGATCTCCGACGGCAGCTGGGTTTACGGCAAAGAGATGAAGAGGGGGCCTTCATGAAGAGATGGAGAACGAAGGAAGATATGAGGGTTCTATTTTTTTTGCTTTCCTTTCTTTGATTTCTTTTCTTAATAGAAAACTCCAAAAATAGGCTTTCTAAGAATAGGAATCTTAAACCCCTTGTTCAACCTGAAACTTTCAACGTCTCAACCTCTCTTAGAACCAACCCTAACCAACAATATAACAGGCTTAAGGGAGAAAATTAATTTAATACAACGCTTAATCTCAAAAAATTATTACTCACACATCATGTATTTAATTAAAATTCTGAAGTACAAGCTAAGTTAAAATTACATTAATCTTTGACTTAAATACACGGAATTAATACATCAAAATGCACGCAACGTCAAAAAGTTGTTCTAAAAAAAATAATAATAAATCCATTAAAATTTGATAATAAAAAGTTGTAATGAGTTAAAAACAAAGTTGGATAAAAGTCGAAATCTTCCGCTAGAGTTTCCATAACATCCACTGTCTTACAACAATTTATAATTATTTTCTAGATGTTGACACTTTTTAAAATATCAATATGTAATGTGGAGGTCTGAATCATACGATTAATATTTTGTTTTTATCATATGTTTCCTAGATAATGACGGTACCTTCGAATAGTGGAACCATCAAAAAGTCATCTTTCAACTAGTTGCATTGGAGGGCCTGCTTGATATTTTATTTCTAGTCTGTTAAAATAGAAATTGCTACATGATCTGTTTTGTTTGTGTTATATATATGTGAAATAAAATTTAGTATATATAATAAAAAGAGTAATTGTAACAACCCCTTTTTAATAAAAGAAAAAATGTAACGTGACTATTGAATGAAACATTTTGACCAATCACAAATTGTCACGTGGATATTCACAAAATTACAAATAATTAAATTTGGGACCAATTATAAATTGACATATGTCTCAAAATTAATTTAAAGGCAAGCTTGGCCAATTGTAAAATTTTAATGCTAAATAGACCATTTGATCAAATAATAAAAAGGATTAATTACATAGATTGATCAAATTGGAATCAAAATTTCACAAATGTCTAATTTTGAAAAAAAAATGCAGCTTTGTCGTCCTACGCCAAGCTAAAATAAAAGTTAATTTACATCAATGCCCATTATATTATAATTAAATACAAAAAATAAACATGGTTTAATAAAATAATCCATATATTTGCCTAAAATATCTTCCCATAATAATTACTTGCTTCAAACGTCTCTTCACCTCCTGTCTTCCAAATAACTCCTCGATTCTCTCAAGATTTTATTTTCAAACTCATCTTTCAAACCCCTCAAAATCTATCTCCCAAATATAATCTCATGATACTTATTTGCGGTAAAATCATCACCCTCCTCACATCGGTCTCGTTTCTGCTTCATGCTTGCTACGCTCACCCTGCTGCCACCGTGTTTCTGTTGTCTCATCCTCTGAGCGTCGTTTTAAGCTCTCGTCGTCTCATCATCCACGATACTTGTTTGCTGTAAAATCATCACAATACTTGTTTGTGGGAAAATCGTCACCCTCCTCACATCGGTCTCGTTTATGCTTCATTCTTGCTACGTTCACCCTGCCGCCACTGTGTTTCTGTTGTCTCATCCTCTGAGTGTCGTTTTAAGCTCTTGTCGTCTCATCATCCACGAAACTCGTTTGCCGTAAAATCATCACGATACTTGTTTGCGGTAAAATCATCACCCTCCTCACATCGGTCTCGTTTCTGCTTCATGCTTGCTACGCTCACGCTGTCGCCACTGTGTTTCTGTCGTCTCATCCTTCGAGCATTGTTTTAAGCTCTCGTTGTCTCATCATCCCAAGTGTCGTTGGCTGTCGTTGGTCGTCGACGGTGCTTTTGCCAGTTGACACTTTGTTTTTTTTTGTGGTTCGTCTATTATTCTTGTTTAGACAGACTGCCTTCAATCTGTCGGTCGCATTGTCTTGGTTGCTGCTGGTTGGAGTTTGTTTTCGTCATGGTTGTTGCGTCATTGTTTACTTAGTTGTGAGTTTATAAAAATCATTTCGCATAATAAAGAAAATTTACTTAGTTGTGGGTTTATAAAAACCATTCATGTCTTGATTATTGAGTTTATGTGGATTATTAATAATATATTGTTAGTTTGGCCATTTGGGTTTATTAATTGGGTTTTTAAAAAATTATATAATTGAGATAATAAAATAATGGGAATAATACACTTTTAGTCCCTGAGGTTTGGGTTAAGTGACACTTTGGTCCCCGAGTTTTCAAACTCAACAAAAATACCCTGAGGTTTGAGATAAGGAGCAATTTGGTCCATGCCGTTCATTTTTCTGTTAAACCCTAACGGTAAGCTGACGTGGCACTATTATTTTAATTAAAAAATGAATTTTTAATTTTTTTAAATAAAAATATATAAAAATATTAAATATATTATTATTTTATTATTATTTTTTAAATTCTCTCTCTTTCTTCTCCATCTTCTTTATTCTCATCTTCTTTCTCCCTCCATCTTCTTCCTTCCCCCTCCCATCTTCTTCAGCTCCGGTGGCCGGCCGCCGTCGGCTGTCACTGAACGGCAGCGGCGGTCGCTGAGTTTTTTTTTTTTGGCTTCTTTCTTCTTCTTCTCTTCTTCCCTTCTTCTTCTTTCTCTTCCTTTCTTCTGTTTTTTTTTTAAAAAGGGAGTTTCGGGGAGGAGGCCTCCTCCCCGAAACTCCCTTTTTTTTAAAAAAAAACAGAAGAAAGGAAGAGAAAGAAGAAGAAGGGCTCCTCCTCCCCGAAACTCCCTTTTTTAAAAAAAAAGCAGAAGAAAGGAAGAGAAAGAAGAAGAAGGGAAGAAGAGAAGAAGAGAAGAAGGAGAAATAAGGCAAAAAAAAAAAAATTATGGCGACCGCCGCCGTTTGCCGGCAGCCAGCGGCGACCGGGCACCAGAGCTGAAAAAGATGGGAGGGGGAAGGAAGAAGATGGAGGGAGAAAGAAGATAAGAAGAAAGAAGATGGAGAAGAAAGAGAGAGAATTTAAAAAATAATAATAAAATAATAATATTTTTAATATTTTTATATATTTTTATATATTTTTATATATTTTTATTTTAAAAAAATTAAAAATTCATTTTTTTTTAATTAAAATAATGATGCCACGTCAGCAAACTGTTAGGGTTTAACGGCAAAATGAACGACAGGGACCAAATTGCTCCTTATCTCAAACCTCAGGGGTATTTTTGTGGAGTTTGAAAACTCATGGACCAAAGTGTCACTTAACCCAAACCTCAGGGACCAAAAGTGTATTTTTCCCTAAAATAATCATCTATGTTATTGGGTTAATGTTCTCTTAGTTTGAAGTTGATATAATATATTAGATGGTTTATATACAATGAACTAATGGTTGAAGTGATGATATATATATGTATATATATGTATATATATATGAGATGGTTTCTATTAGGGAGATTATATTTTATATGAATGATATATTCGAATGTATGCCTTTCATGTCTTATTAATAATCTCATATTGAAAAATATATTCATGGTCAATTATAATATAGAGTTTTGTATTTTTTTTTTAATTTAAATTTATTTAGAGAATTGCATTTGAATAATAGAAGGGTACGAATATAGGATATTGCATGCAATTTATGTACTAGAATATAGTTTTATGTGTATGGAGATAATACATTAGGCAATGGGGAGAGGAAAAAACTTTGCAAATAAGAATCCAACCTGCAGAAGAGACTATTCGGGTTGCCCATAAAAATGTGTACAATAAAGAAAAAGAAGTAGAGGTTTTAACTATTGACTTTGAGTTTGTACTAATAAATATATATATTTTTTACTTGAATGTATACTAATAAATATATATATTTTTTAACAGACCGACAGTTATAAGGAAGCAACATGTTATCTATCAATGAATGATTTTGAGCGAGCCGAAAAGGTAGAAGTTGGGGGAAACAGAAGTAACACAACCTATTGCAACGTCATCACGACGTAGAACGACCAATGTCTTTCCCTAAGGATCTCTTTTGAGAGGAAATGTTTGGAGTCACCACCAATCATCTTGGGGTGTGATAGGTCACCCGTTTTAAAAAAAAACAAATTTTTGAAAACAAAAAATTAGGCTCGGGAGTCGATTGCATGTAGGGAAGGTATTAGCACCCCTACAACACCCATTTAAAAATTGTTACCTCATTTTATTTTAAAATGATCTTTTTATCTTATCATAAAATGGTCCTTTAATTTGAACAAAAGGAAAAATAAATAATTAAACAACAAATGTCTCACTTTATATTACATTAACTTTAAAAATAAAGTAAGCATAGGATATGGTGAGTGAGGTTACGCCTAATCATTATTATCATGTTGAAATTTTCTTTTAATTAAATGAAAATTTTCCACCTCAAAAAATTGAAAAATTATATTATCTCAATTCCACCTCACCTTATTCTTCACGTTTTTCTTCCTACTTGTGTTCTTCTTTTCTTTTTCTTTTTTCTTTTTTGTTTTTTGCTTTTCTTCTTCCTTTGATTCTCCTCTTTCTCCTTCATGGTCCAGTCGTCAGAATAGAGGTTGTAGGTTCGTTGGCAGCTATAGGAGTTCCGGTCGGAGTTGTGGATTCGCAAGTGGGTATGTTAGGGGGTTGTGGGTTTGCGAGTGTTCAGTTGCAGGTGGTGCTCGGAATCAGGGTTACTTGGAGTCTCCGACTTTAAGCTATAGGTTGCTTTCGACGTCGGGGCTGCTCGACTGTGGATTCTTGTGGGTTGTGTTAGTTTTGCCAGAGTTTAGGTTTGAAATAGTGAGTATTGACTGCTACTGATGCTCGTCGCTGCGGTGCACTGATAACCCTCATTTATGTGCGTTATTTAGTCTTAAAAACTTAGGTTATTGCTTGGAAAACAAGGAACTTATGCTTAAAATCATATCGTTTTTAGTCAAATTAGAAAAAGTCTTAGAATCATGTTGAAAATCTTAGAAATATAGAATTTATGCATAAAATGTCAAAAAAGAGATAGTTTTTGCAATAATTGATCCAAGTTAAATGTTTTTGTGCATAGAGCTTTGCAAGGGAAATGCACCCACAATTGGAGAAAAAGAGTTAGCAAAGCAAAAGAGTCGAAGTTGCAGATTTGCACCCATATTTGACCCTGAAGATGTGAAAATTGCGTTTCATATGCGCCCGCAAACTTACAAGGAAAGTAGCTCCAGCTGAAGACAAAATTGTCAAGGTAGTGCACAGAAGATTTGCGGCCGCAACAAGGCTTTTTAACATAATTCCGAGATTCGTGGGATCTTCGCAAAATCATCAAAAAATCCCAAATCTCGTATCAAATCTCCAAGAATCCTGGATTTTTACCTTCAAGGGTCCTCTCATACTGATCTCGATAGCCAACCCTAGCTTCCAAGGTCTATATAAGGCAACCAAGGTGCAAGAAACAAAGAGAGCTCAAAATTTCGCCCTCAAGATAGTTTTTCAGTTTTTCTTTCTTCTCATCTTGTAACCACTCTGAGTTTTGGATCTTCCAGCCTCTGTCGGCTCTTCCATTCAAAAGAAGAAGAAGAGAAAGGCCTGTCTCCTTGACAGTGTGGACTTGTCGAGGGTCCAAGTCAAATAAAATTTGTATCCACGACACTCAAACTACTTTTGTAGTAACAGTGGTCAGGGTCGAACACAGGAGAAAGGAGTTCTAGTAGAGTGTAGGTTTTTGTGCAGAACACAAACATGCGGGTTTTGGAAATGTAGTGCGAATAAATAAAATAAAAGACTGAATGCAAATTTAAGCTAAATAAATAAAGCATGCAACGAAGAGAAATTGAGATAAAATTCAATAAAATAGAGGATCGCTGGATTGGGGGTTCAATGCTCGAATGGTTTGTTACTTGGCTTCCTAATTTTTTCTAAAAATTATTTCATGCAAATTAAATTGAGCCCGGTAGTGTTTCTTGCTTACTCGGAGGATCCTCCTAACTAACATGTGTTTAATTAATTAATTAACTTGGGATCCTGCAGCTAATCTAATTAATCTATTTAAGGAATTCGCCTGCTACCTCGCATGCATAGCCCGATAATCACCAAACTATATCTAACTAATTCAAAATAAACCACCCGAGATCTCGAGATTGCTTAAAAAAATTAATTGTTTTAAATAAAAGGGTCCAGAATTGAGTTAATAAAAAAGAATAAAAATTAAGATTCAATTAAATCAACCTTTAACATGCATCTTAGGCCTATAAAAAATCGACACTAAACATGCAAGATTAGTGATTGACTTACCTCAACCTAGTGGCTATCTCAAATAACTGATAGAATGCATGAAACTAAATTATAAGAGGTGACATTCTATGAACTCAATAACGTACATTGGTTTAAACAAGATTGAATGGAAAAACATCAAATAAAGTGCAGGAAATTCAATTATAAACCAAAAAAACTCAGCGAAAGTTTGAATTCATTCAAAGCAATCCCAAATCCAACGATTCTATAAAGTTTAGCTACTCGTAGATGAAGTGAAACAACAAGAAACCTCAAAAGAATGCATAAGAAACAACCCTAAAAGGTCTAAACTACTCATAAAACAAAAGGAGAATGAAAAAAATCGTAAAAGTATGAAGTTTCTAACCTAACGACGGACTAAACTGAGCCCTAATATATATACTAATCGTCATAGCGACGAGACGTTGGGAAAAAAGCGTCTCGGCGCTACGGTACTACCTTCCATGTAAAATTTGTGTCAGCGTCTTGACGCTGACCCCTTTTCCAACTTGTTGCCTTCTTTTCATTTGTTTCATCTGGACTCGAACGTTTGACCTCTTGGTGCTTCTTTTCAGGCCCGTGATGGTCCACTTGGATCTTTTTGCCTCCTCGCTGTCCACAGACTTCAAGATGACCAAAAAACGCCTTAGTTTACCTATGCTCAAATTACCTGAAAATAAGACAATTAAAGCCTAAAATTCCTCTAACCGACTTAGATTGGCGGTAATAAGATAACACGAATTAGGTTCTATCAAATACCCCCAACCTAAATCTTGCTAGTTGTTGGGTTTCCAGAGTGGGTAAAAATATAGTAAAAATAGACTCTAGAACACTGTGCAAGCATACACAATCCGCAACAAGTAAAAAGTATTTATCGAATCCACGGGGCTGAATATCTCTCAGTTTATCTGTTTTGTATAACTTCTTAATGGTTTCAAAAGTGGTGAAAATGATTGATTTTGATATAATGCTGAAGCAAAAGAAATGACAGAACAAAAAGTAAACAAATAAAGCAGACATATTAGAAACAGGCGTTGGTCAGGATTGAGTAATTGTTTTAAAAGATGCTCTAGCAATATTATTGATTAGGCAAAACTCTTGCAGTCTTATTAGCAGGATCCTCCCGGAACTCTGGATTTTTTGGAATGTGTTTCAACTCCAATGACACTCTACCGATCAAGCACTAGGCAACTGGCTATCCCTAACTTAGTCACTGGTGTTCACCAATACACAATGATCTAGTGTGATTAAATGCCACACACTTCTCAAATCATCCCTGAAACTAAGAAGTGTTATTCATACCAGCTGGCTAGGCGGACACAAAATAAAGATATGCACAACAATCAATCAAGATGCTCAAATCAACATATATTGCATAGAGAATAAAACACGACAATTACATCACTCCTAACCAACACCTAAGTAAATTTAGTTCATAAAGCTCATGACAACAAACACTACAATCTGAGTATGTTCATCCATAACTACAAGAAATTACAAGAAAATACTAATTCCCTTGGTCAAATCCATAATTGATTGTCTTCTTGAAGTCTCCAATCTTTCCTCCTCTATTCAGTTCCCAAAGATGGAAATGAGAAATGATCTCTTCCCCAAAAGTGAAATGTTTTTTACTTGGACAACTTTTCCCTTTTATAGAATGAAGGCAAGCCCAAATTAGGTCAATCTGTACACGTTGATGGCTCTCCTTGCTTCTTAAATCTGAAAATAGCTCAACTAACTTCAGCTCATTAAAATGGATAATGAGCTGTGACGTGGCCGTTTTGCTCATTGCTTTGCCGGATCACAGATTTTGCTCCCTCAAGTCGCTCAACAATCTATTCTGCACAAAATAACTTCCAAAGCATCCATTCTTCCAAGTCGGTTAAAACATATGATATTCATCTAAAAGCAACCCTATTTAGCACAAAAGACACACAAATTACTAAAGAACTAAGGCCTAAATAACTCCCTGTTGGAGAGTTATCACTAGTCCTCGAGCAAGGCCAACACACAAAAAAAAAAAAAGAGAAGGTTCTACATATATATAGCAAAGCAATTGAATCCTCAAAGTTCAAATATTCAAAAACTAAAGCAATCAAGAGACATTCACATGAGACCCAATGGGGAGACAAAAAAAAAGTCTTCAATGATAATCTTGCATAAGAGAGTTCTATCCCACCTAAAGAGGACTTTAGTATCCTGGGATTGATTTATTAAATTCTGATCCTATCTTCCCCCTACACTAGCACTAAGGTCTAGCTAAAAGGACTAAATGGAACAAACTAGGTTGCTTCATCTTTGCTTAGGTGCCTGAACAAGGAATTCATTTTTTTTCTTTTTATTTTGCATTTCTTTTAGGGCGGGACACTAGCTTTCACACTACAATGCAGGGACCCATAACCCGAGTTTAACCCTTGGTTGGCCTAACTGGTCACACTGCAGACAATTCTTTTTATCCCTAAACACTCATAATCGATGCAAGCATACTTTTTCTTTCAAGGAAATAAAACAAGGAAAGATGAACACAAAAATATTTACACAAAAGCTCACTTCACTTATTTTACCTGTTTTTCTTTTGTTTTTTTTATATGGTAGGCGAATTTTCTTTTTATCTCCTAGGCAAGACTCCACGAACTATTTTGCAAAAAAAAATTAGACTTTCTCACTAAACTTTACACCTATCGGAGTGACAACAAGAATATTAATCTAATAACTCGCTCCTAAGTGTTCAAATCCTACTCTAAAGCAAGAAAGACACCCAACCTATGCAAGATATATTGAAGAAAAATTTAAAAAAGACTCCCTTTTGGGGCACTCACGATTACAACTCATACAAAAGCTAAATTTTTTTAAAACATTTGAGCCAATCCTAGGAAATCATCATCACATAAGCATATATAAATATATAACAAGCATGCAAGGCAAACATTAAGCGCAAACGCTGGCCCAACACACAGATGCTCAGGGACCCAACAGAAAACAGAATACCCCACCCCAACCTAAAATATTACATTTTCCTCTATGTAATAAATCATGGAAATCAAGGACAAATGCATAAGGAAAGAATAAGAAACTTCCCTGAAATTAAGCTCGTGGGTGGAGAACATCAATTAGTACAAATATGAGCTCGCCTTAGCACCGCCAACCTAAAAAGAAATAAAGACAACTACAAGAATCAAAAGCAACCTAACAAAAAGAAACTGAACTAAGAAAAAGAAATGATAGAAAGCAATAAAACTTATTGAGTGAAAATATTTAATGTCGCTTGCTCGACCAGATTCTCCTAGCTTTTCCTTTTCATGGTGATCTCTCTCCACAAGTCTAGACCACATTATATTTGGAGAATTTCCGTTTAATTAACTTGGTTAAAAATCATTTTTGGTCTCTAAACTTTCATAAAAGTAATAATTTAGTCCCTGAACTTTCATTTGTAACGATTTAGTCCCTGTACTTTCAACTTTGTAACAATTTAGTCCCTGAACTTTAATAAGTAACAATTTAGTCCCTATACTTTCAAATTTGTATCAATTTAGTTCCTATTCTTTCAAATTTGTAACAATTTAATCATTGTCGCAAAAAAATCCATCAAAATTAAATGTCGATTTTTATTATTTAGTGATTAAACTTTGTAGCTTATAAACATATTGGGTCCCAAAACATAGAAGTCAGCAGGAAAGACTAAATCCTCTGCCCTAACTACTACATTCTCAACAATCACAAGGAGCTTTATGCATGACTTATCTGCTAATTATATGACTATGCCTGATGTCCTAATGTCAATAAAACCTAACTCCCTATAAACATAAACATGCATGACATTTATAGAAACACCTAAATCAAGCATGGCATATTTTATCTTAAAATGTCGATCGTGCACGATAATGTAAACATGCCAGGGTACGAACATTTAACAGGCAAGTCACCGGATAGTAAAGCACGAACATTTTCACTGACGTCTTTTTTACCTGAGGACCTTTCTTTACATTTATACCAAGCTTTAAGGAACTCGATATAGGCTTCAATTTTTAGGATCACCTCAATAAGGGAATGTTCACCTTCACCCTCCTGAAAATGTCAAGATCATCTTGCACACTCGTAGTAACAGGGTCAGTCAAATCCATATGAGAGTAAGGAAAAAAATCATATCATTCAAATAAAAAGACGAAGATTTATTAGAAACAAAAGAAAATCCTGGAAGACAGCTTGGTTTGGCCGTTCCACTCCATATAACACTCAAGTTCGCTTTCGGGTTCACCTTAGGTTTAGTAGGAAGCTTTCCAGAGCTCTTGTTGTCCATCTTTCTGACTTGAGTTGTCAGCTTGGTTATTTGGTTTCCCAAATTCTAGAACTGCAGGGTACTGTTACTAAGTTTCTTTAAAGCCTCATCAAAGAACATACGTGAGGTGGAAGAACTTAAAGCTTGATTCTGTTTAAACATGAACGGCCGCTGATGGTTTCCATAACTAAAATTCTGGTGGTCCCTCCACCTTGAATTATATGTGTTCCGTATGGATTGTACGGTCTCTGGTTCCCACTGAAAACTCCAACAACATTCACTTCTTTTGCTTCTTGGATCTGGGGGCAGGCTTCGGTAGTATGGCTGGTCATCGAGTAGAGCCCACAGGCTTTCACCTGCACCTATCTTGTACATAGGGAACGAATGAGCTTAGTTAATTCACTCATTTCAGTGCGCAGATCGCTTATCTCGCTCTTCGTGGCGGCCTGAACTAGCACAACAGGTTCTCTCGTTCCAAACTGCTGAGAATTCTCAGTCATATTAGAAATTAGTTGCCTCACTTCAACTGGCATTTTGTTTACAAGCGCTCCCTTGCTGGCAGCGTCCACCATGCTCCGGTCCATGGGCAACAACTGCTAATAGAAGTATTGGATCAACAGTTGATTCAATATGTGGTGATGCAAGAAGCTGGCACACAAGCAGAGGGAAGGTATTAGAGTCAATCCTTTGTCTAATCTTTTAATGAGAAGGGGAATGCCCTTAGGTTGATTGGCTCTTCCGTTGTCCCGTGTGGTCTCATCGCAGAACACACAATGTGGAACTCCTGGACATGCTTGTGAGGGTCCTCACCTGTAACACCCCAGGTTCTCCAACCTTTAGCCTAGTGATAAGGGTAAAAAATATACCTATTTTACCCTTATAATTAGCTCTTTTCTTTGTCAAATATTGCATGTTTAGATCAATTTTACTATTCCCTAGCTCAAAATATGTTAAAGTTGTTAACTTAGGATGTTGAGAATCTTTTTTGTCAAATTGTGCTCATTTGTGCCCAAAAAGACTGAATTTTAAGAGAAATTGACCAAGTTTGTTGCTGTGCAGGAAAACAGAGGAAGAGCTAGAATTTTCCCATAAATGTGATGTGGAATTTTCCTACCGCAAGTGTACAGGTCAAGTAATAATATAGTGTTTTCGTGTAAAACGAGTGTCGTCCTCTGGATTGATTTTCTAGGAAATCAAGTACCGTGAATAATCTTATCCAATTTTATTTAGGGAGCAAAACTCAATGATAAAAGATAAATCTAAGACAAAAAACATAAAAAAAAGGTGGAGACTCAAATGGAAAGACTCTTAGAGAATTGATTTCATTGTTGAGATTGAGGATAAATTAATGGGATGAATTTAACATGCAATTATTCTACCAAGTCTAGGAACCTTTTATCACAACTATCTCTCCCGAGCATAATTGATTCTTATGCATGCAATCAACTTGATATCCCTATCTAAGTTCATTAACATGCAAGGCTTTGAGTTTAGTTCTTCAAGCAACTTCTAAAGTTATTCCAAATCCCGTCACAAACTTAGAATTTCTACTTTAGTCATGCAATTAAATAAAGTAAGTCTTAGGCCAAATCCCCTCTCCTGAGCAAGATTCAACACTCAAATCATTCAACTAGTGACCAAGTAATTGAAAGCATTTAACCATAATTGCATAGGTAAAATAAATGCATATTCATACCACAAATCAATCCAACAAACTAAAACAACTACATCAATCCCAAAGACAAACAACTAGCAATTCATAGTCTTTAAACTACAAACACTAATTGAATGAAAAGGCATAAAAACTGAAAAGGTAAGCGAAAGAGAAAGGAAAACTCGAATCTGTAGAAATCGGCACGTCCCCATCACGATCTCCACGTCTTCTCGCTTGATTCCTGCTCCTTGGCCTTGCTTTAGCTCCCACCAAAGGTCTCTAGTCGAAATTAGGGCTAAAATCTAACCAATTGGGCTCCCATTGGCCGTAGCATGAAAAGAAGATTATATAGAAAATCTGCCGATAGCGTCGAGACGCTACAGACAGCATCGCGACGCTGTCGCGATCTGCAATTTTGGAAAATTTGTCGATAGCATCGTGACGCTGGCCCTCGCGTCACGACGCTATGATTTTTTTCTTTTTAGATTGAAGACTCCATTTGACTCCAATTGCTGAATTAAGCTTCAAACACATACTTCCTACAAATAAATCATAAAAATGCATAAATTTGGGCAAATAATTGTAAAACACTAGCTTAATTAATTAGAGAAAAATAGCGAGCTATGCTCGCTATCAAAATGCGACTGCATTTCTGGAAAAACAGAGGCAGTTCCGAGTCGTCCACGGGTCATTTTGAACGAGACTTCTCCGCACCTAACCGGCTGTTTTGACCCCGCAACTGATTGGGCTTCCTACCAGCACCTATTTCGCAGCTCCTCAACCATTTCCAACATTATATAAGCTCGCGATTCGAAGTCAAATTGAAGCATAACTCATTTGGAAGAAGAGGGTGGTGATAGAACGCTAGTTGACGCCTATGAGTAGGGATGCCCGAGGTCCTTCTTAGATGACTAAATTATAACCTTAGTTAGACACCAAACCTTAGGGTTTGTAGGGATTTTCACCCATTTCCCACTTGTAAAAGCGAGAGAGTGGAGTGTCTAAGCGAACTCTAGAAGGATTGGATAAATAGAAAAACGCATAGTATTTGGCTACTTCCATTGTTTCCAACTTTTGATACTTTTCATTTATCTGTATTCTTTACTTCTTATCTTCAATGAAAATGTATTCATTTGCACTTTATCTCACCATAAGTAGCTAAATTTCGTTGAGGGGTTCAATATGGTGAATTCTCTTATGGTTCAATAGCTTGAAAGTGTTTTATTTGCTTAAGTATTGTTCTATGCATGTCATTCTTTATTGAATATCATTCTGATCTTGCTGAGTTTAACTTGATCACTTAGACTTTGCGTGCTATGTGAGTTTGATCTCGAAAGGGACAAACGATATCAGTTCACTTAAAGGTGATATAGGAGAAAAAGATTGAAAGAGATTGTTCGGCGGTGTAGGGCAAGATGCTTAAGGGACCCTATATCGACTATAGGGTTATAGATTGCATTCGTGAATTATCTATGTCGGAGTCGAGTCACAGAAATGTGCATAACGGTACTCGTTTAGCCTTCTAACGGTTCTTGGGAGCAAGGCCAAATAGAAGTTAAATCTGACCCAATGCATTGAATAGACTTAAGATTAAATAATCCATGATTAAGGTTATTGCCTTTGGGATGAATCCATGTTGAATACGTCGTTTTATTTCTTATTGTTATTCTTTACTTATTTGCTTGTGTTATTTATTTTCTCTAAAAACCAATCATCAATCATATTTCTTTGGTTACCTATTTTTAAGCAATCAAGTTGAGCAGTTTCTTCTTCAAATCTGAATTTCCAGTTAGTCCTCGTGGGATCGATACCCTTAGAATACTTCTAAAGTTTTTTATTACTACGTGCGACAGTGTATACTAGCACTAGGGTTGGCAGAATTTATTTTTATTATTATTTATCATCTTATCTCACATCCATCCATTCAGCCGACGACGCACCACCTAGCGATATTACTACTTACTCTAGACTCTTAAGCAAGTAGAACAACTCTCTTTAAACTGAATGTACCGAAATTTCGGCAGCATAACGATGTAAAACTGGTTGTCCCAAAATTTTTACAACACCTGATAAAGACATTTAACACTTCTAATCATGCATAAGCCAAACTGCACCAAACTACAACCAGATTTCACAATCTATCTCCTCTAGACGAGACAGGCCATACTACATTAAAAAAACCAAGAACCATGCTACATAACATAAAGACATTTTATTACAAGAATAGCTAATCCACTAGCTAAAACATTATTATTAATCAAATCTAACATCAACAGTATAAGCTCAAACAAAACCTATCTCAGGTGAATCCCTCACCAATAGAAACTACTACTAATGAAAACCATCTAGCCTACTCAAGCAACAAAATAAAAGCAACTAAGAAACATAACATCGAGAGAACCCAACTCCTAGGAATTTTCCTCATTGTCCTCCTCCTCGCCCCCAAGGTCCGGATCATCATCACCTGCAACATCTAAAATGTTGGGGGGAAGGTGGGGAAGGGGTATCAGTACAACCGCGATACTCAAACGCTGCGATCCAATGGGGAGACTTGCGAGTGGGGGTATCATAGGCAATGAGTTTGCATAAGACCGGACCGCGAAATAGTAACCACTGGTTATAACACCGTTAACTAGTTGGTTTTCTATTTCACTAGGACGACCTAGACGACTTAGTCTTAATCCTTAGTTGATTATGGACTCCTGCTCATGAGAGGTTGTCCTTTGATTTGCATGGGTGAGAGTGGCCAGTACGCCGACTCAATAATCCTACCATTTTTGGGACAAGACCGAATGGGGAGCTGGGAACATAATCATGCAAGATGGAATGCACTCCTTCCCGACTTTAGGGAAGCAGATGAGTGTTCCCTTAAGTGGTTACTCCGAGTCTTGAACAAAGGGCCCTACCCTCTCAATGGCTCGAGAGGGTTTTCTGTTTGATGGTTGGACCACAAACAGGTTGTTCATTAGAGGAGAACTGGTACTTAAGGAAATAGAGGTAACCTAGGGGTAAAACGATAATTTGACCCAGCTGGTGTTACAGACACTCGTGAAGGACTAACTAGTCGATATTGGTCTATATCCGTGGACACAGAAAATATGTCTGCAGTGAGAAGAGTGCAACTGTGAGTCTATAGTGGAATGAACACACAATTAACGAATATTGATTAATGTGGTTAATGAGTTTGACCAATTAATCTCACATCATTGGAGCTTCTGATCTGCAGGTCCATTAGGTCCCACTGGTAGCTCATAAAGTAATTTGAGGCAACTAAGTAATAAAAGTAAATTGAAAATGTTCAATTTACTAAGGGAAACAAATATAATATATATTGATATATTATTGTGAGAGAAATTAATATTTGAAGAAATTCAAATATAAATTTATGGAAGTTTGAAAGAGTTCAAATAATGAATTAATTAGTTTAAGGCCTAAAATCTATTTGGGCAAATTAATTAATTCAAGGCCGAAAATTAAATATGTGATATTTAATTGGTGGTTAATTAATTAAAGAATTCATTAACCGGGAATTAATCAATTATGGAAATAATTAATCACTTAAGGAAGTGATTAATCATTTATGGAAATGATCTAATCACTTATGGAAGTAATTAGTCATTTGTGGAAAAGATTAATCAATTATGGAATTGATTGATCATGATTGATTAAATAAGGAATAAGATTGAATCATTTTTGGAAAATATTGATTTAATTGAATATTTTATTCATGACCTCTCTTCTATAAATAGAACACTAGACCTAATTGGTCCATGACACTTTGCTCTTGCTCTTAGACTCTCAAGACAAGACCTAGAATTCTCTCTAGCCTCCCTCTTAGAGAAAGATTCCCACAAGTCTTTTGCCTCCTAGACTTAGAGACATACCGGTGTAACCTCTGTGGTTATTGTGTCATTCAAAGGAGAAATTTCCACAAGGAGGCTGCTGCGTTTTCGTTCGTGGAGCGTCGTTGGCGAAGAACGGTCAAGTCTACAACGAAGGTTTGTAACAGTTCTTCCTTCTTTCTTTAGAAAAGCATGAAAATAAATTTAGATTTATTTTTCAGCATGTTTAAACCAATTTTTCCAGCAGCTTTAAAGAGTGTTTAAAGTTTGTTTGAGTTTTCAAAACGGTATTTTAATGTTAATTAATATACGGCGTAAGGTCCAATCGATGCGCTTCCACTGCGTGGGGACTTTTATTCCCTTCAATCTCATCATACTAGAATGCAACACCTAATAATGCTTTAACAATAACACATCAAGCTTATCCCAAACAACTAAACAAAATATGTTCATCTCAAGCATTTAAATACATTTATTTACCACAGAACATGCTTTACACAAGTACAAGGATAAAACATAAACACACATCATGCTTCACACAATCAACCAAAATCTAGCAAGTAGAAACTATTTACAACAATGCTTCTAATTACCAAAGAGACGAAACTTGCACCAAGCTCCACAAGCACCTCGAACTACAACCAAAAACGCTACCATCAAAGACTAAACCAAGAGAGAATGGCCTAACATGCTACTAGGGGCCAAAACCACTTTACCCAACTCCTTTCTTTATTGGACAGTCTTTAAACGTACCCTAGAATGAAAACCCAAAACCTTTAGACCATGGGCAACCATGTCTAAGGCACAACGGGCAATGGATATTCGCCGAACGACTCCAGATAAGGCTTTTCAGCCGCTGGACAACAAGTAAATGACCCACATTAAGCGTACGAAGGACCGGGCACGCTACTAAACCGAAGAAAATTAATGGAGACGTGTCGAGAAAGCTTTTTAAACTACGAACAACAAGCAACAACTCATTCATTCATGCTTTAAGAACATACAAAGGTCGGGTAAGACTATTGAGGCAATGAGACTTAATGGGCATTGATGGACTACATGATTTTAACCAAAATAGCCATGATGACCCATTTGAAAACATGATCTAGGACCTATAACGATTAGGAAACTCCTACGAGCCTAGATATGCAATTGGGTAACGATAAGATCATGATTCTAAGGCTAAATCACCTAATGGCGGTAAACTTTAATGTTATCAAACAAAAAACAACATCAAATCTTACCCAAACGGTCTCGTTTCAACACTAGACGGGTTATATAAACCACAACCAAAGAGTCAAAACGCTCCTTGGGCAGTGGGTATTCAAGTTCCAGTGATTCGAACCCTAAACGATCACCTAGACGGTGCTGCAGATCAGAATATCAAACACAACTTATTTTTCCAGCACCTAAAACAAATGGGTATTCCAATCTTAACACCATACAAGCATGGGTAAGGGATTAGACTTACCAGAAATGCCAAACGACACCAACAACAACCAAAACGCTGTTGGACAGAGGAAAAATTGACTAAAATGAGATCAACGGGGCTCCAAATTGCTAGGCACGCGAGATCCAACAACACTGTGAAGGGATAATAGCCCTTGCGCAGTGGAAAAACAAACAGAACCTTTAACTCCGAATTAATTTAAGAATAAAATACCAATACGTTGGGCAAAATTCAGCAATTTAACCAAATATAAACATGCTGAAATTGTTTATAAAACATGCTAAAACAGCCCTAAAACATAGATCTAATCTACATAAAAAGATCCTATTGATCTAAGGCCGAGATACAGTTACCTTTGTAGAAATTCTTGATCGTTTCACCAAAATTTCTTTGAATTGCTCCCAAAAACAACAACTTGAAATCCCTGTTTTCGCTGGAAAAAATGTCACGAACACCACCACGAGGTTTCACTAGTATTCTCAAAGGGATACACGTTGAGAGCTTGTGGGAACTCAAAAAACTCTAAGGATTTCTTCTTGGGGAAAAACACTCTGTGTCCTCAGAGAAAAGGAAAAACCAGAGAGAGCGAGAAAGAGGGAGAGAGGCGTGAGAGGCGTGAGACTGAGCGTAATTCTCTGCAACTGCACACTGACCACGTCCCATTTTAAAAATGCATAATATCAGATAACTGAAATATCAGTTATCTGATATATTTAATTAATTATAATTTTAAAATCATAATTTTAAATTACAATTAATTGTATTGTATTTTAATTAATCTAAATTAATTAAAATAACATTAATTTAAATCCAATTTAAATTAATATCCCTCTTATCTTATAGTTTAATTAAATCAAATTTAATTAAACTAAATCAATTAATTAATTCGAAATTAATTAATAAAAATTAAAATAAAATTGAACATCACATATTCAATTACTATTTGCTCTCTCAAAACTATAGTATTAATATACATCCAATGAATATTAATTATAACCTATAGTTTTAATATGAACCAAATTCATATTTTAGTATAATATTCGAACACCTTCGAATATTCAATCCATCCTTAGAATTTTACCTCAACGCCCTAAATGAGCTATCGGTGGGACCTAATGGACCTACAGATCAGAAGCTCCAACGATATGAGATTAGTTGGTTAAACTCATTAACCAAGTTAATCAATATTCGTTAACTGTGGTTCACTCCACTAAAGAACCACATCTGCACTCTTCTCACTGCAGACATATTTCTGTGTCCACGGATATTGACCGTCAATAGCAAGTTAGCCCTTCACGTGTGTTCGTACCCCAGCTAGGTCAAATTACCGTTTTACCCCTGGGCTACCTCTTGGTCCTTAAGTACCAGTGCTCCTCTAATGAACAACTTGTTTGTGGTCCAACCAACAAACAGAGATCCCTCTCGTGCCATAAAGAGGGTAGGGCCCATTGTTCAAGACCCGGAGACACCACTTAAGGGAACACACCTCTACTTACCCTAATATCGGGAAGGAGTGAATTCCATCTTGTAAGACTACGTTCCCAGCTCCCCACTCGGTCTTGTCCCCAAAATGGTAGGCTTATTGAGTCGGCGAACATGCCACTCTCACCCGTACAAATCAAAGGACAATCCCTCATGGACAGGAGTCCATAATCCACTCAGGATTAAGGCCAAGTTGCCTAGGTCATCCTAGTGAAATAGAAACCAAGCTAACTAACAGTGTTACAGTTAGTGGTTAACTATTTCGCGGTCCGGTCTTTGTGCAAACTCATTGCACAGGATACCCCCACTCGCATGTCAACCACATGAACGCGTTGGATCACTACGTTTGTATCAATATACAAAGCGGGCCGTATCCATAGTGTCACCAGGATAAGGTACCCATCCTTATCCCTATACTACAGACCCTTTAGGCTAAAACTTGAACATTGATCCCCGTATGTCCCTACATACTAGTTCAAGCCTCATTCTATTAGCCTTGGATGTTTAGTTTATTGGATTAGGGTTAATAAGACAAGATATAATACAAACATTGAATAATACATCACTTTATTAATGTTCGGTCAAATATACATTTACTATCTACGAGTTTTAGGGCATAAAACCCAACACACTGAACCAAGAGAAACTTAGATCGGGCCTTAAACCACATGGAAATGAAAGGGAAATGGCTTACCCATGATTTTTAAGGCTGAAACGCAGAGGAGACGAGGCTTTGAGCTTATGTCTGCTCAAGATCTAACCAAAAAAGACACAAGGGACTCTTAGATCCGGTTTAAACGACAAGAACGAGAGATATGAAGATTACCAACTGGTTTTCTTGGCCAAAAACGCAAGGAAAAGAGGGCTTGAACCACGAAACCCACGAACAGAGAGGGAACGCGGCGGCGGCTGGACGGGGGAAGGCGACGACGAGAGTTGGGCTTCACGACGGCACGAGAGGGAGAGAGGCTGACGAAAGAGATAGAGATCCGCGACCAACCTCACAAAGAGAGAGGAAAATGTCGATAGAGAGGGTGACGGGGGGCTGGGCTTCGTGATTTCAGACGGTAGCGGCGCGATGACAATGACGGCTGGGGAAGGCGGCGGTGCGACGCTCGATTTCGGTAAGAGGGGGTGGGTTCCTCCGCTCTTGAAGCAAAACGACAAGAGGAGGGGGGCTGCCTCAAACGATAGAGAGTAAAGGAGATGAGAAGGGCTCTAGGGTTTTACTTCTTCCTTTTTTCTTTTTAATTCCTTTTTCTTTTTCATTAACAACCATAAGACCAAAAATAGGAACTCACACATCCAACACCCATTATTCAGCGTGAACTTAAAATTTACACGCTGAAATTCCTCAACCAAATACAGACCAAGCCAACGAGATTTAGAGTGAGATTTTATTTTAATAACGCTTAACTCCCAAACACTCTGGTTTAAAATTAAACCCCTAAGTTCAAGCCAAATTAGAATTTATATTTCTTTCAACTTGAAACATGAAATTTAAACACACCCAAAAGTGCACGGGGCGTCACATCACCTGCACTACCACGAAAGATTGGGATTAAGTGAATTAAACCTGACTTCAACTGTTGGTTTATGTTTGATATTTTCCTTAATTAGTTTTATTAATTGTAATTATATTGTATTTATTTATGTGATTCTTTTCTTTTTTTTTTGTATTAGGCCTCTTCTTCTTCTTAAGGAGGATTCTCTTGTAACTAATGAATTATTATTATGAAAGAATAGAAAAGTATTCGATTCTAGTGAAATTATTTTTGCACATTGTATCATAGCAAAGAAAATATAAAACCCTAATTTTTTAAAACCCTAGCCCTCACTCCTGCCGCTTCCGCTGTAGTCGTCGTCGTCGTCATTCTTTGCTAAGCTTGCGCCGCTACTGTCCGACCATCTTCCGACTCCGAGCAACGTGTTTTCGTTCATAGCCAAGGAGTTGTGTGCGTCCTCTTTGCATACTCGTACGTGACCATCTTCGCACACTCGAAAAATAAGTCTGTGTCTTAGCCCCTTCGCGAGAAATTTTATCTTCGCTCGTTTGCAGGTTGTTCATCGTCCGCGCCTCAGTCGCATACTCGTACGTGACCATCTTCGCACGCTCGACAACTCGTTTGCGTCTTAGCCCCTTCGCGTGAACTTTTATCTTCGCTCGTTTGCTGGTTGCTCGTCGTTCGCGCCTCAGTCCGTCTGCCTCAGTTTGAGTTGCGTTTTTTCAGCTGTTGCTGTTTGATAGGGTATTTTTTTTACTTATTTACTGTTCGAAATTGTTCCAACATTTGTTCGACTCTCCCGGATCAGTTCTTTATAAAAGTAGCAATATGTCAGAAGAAAAAACATCGATGACTAAGGTTTCTGACACACGTCACCATTCTATTGTCCAGATTACTACCATCCGACTTAATGGGGATAATTTTCTGCTTTGGTCCCAAAGTGTTCGGATGTATATACGTGGACAAGGGAAGATTAGCTATATTACTGGGGAGAAAAAAATACCTAAAAAGGATGATCCTTTATTTGCTACTTGGGATGCTAAGAACTCCATGGTTATGACATGGTTAGTAAACTCAATGGTTGAGAGAATAAGTCGCAATTATATGTGTTACTCGACTGCAAGGGAATTATGGGACTGTGTAACTTAAATGTATTCCGACTTGGGAAATCAATCACAAGTGTTTGAACTGAATCTCATACTGAGAGACATATGCCAAGGAGGAGTTAAAATTGAAGGTGTTAATATCTAACATGCAGAAGCAATTTTGGACATTAGGCACATAATAATACCAATTTGATCATCAAAAGCATGTCGTCCATAAGAGAAAAAACAGAGTTTTTGAGTACCAACCTCTTGTAGCTCAAAATTGGATGAATTGTTATGTTGTTTTTCCTCACCAATTGATCACGAACTACCACAAGATCTTCCTTGCTATTCTCAGGCCTTGAAAGAAATTTTGAGATCCTTTAGTGATGTGAATTGGAAGGGAAAGTGCTTGGGTTTCAAGCTTTAAGAGTTTTTGAGCTTATGATTTTGAGAGAGAGTTTTGGCAGCATAACACCATGGAAAACCTATGCCTTTCTTCAACAAATCTACCTTTATTTAAAGAGGAATCCATACTGACTTGAAGCCCCTATATTGGACAACAAATAAATCCCAATTAGAGTGGGATTTTGTGGCTAATTGAGGATGAGTGCATGGGTTTAGTCACCATGCACTCCACCTCCTAAACTTGTTTTTCTTTTTGAATTTCTTAATTCAAAAGAAAATCAATTTTAGTTAATTGATTTTAATTAATAATGTGAAATCCATTTTAATTTTGAATTTTGAATTTTAAATTAATTCTTAATTAATTTAAAATAATTTTTAATTAAATAATTAATTATATTATTATATATTTATTTAATATCTAATAATAAATTAATATTTTGCAACCAATCCCGATCATTTTCGAAATGCAATTTCTCAACCATGAATCCCTATTCAAGTGCTCGATATTTAAATCATATTTAAATATGTCTAACTCTCAAAATTAAGTTTAATAAAAAACCAACGTGTCGGTAATATCCAATACGACCGATATTGTCCCTAAATTGAATTTGAACAATTCAAATTCTTTCCATCATATTGTTCAAATGTTTATTCCTTAAGCTAGCAAGGGGGCCTAATGGACCTACAGATCATGGGCTCCAACGATTCAAGGTTTAACCGGTCAAACTCTTTTAACCTAATTAACCAACATTCGTTAACAACCAGGTCACTCCACTATAGCTTAGTAGTTGCACTCCCCTAACTATAGATATATTTCTGTCCAGTTGATATAACCATGATTAGTAAGTCAACCCTTCACAGGTCGTTCGTCACTATAGCTAGGTCAAAAGTTCGTTTTACCCCTATAGCACTTCTTGATTCCTTAAGTCTACTGGTCCTCCAATGAACAATTAGTTTATGGTCCAACTACTAAACAGAGTCCCTCCCAGGCCAATGAGAGGTTGGGGCCCCTTGTTCAAGCGTCGGAGTCGGCACTTAAGTGAAAAACCTTTCTCTTATCCCTACTACGGGTAAGAGTGAATTTCATCTTGCAATACCATGTCCCTAGCTATTTTCAAGTCTTATCCCCAAACTGGTAGGTTTATTGAGTCGGCGATGTTGGGTCACTCTCACCCATGCAGATCAAAGGATAATCCTGAACAAAAAGGAGTTCATAGTTAGCTTACGATTAAGATGGAGTTACTTAGGTCATTGTGTGAAATAGTCAGTCTCATCAGTAAACGACATTATAACGAAAGAGTGACTTATTTCTTGGTCCGATCTTGTGCAAACTCATTTACATAGGATGTCCCCACTCACATGTCTCTACATGAACGATCCAGGATCACATCGTTTGCCTTGTTCGCTCTTGCCTTCTAAAGTGGGATAAAAGTATGATAGAATTAAACTCTATAATACTATGCAAGTGCACATAGTCTGCAACAAGTGATAAGTAATTTATCGTATCTACGAGGTTTTGAATAGCCTTCACTCTACCTATCTTGTGTAGCTTTTTACTGATTTCAAGGTTGTTAAAATGATTGTGTTTTGAAATAATTCTGGAACAAAAGAAATAACAGAGTAGAAATGTAAACGGATAAAGTTGACAGATTGAAAACAGGCGTTGGTTAAGATTTCTGTAATTGTTAAAAAGATGCTCTAGCAATTATATTGAAAAGGCATTCTCTTGCAGTCTTATCAACAGGATCCTCTCGGAACTCTGAATCTTTTGGAATATGTTTCAACTCCAATGACGCTCTACTAATCTAACACTAGGCGGCTGGTTATCCCTAACTCAGTCACTGGCGTCCACCAACACATAATGGTCTAGTGTGATTGCATGCAACACATCTCTTAAATCATCCCTGAAACTAAGAGAAGATATTCACATCGACTGGCCAGGTGGGCATAAAAGACAAATAAACACAAGTAATCAAGATGCTCAAAATCAATATCAATTGCTAGATTATGAAGTACGACAATTACATAGTCCTAACCAACACGTAAAGTAAATTTAGTTCATGAAATGAAAAGCAACAGATGCTACAATCTGTTCACGTGCATCCATAACTACAAACTTTTACAAGAAAAGATAATTTCCCTTGAAGAAATCCATAGTTGATGGTCTTCTTGAGTCTCCAATTGTTCCTCCTTTATTCGGCTTCCAAAGATGGAAAATGAGTCTCCAATTTGGAATGATTTGACTTGAGACGACCCTTTCCTTGTATGTAGTGGAGTAACCCTAATTAGGTCAAAGATTACATGTGGAGGGCTCTCCAAGCTTCCTAGATCCGAGATTGCTTCAGAAAACGTCACCTCATTAATGAATCACGTGCAGCTCACATGGCCAGTTTTGCTCCTAACTTTGTTGGATCATGGAATTTTCTCCCTCAAGTCGCTCAACATTATTTTCTCTGCAAAATAACTTCCAAAGCATCCATTCTTCTAAATAGGATAAAACATATAACATTCATCTAAAAATACACCTATTTGGCAATATTGACACACATATCACTATAGAAATAAGGCCTAAATAACTCCCTTTTGGAGAGTTATCATTCACAAAGTAGGTCGTAACCATAGTGTCGATAGGATAAGGTACCTAGCCTTATCCCTATACTATAGATCATTTAGGTTATATACCAAAACTTGATCCCTGTCCATATTCATAATATAGTTCGAGTATTTCATGTTATAACGAAGGGTGTTTATCTATTGGATTTAGGTTATAACACATTTATTGCAAAAAGATTACAAACTATGAGTATTAGGACATAAAACCCAACAAACTCCCACTTGGACTAAAACTCAAGTGAGGTTACAAAATGTCAGGAAAATAGCCTTTACATCACGTGCTAAAAACTTGTAGTCCTAAATTATAGAGATGTCCCTCAAACACTTTAGCCGAGAGGGATTTTGTAAATGGGTCAACCATGTTCTGCTCTAAGGCTATCTATGTGACGATCACGTCTCCCTGCTGTACAATTTCCCATATGAGATGGTATTTGCGTTCAATGTGCTTTCCTCTCTTATAGCTTCGAGGTTCCTTTAAATTTGCAACTGCTCCACTATCATCACAATAGAGAGTGATAGACAGATGCATGTTAGAAACTATTTCTAACTCGATTTGAAATTTCCTAAGCCATACTACTTTTTTTTGTCGCTTCACATGGGGCAACGTATTCAGCTTCCATTGTGGAGTCAGAAATACATCCTTGCTTAATACTTCTCCACACTATCGCTCCTCCGTTAAGAGTAAACACAGATCTTGACATAGATTTCCTAGAATCTATGTCGGTTTGAAAATTCTAGTCAGTGTATCCGGTAACGGTCAAATCCTTAGAACCATACACTAGCGAATAGTCTCTTGTTTTCCTCAGATAGTTGAGGGTATTCTTAATGACAGTCTAATGAGCTTGACCTGGATTGAACTGACATCTGCTGACAATGCCTACAACATAGCATATGTCGAGTCGCGTACATAACATTGCATACATGAGACTACCGATCGTTGATGCATAAGGAAGTTGTTTCATATCCTCAACTTATTGAGGTGTTTTTTGACTTTGTTCCTTTGATAGGTGAATTCCATGCCTGAAGGGGAATAAACCCTTTTTGGAATTTTGCAACAAATATCGAACATGAATATTGTCGATATAGGATTCTTGAGATAGTGCTAGTAATTTGTTCTTCCAGTCCCTTATTATCTGAATCCCTAGAACAAATTGAGCTTCACCCAAATCTTTTATTTGGAATTGAGCTGCTAACCACTGTTTAATGTCTATAAGAAATCACACATCATTCCCAATGAGTAGGATATCGTCTACATATAAAATCAAGAAAGCTACAGTTATAATTGACGATCCTTTTATACACACGAGGTTCGTCAGTATTTTGTTCAAAATCATAAGACTTGATTGCAGTGTCAAATCTTACATTCCAGGACCTAGAGGCTTGCTTTAATCCATAAATTGATCTTTTAAGTTTGCAAACCTTTTGCTCCTAACCCTAGATTATGAACCCTTCTGGTTGGACCATATAAATACTCTTGTCAAGATTACCGTTCAGAGACGTTGTCTTTACATCCATTTGAAAAATCTCATAGTCATAGAAAACAACAATGGAAAGGAGTATTCTAATAGATTTTAGCATAACAACTGGTGAGAAGGTTTCTTCATAGCCAATCCCTTCTCGTTAGGTATAACCTTTTGCTATTAATCAAGATTTAAAGGTTTGTACCTTGCCAGTTTGGTCTCGTTTTCTCTTGTAAATCCACTTGCAACCGATAGGTTATACATCATTCGGTTGATCTACAAGTTCCCAGACTGAGATAAAATACATGGATTCCATCTCAAGGTTCATGGATTTGATCCACTGGTCCTTGTCTTTATCATCTATTGCTTGTTCATAAGTTAATGGATCCTCTATCTCATCATCAGGTGTGATGAGTTGAGTTCTGTTAAACCCATATAACGGTCAGGTTGTATTATAACCCTCCCACTACGTCGAGACACTCTCATTTCATGAGACTATTTGGAAGGACCAACTTCATTCACAACTTTTGTTTGTTTGTTCGTAGCTTCTCCGGAAATCTCTTTAAGTATTAGTTTACTGCGTGTTTGATGATTTCTTATATGATCTTCCTCAAGGAATGTGGCATTTGTCGATACAATTACCTTGTTTTCTCGAGGATCATAAAAGATACCGATTTTCGTTTATTTAGGATATCCTAGAAATAGGCATAATTTTGAATGTCGTTCCAATTTCTTTGGGTTTTGCACCAACACATGTGTCGGGCATCCCCAAATCCTGAAGTGACGTAAACTCCCTTTACGTCCTCTCCATAATTCGTAAAGTGTTTCTGGAACACTGTTGGAGGGAACCATGTTCATAATGTATACAACAGTTTCTACTGCATATCCCTAAAACAAATCAGGTAGTTGAGCATAGCTCATCATAGACCAAACAATGTCTAGCAAGGTTCTGTTTCTCCTTTCTGATACACCATTTTGTTGTTGCGTACCAGGGGCTGAGAGTTGGGAACTGATTCCATGTTCTATTAGATAGTCCTGGAATCTTAAATCCATGTACTCTCCTCCTCGATCAGATTGCAGAGTTTTAATCGTTTGACATTCATAGGACCACAAAGATCCAAATGTACAAGTTTTAGGGTTTCTTTTGCTCGATGACCTTTTTCAGAGAAAGGTTGTTTGGTCATTTTACCTTCTAGACAGGATTTCACACGATGGTAATGAGCCATCTTCTAACTGATTAGATGTCCACTTTTAACCAATCTTTCTATTTGATTCTGATTTATGTGTCCTAGTTTTAGACGCCAAAGAAAGGTATCATGAGAAACCTTTTGTCTTTTGTGTTGGGTCTCGACTGTTTTAAACATTTTGTTATTAAAAACAGCTTTAGTTTCATTCGGTCTTAACATATACAAGTTGTTTTCAAGTTTAGTAGAACAAATTTGGAATCCTCTTTTGCTAATAAACGCTTCATTAACTTCAAAAGAAACTTTATACATTTGTTCCATTAAGCAAGAGATAGAAACTAAGTTCCTTTTTATACTAGGAACATACAAAACACTTTCCAACAAAATGTAACTATCAGTGGACAACAGTTGTAGAGCTCCCACTGCCTTGGCCGAGACGACATCTCTTATTCCCACTCTGAGTGTCACCTAGCCCTGTCATTCGCTTGAGTCCATCTGTCATAGACGTCCCGACTAACTCGGGTTCCTGATGAGCCAAGGTTAGGCGGACATTCTTCCATCGAGAGGAATCGAAGATCGTCAACAACTAATACGATGTTAAAGTTTGTTTTCCAGGTTCCGTAGTTGTCACCATTAAATTTTTCAGAAGATAATAATTACACTAAAGAGTTAGACATGCTGAAAACATAAAATAAATCTTTATCAGTGAATTGATCATTTTATAAATCCAATTTTAGTTTAGGAAAAGTAATAATGTACCCATCTCATTGATTAATTTGCAACGATACTTCAGTGAGTCGGAATAACTGTCACCGAATGGCAGTCAATTACTCCTTCATTGAACCAAGACGTTCTTGACTAATTTACTATTTCCAGAATAACTCTTTATTTCTAAATCATTTAGTTATCCCTACTTTGGTCAAGAATATACTAACGATTTGTTACTCTTGTAAGTGTGACCTTCCATTTTAAGACCCTAGAGGACGGTCCCAACAATGCTACCGAATGGAAAAGCTAATGTTGGGGATGACCCTAAGAGACCCTATCCATTTCTAGAGATTGCGTTGTTTCGATTCTCATGTTACGACACTTCGAATGGTTTAGTAGCTCCAGGGCATACAATGCAGCCAGAACATGAGAATTGTTAGGATTGGTGCCCTAAAACTCGTAGATAGTAAATGTTAAACAAAATTATATACTTGTTCGATAAAGTCGTTATCAAGATTAATTCAGTAAAGTCATTACTGAATAAGTAAATTGCACATTAGATAACCCAAATCCAATAAACTAAGATCCATGGCTATAGGATGAACACTTAAGCTTTATGTAGAGACATAAAAGTGGACCAAGCTCGAGTAATAGCCAAAACAGTCTATAGTATAGGGATAGGGCTGGGTACCTTATTCTGGGGACACTATGAGACGCGGCCCACTTTATAGATAGTATAGACGATGTGATCCTAAATCGTCCATGTAGAGACATGTGAGTGGGGGCGTCCTATGCAATGAGTTTGCATAAGACCAGGACCGAGAAATAAGTCGCTCTCGCTTTATAACACCGTTTACTGACGAGACTGACTATTTCATGTGATGACCTAGGTAACTCGATCTTAATCTTGAGCTAACTATGAACTCCTGTTTATTCGGGCTTATCCTTAGATCTGCATAGGTGAGAGTGGCTCAGTATCGTCGACTCAATAAGCCTCCCATTCAGGGATAGGAATGGGTAGATAGTTGGGGACATAGTTGTGCGAGAAGGAATTCACTCCTACCCAAATTAGGGATAGTAGAGAGGTTGTTCTCTTAACTGTTGACTCTGGGGCTTGAACAAAGGGATCCCGCCCTCTCATTGGCCCGAGAGGGACTCGGTTTATTGGTTGGACCATAAACCAATTGTTCATTAGAGGATCAGTGGGACTTAAGGAACTAGAAGTACTATAGGGGTAAAACGAACTTTTGACCTAGCTATAGCTATGAACAACCTGTGAAGGATCGACTTACCGAGCATGGTTAAATCAAGTGGACGAAAATATATCTATAGTGAGGGGAGTGCAACTATCGGGCTATAGTAGAGTGTCCCGGTAGTTAACGAATGTTGGCTAGCTTGGATAATGAGATTAGTCGGTTAGTCTCGAATCGTTGGAGCCCATGATCTATAGGTTCATTAGGTCCCCCTACTAGCTCATATCGGATTAAAGCCTAGAACATATTGATAGGATTCTTTGAATCGTTCAAAATCGGGAAAAGGGTATTATCATAAAATTGTGTTTGACACAATAATTTAATTATGAACTAAATTAGAAAATCAGAGATAAAGAATTTTAAAGTGTTTTAAATACAATATATATGGATTAAGAATCATATATAATGAATGGCACAAGGTGACAATGATTAAATGGATTAATCATATCAAGTTACTAGGAAATGTCCCAAATTAATTGCCTAGAAATCAATTTCAATTTAGAATTGAAATAATAGTGAATTGCAAGCTGAAAATTTTGAACATAGATTCAATTTAGTGGATTTAGTGGGATTCCCACTCTTGCATGTTGATGCATAGTGGAAAACAACACAACCATGCACTAGTTGCATGTGTTGTGGATTGAACACCTAGAATCCAATTTCACAGTGTGTCTAGTGTCATAAGGCTTCTCTTTGCATGGAAGATGTCTATATAAAGAGTATGAATCAGATTCAAAGCTTAGAGAGCCATTTTCTTACTGTTATACTGCTGGAATTTGGACTCAAACTCTCTCATTTTCACATACTTCTCTATAGCTTGATCCTTCAAGCATTCCCTTCCTATTCCATATCTTTATAGACTCCCACAAGTCGTTCTTGGCCCGGAGAATAGTAGGGAAGACTCTAAGGGTTGTCCTAAGAAGATTGGAGAAGAAAAGAATCCAAGGAGGTCCACCAATTGAGCTGCAAAAAGGTTGGTTCTTCTTATCTCTCTATTCTGGATTCTCTAAAACATGCATGCTTTAGAAGTAAAATTGTTGTAGTTAGGTGCTTTCAATCTTCAATTGCTTTCGCATGTGTTATATGAACACCTTTAGGAATATCACGGTGCAACCTAATGGAAGAGACTGTAGGATGTGTAGACACACTTCCTTCTCCCACTTACTATAACACTACAGGAAAAATCACATACGATAGCATTCAAAAAATGATATCATAAGGCTACAATAGCGTTTTATGAAACGCTGTCGTAGCCCATGTTATTGAAAGTCTGAGACTTTTAATAGCGTTTTTTTCCCGTTATCGAAATCGCTGTAGAAAGTCTATATTTATTGCGTTATTCTAATGTTATGAAAACCTTTCATAGCGTTAAAATACCGCTATGGTTTCTCTTTCATAGCATTTTTTATAGCAGTAAAACAATGCTATAAAAGACATATCATAGCATTTTTTGTCACGTTGTTGTAGCCGATGTTATTGAAAGTCTCTGACTTTTCATGCTATAAAAAACGCTATAAAATGTCCATTTTTTATTGCGTAATTCTAATGTTATGAAAAATTTTCACAGCATTTGAAAAGTGCTATGATTGGTCTTTGATAACATTTTTTATAACATTGAAATAATGCTATAAAAAATATAGCATAACATTTTTAATCTTGCTATGATAGACACATTAATTGACTTTTAATAGGTTTTTTTTTTTTTTTTTTTATATTATGTTGTTTGGTATCATTTGTTACAAATTTTATTATATTAAAAAATCAATTTAAATTAGTTTATAATATATTTAAATTCATTTTCAAATGTAAAAACATATATATCTATCGAAGTCGCATGTTTTATCATGTATAGTATGACACCCACAAAATTTACTTACTATAAGTGACATTACCAAACTTATACTATTATTCACTGAAAGACTACCAAACATTTCAACAACATAATGACATAACTGTAGCTAACCGAAAAAGTTCAACCAACTGCTAAGACAACAAATAACTCTAGAATTCCAAAAAGAATTACGAGTCAGATCTCGTAACAAATTCCATTTCAATAACTTGAATAAACTTATAAGTCTAACATAATACTAACTACAAGAATAAGATACATCCCTAAAATAACACTCAACTGAATAAAACGACTAAATCCTTCTAACAACCACTATTTCAATGGCAAAACCACTGCACTTGAATTCATCCAAATTAGATTGATACAACAAGAAAATTCATGCCCAATTGACAAGATGAGATTTTGTTACATACCTTGTAATGAAAACAGGAATGCCAACACAAGAAGCATAAACAACATCATTTACTTTAGAAGTCATTCCACCTCTTGTTACTCTGGATTTATCCCCAAATGTTATTTCCCCTAATTGGACATAACTAACAACCTCTACTTTCTAATGGACAAGAAAATGATTAGTCACAAAGAAGAAAAATAATGCACTTAATGATAATAAGTCAGAAAGAAGAAAAAGGAATGTAGAGGAGCTACAAAAGCACCATAGCCTAAAACTATCATTCACTATACTTATTGTACAAAGTGGCACCTTTGGGGTCAACTAAAAAATATAGATACTTCATTGTTTGAGCAACCAAGTGGAAGGTAGTTGAACTCAAACTAAGAACGATTTAAAAAGAGTTTATGAAAAGTATAAAAACTAAACAATATCATTGTTCTTATGCTCTTCGTTCTCCACTTTTGAATCTACCAGGAAACAAAATTCATTAATTAGGAAATGAAGAAAAGTATTAATACAATCATTAATGATCCATGATCAAAGCTTTAGCAAACTCACAAGAAAAGTCTCAAAAGTAACAATAGTTCACATTAATGTTTTCTAACCTAAATTGCATCATTGGAATATGGTTCTCTGGATAATTTCCAGAATGTTTTGGACCTTTGCTATCACCTTGAATAAACCTCAGGAACAAGAACTAAGAATATAAACACAAAAAATGTTGGGAATTCAAAGGTTATGTCCTAAATTCCCTCTTACCAGCACACCAAATAACAACATAACCGAAAGAAGGAAATGCGATAATATAGGTTTGAGCACATTTATTGTCTCCTTTCCTAACATTTAACTTTAATATTTTCCCTACTTCATCTTTTATCATCTCCTAAATCCTTTTTTAAACTCTCCAAATGATATCCTGTATAATAATCCTATCTTTTGAGCCAGAGACTTTTAGTGCACATGATTCTAGTTTCTTTATCTAACTACATATGGATTGTGGTTAGAGAATGTGATAATAATATTTTCTTGATCGCCAAAAGTTGGGTTATTTATGAATGTTGTACTTTCAATTATTAATGTTGGGTTATTTAGATGTATAAAAAAGGAGATTGTTACTTATAGATATTGTCATGTGTCAAAAAACATCTTCAGCAACAATTTGATGTTCCTGCAGCTTATGCTTGAGAATTCTATTTCTATGGGTTCAGTATAACAAAAACCTAATACAATATCATAAAAACTTAAACACTACTCATTTATTCAAGAATGATAAAGAAAAAGATCTTGTGATAAAGCTTGCATAGAAAAATAGGAGTATGAAAACATGTGGATGTTAGAAAAAAAAAATCACCAAACATCATTATTTTTTTTATAATCAATTGGTCACAAACGAATTTCCATTCTTTCCCTAAGTTGAGTTTATACACAACCGTAATAATCCTTAACACAATACAACATATTTTTATGATCAGAATCACAAATCATGCTCAAGAAAACATACAAGTCGAGTTCACATTTGCGCAGTCACACAAGTCAAAAATCCCATTCAATATTAAAAACTAATAATAATAAAATGAATTTTAAAAAGTTGAAAAAATCCCATTCATGCATATATATATATATATCTCAGAACTTAAAAATTTTCTAACATGCAGAACAAAACGACCATTTTTTTTGCAAATAAAGATTCATAAGAACTAAAAAAATCTTCAATGAATTTATGGCCAACACCTATCATCTCATTAAAACACGAAAAACAACTAAAGGATAAGACTGATCTATGAAAGGGGGTTGAGTACTTAAATAAAACATAAGACTAGTCTATCTAGTTAGGTGATTTAGAACTACGTTTTCAAAGCTAGAATTCTAAACAACATGCATAATATGTCTTTCTAAATTCTAAAGTCTTGTATTTTATTATTCATTGTGCTTTCATTTTAAAAGCTGTAATTCACCTTAGTGTTGGGTTCAATGATCAAAAAATCATTCTTATGGAATTTTCTATTTTAGGCAAGGAAGAGTGAGCAACTTTGGCACAAGCAAGAGAATAGACCAACATATACTTCAAATTGTAAAACTCCTCAACTATAGAAGTCAAATATATAGGAACCTACCTAGTTTAATTGCATATTCATTATAAAGAAAGGAACAATCAAATATATAAACCAAGCTTCATGCTTTGATGATGCTCTTGCTATCCTCCCAGCTCTACCTTAATTCATGTTAATTATTCTAAGTTTTCTTCATCTACTAACTGAGGATCTCAAGTATGGTCGAATTATTTTTTTTAAAATAATAAGCTTGACATGTGAAAACATTATTCCTAAACTGTAACTCCCCAAGTTTCTATACCTAACCTAGCAACATTACAAACCCCCTAAACTTGTTCACCCTTAAAGTATTCGAAAAGAAAAGTCATAAGGCTAACTCTCCTAAACTTGTTCACCCCTCCCCCAACAAATTTTTTGAAGTCATTTCTTAACTTAATTTCACCTAATATGTAATAAAAAATCACAACAAAGTACCAAGTCTAACTTTCTTAAACTTTTTAACATTTCCCCCTTCAAACTAAGCAAAACCATCTAAGTCTTCTTTCAACCAAATTTCACTTATTCTATAAGCAAAAAGTTTGAACAACCTAGAAAATAATTCATCCAATAGTCTAAAGCAATCAAAAAAGTTTAAATAAATTAAACAAAATAAGCTTTTTATTCAATTTTCATATAATATTAGAGAATTATAGATAGAAATAACATTTTTCATGAGGTTGGACATCATCACTATTTTATATAGACTAATCTAATATATTCAATCTGCATAAATACCGTAAAGTTTTCATCTTGAATAGTGATACATGTGTTCTTGCAACATCATTTCGACCTCCTTTCTTGATGCTTTAATCTACATTCACATAAATCAAATTTAAACTATAAGGAGGCATGTATTACTAGTATTATTGTGCTCATTCAGAAAAAATAAAAGTCATCCACATGTATGTGTATGAGAATTCAGGTCACCAAATGGTAATAAAAAAACAAAGAATAAGATGGAATAAGATATAACAGTATAAAAGGAATTATATATTCAATTCCTCTAAAAAGGGCTAAGAAAAAAAAAATTCTTGGAGCATAATATCTATGATATAGTGAATTAAAGACAACGACATTCTAGAATTAACGTTTACACGGGAAGATAACAAATGTTAACGGTATGCACTGAATAAAATTAGATTGTTCTCACCTCAGTAACTAATGTCTTGCAACTCCAAATAAAGACTCCCTCAAAATTGAGTAAAAAGAAGAAAAAAAAAAAGAAAGTTTGTTCAACCATAAATAGAGTGGTGGTCAAACAACCAAAACAAACTATATATGCATTAACCACCCCAATTACACTCTTCAAAGTAAAAAGTAATATAAATAAAAATAGACTTCTTAGAATACAAAAGGAAATCACAAACCAGATAGAAGAACAAAAGTATAGTAAACCAATATATTTTGTTCCAAATAGTGGAGCAGCATGTACTAATAACCATGGGTGTCCATCTCATCTTATCTAGGTGTCCACAAAATTTGGAGAATATTTAAACCAATACATTCTATTCATATGTGTAGAGCTAGACTCCATTTGTCTTTCACAATACTAAGTTTAACTACAAAAAATCATACCATCAATAACTGACTGTAGCATGTTGGTAGGGCTGGCAGTAAGAACACTACACAAGTAGACACATACCTTATCAATATTTAGATATTAAATCCTTGAGATAAATCAACCCTGCTCCACAAAAAATAATCACACAAAAAGAAAAATGAGTTGATGAAAAAAATAATAGAGGTCGGGGAAAAGGTGGTGGTGGTAGTAATTAAAACAGGTTACAATAAGTTTGTATCCAGTGTACCTAAGATACAAAAGCTTTTGACATAGGACATCAAGGAGAATTAAATTGAACTCTTAAATAAGATTATTGTCTGGTGTTGTTTAAACATTATCCTTTTTACATCTATTTTCTAGACGAATCAAATTTCAATTTAAAAGAATAGTAAGCAAAAGCTATGAACCAAGATCAACCACTCAAATAAAACTACCTTAAGAGTATACATTTCATACATAACCTGTCAACAAGTTTGACAAAATATAGTGAAACCAAATCAGATATAAACCCGTTCTACTGAATAATTGATTAGATAGCACAAGAATACTTAATTGAACCATAAAAACATAAGATAATGAGAGAACTGATAATAATAAAACTAAGCACATTTGTTGTTGCCTAAGTTTAGGTTATTGCAAACTTCAAGGGCAATGAAAAAAAATGCTAGACTACTTCATGTATTGAAAACAAAATCTAGAATGGTGAGCAACTCATGTGAAACCGAACATTAATTATCAGAGCAACACCATAAAATACACATATAAGATAAATGTAGTGAAGAGAGAAACCAAATCATTCTTTTCCAGCCAACAACACACCAAATTTGAGATGCAAAAATGATTTCTTTATTTGTGGTGGATTTTAGAGAAAAAAGTTAGAGTTAGAGAAGAGAAATTAGATGGATGAAAATTGTTGATTCGATTTCTACTTGGAACAATATCATAATGGAGGAACAATGAAGGGTAGGCGGCTAAAGTTCTTAGAAGAAGTGGTACAAGAAAATACACCTAATTTTCCGTTTGACAAGCAGTTTATGCATTGGATTTTTAAAAATCAAACTACACCCTAACTTAGTGTCTTTTAAATTAATCTTGCAGTATCAGACTACACAATGAGGGTTCAAAACATATAAGCGATCAAATGAGCCGTCAAACCATCTATGTTATCTAAAAGCCATCAAGATTTTGCAACATTGTGCTGCATTTTCTAAATAATGGAATTTTTTCAAAATTTCATAGTTCAAGCACAAAAAAGATGCTTGATGTCTATCGGCATCCTAATATTTCATTTACTTAAGAAAACAAAATGAATTAGTGAACTATCCTTTCAAATTCTTCACTCAAACATTAAAATCTATCTACACACTTCTCTAGTTGGCCTTTTCCTATCAAAACCAAATTTCTCAAATAAGGGAAAATATATATGACTAAGTTATAGACAAAAGCAAGTTTCCACATATGGTATAGTCCAATATTATCATGTTATTGATTTTGTAAACTGAAATAGACCTAAAATGAATGGATTTATTGATAGAGTTTGGTTGATAATCACCTTGTTGCTTACAACCTAATCTCATCACTGGAGCCATGGATCGCTGAAACACTTGCAAAAAAAATGGTAGAAAAAGAAGCAAAATGAAATTTGTTTCTTTGAAACCCACCGTTGAAAGTACAAAAGTTAAGAATTGAAGGATGAAGATTAAAATTTTACCGATCTACCTTGAGAAACCAAACAAACATCAAATGGCAACAAGAAATTTGAAAGGAAAAAAAAATTTAAGAAAACCTTGGTTGGTAATCACAAAAAGGGGGAAATTTCCTCTAAACTAAAAGAAAAACTTCTATACATCTTCAACTAGACACTCGACAAGATCAATAATCAATAACACATAAATTGAATCCAATAACTAGACCGATTAGATGCAGTGTACAACGTTATAAGTTTGCACCATATTGAAGCGAATTGGAAACACAATTTTCAAAGAAACAAAACCAATTTAATTAGAAGCGAACCTGAACCCATGAGTTCGTCCAGAATAGCTCTATGGACGTCCATGTTGAACAAATGCTTTCAAGAGCCACAAAAGACAAAGATACCATAACTTGAACAAAAACCTTAATTGAGCAACTTGGACTTTAGTCTTCACAAGATTAAAAGGGGTTCTTGAGACTCTCAGGAGTGTATTTGGAGAGAAATTGTGTGGAAGGAGTGTCGTCGAAGGAGCGTCGCTCTGCAGCAGTTGCTGTCGCCAGGGATGGTCGGAGATGGCCGGAGGTGAGAGAGGAAGCCGACGGATGGAGAAGAAGAGGAGCGACTGGGTGTGTGTTAAGCCGAGAGAGAAAGAGTGTATTGAGAGGGAGAGTGTCGTGAGGGAGAGGGATCTGAGTGTTTTTGTGATTTTCTCTTTTTTTTTAATTAACTATTTCCTTTTTTTTAGAACTACGCCTTTATTTTTTTATAGCAAATCTTAACTAACGCTATAATTAGGTGCTATAAAAAATGGTATTTGTTGTAGTGTTAGATTGGACTCTACACATTCGAGATTGGATTATTAAACTCTCAACTCATCTTCCCTCTACACTGACACTAAGGATTTACTAATGAGCCAATGAAACAATTTAGATTGTTTTTATCCATACCTAAGTGCTTTAAAATAAAATTGAATCAAGCATTTTTAAGTGGCACTAGCTTTCACACACTTATTGTAGGGACCCATAACCCGAGTTTAACCCTTAGTTGGCCTAACTGATCACAACAGGGGTAGCTCTTTCCGCCTAAAACGTTATAACTCATTGCATATTGTGCACATAAGCCATGACATTAATTTTCTTTCAAATGTAAAAGCAAGAATGATTTTTCTTTATAAGCATGATAAGCATATATTTTTTTTCTTTCATCCTAGGAAAGATTAAACATGCTAATTTGAAAAAAATTAACTCTTTAGCTCCTCCCTACACCCATCGAGGTGACAACAAGCTCATGAACCTAATAATGTGCTCCTAATCATCCAAATACAACTCTAAAACAAGAAAAATACTCCACTAAAGCAAGACATCTCCTAGAAAAATTTTAAAAATTCTCCCTTTTGGGCACTCATGCTTACAACTCATCAAAAGCTTAAAAATTGACAATAAGACCTATTTTAGGAGATCATAATCATCCAGAAATAGCATCCAAAAACAACCCTATGTCATAATCACAATAAGCTAAAAAAATATAGCCCGAACTCAGATGCTCAAGGGCTCAACAAGCAAAGCATTCCACCCCCAAACTTAAAACATGCATTGTCCTCAATGTATAGAAAACTAAAGCCTAAATAAGCATGAGAACAAGAAAAGATCGGAAGGGGAACATTATTGCCTTGGAATGATGACCTTCTCATGAATGTTGAACAAAGACAAGAGCCATAGGAACACCTACAAAAAAAAAAAAACAAACGACAAACACATCAAAAACATAAAAACAAAAACAAACTCACTTGGGTTTCCTCCCATAAGCGCTTGTTTAACGTCTTTAGCTCAACGTGTTAACCATGTATGTATCAAGGTCTTTTGTCAGTGAATCCACCAGAGGTGCTCTTACTTGCACCTTTCTTGTAGCCCATCACGAGCGCCTCAAAGTGATCTTTAGAGTCAACAAAAGCTTTGAATACTTCTTTTTCGTGCTAGACTCTAATAGTGAGCTCCTTGCACTGAATATCAATAATAACTCATCTAGTAGCGAGGAATGGTCTCCCAAGAATGACAGATACTAAAGGATTTTCCATAATATCCATAGCAAACAAATCAACAGGGAGGAAAAATCTACCTACTTTGATTAAAACATTTTCTACAATTTCATATGGACTAACAACAGAATGGTCAACCAATTGGAGTCTAACAAAAGTAGATTTAATCTCACCTATGTTTAATTTATTGCATAAGGATAGAGAAATGATATTAATACCAGTGCCTAAATCACACAATGCACGGAAAGAGTAAGTACCAGCGCTACAAGGAACAAAAAAACTCCCTGGATCAGTTCGTTTCTCAGGCACTTTCTGCTGCAATCGGGCACTACATGTCGAGGCGAGGTACACTGTGTCTAATTGCTTTTCTTTTTATTCTTGGATAGTCCTTCCTTCATGAACCTGTTGTAATGGGGCATCTCTAATGCTTCTGCAAAAGGTATATTAATATTTAAATTCATAAAAGCATTCATAAATTTTTCAAATTGAACCTGATTGTTCTTCTTCTTTTTAAGGACCAAAACAGTAGGAGAAGGGATAGAGGGCTCAGGATTAAGCTTTTTAGCTTCATTTGAGGATATGTCATCTTCAGCTTCTCTAGTGGGGCCTTCTAGTTCAGTAGTCTCCAACTCCTCAATTCCTTGAATTTCCTCAACTTCTTCAATCTTCTCCACTTGGGGCACAGTGATGGTCTTATAGTACTCCATCTGGGATCTCTCCTGCTCAGTTGAGGCCTTACCTTTCTAAATAGTGTTCACAACATTCACCAAACTGCCCCAGCTGAGTCTCTGTGATATTTATAGCGATGACTGCCTCCTCAAGCATATTGGTCCAGTTACTTGATTCTACAATAAAGGCTCTAAAAAGATCCTCAAGAGATTGTTTATTTTCTTGCTTTTGAGGAGAAAATCCAGGAGGATTTAAAACATTCTTATTGTTAGCATAAGAAATATTTTCATGGTTCCTATTGTTAGGATGATAGTGTGTGGGTGTAGAATTATTATATCCCCTAATATTAAAATTTGACCCGTACTGAACTTGTTCCATGGTGATCTCCTCCTGAGATTCAGATGCAATGGCAGCAGCTGACTCAATGGACTATGCACTTCCTGTACCTGAAAACTTCAAGAAAGCATTAGCAAGGGAGGACATCTGGGCTTGTAAAGCACTTACATTATCAATCTTGAACACCTCAGTTGCAAGTTTGCTTGGTGTAGACCGCTCTGATGGCCACTGATAACTGTTGGTGGCCATATCCTCCAGTAAAGTACGCGCATTCTCCACGGTCTTGGACAACAAAGTCCCACCTGCGGTTGCATCAACAATAGTCTTAGTACTTGGATTTAAACCATTATAAAATAATTGAATTTGCAACCAATCGGGGTATCCGTGTGAGGGCACTTCCTTAGTAGCTCCTTGTAGCGCTCCCATGTCTCGAACAACTGCTCGTCGAGTTGCTGCTGAAATGTTCCAATGTCGGTCCTCAGCTTGACCATCCTTGCAAGGGGAAAGAATTTTTTCAAGAAAGCTTGGACTAAAGCATCCCAGGTGGTGATGCTCCCAAGGGGGATGGGCTACTACCAATCTCGTGCATTATCCTGCAAAGAGAAAGGGAAAAGACGTAAGCGAATAGCATCCTCAGTCACTTAATTTATCTTTACCATCCCACAAATGTCTAAAAAGGATTTTAGATGAGAGTTAGAGTCCTTGGTGGGCGATCCTTTGTGTGCACAATCACAAGCCATCTGAATGAGACTAGTTTTCATATCAAAGTTATTAGCATTTATCTGGTCATAGACAATCCTCGATTGTTGGCCCTAGAACACGGGCTGAAAGTAGTCTCCAATTGACTTAGGCTCCTTAGGTGGATTCTGGTTGGCCATTTGGATAAGTATTTCTTGGTTCTCCCTTCGAAATCTATTATAAGTTCTCTCAATCTTGGGATCAAAGAGAACTAAGGCTAACTCCCACTCTTCTCGCATACACTACCTAACCTAACCTTAAAAAGGAAAAAAAAAAGAAAGAAAACAAATAAGGAAAGAAAATAGCAAAGGAAACAACTAAAACAAAAAAAAGGAAAAGATAAACTACGAAAGGAAACACTAACAAATAAGGAATGCAAAATAGAATATGGAACAGACAATTAAGGAAAATATCAAACAAGGAAAAAAATTAACTAAAAAGGAAAAAAAAAACAAATAAAGAAACTAACAAATAAGGAAAAAATCAAAACAAATAAGGAAAACACTAAAAAAAGAAACTACAAATATGAAAATAAAACAAATAAGGAAAGAAATGAAACTACTTAAGAAAGTAAAAAACACACCCTAAATTAAGACTGAACAATTTTTTCACAATATCAAATTGACTAAATATGTCAATCCCCGACAACAACGCCAAAAACTTGATGCACAATTTTGCTACCGCAAGTGTACGAGTCAAGTAATAATATAGTGATTTAGAATTGAATGTCGTACTCTGGATATGTTTTCTAGTTAAATTAATTACCGTGAATACTTTTACCCAATTTTATTTAGAGATCAAAAGGGAATGATAATATTGAATCAAAAGCCAATGCAAATTAAAGAATGGAAATTCAATTGGAAGAATTCTTAGGGAATTGATTTCATCAATTTAGATTTAGGATTAATTAAAGGTAATGAATTGTTAATTGCAAATATTTTATAAGTCTAAAAACCTTAAATTACCACTATCTCTCCCGAGCATAATTGATTCTCGTGCATACAATAAACTAGATATCCCTATCTAAGTTCATTAACATGCAAGGCTTTGAGTTTAGTTCGTTTTACAACTTCTAAAGTTATTATAAATCTCCCGATCTTAGAATTCTACCTTAGTCACACAATTAGTGAAGTTTAAGCTAAATCCCCTCTCCCGAGCAAGATTCAACACTAAATCATTCAACTAGTGGTCAATTAATTGAAAGCATTTAATCATAATCACATGAATAAAATAAACGCACAAAACATCCCAATAATTAATCCATAATCTTAAAAGACTACATCAATTCCTAAGAAATATGTCTAGCTACTCATACATTGTGTTACGATATAAGCTTGATATTAAAAAGCCATAAGAACTAACTAGAGATTAGGAAATGTTGAGGAAAAACTCAATTCCACCGAAAACCGCACGTCCCCGTCACGATCACCACATGTTCTTGAGTGATTCCCACTCTTTGGCCTTGCTTCAGCTCCCACAGAATGTGTCCAATCAATTTTAGGTTTAAAAATTCCCAAATTGAACTCCCCTCTATCGGCCAACATCACATTATGTTTATAAGGAAATTGTCGACAGCGTCTCGACGCTAGGGGCAGCATCTCAACGATGTCCCTATTACCGCCCAATTCATATATGGAAAATTGGTAGCGTCGAGATGCTGCCCGTCGAGACGCTAAGGAGGCAGCATCTTGACGCTACCTTTGGGGTTTGCATCCTTTGTAAGTCTCCAATTTTGATTCTTTTTCCTTTCTCTTGCTCCTCTTTAGGTCCCAAGCACCCAATAAACTCCAATTTCTCCAATTCATTCCAAAACTCAATTGCCTACAAAATAAACATTAATGTGGATAATTTGGCAAAATAATACTCACAGACTAACTAAAATTGACTGGAAAAAATAGCTCGTTATTCGCACTATCGATTTTATGCCCTACAACTCATGGATAGTAAATATAAAAGATTAATTAATATCAATGAAATGTTATTGAAGTTATTCAATAAGGAGTTATTGAATTATTGTTTTAGTTTTGCATTAATTAACCCAAATCCAATAAACTAAGAACCCCTGGCTATTGTATGTAAACTTGAACTATATGTGGAGACATAAAAGTGAATCAAGTTCAAGTAATAGCCAAAACGGTCTATAGTATAGTATATGACGGTTCATCAAAGTCATAGAAATTAGTTGGATGACAACTGTTTAGTATCATTATAAGCATTTTTGTGACAGTTTTATAATTGTCATGACTTTTTTTTTGTTGACAACAAAAAACTGTCAACGAAAAGTTTTGTTTGACAATAATACACTGTCGTTGAAATTTTCGTGACAATGACATGTTGTCATCAATAACCTTTTGTTGATATAGTAATTATTTGTCATTAGTATAAATATCTTGACAGAAAGATCACTTTCAGGAGTTATTCATTGACAATGTTCCATTGTCATAAAAAAATTTACCGTGACAGTTACTAAATGTCATTAATAACTTTTTTTTTACAGCTTTTATGTGTCATGAAAAAAATAATTATGACAGTTTTTTTAATAGCGTCATGTATACACTTTCCTTGATGGGGGCTCCTAGGACCCAAAAAAAATGTCATGAAATGTGTTTGTGACAATTTTTCAATGTCATAAAAACCCAATTTTGTAGATAAGCTTATCCTGGGGACACTATGGACGCGACCCACTTTGTATATGATACAAACGATGTGATCCTAAATCGTTCATGTGGAGACATGTGAGTGGGGGCATCCTATGCAATTAGTTTGCATAAGTTCAGAACCGCAAAATAGTCACTTTTACTTTATAACACCGTTTACTATTAAAACTGACTATTTCATGCAATGACCTTGGTAACTCGATATTAATCCTGATATAACTATGAACTCCTATTTATTCAGGATTATCCTTTGATTTGCGTGGGTGAGAGTGGCCCGAGTTCACCGACTCAATAAGCCTACAATTTTGGGGATAAAACCAGTTAGATAGTTGGGTACATAATCCTACAAGATGGAACTCACTCTTACTCGCTTTTAAAGATAGTAGATAGGTTGCTCCCTTAAGTGCTCACTCCAGGTCTTGAACAAGAGGCGCCACCTTCTCATTGGCCTTAGAGGGACTCGTGATGGAGAGGTATTCGAGGCCTCCCGACCAAATAAAATCTGTAAAACTTCGGTGTCGAACTACTCTACAGTAGTAGTGGTTGGATCGTCCGTAGGAAAGGGTGTTCTCTAACGTGATTTTAGGTTTCTATGCGAAGTCACAAATAGGGGGGATTTTGAAGCAATTTTTATTGCAAAATAAAGTAAGAGACATGGATGTCAAATAAAGTCGAAGTAAATATAACATGCAACAAGAAAGAAAATGGGTTTGAAAATCTATGAAATAAGAGTATCATTGGATTGGGAATTCACTATTTGAATAATTTCAACTTGCCTTCCTAGTTTTCTCTAAATATTAATTTCATGCAATTCAAATTGGGCCCGGTAGTGCTTCTTGACTACTCGGAGGATCCTCTTACCTAACCAGTGTTTAATTAATTAATTAACCCAGGATCCCACAGCTAATGTAATTGATTAATTTACATTACGTCTGCTACCCCGCATGCATAGTCCAATGATCACCAAGCTATTTCGGATTAATTTTAAACAAGTAATTTGAGATCTCTAGAATTACTTTCAAAATTAATCGCTTTACACACAAGGGTCCGAAATTTAATTAATCGAACAGAACAATAATTCAAATTCAACTAAGACAATTTGATCATGCATCTTAGGCCTATCAAGTGTCTACACTAAATATGCGAGATTAGCGATGGACTTGCCTCAACATAGTGGCTATCCCAAATAACTAATAGAATGCACACAACCAAATTCAAAGAGGCGTCAACTCAAAGAATCTAATCACATGCATTGGTTTAAACGAGATTGCATGAAAAACGACAATTCAAATCTCATAAAATTCATAAAAAAAAAAACCAGAAAACTCAACCAAGGTGTACATTCATCCAAAACAGTGCCCAATCCAACGATTCAACTAAATTTAGCTACTCATAATGAATTGAAAACAAAAAATTATTGCAATACAATGCATAAGAAACAACCTAAAAGGGTCTAGGTAACTCAGAAAACCAAAACAAAGCGTAAAGAATAGGAAAAATGCGATAAATCTAACCTAACGATGCTGAAAGCCGATACCTAACTTTTATAATAATCAGCATAGCGTCGAGATGCTAGAATACAGCGTCTCGATGATGCGTGTTGTATCTTCTACATCTTTTTCGGCAGCGTCGAGACGCTGGGGCTAACATCTCGACGCTGCCCTACATTCTAGCCTACTGCCTTACTTTTCTTGCTTTTATCTCGATTTGCTTCCTTTGGAGCTCAAACCTTTGACCTCTTGGAAAAACTTCAGGCTTGCCATGATTCGTTCGGGTCGTCTCACCTCCTCGTCATCCGTGAACATTGAGATGACTCAAAAACGCTCCAAATGGCCCAAATTAGAACACATTCGTGTAGTTCGTTTCCGATGCCTCCATTGCCCGAATCACCTGTAAATTAGACATTTAAACCATAAAATGCCTCTAACAAGTTTAGATTACCGGTAATAAGATAACATGAATTAGGTGCTATCAACTCGGTTTGATGGTTGGACCACAAACCAATTGTTTATTAGAGGATCAATGGGACTTAAGGAACAAGAGGTAATTATAAGGGTAAAAAGGTAATTTTGACCCAGCTATAATTACGAAAAACCTGTGAAGGACCTACTTACTAATTATGGTTATATCGAGTTGACAAAAATATATCTACAGTGAGGAGAGTGTCGCTGCTGATCTATAGTGGAGTCATCAGGCAGTTAACGAATATTGATTAATTTGGTTAGAGAGTTTAGCTAGTTAATCTCGAATCGTTGGAGCTCATGATCTGTAGGTCCATTAGGTCCCCCTACTAGCTCATATTGGACTAAACCTTAGAACAGTGTGATGAGAGAATTTGAATTGTTCAAATTCGGTTTAGGGAGTAAGCGTTAATTGTAGTTTAATTATGAGTTGAACTATATTATAGAGAGAGTTGGAAAATATTTAAATATGATTTAAATATTGCTAATGTGTATATGATATATATTAGAATTTTAGTTTGAATTTTACATATGAATATGGATTCAAATTCAAACAATTGGTTTTGAGAGAATTGGGATTGGTACATTATTTAATTTAATATTTGCTATTAAATTAAATACAAATAATTAATTAAATTTATTTAATTATTATTTGAAATTGATTTTAATTATTTAAATTCATTTTGTTGAAGGAGAAATTTTGTCCAATCATAAATTGCCACGTTATTATTTAAACTTAATGGCTAAATTACAAATGATTAAATTTGGGACGAATTATAAATTGACATGTGTCCCAAATTTAATTTGAAGACAAAGTTGGCCAATTATAAATTTAAAGAGCCAAATTTCTATTTGATCTATTAATTAGAAAATAAATTATTTTGATCAAATTAATTAATTTGACCTATTAATTAACAAAATAATTAATTAGATCAAATTTGGGTCTTTTAAATATTTGGGTCATATGGTTTTGGGTCAAATATAAACCAGACCCAAGACCAAATAGTTGAACCCAATACCAAAAAGCCTAAGTTCAAGTTGTTAGGCCCAAAAGTCACCAGGGCCCATCCACGAAGAACTCTATAAATAGAGGGGTTCTCCTCCATTTCAAGATTTCAGAAATTCTACACTCTCACAAAGACAAGAGTTCAGAATTTTAAAGCTCTCAAGCAGAACCAGAGAATTCAGAGAGGCTCCACCAAGTCTGAAGACTGAAGACTCTTTGCAATTCATAAATTCAAGTGTTGAACACTTTTTTTTGAAGATCAAACACTCTTCAAGACCTCAACACTCCTTGAAGATCAAAGACTCTTCAAGACATCAACACCTCTTGAAGACCAAACACTCTTCAAGACTTCAACACTCCTTGAAGATCAAAGACTCTTCAGAACATCAACACTTTCTGAAGAGTAAAGACTTCTTCAAGACTGGAAGACTTCAAGCTCCAAGAATCCATTGAAGCTTCAAACTCGAGATCAAGCGTTCCAGCCCTCGAGTGAAACACATTCACACACAAGAGAGAGGATCAGATGATTAAAGTTAGAGATTGTACACCCATACAAACATCAATACAATATATTATTTATTTCACGTGTCTCCATCTTCGAAGTTACGTGTGAACAAATTGGCACGCCCAGTGGGACCATCTCTACCTCTCATCTCTCTCTCTTATCTCAAAACATAAAAGTAAACATGTCATTCAAGACTTCTTCGATGGTCGCTGTCAAGAACAAGTCTTACATGGGTTCAACAACCCATTGTTGCTTCAATGAACTGAGGTTGCAAGAAGGTAAAGCTTCTATCATTGAAAGCGAAGAAACAACCTTACAGGGGGCATATACCAACGACAAGTTTCTGGTTAAGTATAACCCTTTGTTTGAACTTGATTCTGACGTAGTGACTGTCATGATGACTGAGACAAGAACTATGGAAGAAAGAATGACTGAGATGCAAGAGCACATCAACAACTTGATGAAGGCGATTGAAGAAAAAGATTCTCAAATTGAGCAGCTAAAGAATCAGATTAAGAACCAACATATCGCTGAATCAAGTCAAACCCAAGTCGTAAAAAATCACGACAAAGGAAAGACTATAGTGCAACATGATCGGCCACAATGTTCTACTTCGATCGCTTCACTATCCATCCAACAGCTCCAAGATATGATCTCAAATTGTATTAGAGCTCAGTACGGTGGACCTACTCAAGATTCCCTCTCGTATTCGAAACCTTATACTAAGAGGATTGATAACTCTAGAATGCTAATCGGGTATCAACCACGGAAATTTCAGTAGTTTGATGGAAAGGGCAATCCTAAACAACAAATTGCCCACTTCGTTGAGACATGCGAGAATGCTGGTACTCGAGGGGACCTACTAGTCAAACAGTTCGTTCGAACACTTAAAGGAAATGCTTTTGGCTGGTACACTAATCCAGAACCTGAGTCAATAGACTATTGGGAGAAACTCGAAAGAGAGTTTTTGAATCGCTTCTACAGCACTAGACGAACCGTTAGCATGTTCGAGCTCACCAACACTAAACAACGAAAAGGTGAACTCGTTGTTAACTATATAAATCCCTAGATAGCCATGAGTCTAAATTGCAAAGATCGCCTCACTGAACTCTCTTTCGTTGAGATGTGCATTCAAGGCATGCATTGGGAACTCCTCTACATCCTTAAAGGTATAAAGCCTCACACCTTTGAAGAATTGGCAACTCGGGCCCACGATATGGAGCTAAGTATTGCTAGTCGAGAAAACCAAGACCTTCTACTCCCTAACATGAGGAAAGAAGGAAGGAACGACGAAGAGACTATAGAAGAATCTATGGTTGTAAACACAACCCTTCTCAAGTCATCTTCGAAAGAAAAACAACATGAAAATGGAACGCGTCGCTTAACTTTAAAGGAAAGAAAGACGAAAATCTATCCTTTCCCTGATGCTGACATCCCTGACATGTTGGAACAACTACTGGAAGCGCAATTGATAGAACTTCCTAGTTGTAAACGACCGGAAGAGATGAAGAAAGTCGATGATCCCAAGTATTGCAAGTATCATCGAGTTATCATCCATCCAATGGAAATATGCTTTGTCCTAAAGGACTTAATTCTTAAGCTAGCTATGGAAGGAAAAATTGAGCTCGACCTTGATGAAGTAGGTGAATCAAATCTTACGACAATCAAAGAAAAGAGCAAGCATCTAAGAAAGAAGGATCCTAGGAAACTTCAACCCAAGAGAAAGAGAAGAAAAAAATTTTCTCAACCTCAACAACCGGTGATGTTGAATAAATCTTTCTCCTAAACTTTCCACAATAAGGAAAAAGAGAACTTTGCAACTTTCTACTGCATCGACGTAGAAGAAGTTGACAATCCCAAGAAGGGTGAACAAAGGACCTCCATCTTCGATCGCATCAAGCCTCCAACTACTCGCCCTTCGGTATTCTAGAGAATGTGTATGGTCGGAAAAGAAGAAGAAAATTAATGTTCGGTGTCCACCTCCGTTCGACCTTCAGCTTTCCAAAGGCTAAGTGTCTCCACATCAAAGAAAAGTCAACCTTCAACATCTGTTTTTGATCGCCTCAAAGTAACAAGCGATCAACCTAAAAGAAAGATGGACAACTTGGAGTTGAAACTTTTCGATGAAATAAACAGCGACAAGAAGCTTCATAGTAGCATCCCGTCACGTATGAAGAGGAAGTTTTCTGTTCTCATAAATACATAAGGTTCCTTGAAGGTGAAGCCAAATCTCATTATCTTGACTAATCATATAAATGAAGGATCTGATGAAGACCATGATAAAGATAAGAGCTTTTAAGATGTAAAAGTTGCTTATCGCAAGAGCCTAAACTGCATGATGCTCCTAGCCCACACGAGCTTAAAAGGTGAGTGCAAAAAAATCTTGAACTACATTATGACTTGATCTCTATTCCAAAAGGGTACGTAGGCAGCTTAAAGAAAACTTTAAGTTCGGTCTCTATAAACAAAAAAAAGGGTGCAACAAATATTGAAGCATGACAATACAAATCAAAGAAATCCTTTAGTACTGGGGACAACACAACAAATTGAAGTAGTACACCATTATAAATGTGAAGCTACGAGTTGGATGAATAAAAGAAGACTTCATTCCTCCAAATTCAATGTCTCGCTAGCCTCAAGTTTGGGTGTTTCACTCACCCTAAGTTCGTTATTCCTGCTTTTCCAAGTTCGACGGTTCTCACGCGCTTCGCTACAGTTCATTTTCTCTAAGTTTGAAGGTTCACGCACTTCGCTGTAGTCCCTTCTCTCAAGTTTGAAGGTGGTTCTCATGCTGCTGAAGTGCAGTCCCTTCTCTCAAGTTTGAAGGTTCTCACGCTGCTGCACTACAGTCCCTTCTCTCAAGTTTGAAGGTTCTCGCACGCTGCTTCGCTCCAAGTTCCTTCTCCCCAAGTTCGAAGGTTTTCACCCGCTTCGCTACAGTTCATTTGCTCCAAGTGAGAAGGATCTAATGTTGTACGCTACTGTGTTGCTGCTTCCTTCTCCAACTTCGAAGGTTCTCATGCCATGTTGTTTCGTTGTTCCTTCTCAAAGTTCGAAGGTTCCCCACGTTGCGTTGTTGTGCTGCTTCCTTCTCCAACTTCAAAGGTTGTCAAGTGTTGCGCTATTTCGCGGTTCCTTCTCTTCAAGTTCGAGGGTTCTTACTGAAGGGAATAAAAGTCCCCACGCAGCGGAAGCGCATCGAGAGGACCTTACGCCGTATATTAGTTAACATTAAAATACCGTTACGAAAACTCAATCAAACTTTAAGCATACTTTCAAGTCGCTGAAAAATCAGTATAAACATGCTGAAAAATAAATCCAAATTTATTTTCATGCTTTTCTAAAGAAAAGGGGAAGAACCGTTACAAACCTCCGTTGTAGACTTGACCGTTCTTCGCCAACGATGCTCCAACGAAAAAAACGCAGCAGCCTCCTTTGTCTTGTGATCGCTGGAAAATTCTTCTTGAATGACACAATAACCACAGAGGTTACACCGGTATGACTCTAGGTCTAGGAGGCAAAAGACTTGTGGGAGTCTTTCTCTAAGAGGGAGGCTAGAGAGAATTCTAGGTCTTGTCTTGAGAGTCTAAGAGCAAGAGCAAAAAATGTCATGGACCAATTAGGTCTAGTGTTCTATTTATAGAAGAGAGGCCATGAATAAAATATTCAATTAAATCAATCTTTTCCAAAATTGATTCAATCTTATTCCTTATTTAATCAATCATGATCAATCAATTCCATAATTGATTAATCTTTTCCACAAATGACTAATTACTTCCATAAGTGATTAGATCATTTCCATAAATGATTAATCACTTCCTTAAGTGATTAATTATTTCCATAATTGATTAATTCCCGGTTAATGAATTCTTTAATTAATTAACCACCAATTAAATATCACATATTTAATTTCCGACCTTGAATTAATTAATTCGCCCAAATAGATTTTAGGCCTTAAATTAATTAATTCATTATTTGAACTCTTTCAAACTTCCATAAATTTATATTTGAATTTCTTCAAATATTAATTTTTCTCACATTAATATATCAATATATATTATGTTCGTTTCCCTTAGTAAATTGAACATTTTCAATTTACATTTATTACTTAGTTGCCTCAAATTACTTTATGAGCTACCAGTGGGACCTAATGGACCTGCAGATTAGAAGATCCAACGATGTGAGATTAATTGGTCAAACTCATTAACCACATTAATCAATATTCGTTAACTGTGTGTTCATTCCACTATAGACTCACAGTTGCACTCTTCTCACTGCAGACATATTTTCTGTGTCCACGGATATAGACCAATATCGACTAGTTAGTCCTTCACGAGTGTCCGTAACACGAGCTGGGTCAAATTATCGTTTTACCCCTGAGTTACCTCTATTTCCTTAAGTACCAGTTCTCCTCTAATGAACAACCTGTTTGTGGTCCAACCATCAAACAGAAAACCCTCTCGTGTCATTGAGAGGGTTGGGCCCTTTGTTCAAGACTCGGAGTAACCACTTAAGGGAACACTCATCTGCTTCCCTAAAGTCAGGAAGGAGTGAATTCCATCTTGTACGATTATGTTCCCAGCTCCCCAAAATGGTAGGCTTATTGAGTCGGCGTATTGGCCACTCTCACCCATGCAAATCGAAGGACAATCTCTCATGAGTAGGAGTCCATAATCAACTCAGGATTAAGACTAAGTTGTCTAGGTCGTCCTAGTGAAATAGAAAACCAACTAGCTAACGGTGTTATAACCAGTGGTTACTATTTCGCGGTCCGGTCTTATGCAAACTCATTGCATAGGATACCCCCACTCGCATGTCTCCTACATGAACGCGTTGGATCGCAACGTTTGTATCAAATACAAAGTGGGTCGTATCCATAGTGTCACCGGGATAAGGCGCCCAGTCTTATCCCTATACTATAGACCCTTCAGGCTGTTTCTTGAACAATGATCCCATATGTCGCTACATATCGTTCAAGACTCATATTACAACCTTGGATGTCTAGTTTATTGGATTAGGGTTATTTTTAGGCAAAGAAAAATATAAAAGAACTGTTGTGTGGTAGTTTCACAGTTCCTTCCTCCAAGTTCGAAGGTTCTCTCTCACGCTGCTCCGCTACAGTTCCTTCCTCCAAGTTCGAAGGTTCTCAACGCTACTCCGCTGCAGCTCCTTCCTCCTCCAAGGGGTTCTCACGCTGCTCCGCTGAAGTTTCTCATGCGCTTCAAAGACTCTCATGAGAAATATGTATCTTAAAATTTAAAGATTAACCAATTTTGGGACTCGAACCCATGACCTTTAAATATGTAGCTTTGCTATTAAACCAATAGACAATTCAAGTCTTTTGAATAATATTAGCTTGTTAATGTATACATATATGCTATTCAGTCACCTCATATTTTTCTCAATCCAAATCTTGTCGAACCCAAAATCAACCAAAGTCCCAAACTCAAATTTTATTCCAGTTAAAATTGGATAGAATTTTACCTCAAGACAAAAGTTTGGCATAATCCAAATTTTATCCCAAATGGACCAAAGTCAAAATTTGGTAGAATTTTACCTCAAATCAAAATTTGGTTACAAACCAAATTTTGCCCAAACTTCAAATCAAAGTTAACTGCCAAATAAGGAAAATCAAAATTTTGACCAAGCTTCAAATTTTGATTAATTGGCGATTAAAGTATGTCAAACAAAAAAATCAAAATTTTGACCAAAATTCATATTTTGATTAAATTGACACACCAAATGGAGTCAAAATCAAGAACAAATACCTTGCATTTTTATTCCAAAATATCTTTTTTCGAGATTCACTCCCACATAATTTGTGCCTAAATCTCGAAAAGGGGGCATTTGTTGAAAGAGAAATTTTGTCCAATCACAAATTTCCACGTCATTATTTAAAATTAATGACGAAATTACAAATAATTAAATTTGGGACCAATTATAAATTGACATGTGTCCCAAATTTAATTTGAAGACAAAGTTGACCAATTATAAATTTAAAGAGCTAAATTTCTATTTGATCAATTAATTAGAAAATAAATTATTTTGATCAAATTAATTAATTTGACCAATTAATTAAGAAAATAATTAATTGGATCAAATTTGGGTCATATGGTTTTGGGTCAAATATGAACCAAACCCAATACTAAATAGTTGAGCCCAAGCCCAAGTTGTTAGGCCCAAAAGGCATCAGGACCCATCCAGCGAGAACTCTATAAATAGAGAGGTTCTCCCCCATTTCAAGGGGTTCAAAAATTTTAGACTCTCACAAAGACAAGAGTTCAGAATTCTAAAGCTCTCAAGTAGAACCAGAGAATTCAGAGAGACTCCACCAAGTCTGAAGACCGAAGACTCTATGCAATTCATAAGTTCAAGTGTTCAACACTTCTTGAAGACCTTCAACACTCCTTGAAGATCATATACTCTTCAGGACATCAACACTTCTTGAAGACCCAACACTCTTCAAGCCTTCAACACTCCTTGAAGATCAAAGACTCTTTAAGACATCAACACCTCTTGAAGATTGAAGACTCCTTCAAGACTGGAAGACTTCAAACTCCAAGAATCCATTGAAGCTTCAGACTCGAGATCAAGCGTTCCAGCCCTCGAGTGAAACACATTCACACACAAGAGAGAGAATTAGAGGATTAACATTAGAGATTGTACACCCACACACATACAAACATCAATACAATATATTGTTTATTCCAAGTGTCTCCATCTTCAAAGTTACGTGTGAAAAAATTTATTTAAAATTAATTATCAAAAATAATTTAATTAATTTGTCGTGCTTTTCATGCAAATAAAGTGTTTGACACCTTAATCCCATGACTAATCCATTAATTGATGCTTCGTCTTCATTTATCAATTTTTGAGTTGCATGTTTCTTCCATACATAAGTCATTTGGAGGATGAAAAATGAGGAGAACTTGAAGGTTTGGTAAATGAATACTGCTGGATTTTTTTTTTTCACAAAACCACAACGTAATTCTCAACTATTCTCCCTCAATTTCTTCTCACGAATCGGTTTCCAAAAATGGTTCTAAGACCAGAGAATAGTAGGGAAGACAATAGTGGTTGTCCATGAAGTGCTTGTGATCCATCAAGCTAATAGTTTGTTGAAATTTGTGCTCCAAAGGTTGGTTTTGCTTATACTTTGTTTTTAAGCTTGTTTATCCTATATTTGTTCTTGAAATTTATGTGATTTAAGATGCCTAAGATCCAAATTGCTTTTGCTAGAGTGTTAATCACTCCTTCAAAAAACCCATAAAAGAGTAACACAAACAATTTCGACTCAAAGTATTTCTCAACTCTTTTACCAACAAAACTCAATTGTAATCATAAACAAACAAAAATTATAAATTAACAAAACAATTTCAAAACTTATATATAATAACTAAGCTTTACTCAAAGACTAACCCAAACAATTAAACTTAATTTACCAAACTATTATGTTCATCCTTTCTATTGATCATTCAATCTAAGATAAAAATAAATTACAATCACTTATCAATTAAATTTAGGTCTACATTTTATAAAATTAAAAAGAAGCCAAAAAAAAAAAAAACCTCTTGGAAGTAATCCCACTCAAATCTTAAAAATCAAACTGATCAGACTCAAATCTACTATCTTTTAATGTCGGATTTGCTACCCATGACCACCACGACCTTAGATCTGAGCACGAACAGCCATGACCACCACGACACACATCTACACATTGAACCCACGAACAAAAAACCCCACGTCGTGCCGAAGTTGAAGAGCTCAGTGACCAACAATGAGGACAAGAGATCAAGTCATCGTCGAGAGATGTATGTGGGCTTCCAGCACCGTGTCAAACAAAAGAATCCATGTGCGCCATAAATTTAGTGCTTCAAGTCGCCGTCGGGGAGCTTTCAATTGTCGTTGATAAGCTTTCTGACAGCACCTGAATTGTGCTATTTAATTGCCTTTAATTTAATCATGTTAGTTCATATTTTATGAGTTTATTATTATTTTTATAGGGAATTCGTGCACAACGGGTTTATTAGGCCATTATATCAAATCGACCCTAATTCGGGAAATTAAAGGACATTTTCAAGCTATCTTGGAGACCCTGAGATGACAAGGGAGCTGAAAGACGTGAGCAGAGCACTTGGGCCTCGCGATTGGAGTCAATTGGCACGAAAAGGTGTTGATGAAATATTATCTACCCGAGAGGTAGCGTCGAGATGCGATAATGCAACATCTAGACACTGCCACGATCCCAAACCCGCGAAAAGAAGGGCCAACGTCTCAACACTGGCGATAATTATAAATAGGTTTCTTTTCGCATTTTAGCCAGCTAGGTGAGAATTTCAGTCGTTTTTGACAACTTTTCTCTGTATTTTCTCGTCCCTTTCAGCACTGTATTTTGTTCTGGTCAGGTTTCTTTTTATTTTTTTCTCATGAATTCTTGTTTATTTGTTGATTACTTTGTAGCATGAGGGGCTAAACCCCTTAGATTGTTGGATTGGATTTATTTCTTGATTGATTAGGTACTTAGATGAGTTTGTTGGTTTTCAAATATGTCTTGAATGAATGTTATTGCAACCTATGTCTCTCGTTTAAACAACTATGTTTGCATATTAGTTTAAGAATTGGCGTCCTTTAAATTAGTAGCAAATATAATTCATTCGTTATAAATAGATAACCACTAGGTTGAGGCGGATCCATCGCTAATTTGAAGGTAGCCTAGCGTAAACTTCTGATAGGCCTAAGAACATAGGAGAAAATGATTTAATCTGATTAGAGAATTTCATTTCCTAATTTAATTAGACAATTATGGGCCTTAAGCGAAAAATACAATTAGCTAATTGATAACTTTTGGGGACTCATAGGAATATTAATTTAGTTAATTAGACTAGATTGAGGAGTTATCGGTCTAAATATGAGGGACAACAGGCGCAAAGAAAATAATTAACCAATTAAATTGTTCCTTGAGTATCAGGTAGTTTAGTTGGTTAAGCACAACTTAAGTGGGTGGACTTTCCAAACAGCCAAGAAGCAATTCGGGTAATAAGATAATTCAAGAATTTTATATTTAGAGCAAGTGATGATTCATTGTATCTAATTAATTCAAGAAATAACCAATCGAACAATCCTGTATTTCGATTGATTTCGTGTTGTCTTTACCTTTGTTTTATTTTATTGCATGTTATTTACTTTTTCCGACATTTTTATCTTTTCTTGCATTTTTAAATTAACTCAGTTAGTGACAGACCACCTCCCAAATTTTTACCCCCCTTTGTGTGTTCGAGCGAAAACTTGAAAATTATTGAGAATCACCTTTTCCCTGTGGACGACCCGACCACTACCTACTGCAAAGTAGCATAGAGCCAGAGTTTACAAATTTATTTGAATTCGACCTTCGACAAGTCGATCCAACCACTTCTAGTCGGCGAAGACGAGAGAAAGGGAAAGTGAAGACGAGAGAAGGGGGAAGGGAGAAATGTCAAGGAGAGAGAACACGAGAGAAATGTCGGGGAGAGAGAAAATTTTGTTTTAAAAATGCCACTAATAAATTAAAAAAAAAGGTGTTTTAATGTTGGACAGGTTTTCAATGTCAGGCATTGCCCAACAATAAAAGTCTGAAAATTTTCAACGTACACCATCCAACATTAAAAGGTCACGCTGTTGAATGAGAAATTTCGGTCAATCACAAATTGCCACATCATTAATTTAGATTAATGGTAAAATAAATTTGGGACCAATTACAAATTTACACGTGTCCCTAAATTAAATTAATAGACATTAAAATTTGGCAAATCAAACAATGCCACTTGTATGTGATTGATCCATCAGATGATGTAAGCTGAGTCCAATCAAATTATGCCATGTGACAATTGGACCCGAGACTAATGTGACCCGAGATCATTGAAGAAATTGAGCTAAATTAAAATAATCTAATTTAATTAAAAATAAGTTGGATTAAAGCCCAAATATAGCCTAAGCCTAGAGGTTGGGCCCAAGCCCAAGCCCATATGAGGTCCACCAAACTCTATAAATAGAGGAGGCCACCATTCATTTTGGGCATTCAGACAGGAGAATTTTGGAAGCTCCAAGCCAGAGTCAGAGAATTCAGAGAACTTCATCAAGATTGAAGACTGAAGACTGAAGGCTCCTTGAAATCCACAAGTTTCAAAGTGCCGAACACTTCTTGAAGACTGAAGACTCCTTCAAGATTTGGAAGACTTCAAGCTCCAAGAATCCGTTGAAGCTCCAAACTCGAGATCAAGCGTTCCAACCCTCGAGTGAAACACATTCACACACAAGAGAGAGAATCAGAGGATTAACATTAGAGATTGTACATCCACACGCATACAAATATTAATACAAACATATTGTTTATTCCACGTGTCTCCATCTTCGAAGTCAAGGAGCAGGCATTGGCCGACTTCTTGGCGAATCATCCAATTCCTTCGGATTGGAAGTTATGCGAGGACCTACCTGATGAAGAAGTCTTCTATGTTGAAATCACGGAGCCCTGGACTATGTACTTTGATGGTGCAGCACGAAGAAGTGGAGCGGGGGCAGGAATCGTCTTTATTTCGCCTGAGAAACACATGCTCCCTTACAGCTTTATACTTGGTGAATTGTGTTCAAACAATGTCGCTGAATATCAAGCACTGATAATTGGCCTCCAAATGGCCTTGGAGATTGGCATGGCGTATATTGAGGTCTATGGTGATTCAAAGTTGGTCGTTAGCCAACTCTTATTCCAGTATGAAGTGAAGCATAAAGACCTGAAGCCTTATTTCATCTATGCAAAACAGCTGCTAGAGAGGTTTCACAATATAATACTAGAGCATGTTCCGAGATTAGAAAATAAAAAGGTGGATGCGCTAGCTAATTTGGTGGCTGCCCTAACAATCCCAGAGGATATGTCAATGAACATCTCACTTTGTCAGAAGTGGATTGTGCCGCCAATAGAAGATGAAGGTCAAGAGACAAATATGATCTCTGTTTATGCAATTGACGAAGAGGACTGGCGACAACCTATTATAGACTATCTTCAACATGGAAGACATCCCACAGATCCCAGACGTAGGACTGATATACGAAGAATAGGTGCCCGATTTATCTACTATAAGGAGACCCTTTATCGTCGTTCTTATGAGGGACTCTTCCTTCGATGCCTTGGAAAGGAAGAAGCAGCAAAAGCATTAGATGAGGCACATTCAGGTGTTTGTGGCGCCCACCAGTCGGGTCCAAAACTCCAGTTTCAATTAAAAAGGATGGGTTATTGTTGGCCTACAATGATTCGAGACTCAATGGAATTTGCAAAGAAGTGTGAAGCCTGTCAATTCCATGCAAACTTCATACATCAGCCACCAGAGCCTCTCCATCCGACTGTAGCTTCATGGCCTTTTGAAGCTTGGGGACTTAACCTTGTTGGCCCTATAACACCTAAGTCTTCGGCAAGACATTCTTACATTCTTGCAGGGAAGGATTACTTCTCAAGATGGGTTGAAGCTGTAGCATTAAAAGAAGCCAAGAAAGAAAATGTTGTGGATTTCGTCCGAACTCATATAATCTATCGGTACGGAATCCCTCTTCATATTGTGACAGATAATGGAAGGCAATTCTCCAACAACCTAATGGACAAGTTATATATGTGAGAAGTTTAACTTCAAGCAATACAAGTCTTCCATGTACAATGCCGCGACAAATGGGTTGGCAGAGGCATTCAATAAGACGTTTTGTAACTTATTGAAGAAGGTAGTCTCCAAGACAAAAAGAGATTGGCAAGAAAAAATCGGTGAAGTATTGTGGGCTTACCGGACTACTCATCGCACTCCTACCGGGGTCACACCTTATTCCCTCGTCTACGGGGTAGAAGTTGTGCTCCCGTTAGAAAGAGAGATTCCCTCATTAAGGATGGTTGTCCAAGAAGGGTTGACAACGGAAGATAATGCTAGGTTGCGCCTTCAAGAGTTAGAAGCACTTGATGAAAGAAGGTTAGAGGCTCAACAAGCTTTGGAATGCTACCAAGCACGAATGTCTAAAGCTTTTGACAAGAATGTGAAGCTTCGATCATTTCAAGTTGGTGATCTTGTGCTAGCTGTTTGAAGACCCATCATCACGACACGACACACAGGGAACAAGTTCACACCTAAATGGGATGGACCCTACGTCGTCAAAGAAGTCTACACAAATGGAGCATACAAGATCGTGGATAAAGACGGATTAAGAATAGGCCTCGATAAATGACAAATTTCTTAAAAAGTTTTATGCGTGAAATGTAATCTCCATATCGCAAGAGCCTAAATTGCATGATTGGCCCGCATGAGTTAAAAAGGTGAACGACCAAAATATAAAAAATCAAATTTGTATTCTGAACTACGTTATGACTTGATCCCGTTTATTCATGGGTACGTAGGCAACTTAAAGGAAACTTTAAGCTCAATCCATAAAATAAAAAAAAATCATTATAAAAAAAATCAAATTTGTACCTTGAACTACGTAATGACTTGATCCCTTTTCTTCAAGGATACGTAGGCAGCTTAAAGAAAACTTTAAGTTCAGTCCCTGCAAACAAAAAAAAAGTGCCACAAATATTGGAGCATGATAAAACAAATTGAAGATATTCATCCCTGCTGGGGGCAACACAACAGGTTGAAGACATACATTGCTGTGAATGGAATGTTATGAATTGAGTGCATTAAAGATGGCTTTGTTCTTCAAGTTCAGCAATTCGCTCGCTCCAAGGTTGGCATCTCGTCTCAAGTTTGGTGCTTCGCTTCTTCAAAGTTTGGCGTCTCACCCCTTCAAGTTTGGCACCTTGTTTTCTCTAAAGTTTGCATTCTCCATGCTGGCATTTAGCGACCTCACTTCACTTTCAATGGTAGCGATTGAAGGCTTCATTTTCACTTCAACTTCAAATTTTCAAATGTTGGTAGTTGAAAACTTTGCTACACTATAAATGTTGGCGATGGGAGACTTCAGTTTTGCTTCATCTTAAAATTTTGGGGTTTGATGTCGCTTCATCCCCAAAGATCGACCGTCGACAACTTTACTTTATCTTCAAAGGATAGCGGTGGAAAGATTCTTTGTCACTTTATCTTCAAAGGTTGACAGCTTGTGGCTTCGCTTCGTCTTCAAAAGTTGGTAGCTGGCAGCTTTAACTTCATTTTACAATGTTGACAGTTGAAAACTTTCGTTTTGTCTTCAAAAGTCACCAGGTGGTGAAATCACTGCAAGTGAAGCTGATGACGACCGTGGTGACAACCCCTACAGGAAACTAAAGTCATCAAAGTGACTGGTCTAGACAGGTGGTGAAATCACTGCAAGTGAAACTCATGACGACCGTGGTGATCACTCCTGCAGGAAACTACAGTCATCAAAGTGACTGGTCTAGACAGGTGGTGAAATCACTGCAAGTGAAGCTGATGACGACCGTGGTGACCACCCCTGCTGGAAACTACAGTCATCAAAGTGACTGGTCTAGACAGGTGGTGAAATCACTGCAAGTGAAGCTGATGACGACCGTGGTGACCACCCCTGCAGGAAACTACAGTCATCAAAGTGACTGGTCTAGACAGGTGGTGAAATCACTGCAAGTGAAGCTGATGACGACCGCGGTGACCACCCATACAGGAAACTACAGTCATCTAAGTGACTGGTCTAAACAGGTGGTGAAATCACTACAAGTGAAGCTGATGACGACCGTGGTGACCACCCCTGCAGGAAACTACAGTCATCAAAGTGACTGGTCTAGAAAGGTGGTGAAATCACTGCAAGTGAAGCTGATGACGACCGCGGTGACCACCCCTGCAGGTAACTACAGTCATCAAAGTGACTGGTCTAGACAGGTGGTGAAATCACTGCAAGTGAAGCTGATGACGACCGTGGTGACCACCCCTGCAGGAAACTACAGTCATCAAAGTGACTGGTCTAGACAGGTGGTGAAATCACTGCAAGTGAAGCTGATGACGACCGTGGTGACCACCCCTGCAGGAAACTACAATCATCAAAGTGACTGGTCTAGACACGTGGTGAAATCAATGCAAGTAAAGCTGATGACGACTGTGGTGACCACCCCTGCAGGAAACTACAGTCATCAAAGTGACTAGTCTAGACAGGTGTTGAAATCACTGCAAGTGAAGCTTATGACGACCGTGGTGACCACCCCTGCAAGAAACTACAGTCATCAAAGTGACTGGTCTAGACAGGTGGTGAAATCACTGCAAGTGAAGCTGATGACAACTGTGGTGACCACCCCTGCAGGAAACTACAGTCATCAAAGTGATTGGTCTAGACAGGTGGTGAAAGCACTGCAAGTGAAGCTGATGACGAATGTGGTGACCACCCCTGCAGGAAACTATAGCCATCAAAGTGACTGGTCTAGACAGGTGGTGAAATCACTGCAAGTGAAGTTGATGACGACCGTGGTGACCACCCCTGCAGGAAACTATAGTCATCAAAGTGACTGGTCTAGACAGATGGTGAAATCACTGCAAGTGAAGCTGATGACGACCGTGGTGACCACCCCTGCAGGAAACTACAGTCATGAAAGTGACTAGTCTAGACAGGTGGTGAAATCACTGCAAGTGAAGCTGATGACGACCGTGGTGACCACCCCTGCAGGAAGCTACAATCATCAAAGTGACTGGTCTAGACAGGTGGTGAAATCACTGCAAGTGAAGCTGATGACGACCGTGGTGACCACCCCTGCAGGAAATTAGAATCATCAAAGTGACTGGTCTAGACATGTGGTGAAATCACTGCAAGTGAAGCTGATGACTACCGTGGTGACCACCCTTGCAGGAAACTACAGTCATCAAAGTAACTGGTCTAGCAGGAGTAAAATCATTGCAAGTGAATTTGGTGACAACCGCTGCCGGATGCTCATATATTCAAGCAAAAAAAACAAAGAGCAATATTGGCAAAAAAAAAAAAAAGTGTCTGTGATGTTGCATCTAGAAGCAGTTTATAAATGCATATTCAACAGTAGGATATATGTGTATTAAAAAGAAGGGGTTTGAATACGTGTAGACCTCTTAGATGGTGCATCAATGGTGTAATGGGAGTCGTTGTAAAATGAAGTTGTTTCCTGAAGCTGAGAAAAAAATATGATTAGCGAAGGTGGCACACAAAAAAAAGTGATGAAAAAAAAGGGCAAATTTTGTCACTTGAAGTATAAGCAAGAAAGAAACAAATTGCAAAAAAAAAAAAAAATTATAAAAAAAAAGGGAGAAGAAAGTTTCCTACCTGAATCGTTTCTTGAATGCTCCCTACAATTGATGTGTGCTCTCCCCTATTGAAGTTCAACCCTATTTATAGAAGGGAAAGTTTGGATTCAAATAGATAAATCTTATCTCCAACGACAATCTTAATCAATTTTGGGATGGGTTCAAATATATATCTTATCTCCAACGACAGTCTTCATCAATTTTGGGATGAGTTCAAATATAAATCTTATCTCCAACGGCAATCTTAATGAATTTTGGGATGGGTTCAAATATAAACGATAATTTTCATCAATTTTGGGATGTGTTCAAATTTTAACCCAAAAGTATGATATTTGATTTAAATCAAATTAGGAGATAAATTCAAATTGATTGGGCAGACTCCTAAGTTGATTTACATTGAATTAAACTTAATTTGAGTATAGTCCAACTCTTATCTCAAATCAAATTTTCTAAGTTCCATATGAAAATTTTTATCCCAAATTACCACCAAATTTTGGATGCAATCTTAAATTTACTTGAATTAAAGTTTGGGCAAACAAGAAAGTCAAGATTTTGTTCAAAATTCAAATTTTGATTAATTGGCGTAAAATACGTGTCAAGCAAGAAAAAAAAAATCAAAACTAAGAATTAACTTCATGTTTTGATTAAATTGACACATCAAATAAAATCAAAATCAAGAACAAATACTCTAAATTTTGATTTCAAACTATCTTTTTCAAGATTCATCCACACATACTTGTGCATAAATCTCGAAAAGGGGGCATTTGTAGAATGAGAAATTTCGGTCAATCACAAATTGCAACATTATTAATTTAGATTAATGGTAAAATAAATTTGGGACCAATTACAAATTTACACGTGTCCCTAAATTAAATTAATAGACATTAAAATTCGACAAATCAAACAATGCCACTTGTCTATTATTGATCCATCAGATGACGTAAGCCGAGTCCAATCAAATTATGCCATGTGACAATTGGACCCGAGACTAATGTGACCCGAGATCATTGAAGAAATTGAGCTAAATTAAAATAATCCAATTTTATTAAAAATAAGTTAGATTAAAGCCCAAATATAGCCTAAGCCTAGAGGTTGGGCCTAAGCCCAAGCCCATATGAGGTCCACCAAACTCTATAAATAGAGGAGGCCACCATTCATTTTGGGCATTCAGACAGGAGAATTTTTGAAGCTCCAAGTCAGAGTCAGAGAATTCAGAGAACTTCATCAAGATTGAAGACTGAAGACTGAAGACTCCTTGAAATCCACAAGTTTCAAAGTGCTGAACAGTTCTTGAAGACTGAAGACTCCTTCAAGATTTGGAAGACTTCAAGCTCCAAGAATCCGTTGAAGCTCCAGACTCGAGATCAAGCGTTCCAACCCTCGAGTGAAACACATCCACACACAAGAGAGAGAATCAGAGGATTAACATTAGAGATTGTACATCCGCACGCATACAAATATTAATACAAACATATTGTTTATTCCACGTGTCTCCATCTTCGAAGTTACGTGTGAACACACGCGTTTTTTCGTCCAACATTAAAAGGTACGCGCATTTTTTCCGTCTAACATTAAAAGCATAATTTGTGGTAGTGCTCCTACCAATGATAGACTACAATTGTGAGTGAAGTCTATCGTGATAGAAGCCTATCACTAATAGACTTCAATTATAATTGTAGTTTTTTTTAACAGGTGTTGTTTTACTAGTTTATCTATGATGGTAGACTACATGCATTGTCATTGAAGTCTATAAGTGACAATGTTAGTAGTCTATCACTAACAATAATAGTTGCAATTGTGATTAAAGTCTATGAGTGATGGAAATCTATCACTGATAGACATCAATAAACAGAAATATCATCTTAAAACATTATATTATTGGGATGTTTAGTCATTGTAAAAAGACTAAAAATTCCTCCATCACCGAAAGATTACAATTGTGAGTGAAGCCTATTGGATGTGATAGATGAAGGGAATAAAAGTCCCCACGCAGTGGAAGCGCATCGACTGGACCTTACGCCGTATATTAATTAACATTAAAATACCGTTACGAAAACTCAAACAAACTTTAAACACTCTTTAAAGCTACTGGAAAATTGGTTTAAACATGCTGAAAAATAAATCAAAATTTATTTTCATGCTTTTCTAAAGAAAAGAGGAAGAACCGTTACAAACCTCCGTTGTAGACTTGACCGTTCTTCGCCAACGACGCTCCAACGATCAAAACGCAGCAGTCGCATTTGATTTTCTTCGCTGGAAATTCCTTCTTTGAATGACACAATAACCACAGAGGTTACACCGATATGTCTCTAAGTCTAGGAGGCAAAAGACTTGTGAGAGTCTTTCTCTAAGAGGGAGGCTAGAGAGAATTCTAGGTCTTGTCTTGATAGTCTAAGAGCAAGAGCAAGAGTGTCAAGTGTCATGACCAATTAGGTCTAGTGTTCTATTTATAGAAGCGAGGCCATGAATAAAATATTCAATTAAATCAATCTTTTCCAAAATTGATTCAGTCTTATTCCTTAATTAATCAATCATGATCAATCAATTCCATAATTGATTAATCTTTTCCACAAATGACTAATTACTTCCATAAGTGATTAGATCATTTCCATAAATGATTAATCACTTCCTTAAGTGATTAATTATTTCCATAATTGATTAATTCCCGGTTAATGAATTCTTTAATTAATTAACCACCAATTAAATATCACATATTTAATTTCCGGCCTAGAATTAATTAATTTGCCCAAACACATTTTAGGCCTTAAATTAATTAATTCATTATTTGAACTCTTTCAAACTTCCATCAATTTATATTTGAACTTCTTCAAATATTAATTTCTCTCATAATAATATATCAATATATATTATATTTGTTTCCCTTAGTAAATTGAACATTTTCAATTTATTATTTAGTTGCCTCAAATTACTTTACGAGCTACCAGTGGGGCCTAATGGACCTGCAGATCAGAAGCTCCAACGATGTGAGATTAATTGGTCAAACTCATTAACCACATTAATCAATATTCGTTAACTGTGTGTTCATTCCACTATAGACTCACAGTTGCACTCTTCTCACTGCAGACATATTTTCTGTGTCCACGGATATAGACCAATATCGACTAGTTAGTCCTTCACGAGTGTCCGTAACACGAGCTGGGTCAAATTACCGTTTTATCCCTGGGTTACCTCTATTTCTTTAAGTACCAGTTCTCCTCTAATGAACAACCTGTTTGTGGTCCAACCATCAAACAGAAAACCCTCTCGTGCCATTGAGAGGGTAGGGTCCTTTGTTCAAGACTCGGAGTAACCACTTAAGGGAACACTCATCTGCTTCCCTAAAGTCGGGAAAGATTGAATTCCATCTTGTACGATTATGTTCCCAGCTCCCCATTCGGTCTTGTCCCCAAAATGTTAGGCTGATTGAGTCGGCGTATTGGCCACTCTCACCCATACAAATCAAAGAACAGTCTCTCATGAGCAGGAGTCCATAATCAACTCAGGATTAAGACTAAGTTGTCTAGGTCGTCCTAGTGAAATAGAAAACAAACTAGTTAACGGTGTTATAACCAGTGGTTACTATTTCGTGGTTCGGTCTTATGCAAACTCATTGCATAGGAAACCCCCACTCGCATGTCTCCTACACGAACGCATTGGATCGCAGCGTTTGTATCAAATACAAAGTGGGCCGTATCCATAGTGTCACCAGGATAAGGCACCCAGTCTTATCCCTATACTATAGACCCTTTAGGTTGTTTCTTGAACAATGATCCCATATGTCGCTACATATAGTTCAAGACTCATATTACAACCTTGGATGTCTAGTTTATTGGATGAGGGTTATTATTAGGCAAAGAAAAATATAAAATAACTAATAACAATTAATGGAAAAAGATATCAATATTATTTCATTAATATCCAGTAAAGAGTTACATTCATTATCTACGAGTTTTAGGGCATAAAACCCAACAAACTCCAACTTGAACTAAAACACTAGTTAGTGGAATGTAAATGCAATAATCTAAAGCTGGAAATGTCATGTATTTTAAAATAATACAATGAACTAGCGCATCCTTATACCCATTATACATTTCTCCCACTTGCCCTAGATTAGATGGCATACATATCTCGTAGACCTAGACCCTCTAGAAGACCCTCAAACACTTTAGCCGTGAGAGCCTTCGTAAATGGATCAGCGATGTTGTGCTCCGAGGCGATCTTAGTGACGATCACATCTCCTCGTTGCACAATCTCCCGTATCAGGTGATACTTCCTCTCGATGTGTTTACCCCGTTTGTGGCTTCGAGGTTCTTTTGAGTTGGCTACAGCCCCACTGTTGTCACAGTATAGTGTTATGGGCACGTTCATATTCGGAACCACTTCCAAATCAGTCAAGAACTTTTTAAGCCATACTGCCTCCTTAGCTGCTTCGCAAGCTGCTACATACTCAGCCTCCATGGTTGAGTCTGCTATGCATCCTTGTTTGATGCTTCTCCACACTACTACTCCTCCATTGAGGGTGAATACTGACCCTGATGTGGATTTCCTTGAATCCTTATCAGCTTGAAAGTCAGAGTCAGTGTATCCAGTAAAAATCAAATCCTTAGCTCCATACACAAGCATGTAGTCCCTCGTTCTCCGAAGATACTTGAGGATATTCTTAACCGCTCCCCAGTGGTCCAACCCTGGATTAGACTGATACCTACTGACTACTCCCACTGCATAACATATGTCAGGCCTAGTGCAGAGCATAGCTTACATTAAGCTGCCCACAGCTGAGGCGTAAGGAATGTGTCTCATGTTCTCAACTTCTTGAGGTGTCTTAGGAGATTGTTCCTTAGACAGGTGTACCCCATGTCTGAACGGTAGTAGTCCCTTCTTGGAGTTTTGCATCGAATATCGAGAAAGTGGCGTGGTTTATTTTGCTGCGTGGTTTATGATCTCTCATGTGGTCTTCCTCTAAGAAAGTGGCGTTTGTCGATACAATCACCTTATTTTCTTGTGGGTCGCAGAAATAACCACCTTTCGTTTCTTTAGGGTAACTAACAAATTGGCACAGTTTTGAACGAGGTTCCAGTTTCTTAGGATTTGTCACAAGCACGTGTGCTGGAAAACCCCAGATGCAGAAGTGATGCAAACTAGGTTTACACCCCTTCCATAATTCGAAAGGTGTTTCAGAAACACTTTTCGAGGGAACATTGTTCAAGATGTATACTGCAATCTCTACTGCATACCCCCAAAACGAGCTAGGCAATTGAGCATAGCTCATCATTGATCGAACCATGTCTAACAAGGTTCTATTTCTCCTTTCTGACACACCATTCTGCTGAGGTGTACCAGGGGCTGAGAGTTGAGATTGGATTCCATGTTCTATCATATAATCCTGGAATCTTTGATCCATATACTCCTCTCCTCGATCAGATCGAAGTGCTTTAATAGATTTACCTAATAGGTTTTCAACTTCAACCTTAAACTCCTTAAACTTTTCAAGGGCTTCAGACTTATGTCCCATTAGGTACAAGTAACCATATCTTGAATAATCATCTGTAAATGAGATGAAATATTCGTACCCTCCTCGAGCTTTTACATTCATTGGACCACATAGATCCGAATGTATTAACTCTAAGGGTTCTTTGGCTCTGTAACCTTTTCCAGTAAAGGGTCTCTTGGTCATTTTTCCCTCGAGACAAGATTCACAAGGTGGTAGTGAATCATCTTCTAACTTGCTTAGAAGTGCATTCTTTACCAAACGACCGATCCTATCGATGTTTATATGACCAAGTCTGAGATGCCAAAGATGAGTATTGTTACTTGATGGAGAAATCTTTTGCCTTTTACTTTGAGTTTTAGCAGTTTTAAATAATTCGTGATTTAAAAGTGCTTTGTTTTCGGTTGGTCTTAAAACATACAAGTTATTTTCCAATTTGGCTGAACAAATAAGTACACCATTTTTATAAATGAACGCTTCATTCATATCAAAAGTAGCTGTATACGATTGTTCAATCAAACATGAAATAGAAATTATGTTCCTCTTAATCTTGGGAACGATTAACAAACTTTCTAAAAGTAAGAATATATTTCTAAAAAATAACTTCGCAGCTCCCACTGCTTTAGCTGAAATGACTTCTCCAGTTCCGACCCTGAGTGTCATTTCCCCATCGTTCAACTGCCGAAAGGAACTATTTTCCTGAAAAGAAGAGCAAACATGATTAGTTGCTCCTGAATCAAGTATCTAGGTAAACTCATCATGTTCTACCAGGCATGTTTCTAAAACAAGTAAATCAAATTTACCTTCATTTTCCTTCTTTTTCTCAGCAAGGTACTTTGGGCAGTTTCTCTTCCAATGTCCATCTACATTGCAGTGGAAACACTTGCCCTTATCTGCCATAGCTTTGGCTTTTCCCTTGCTTTTAGCAGCAGTACTGGGAGCTTTCCCCTTGTTTCCTTTATTCTTCTGAGTTTTCTTTGAAGAAGTGGCTACAGATTTAGTTCCAGAGGATGAACCCTTCTCGAACTTTCTTTTAGAGTGAACAACGTTTGCCTCTCCTTCTATCTGTCCCTTGTTCTTAAGAAGAGACTGATAGAGTTGTAGCTCATTCAGGAGGCTAGTCAGGTTGAATGTTATTTTATTCATCATTGCATTGCTTCGAAACTACAGAAAACTCTTCGGAAGAGATTCTAAGATGAATGCAACCTGACTACGCTCATCTATGACCGCCCCGTTTGCTTCTGCCACGTTGAATTGGACCATCATATCCAGGACATGCTCCCGAACAGACGTGCCCTCTTTCATGCGATAGCTATAAACGTATTTGAGAGCGTCATGGTGGAGTTGGTAGGACGGTTGTCCAAACATCTCCTGGAGAGAGTTCATAATCTCCCTCGATGTTACCATGCCCTCATGCCTTTTAGCCAAAACTTCAGATAAGTTGGCTAGGATATAGACGCGAGTCTTATCATTGGCATTTGTCCAGCGGTCATAAGCATCCTTAATTGCTTGGGATGCATTACGAGCAGGGGCTGGAGGACAATCCTCCGTTAAAACGAACCGCAGATCATCGACAACAAGAATCGTATTCAGGTTCGACTTCCACGTAGCATAATTTTCGCCGGTTAATTTCTCATTTTTAAGCAGAGAGACAACTGAGGAAGACATTGCTGAAGTTTAAACAAACAATGACCGTATTAGTTATCTTTGCCTTAACCCATCATACAAGCAAACAATTGCACACAATCCAATCAATTTAGCAAAACAGACAATCATAGAACCCTAAAACTATCGATTTATTTTTGCAACGATGTTTCAGAGGTTTAGAATATCAGCCACCGAAGGGTGATCAGGTACTCCTCCTTTGAAATGAGACACCTCTCAGCTAATTCTAATTCCAGAATAACTCATATTCCTATAGACATTAGCCACGTTGTTCGGTCAAGGATTTGTTAACACTTTTAACTCATCCTCGTAAGTGTAACCCTCCCACTTTCAGATCTCAGAGGCACGCACCAACAGGCTACCGAAGGGAAAGACAACTGTTGGTGATTAGCCTAAGAGCTCCTATCCTTTTTCAGGAGTTCACGATGTTCCTAATCCTATGACCAGGCCGTCCGAAGGGATGGTTGCACCAGGACAACCTGCAGGCGAATCATAGGACTCTCACGGTGCGAACTATGGGCGGAGACCGAGGGATACGTTGACACGTGTCCCGCTCCCATTTACTCTAGACATTTTTCCCATTCACCTTGATATTGATTCATGCAAACACTTTCCGAAGGGAGGCCGCTCCTAAGGCGACTCGAAGCCGAACATGAATCTCACGTTGTGAATATAGGGACATAGGAGCAAAACTTGATTTAAATCTCGTTTTGTAACTTTCCTCCCACTGAAAATGTCCTAAGGTTAATATAGGGTTGTTTAACTTAGATAGTATTCGGCTAAGTCAATCTATCTAAGTCTGATTCTATTATAACAATTATGGAAAGGATTCAACTGCAATTTTTTGGGTGAATTAAACTTCTTTTAATAAACACAACATTGCAAGTCAAAATTACTATGGTTAATTCAACTCAATATTCGGGTCAGTTCCCAGGTAGGAGGTGTTCCGTAAACCGTCAACTTAAATACCCCCAGCCTTAGACAGAACTTTACCGAGAGAGTTCCCTTATAACCTCAGTAATGTAAGGTCTTTACTCAAAGATCTAGGTGCACTAAACACTTTTAATAAACCTAGTGACATTGCATGCTAACATTTAACTATGATTAATTCAACTCCGGTATTCCAGGTCAGCTCCCAGGTAGGAGGTGTTCCGTAAACCGTCAACTTAAACCCCCCAGCCTTAGACAGAACATTACCGGTGGAGTTCCCTTATAATCATAGCGATGTTTTTCCTACTTAGTCAATTAAAACTATTTTTAATTCTAAGTAAGAAAAGATTCTAATCCTATTAGAAACTGATCTAGGTCTAATTAATTTTAAACAATTTAAAATTAATCCAATTTATCCTATGATCTTATGTTTGCATTCAAATCTTGATTATAGATTGACGGTTTCTAATCATTGATATTAAAGAACTATTTAAAATTTTAATGATTAATCCTAGGGAAAAATACACTTTTGGTCCCTGAGGTTTGGGTTAAGTGACACTTGGGTCCCTGAGTTTTCAAACTCAACAAAAATACCCCTAAGGTTTGAGATAAGGAGCACTTTGGTCCCTGCCGTCAAATTTTCTGTTAACTTTTAACGGTTGCTGACGTGGCACTATTATTTTAAGATAAAAAATTATTTTTGTTTTATTTTTTAAATAAAAAATATTAAAAAAATTAAAAAATTAATATTTAATTATTTTTTTATTCTTTCTCTCTTTCTCTCTCATCTTCTTCTTCTCCATCTTACTTCTTCTCCATCTTCTCCCTCCTCCTTCTTCTTCTTCCTAAGTCCGGCGACCGGCGCCCCCCCCCCGCCGCCCGCCGGCGACTGAATATTTTTTTTTTCTTCTTTCTTCTTATTCCCTTCTTTCTTCTTCTTCTTCCCTTCTTTCTCCTTCTCTTTTTTTTCTTCAATGTTTTTTTTAAAAAAAATAGAAAAGGGAGGGAGGAGGGACCTCCCTCCTCCGTCTCCGGCGCCGGAAACGGAGGAGGGAGGTCCCTCCTCCTTCCCCCGTTCCAGATCTGGGACGGGGGAGGGAGGAGGGACCTCCCTCCTTCGTGTCCGACGCCGGAAACGAAGGAGGGAGGTCCCTCCTCCCTCCCCCGGCCGCGGCGGTGCTTAAGGTTTTTGATGCGGTTCATGGCCTTGAAAAGTCTCTGTTATCGGACCCAAGAAATGATCTGCCTTGTTATTTATCGGTGTTGAAACGTATAGAAGAGGCATTGAGGTTTTTGGGGGATAACTGTGGACTGGCAATCCAATGGTTGGAGGATATAGTTGAGTATTTGGAAGATAATACTGTTGCTGACGAGAGATATCTTGCAAATTTGAAGAAGTCGTTGAAAAATCTGAGGGATTTGCAGAGTGATGAGGAGAGGACTCGGCTTGATGGGGGGCTTTTGAATGCTGCTTTAGACAAACTAGAGAATGAGTTTAGGCGTCTTTTAATGGAGCACAGTGTGCCTCTTCCCATGTCTTCTTCTCCGTCTCTTGGCGAGCAGGCTTGCATTGCCCCATCTCCATTGCCTATGACTGTTATTCAGAAATTGCAGGCCATTCTTGGGAGATTGATTGCTAATAAAAGGCTTGAGAGATGCATATCCATTTATGTCGAAGTTCGTAGTTCTAATGTTAGGGCTAGTTTGCAGGCTCTTGATTTGGATTACTTGGAGATATCGGTTTCCGAGTTCAATGACGTGCAGAGCATTGAGGGGTACATTGCAAAATGGGGAAAGCATTTGGAGTTTGCTGTGAAACACTTGTTTGAGGCTGAGTTTAAGCTTTGTAATGATGTTTTTTAGAGGATAAGATTGGATGTTTGGATGGGCTGTTTTGCAAAGATAGCGACTCAAGCAGGTATTCTTGCATTTCTTCAATTTGGGAAAACTGTAACAGAGAGCAAGAATGATCCTATTAAGCTATTGAAGTTGTTAGATATATTTGCATCTTTGAACAAACTCAAACTGGACTTTAATAGGCTTTTTGGCGGGACTGCGTGTTTGGAAATTCAGAATCTTACTAGGGATCTCATTAAGAGGGTTATCGATGGTGCGGCCGAAATTTTCTGGCGGCCGGCGGCGGTGGAAAAAAAAAAAAAAAGTCACCGGCGGCCGACGGCGGCGGCGAGCGGTGGCCGTCGGCTACCGACCGCCGGTCGCCGGACATAGGAAGAAGAAGAAGGAGGAAGGAGAAGGTGGAGAAGGTGGAGAAGATGGAAAAGAAGAAGAAGAAGAGAGAGAAAGTGAGAAAGAATAAAAAAATAAAAAAATATTAATATTATATATTTTTTAAATATTTTTTATTTAAAAATAAAATAAATAATTTTTTATATTAAAATAATAGTGCCACGTCAGCAACCGTTAAAAATTAACAGAAAAATTGACGGCAGGGACCAAAGTGCTCCTTATCTCAAACCTCGGGAGTATTTTTGTTGAGTTTGAAAACTCATGGACCAAAGTGTCATTTAACCCAAACCTCAGGGACCAAAAGTGTATTTTTCCCTTAATCCTATAATAAAGAATCTAGGGTTTAATTCATTCAACAATCTCATTCAAATTAAATAATTAAACCACACTAATTGCATGAATAATATAACAATTATATTATTAACTATGGATGTTTCATGCTTCATGCAATTTTGATTTTCTTTAAATATAACAATTTATAAGCCAATCAAGAAAATCAATCAAGCATGCTTCATTCATCACATTAAACATAACTATTTATATTTAATTTAAGTAATGACATGCTTCATGCTTTCCAATTTTTCATATAATTAATATACACTTATATTAAAAAATATGAAAACAAATCCATGCATTTAAACATACATTATAACAATTTATAATATATAAAAAATGCATGAGCAAGTTTATAACCTAAGGTGGGATTAAATATTCTATATGACATCCATAAAGCATATAAATAGCAATTGAACCGGTTAATTTTGGCCCCTAGGATAAAATAAAGCATTAAATTACATTAATTTAGCTAAATTCTATCCTAAAAATCCATGTACAGCTCTGAAATTTTGTCTAGTCATCACGAACCGCCCCGAACCACCTCGAACTGGCCTCCAAAATCACGAACCATGCCAAAAGTTGGCTGAATCAGACCAAATAGGTTCCAGCCCAGCCGAACCGGACCGACCTTCCCTTGAACCGCGCCTTTTGAAACCCTAATGCGCGCCTCCATCGTGACAACATCGAGACACTGTGTTGATAGCGTCCCGACCCTGCGCGCTTTCCATATCTGGCGCCTGCGGTATCGAGACAGCGTCGAGACGCTGTTGAGGTAGCGTCCCGACACTGTTGCGTCTGGAGGCAGAATCTGGGCAGCAGCAGCATCGATTCTTCGATTTTGGCCCCGATTTCAGCGGCGATTGCTCGTTTTTCATCTCATCAAAACTTATTCTAGACCCGGACTTACATAGGACTTGATTTTATATAATATACCCGAAACACCGGGCCTTACATGATCAAAATCACATAAAAATAAAATCTATGGCCATAAAATTAACCCAAACAGTTCAACGCAAACCAAACATACATTATGCATAAATCCCACCTATTAGAGCCTATCGCAACTTTTAATATTAATTAATAGGGACAGCGATGACTCTGATGCCGATTGAAGGGAATAAAAGTCCCCACGCAGCGGAAGCGCATCGATTGGACCTTACGCCGTATATTAATTAACATTAAAATACCGTTACGAAAACTCAAACAAACTTTAAACACTCTTTAAAGCTTCTGGAAAATTGGTTTAAACATGCTGAAAAATAAATCTAAATTTATTTTCATGCTTTTTTAAAGAAAAGAGGAAGAACCCTTACAAACCTCTGTTGTAGACTTACCGTTCTTCGCCAACGACGCTCCAACGATCAAAACGCAGCAGCCGCCTTTGATTTTCTTCGCTGGAAATTCCTTCTTTGAATGACACAATTGTTGGGTTTTATGTACCAAAACTCGTAGATAGTGAATGATTAACGAATTATACACTTGTATCAATAAAGTGTTATTGAGGTTTATGCAATAAAGTGTTATTGTCATATTAAGTCTAGAATTGCACAATATGACCCAAATCCAATAAACTAAGATCCAAGGTTGTTTACATGAGACTTGGACTAGTATGTGGGGACATACGGGGATCAGTGTTCAAGTAACAACCTAAAAGGTCTATAGTACAGGGATAAGGCTGGGTACCTTATCCTGGTAACACTATGTGATACGGCCCGCTTTGTATTCGATACAGACGTATTGATCCAAGGCGTCCATGTAGGAGACATGCGAGCGGGGGTATCCTATGCAATGAGTTTGCATAAGACCGGACCACGAAATAGTAAACCACTAGATGTAACACCGTTAACTTGTTAGGTTACTGTTTCAATAGGATGACCTAGGTAACTCGATCTTAATCCTGAGTGTGTCATGAACTCCTTCTCACGAGGGATTTTCCTTTGATTAGTACGGGTGAAAGTGGCCAGTACGCCGACTCAATAAGCCTACCTTCTTGGGGACAAGACCGATTGGGGGGCTGGGGACATGACAATACAAGATGGAATTCACTCCTTCCCCTATTGGGGCAAGTAGATGTGTGTTCCCTTTAGGGCTGATTCCGGGGCTTGAACAAAGGCGTGCCGTCCTCTCTTGGCCCGAGAGGAACTCTTGTTTAGAGGTTGGACCCTAAACAAATTGTTCATTAGAGGGATCAGTGGTACTTAAGGATTCAGAGGTAACCCAGGGGTAAAACGGTAATTTGACCCAGCTGGTGTTACGAACACACGTGAAGGATTGACTTACTGCATTGGTCGATATCCGTGGACACAGAAATATTCTACAGTGAGAAGAGTGCAGCTGTAGGTCTTTAGTGGAGTGACCCACAGTTAACGAATGTTGATTGACTCGGTTAATGAGTTTAGCTGATCAATCTCGTATCGTTGGAGCTTCTGATCTGTAGGTCCATTAGGTCCACCTGCTAGCTCATAACGGGTTCTGAGATAATATAGTCTTGATTATTAAAGGGAATATAAGTTAATTGTATTTTGATACAATTAATATAATGTATGGAGATACATTATAGTATAAGTTTAATTAATGAATTAAACTTTATAATAAAATTAATTTTGGATATGATTCAAAATTAATTAATGAGAGAATTATGAATTTAATTAAATATGTGATATTTAATTAATTCATGAATTAATTAATTGGGGAATTAATTAATTTAATTTTAATTTGGTTAAATGTGATTTAATCAAATTAAAACTATAGTTTATATTGATGTACATTTTGATGCACATTAAAACTATAGGTTAAATGAGAGAAATTAAATTGAATATGATTCAATTATAAAATTAATTAAATATTTGATATTTAATTAATGTGGGATCGATTAATTTAGAATTAATTGAATGACCACTTTAATTTAATTGAATATGATTCAAATTGAATTAAAAACTATATATTATAATTCATTTAATTTGATTAAATTAATTATAATTAATTAATTAATTAAATATTTATTATTTAATTAGTTAATGGCCGAGATCGTTTTGATCAAGATCTAACGGTCTAGATCTAGTAGGGAGATAACTCCCTCCCCACTTATCGTACAGGGGAGAGGGAGTTCCCAATGGATCTCTCATTCCTCTCATTTTCACGTTTTTACACAGAGAAAGAAAGTTCTTTCTTTTCTCTCTTCTCTCTCTCAAAAAACAGCAAGGTTCTTTGTTGAAAATTCCCTTCCAAGACTGAATTTGGGTTCCCACAAGCCATATCTCAGCGACCCAAGAGAATAGCGGGTGATTCGAGTGGTGGTGTCCGTTGGAAGTCCCAAGAACGAGATCATTGGAGCATTGTGCAGTGTTCTTCGAGCCAAGTAAGTTTTTTCTAGATCTAAATAGTTTTTAGATCTAAAATATCAGCATGCTTAATCTATTTGATTTAGAAATTAGTTTTTGAATTTTGTTGCCAACGTATTGGTTTTTCTAAAATTGAAATTTTAATTCGAGATTGTTCTTGTTTGCTTCCGCTGCCAAAGGGATTTTAACCCTTTCAACAATAACCACAGAGGTTACACCGGTATGTCTCTAAGTCTAGGAGGCAAAAGACTTGTGGGAGTCTTTCTCTAAGAGGGAGGCTAGAGAGAATTCTAGGTCTTGTCTTGATAGTCTAAGAGCAAGAGCAAGAGTGTCAAGTGTCATGACCAATTAGGTCTAGTGTTCTATTTATAGAAGCGATGCCATGAATAAAATATTCAATTAAATCAATTTTTCCAAAATTGATTCAATCTTATTCCTTAATTAATCAATCATGATCAATCAATTCCATAATTGATAAATCTTTTCCACAAATGACTAATTACTTCCATAAGTGATTAGATCATTTCCATAAATGATTAATCATTTCCTTAAGTGATTAATTATTCCCATAATTGATTAATTCCCGGTTAATGAATTCTTTAATTAATTAACCACCAATTAAATATCACATATTTAATTTCCGGCCTAGAATTAATTAATTTGCCCAAACACATTTTAGACCTTAAATTAATTAATTCATTATTTGAACTCTTTCAAACTTCCATAAATTTATATTTGAACTTCTTCAAATATAGTTCAAATATTAATTTCTCTCATAATAATATATCAATATATATTATATTTGTTTCCCTTAGTAAATTGAACATTTTCAATTTATTATTTAGTTGCCTCAAATTACTTTACGAGCTACCAGTGGGACCTAATGGACCTACAGATCAGAAGCTCCAACGATGTGAGATTAATTGGTCAAACTCATTAACCACATTTATCAATATTTGTTAACTGTGTGTTCATTCCACTATAGACTCACAGTTGCACTCTTCTCACTGCAGACATATTTTCTGTGTCCACGGATATAGACCAATATCGACTAGTTAGTCCTTCACGAGTGTCCGTAACACGAGCTGGGTCAAATTACCGTTTTACCCCTGGGTTACCTCTATTTCCTTAAGTACCATTTCTCCTCTAATGAACAACCTGTTTGTGGTCCAACCATCAAACAGAAAGCCCTCTCGTGCCAGTGAGAGGGTAGGGCCCTTTGTTCAAGACTCGGAGTAACCACTTAAGGGAACACTTGTCTACTTCCCTAAAGTCGGGAAAGAGTGAATTCCATCTTGTACGATTATGTTCCCAGCTCCCCATTCAGTCTTGTCCCCAAAATGGTAGGCTTATTGAGTCAGCGTATTGGCCACTCTCACCCATACAAATAAAGGACAATCTCTCATGAGCAGGAGCCCTTAATCAACTCAGGATTAAGACTAAGTTGTCTAGGTCGTCCTAGTGAAATAGAAAACCAACTAGTTAACGATGTTATAACCAGTGGTTACTATTTCACGGTCCGGTCTTATGCAAACTCATTGCATAGGATACCCCCACTCGCATGTCTCCTACACGAACGTGTTAGATCGCAGCGTTTGTATCAAATACAATGTGAGCCGTATCTATAGTGTCACCAGGATAAGGCACCCAGTCTTATCCCTATACTATAGACCCTTTAGGCTGTTTCTTGAACAATGATCCCATATGTCGCTACATATAGTTCAAGACTCATATTACAACCTTGGATGTCTAGTTTATTGGATTAGGGTTATTATTGGGCAAAGACAAATATAAAATAACTAATAAAAATTAATGGAAAATATATAAATATTATTTCATTAATATCCGGTCAACGGTTACATTCACTATCTACGAGTTTTAGGGCATAAAACCCAACAATAGAAGCCTATCATCGATATCAGTGACGAGGAGTCTATCGCCGATAAACTTCAATCACAACACATGTAGTCCATAAGTTAGTTGATAGACTACATGTGTTGTGATATGATGATAGACTTCAATATGTAACTGAATTAGCACCCTAATTGATGATAAACTCAATATTTGTTACCTCAACAACATCCTTCAATGTCTCGCTTATACCCATCCCGTTGTCTTTAGTGTCCTTCAATATGTAACTGAAATTAGCACTAATTGATGAAAAACCTTAATAACCATAATTTGAAATTACTACAAAAAAAAAAAAAAAGAGAAAAAAACCACTCAATATATTAATGATAGGTTTCAAAAATCAGTTCATCATCATAGAGGAATAAAAGTCATTAGCGATAGACTTCAATATGTGATTTATTAAAGAGAAGCACATTTCTATTTTGACAATATGTGGGGTGGTGGATTCGAACCACAGACCTCGTGGTTATCAATACAACTTTATGCCAGCTTAGCTAGGGGTGTAAAAAGCTCGGGTCGAGTCGATTGTATGGACGAACCGACCCGACTAGACCCAAACCAATCGGGTCGGATCAGGTCGGGTCACTCTTCATCAAAATCAGAAGATGTCGGAAGTTTCAAAAAAAAAAAAAGAAAAAGAAAAAGAAAACCCCCAATTTCACTCGCTTCACTTCTGTTCTTCGATTTCCTTTTCCCTAGATGTTCAATTGTCGTCTTTTAAGTTAATCAACAAGTGTCGGACCACGATTTGGACCGATCTGTTGTCTGGCGCCGGCACCGCCCACCGTTCAACCACCGGTTTCACCCTGCACCGGCTTCAAATATTGGTTGGGTTGGGGTCGGACTCTTTGCGGTTTAGTGAGAGAGGGGGAGAGCGACTGAGAGAGAGGCGGCGACAGAGACGAAACGAGACAGAGAGAGGCGGCGACGAAGACAACGTTCGTGGTGGAGGCGGCGACGACTGAGAGAAGGACGAAACGAGACTGAGAGAGGCGGAGACAAAAAGAACTTCAAGGACGAAACGAGACAGAGAATTGGAGAAGGGAGAGAAAAAGGTGGTCGCGGCTTGAAACATGATGAAACCCTAGGAATTTCTATTTAAATAAAAGGTAAGAACCGAACTGAACCAACTCGGTTCGGTTCGGTTCGGTCTGGATATATATAAAAACCGAACCGAGTCGAATCGGTTCGGTTCGGTTTTCTTCACCCCTATGTTCAGCTATGCTCTTGTTGGCAACTTATTACAATTTTCCAAAAAGTTCAATTGGCATTTCATAAAAACTTCATTATTATTGGGCTTTTCGATTTTCATTTTTGAAAAATAGGGTAACAAGATTTCAGTTTCTAAGATTTAAAAGTATTTTTTGACATGTATGTAGACTTTTCCTTTTAAAAATAAATAAATAAAATAAAACAATTTAAAAATAGAGTCAAACTTTTTTATTCCGGTTCTCCATCTTTTCCTTTATGACATTCATTTTGTCTCCATTCAACATATTCTCAATAACATTCACTCACTGACTCCATAAAATATATATATATATATATATATATATATATCTTCTTCCTTAATATATCTCTCTGACTCCCTAAAAAAATATATAGGTTAAAAATCATTTTTATCCCTTTAACTGTGATGAAAGTAATAATTTAGTCTCTAAATTTTGATTCGTAACGACTTAATTCAAAATTAATTTCATGAATTGTTACTTATTAAAGTTCAGAAACTAAATTGTCACAAAATTGAAAGTAGATGTAATAAATTATTATTACTTTCATCAAAATTCAAAGAGTGATTTTAAATAAAAAATTAAAATATATTATTCAACAAATTTGGTTTCTTTTTTCTTTTCCAAAAACGAAATAGCAATAAAGTTTACCAAGTAGGCACAATTTTTGTTTTCCATTAAATAAGAAAAAAAAATCATCATCAAAGCATTAAGTTTTCCTTCCTCCATCATTTTCTTTTCATGTAATATTGTAAAGAAATAATGTTTCAAAACTAACCATCAAAAAACAAAAAAAAGTAAATAAGCAAATAAGTAAATAGAACAGAATAAAAAAAATGATTCGAGGATGCAAAAGGGACTGCCTTTTGATTGACCTGTGATAAGACCAACCTTGTGGGCTCCTCCTGTTTGTCCGTACGAATAAGAAAAAACAAAGTTAAAAACATATAAATAAAATATAATAAAGTAATTACTTGTCAATAGGGCCTATAAGAAGGGGAATGCATTGAGCAATGTTGTGTGTTTTGTAAAGCAATTGAGCTTTAACAAAATTCAAAAACCATGTCTGGTATCCAAAAGTTTGTGTGTGAATTAGAAATAAATGCATCTGCACACAAATTTTATTAAATCTTCAAAGATCAAGTTTCCCATATTCCAAATATATTTGTTCAAAAATAATCAAAAAGGTTAAAGTTCATGTCCATGATCATGATCACTTGCTTTTCTTTTCAATTTTTTTACGATCCTTCTAACCAATTCTTCTGTTTTTTCTTGTTATGTGATTCGTTAAGATGGTAAAGATGAAGTTTTCAAAGAACGAGTGGAATTCGACGATAAAAAACTAATGGTATCCTTGATTGGATTGGAAGGAGATGTGTTCAAGCATTACAAAACCTACAATGCAATATTTCAAGTTGTGCCAAAGGGACCCAAACATTGCGTGGGAATTGTGAACTTGGAATTTGAGAGACTTAATGGTGACTCTCCTTATCCCTACAAGTACTTTGATCTCGTGATTAACCTCACCAAGGACATTGAATCTCACATTAAAGAATAATGTCGTATGTGTCCGGGTTCGAGCTTCGTCTCCCTCACTTCACCCCAATATAATTGTATATGTTGTGTTAGAGAGTTGTGTTTGGCTCTCATAATCATCTTCGAGACTTCATTTGTCTATGTTTGTTACTTATTATACTATGGTTTTCTATGTTGGTGAGGGTTTGTGAAAAAATAAATAATGGTTATCCTCATGTAAAATAGACGAAGCTCGGTTATTGTGTTAACTACTCAAAATATATGTTATCTGTGGATATATTACATCGTTTTTGTTTTTTTGTTTTTTTGTTTTTTTTTTTTTTTTTTGTTATTATCTCTATCGTCCCGCGGTTAAATTTGATATAGTTATTCTTATGAAGTATTGTTTTTCCCTTTGAATGTTTTTATAGAATTACAAATATAATACCAGCTGTAACAATCAACTTTTAGTTAAAAAACTGTTTGATAAAAGAAACGAATTGACACCTATGATAAAACATACGCAAACCCACAATTAGCGAATTTATGTCCCTCGGACAATATTCAAGATATATATTATTGGGCTAGTTGGAAGAATAACAAAAATGGAAATGGAATTTGCTACCACACATTCAGTTTTTTAACATTGCACCTGTAGCAAAAAAAAAAAAAAAAAAAAAGTCCAACCCAAACATTATAGTTGAAAAGTTCAAAAAAACTCTAAAAACACAATAAGTCGAAGGTTTAGGAAGTATATCAATGGTGTTATTTGTTGATGGTCAAATTTGGACAAGGAGAACTCACCTGACCCTCATGTGGCATCAACGGTAAATTTGTTTGAAGGGGAAGACGTGACCTGCAAAACAAGAGAAAACTGTGCACCAGTATGGTGCTTGCCACACCGACTCCGATGCTTAAGTTAGTAGGGAGATCATAAGTGAGACAAGTAAATTAGGAATTAGGGAGAAGATTCAATACCTCGTTCCGTCCCCTTACCTTGGGGTTAACCTCTTTTATTTATAGTTGAAATTAGAGTTTTCCCCTTCCTTTTAGGAGAGGGAATAGCCCTAGAGATTGATTTAGGCCCAATGGGCCTTCGTCGGCTTGTTTCTCCTCTAGGCACTTATCATTCTGACTTTCTTTATAACTAGGTCCAAATTCACACACAACATTAAGCCCCCACTCTTGAATTGGGATTAAAGTTTTTTCAGCCCAATTCGAGAGTATGGTCTTTGCTCTGAGTTAACTTATACATTCATTTCCATCTAGCTTGGAAGGGGGATTTTTTTTTGTCATCAGGAGTGCTTTCGATCTCATCTCGATAGTGCGTACACTCAGTCGAGGACTTGGAGAGGTTGAAAATGTGTATTAACCTCTGCAAGAATCAATCTCATCTCGACAGTGCATACACTCAGTCGAGGACTTGGAGAGGTTGAAAATGTGGATCAACCCCTGCAAGAATCAATTTCATCTCGACCGTGCGTACACTCCGTCGAGGTTGAAAAGGTGGATCAACCCCTGTAAGAATCAATCTCATTTCGACCGTGCGTACACACTGTCTAGGGCTTGGAGAGGTTGGAAAGGTGGATTAATCCCTGCAAGAATCAATCTCATCCCGACCATGCGTACACTCCGTTGAGGACTTGGAGAGGTTGAAAAGATGGATCAATGTTTGCTATGATCGCAAGCGTACAGTTACCTCAAGTAATATAAAACGGTTAAGTACCGAGTATCGATTTCCACAGGGAGGATTTGTTAGACAAGATAATGAAATGAACACTAAAAATACTAAGACATGATATTATTTAGGGACCTAAACATGATGATAAGACGCAATAAAAAATTATCGCAATCAAACAATCAAAATGATTAATCAACGTGGCAAAGGTGGAGAAAGGGTCATTTGAGAGGCGGGGTCTTGAAATCCGGATTATAGCTAACTGATTATTCTAATTATCCTATCTTGTGTCCGACTAATTATAAACCTAGAATCTCTGTTTATTACATGGGTTCTCCTTTCGGATTCCCCTAAGTATAACTAACTTGTTTTAATAACCTAAGTGTCCTTAACGCTATTAAACTGGTTAATTAATGAGCCCTAATTCATTTTCGGTCTCTAAGCCTAACCAACTACTCTCGTTGTCACTACGAGCAGTCAAACCTAGCTGACTGGATTATGATCTATCTTAATTTCTCTCCGTCGAGTTTCCATTAAGAATCTAATCACTATAAAATTGGCCAGATTCTATAGAGCAGTACGATCATCCACACAAATAATAAGTATATGGGCACAGAGATAGACAATTAAAATAGCAATTAACTAAAATCTTTCATTCAAGACCCGCAATCGGAATTTAGATATACATGAGTGTCAAAACTTCCCGAGTATACATACTATATGCCATAAAAGAGCAATTAAATAGTTTAGGAGATGAACTGTAGAGAGACCCATTGCTTGCACCTTGGATCCTCTCCGTTACAAGCTCTCGAGCACTCCAAAAATGCCCAATACAATATTTCTCACTTTCCTCACAACTCGACCCTCAAGGGAGGCTCCAAGAGCCTTAAAAGGACTAAAGAAATGGATTGGAGAATTGATTGATGATGGAAATAAGGAGTGAGCCGCGTCTTATATAAGGTTGGAAATGGGACAGCTTCGCGACGCTGTGACGTAATCGTCTTGGGCAGCAAGTCATCCAAGCATCGAGACGCTAACGGACAGCGTCGAGACGCTGTCCTTCGACCAGAACTCCAACTTGCGTTTTTGGGTTGAATCTTGGGTTCTCTTCCATTATTTGACCCAAATGTCTTCCATAATGGGTCTTGGGCTATTTCTTCTTGACCCAACTTGATCTTCAAAGATTAATTCCAACAATTTGGGCTTCTTTTCTCTTTTTTTTTTTCTCTCCAAATTTCCATAAAATCTCCTGGGAACCAAAATTACACAATTAAATAGATTTGTATGATAAAAACAATGAAAGCAGAACAAAAGCTAATAAATCTAAGGACAAGATAGCAACATTTATGCTTGCTATCAATCAACCCCTACAAGAATCAATCCCATCATGACCGTGCCTACACTTCGTCGAGGACTTGGAGGGTTGAAAAGATGGATCAACCCCTGCAAGAACAATTTTGCTAACTTAGCTAGATGGAGAATATGGGTGGCTCCATCTGATTCAGTCAACGTGTCATAGCCTGTGAAGAGTTTTTTTCCAATCCACCTATTTGTAGGGTTTTAAATTTCTTGCACAAGAATATGGAACAAAAAGATTGCACAAGGATATGGTTACTACTACTAGAATGGAGTTAGCATAAAAGTAAACTCAAGTGTCATAGAAGTGGTTCGCTTGCTTTAATTCATGTGAAAACATAGAATTTTAGATATGAAAAAGTACTAAATGAATTATGTTGTATGCAATCAAGCAACATTTGTCAAAGAATAAACTATTTGTTGGTTGTAGCAAGCATTGTAACTCTGTGAGCATTAGGTCTATGAAAATCATGAGATGTTGTTCATAAGCAAATGTATCATTAAGCTTCTAGCTAGCCAATCAAACTATAATAAGAGCACATATTAATAGGAAAAAAGTACTACCCTAGCTCAAGAATATTCTAGACATAGGAACAGTCAAGTAGCTTAGGAACGTAAATACTAAATCTTTGAAGATGTAGATGGCATAAATACCTGGATCAAGTTCTTTATGGAACTAAGAATAGTATGAGTTCTTTCTGCGAAAATAAATGACAAAAAGTTACGAGGCCAAATTTGCTGCCTTTCTAACTGTTTTTTACTTAATTCCGGAAGCATATTCCCTGTGCAACCCCTTACTCAAGCAAGACTTTTCTTGAAGTAAAAGTTATGCTTGAGTAATTGATGTCGACATACCCTAACGTTTTCATGTACCCGAATTTTAATGTCTATTAATTTAATTTAGGGACACATGTAAATTTCTAATTGGTCCCAAATTTATTTTATTATTGATTCAAATTAATGACGTGGCAATTTGTGATTGGCCGAAATTTCTCACTCAACAAATGTCTCCTTTTCGAAATTTATGCACCTATATGCGTGCATGGATTTTGAAAATTACGATTTGTAAAAAAAAATACATGACGTTTAGTCATAATTTTATTTTATGCCAATAGGCGAAGTTAATCGGAATATTAGCTTACAATTCCGAACAATTTCCTTTATGCTACCAACACTAATTTTAGCCAAATTTAAAACTTTTTTTTTTAGTTCCAAAGAATCAAAATCTTGAACCACAATTTTTATTTCCAACACATTTTTTTTTTCTTTGAAATTGGAAACTTAATTTTAGCCAAAGTTGTGACAATTTTATTTTCTACCATGGACATGAATTTAGAGGTAGATAGGTACTTTGAACCAAAATTGGAGGTCTCTTGGCTTGTCAATTTTATTGGGCCAAAATTTCTCTCTTGATTCATATAATTTCGGAGGAATTTTTTTTTAATTTTTTAATTTTTATTTTAATTTTTATTTTTTTACCTTAAACACAATTGTAGGAAATTCCTTCGCATATTTGATTAGACCAACATTTTGTTGGCCAAAATAAACACCTTCCATTATGTGTTTGACCTAATTTCTCCTTATATAAATTAAAGAGATTGTATAGGCAAAGACACAAAACCACTCAAGCAAGAACCCTAGGTATGAAAAATTCTCCTATTTAATTTCTCTTTTCTTTCTTTCACTTGACTTCACATGTTCATACATTTTCTTCTTTGATTAGGCCATAACTTCAACCAATAATCTCCCTTTGTGCTTCTTTCTCGCGTCGTCGGTAAGTAAAAAAAAAAAAAAAAATCTTGGAATCTTCTTTCTTCCGTGAGTTACTGTCGTAGGCTTCATGTAGCAATTGTTTTTTATTAACGCTGCTTTAGACTCTTTTTTTTTTACCTACACGTATGACATGAAAGATTGTTTGTTGTCTTCTATGTGTTATTGCCGCAAATTCAATTTCTTTTTTCTTTTTTGCTCGCCACTTTCGCGCACGCAGTTGATTGAAATATATGCATTAGGTTTGAGTTGCAGCCGCAAGATTTGACCTTGAATTTCCTTTTTTTTTTTTTTTAATATAATCATTAAACTTAGTTTTCAAGCCTACCGTAAACCTTATAATATTTTTTTTTAACCTATTGCCGCCAATGTCCATGTATCTCACATACACACAATATGTGTATTTTGGCTGCAAGTTCAACATTTATTTTTTGAATGACGAAATTTTTTACCATCAGAATACTAACCATGTATGTATTGCTTTCATACCTCTCAAATTAGACTGGTCATGTTTTTTTTTTTTTTTTTTCACAACCGACCCTTCATTATTTTTTTTAGAGTAATTGCAGTGGGTGACAAATTAATTATCTATAATAGCAAATTTAGCACAAGTAAAAAGAATTGAAAATATGGCAAAAAAATAGAATATTCCCATTTTACCCTTCTCTTCCTCTCCCTTCCCATTTATCCTTTCTTGTGTCTACCATTTCTTCTTCTTCTTCTTCTTTTTTTTGCTTTCTTCTTCTTCTTGTTTTTTTTTTCATTTATGAGCTGTTATGATTTCTTTTTTTTTTCTTTTTTTTCTTTTTTTTATAATGAGCTATTACGATTTCTTCTATTTTTTTATTATTTTTTTATTTTTTGTGCATTTATGAGGGTGGAGTTCTTGTGTGATTAATATGCTTTTTTTTCTCTCTTTTGTGCAGTTTATTAAGTTGTGCATTTTCTTTTTCTTTTTTGATTTGATTTGCTTTTTATTCTTCTTCCCACAAGGTATTGTTATGATTGTTTCTTCTTCTTTTTATTCTTCTTTTTATTTCGAACCACAGCCTTGTGGTTATCGGTACAACTTTATGTCAATTGAGTTAAGCTCTTGTTGGCCTTCTTTTTAATTCAAGAATGCCAAGAATATAAAAATAGCAATTTTGGTGAGTGTTTGTATAGGTATATCAAAGTATATCACTGATATACTCCGGTTAAATCGTAGTCTATCACTGACTATCACTGGTCGAAGTCTATCGAGGCTATAATTGATAGATAATGAAATACAAAGAATACAAGAATAGCAATTCTATGGTGGTGGTGACGGAGCTTGTGTGCTAGACTTTAAAAATTATATTGTTGATTAAGAGTCGCTTGTTCGCAATGGTTATTTTTGGATTTTATGTTCTAATTACCACAAGAGACTTAAAATTTTTGTTCAATTTATGATTGTAGTATAATAATTTTTTATGAGTTTCTAATTACTGAGATGAATTGCAATGGAAAGTAATTTACTAATAGATTTCAATTAAATTGATTTCTATCAGTAACAATCACTAGTAGACTTCAATTAATTGATAATTAACTGATTTCTATCAGGGATAGAAACTGATAGACTTCAATTAACTGATTTTTATCCTCGATAGAAAATGATAGATTTGAATTAAACTAATTTCTATCAGTGATACAAGTCAATAAACTTCAATTAAATTGATTTCTGATAGAAACTGATAAACTTCAATTAAATTGGTTTCTATCGGTGATAGAAACTAATAGTCTTGAATTAAATTTATTTCTATCAGTGATATAAACTGATAACCTCGAATTTAACGGTTTTCTATTAGTGATTATCACTGATAGACTTAAATTAAACTGATGGATAGAAATTGATAAGCTTGAATTAAACTGAACTAATAGCCTTGAATTAAATTGTTTTCTATCAGTGGCTATCACTGATAGGCTTGAATTAAACACGATAAAACCTTATAGATTATAATTATTAGAGTCTATCGGAGATACACACTGATAGACTTCGATTAATCAAAGTCTATCAGTGTCTATCACTAATAGACTCCGATTAATTGAACCTTATCATCAAAGTCTATCAGTATTTATCACTGATAGACTCCGATTACTCGAAGACTATCAGTATTTATCACTGATAGACTCCGATTACTCGAAGTCTATCAGTGACTATCGATAATAGGGACTGATAGACTATTGGAGGGTATTTTCGTAATTTAACGTATTTTTTGCTATGTCTACAAATAATTTTATTTTTTTTGCTAATTTTGCAATATGTTTGCCGGTTTTTGCTATTTGTGCAAAGCCCCCTTTTTTTATCATTTGCCATAAACTGCTCCTTTATTTCTTTCTTTTTTTATTTTAAAATTTTATTTTTGCCTGCTTGCTTTTTTTTTTTTTTCTTTTTTTGCCTACGTAGTTAATTTTGTTTTTTTTCTTTTAAAATCACGTCATTGCTCCCTTTTTTTATTTTTGATTTTTTTTGAAAACTTGTTGTACCATTACTTTCTTTCTTTCTTTCTTTTTTGCCAATTACCTTCTTTTTTTTGTTTTTGTTTTTGTTTTTGTTTTTGTTTTTAGGATTTGGAACTAACAAAGTTATTTAATGATCTCCTAGGGCACAACATTAATTTTTATCCGCCATTTGGAAGTTATATACATATTCAAACTTTTTTTTGCTTGACAATTTTTGAATCTGCATATATATTCCATTGGTGTCCTTATTGGATGTGTACTGATGTGGACTTTTCCTAACCGCAAGCGCACGGGTCAAGTAATAATAAAGTGTTCGTAAATACGAGTGTCGTCCTCTGGATTGGATTTTTAAGCAAATCAAGTATTGTGAATAATCTCGCTCAATTTTATTTAGGGATTAAAAAGTGATTGAAATATGATAATAAAAACTAAATCAAAGCAAGGAAAAAGAATGGAAATTCAATTGGGAAAACTACTTAGGGAATTGATTTCGCCGATTTAGTTTAGGATTGATTTTAATGAGTAAGTTATTATGCACAATGAAATTATGAGCCAAAGACCCTTTAATCACAACTACCTCTCCCGAGTATAATTGATTCTCATGCAAATTAACCAACTTGATATCCCTATCTAAGTGTATTAATCATGCAAGGCAATGAGATCTTTTAACCAATTCTAAAGTTAATCTAAAACCGTCATGAATTAGAAAGTAAACTTTATCCATGCAATCTTGAGTAAGTCTAAACAAATCCCCTCTCCCGAGCTAGATTCGAAACTTAAATCATTCAACTAATGGCCAATTAATTTAAATCATTAAATCAAGATTACAAATATAATAACATTGCACAACTTTAAACCATAAATCAATCCATAAACTTAATCAACTACATCAATCCCTAAGCTACAAGTTTAGCTACTCATGAATGTAAATACAAGCTCATCTAAACAAGTAAAAGCCATAAATCTAACTAAAGAAAGGAAAAGGGAAAAGAAAACTCGATGTAGGCCGAGATCGAACGTCCCCGTCACGATCCCCACGAACGATGGGTTGATTTCCAACTTCCTCCCTTTGTTTCAGCCTCCAAAGTGCTCTGTTCTGCCCTGTTTACGGCTCCAAAAGGTCCCAAATCGATCTCCCAAAAACCTAGCCGAAAATAAGCCTTTATTCTGTTTTTTCGTCTTAGCGTCTCGACGCTGTTAAGACAGCGTCTCGACGCTGCCTTCAAAACGCGCTTTTTATTAAGCGAAATAACACAGCGTCGAGACGCTAAGGTCGCAGCGTCGAGACGCTGTGACCTTTACGTGCCTAATCAGATATGGAATGCTAGCGTCGAGATGCCTAAGGGCTAGCGTCTCGACGCTAGTCACCTTTTGACCGAATTTTGACTTTTTCCATTTTGATTCTTTTTCCTTTCTTTGCATCTTTTCGCGTCCCGAGCACCCGATTAACTCCACTATTGCAATTTGGCTCTAATCAACCTTTTCCTACAAAATAAACAATAAAGCACAATAAAATGCCCCAAACATCATAAAAGACTAGCTAAATTAAATAAGTAAAAGTAGCTAGCTATGCTCGCTATCAAATACCCCCAAACTTAAGCTTTTGCTAGTCCTCGAGCAAACTATAGATCAAACATACAGTAGAAAAATGGATGCAACAATCATAACTCAATCCTCAAGCCTCAACTGTCAATAACCAAGCAAGCAAGAGACATGCACACAAGGACCAATGAGGGAGACAAATTAAAGATTTTCCAAAATTAACTTGCACAAGCGAGATCTAACTCAACAAGATCAGACTCTACTAGCCCGGGATTGGATTATTAAACTCTCAGCTCATCTTCCCTCTACACTGGCACTAAGGCTTCACTAATGAGTTAATGGAACAAATTAGTTTGTTTTCCTCCAAACTTAGGTGCTTATAATTAACAAATGAATTAAGTATTTAAATGTGGCACTAGCTTTCACACACCCATTGCAGGGACCCTTAACCTGAGTTTTCTCTGGTTGGCCTAACTGATCACAACAGGGGTAGCTCTTTTTGCCTAAACTTTATTAATCATTGCATATTGCGCGCATAAGTCATGACTTCTTTCTTTTTCAACAATAGCAACAAGAATGATTTTTCGTTATGAACATGATAAGCAGATATTCTTTTCTTTTCTCCTAAGCAAGATCAAACATGCTAATTTGCAAAAAATTAACTCTTTAACTCTACCCTACACCTATCGAGACGACAACAAGCATATGAACCCAATAATTCGCTCCTAAGCATTCAAATCCAAATCTAGCCAAGATAGATACTCTACTCATGCAAGCCATCTCCTAGAAAAATTGACATCTCATCACAAGCTTGAAAATTGACAAGAAAGCCTATCCTAGGACATCATAATCATGCAAAAGTAGCATCCATAAAACAACTATATGCATAATTCAAAGAAAGCTCAAAACTATAGCCCGAACTCAGATGCTCAAGGGCTCCACAAACATGCTAATCCACCCCCAAACTTAAAATATGCATTGTCCTCAATGTATAAAGAAAATAAGGCATAAACAAGCATGAGAACAATAAAAGAATGACAAGAGTGAACAATACTGGCCTGGAATGATGATGACTTCTTGCTTGAGAGCTTGGAATCTTGAAAGCTTGAAAGCAAAGGAGAGAAAGAAAACAAGACCTACAAAACAAAAACAAACAATAAATCAAAAACAAAAAGAAAACACACTAAACTTACTTGGGTTGCCTCCCATAAGCGCTTGTTTAACGTCATAAGCTTAACGTGTCGACCGTGCTTCAAGGAGGCTTTTGTTCTGTGAATCCAACAGAGGTGCTTTTTCTTGCACCTTTCCTGTAGCCCATGAAGAGCACTTCATCTTTAGAGTCTTCAACTGCTTTAAAGATCTCTTTTTCATTCTTGACTCTAATAGTGAGCTCCCTACGCTCAATATCTATAATCACTCGCCCAGTAGCGAGGAATGGTCGTCCTAATATGACAGACATCGAAGGATTTTCTATCATGTCCATAACATACAAGTCAATAGGGAGGAAAAATCTACCTACTCTGATTAACACATTTTCTACAATACAAACTGGTCTCACCACAGATTGATCAGCCAATTGGAGCTTTACAGGAGTAAACTTGATCTCACCTATATCTAACTTTTTACACAACGATAGAGGAATGATATTAATGCTAGCACCTAAATCACATAATGCTCTGAAAGAATAAGTACCAAAACTACAAGGAACAGAAAAACTTCCTGGATCTGCTACTTTTTCAGGTACTTTCTGTTGTACTCTGGTGCTGCATGTGGAAGCAAGATAAACAGTGTCAACTTTCTTTTCCTTTCGCTTCTTTGCCAACCACTCATTCATGAACCTGTTGTATTGGGGCATCTCTAATGCCTCTGCAAAAGGAATATTAATATTCAGATTCATAAGAGCATTCATAAATTTATCAAACTGAACCTGATTATTCTTTTTCTTCTTTTTCTTTTTCCTTTCCTTGGGAACCAACAGTGTGGGAGAAGGAATAGGAGGCTCAGGTTCAGGCTTTTCAGCCTCATCAGATGATGTGTCCTCCTCAGCTTCCCTTGTAGGTGTTTCATAGTCCTCAGATTCAGGTTCCTCTTCAGATTCCTCCTGGTGCACAGTGATTGCCTTACAATACTCCATCTGGGGCTTCTCTTGTTCAGCTGGGGCCTTACCTTTATTCATGGTGCTTACAACATTCACCAACTGTCCCAGCTGAGTCTCAATGTTCTTTATGGCTGCACTGTGGCCATTCACCGTGGTGTTGATAGCAATGACTGCCTCCTCTAATTTGGTTGTCCTGTTACTAGACTCCGCAATGAAAGCTCCAACAAGATCTTCTAACTTCTTATTATCTTGAGTTTGAGGGGTAAAACCAGGAGGATTAAGAACATTCTTAGTATTAGCGTAAGAGAAATTTTCATGGTTCCTATTGTTAGGGTGATAATGTGTAGGTGTAGAACTATTATTATATCCCCTAGAATTAAAATTTGATACATACTGAACCTGCTCGATGGTCTCCTCCTGAGGTCTAGATGCTAAAGCAGCAGTTGATTCAATTGACTGTGCACTCCCTGTACCTGAAAATTTCATAAAAGCATTAGCGAGGGAAGTCATCTGGGCCTGGAGTGCACTTACTTTATCAACCTCAAACACTCCAGCAGCAATCTTTTTAGGTGTAGACCGCTCAGATGGCCACTGATAGCTGTTGGTGGCCATATCCTCTAAAAGTGTGCGAGCGTTTTCCACGGTCTTGGACAACAGAGTCCCACCTGCAGCTGCATCAACAATCGTTTTTGTACTAGGAGTTAAACCATTATAAAACAACTGTACCTGAAGCCAATCGGGGTAACCATGCTGAGGACACTTCCTCAGTAGCTCTTTGAATCGCTCCCAAGCTTCGAACAACTGCTCATCATATTGTTGTTGGAACGTCCCAATCTCGATCCTCAGCTTGACCGTCTTTGCAGGAGGGCAAAATTTCTTCAGAAAGGCCTGGACCAAAGCATCCCAGGTGGTGATGCTCCCAGGGGTAATAGACTGCAACCAATCTCGTGCTTTATCCTGCAAAGAAAAAGGAAATAAACGTAAACGAATATCATCCTCAGAGACTCCATTAATCTTTACCGTCCCACAAATATCCAAGAATGATTTAAGATGAGAATTTGGATCCTCGGTGGGCGATCCTCTATATGCACAGTCTCGAGCCATCTGAATGAGGCGGGCTTTCAGCTCAAAGTTGTTGGCATTAATCGGTGCATAAACAATCCCCGATTGCTGTCCCTGAAACACAGGCTGAAAATAATCTCTAATAGGCCTAGGCTCCTCAGGTGGATTTTGGTCAGCCATTTGAAAATTTTCTCTAGTTTCCCTTCGAAGCCTATGAATTGTTCTTTCTATCTCGGGATCCAACGGTATCAATTCTCTACTACTACGCATGCAAAAACAAAACTACCCTAAAAAGGAAAGAAAACAATTATGGAAAACAAGAAAAGAAAACAACTAATCTAAATATGGAAAATATAATCTAGAAAAGGAAACAAAATAGCCAAATATGGAATGCAAAAATAGATATGGCAAAACACGAATAAGGAAACTAACCAACAAGGAAAACTAAACTAAAAAAGAATAACAAGAAACAAAAATGGAGAAGATTACACAACTAAAAGAAAAACTAACCTAGAAAATCAAATAAGGAAAAAAATGCAATCAACCAAATTAAAAATACACCCTAAATTAAGATCACGCAATTTTTTCACAATATCAATCTAGCTAAATGTGCCAATCCCCGGCAACGACGCCAAAAACTTGATGTGGACTTTTCCTAACCGCAAGCGCACGGGTCAAGTAATAATAAAGTGTTCGTAAATACGAGTGTCGTCCTCTAGATTGGATTTTTAAGCAAATCAAGTATTGTGAATAATCTCGCTCAATTTTATTTAGGGATTAAAAAGTGATTGAAATATGATAATAAAAACTAAATCAAAGCAAGGAAAAAGAATGGAAATTCAATTGGGAAAACTACTTAGGGAATTGATTTCGCCGATTTAGTTTAGGATTGATTTTAAGGAGTAAGTTATTATGCACAATGAAATTATGAGCCAAAGACCCTTTAATCACAACTACCTCTCCCAAGTATAATTGATTCTCATGCAAATTAACCAACTTGATATCCCTATCTAAGTGTATTAATCATGCAAGGCAATGAGATCTTTTAACCAATTCTAAAGTTAATCTAAAACCGTCATGAATTAGAAAGTAAACTTTATCCATGCAATCTTGAGTAAGTCTAAATCAAATCCCCTCTCCCGAGCTAGATTCGAAACTTAAATCATTCAACTAATGGTAAATTAATTGAAATCATTAAATCAAGATTACAAACATAATAACATTGCACAACTTTAAACCATAAATCAATCCATAAACTTAATCAACTACATCAATCCCTAAGCTACAAGTTTAGCTACTCATGAATGTAAATACAAGCTCATCTAAACAAGTAAAAGCCATAAATCTAACTAAAGAAAGGAAAAGGGAAAAGAAAACTCAATGTAGGCCGAGATCGAACGTCCCCGTCACAATCCCTACGAACGATGGGTTGATTTCCAACTTCCTCCCTTTGTTTCAGCCTCCAAAGTGCTCTGCTCTGCCCTGTTTACGGCTCCAAAAGGTCCCAAATCGATCTCCCAAAAACCTAGCCGAAAATAAGCCTTTATTCTGTTTTTTCGTCTTAGCGTCGAGACGCTGCCTTCAAAACGCGCGTTTCATTAAGCGAAGTAACACAGCGTCTCGACGCTATGACCTTTACGCGCCTAATCAGATATGGAATGCTAGCGTCGAGACGCCTAAGGGCTAGCGTCTCGACGCTAGTCACCTTTTGACCGAATTTTGACTTTTTCCATTTTGATTCTTTTTCCTTTCTTTGCATCTTTTCGCGTCCCGAGCACCCGATTAACTCCACTATTGCAATTTGGCTCTAATCAACCTTTTCCTACAAAATAAACAATAAAGCACAATAAAATGCCCCAAACATCATAAAAGACTAGCTAAATTAAATAAGTAAAAGTAGCTAGCTATGCTCGCTATCATGTACATATGAATTGCTTTGGTTGTGCCATATATTTTCTTGTGTCCTACTTTTTTTTTGAACATATATTATTGCACTTTTTTTGTTTCTTGCTTGAATTTGTAAGCAACGTGCAACAGTCGTCACAAAATTCACTTGCAGTGATTTCACCACTTGTCTAGACCAGTCACTATGATGACTGTAGTATCCTGCAGGGGTGGTCGCCAAATTTGCCTACAATGATCTTCATCAAATCCACTTGAAGTGATTTCACCACCTGTCTAGACCAGTCGCTTTGATGATTGTGGTATCCTGCACGGTAGTCACCGAATTCGCCTACAACAATCGTCATCAGATTCACTTGTAGTGATTTCACCACCTGTCTAGCCCAGACACTTTGATGATAGTAGTATCCTGCAGGGGTGGTCACCGGACTCGTCTACAATGGTCGTCATCAACTTCATTTGCAGTGATTTCACCACCTGTCTAGATCAGTCGTTTTAATGACTGTAGTATCCTATAGGGGTGGTCACCAGGCTCGCCTACAGTGATTTCGCTCTGTCTAGACCAGTCACTTTGCTGATTTTAGTGTCTTATAGGGTTGGTTATCTTTTTTTTTAAATGATTGATTATTTATGTATCATTTTCTTGCTTTCATAACTTCTTGGACAAGATTGACATCATTTTTTTTGTGTAGAAAAACTTATCTCCATCTTGATGTATTTCACTAAGCATCTTGATCCTGAGAAAAACTGCTTAGTCATCTTGAAGGATAGAGATCCACCTATTCAAAATGGAGTCATTCTTCATGTAGGAGAGGCGATGCATGGAAACTTTAGGACATTGCAGCCTTCCTTTGATAGTTTTAGAGTTCTATCTAGATGGTCTGAAGGGAGACCCTTGAATCAAGAATCATCGCTGAAAGCATGGTTCCTAAAATCTTTAATACACATTAAAGCGTCAAGTAAGAATCCATAATCGACACTAGGTCGTCAAATTATTGAGGGTAAAGCTCGCTGGAGTTCATCGTTTATAATCCAAGGAGAATTCAGTTACACCCGCCATTATTGGGGATGGTTGGAAATTGTTGTTGCTCGCAATGAGCCGACAGTTAAGAAGGCTCGTCTGTTTGATGCTGTGATGGCTTCCTTATACACCTATGGCCGCAACACCGATATAATTCGAGCCTTTTGTGAGGCATGGTGTCCTTCAACAAATACTCTTCATACTCAATCTGGAGAATTTTCAATCTTCTTATGGGACATGTGGAGATTATGGGGCCTTTCCATTGAAGGGAAGTTCTACGATGAAGTTATTCCTTGTTGCAAGGAGTTATTAGCGTCATCTAACCAAAATTATGAAGGCCTCCTGAAAAGTTGTGAGTATCTTTTTGCAGCTTATTATCATATCACCTCTCAGAACCGTGATGATTTCCAGATTTCTATTAGTTCATGGATTTCTTTTTGGTTTAAGAGAGATATGAAGTATGAGAAGCCTCCTGCTCAAAAAGTAAATAAAGTTAGTCGTCCTCGTTCGACTCATAATCCAAATGGAGTTCCTATCAAGTGTTTTGACTAGTCTGAGAGAGAACTCGAGTTCTTTAGTGAGCTGGGTGTAGAAGATGAATTGATAGAAAATACCTACTTGGTTTCTTTTCTTTCTTGTTGGTTATGTGTATTTGTGTTTCCCAAAAAGCAAATTTCTCTTTGTCCAGAGGTCTTCAAAGTTGCGAGCCTTATGGCAGAAGATTATGCTTTTAGTCTTGCTATTCTAGTTTTGCCTAATATCTATCATGGATTGAGCCAGATTTATAAAGTGTCTCCTTCGACAGGACGTTCAAAGGCTTGTTTTCCAGTGCATTATGTTTACGCTTGGCTTGCTTATTATTTTAACACGCATTATGCAGTTTTAGAAAAAGTTAGGGGCCTAATGATGGTTGAGTTTTCCGGCGAGGGTGGAGCTAAATACTTTGATGATTTTAAGGCTCGTGCACATATTCATAAAGGTAAATATGTATCGTGGTATGCACATCTCCCTCCCAGTAATGAAGGCATGGTTCTGACAGATGATGACAAACTATCATTTTGGCATTTCTCATTCTTTATAAGCATTCAATCATGCTTCTTATCTTCACGATGTGGTTCTTCGATGGTCATTGAATCTTAGAACCCTTTTCGATTTAGCCGACAATTTGGGGTTTACCTAGACGTGCCAAACGACCTAAGTGAAGAAGTTCTTGAATTCAACTTAGATAATGTATTGCGCCTTTGGATGATATGTGTTCGAGCAAAAAAATTGTCTCAAGTTTATCTCCCTGTACACACGATGAAGCCACACATCCAAATTACCCAATGCTATCGGAGTTGGTGGTTGGAAAAAAATGGAAATTATCTTGAAGAAGGCATGCATAGAAAAGTTGGTGGCTAATGTTATTCCTCTTTCTCCCAAACCGAAATTTCCTAAAAAGGTAGGTGATGACAACCGAGGCAAAAGGATTCGCATGTGTGAACCTGGTGAATTTCGTTATAGGGATAATGATGGTAGTCAGAGCAGTAGCGACGATCATTATTGGAAAACACATACAAAGTCCAATCAACCATCAGTATGTGAAGATGGTTTTTTTTATGGACTTCCCAGAGCATCACAGTTTCCTAAACTCCCTGCACCACTGGTAAGTGTTTTCATTATAATATTTTACTATTATTATTATCATTATTACATACTTTAATTTTTTGTTTGTAGTCACCTTTAAATGATCCCCTTATAGAAGCCAAGGGGCATCATAGTCCTCCTGTTTTTGTGAGTCCAGACGTTTTTTATTTTGTAGTTGTGCATGTGGGCAATTTCAAAGCGCTGATGGATAAAGTTGTGACTCAATCTTGTCATCATGTAACTGATGAAATTTCTGGAAAAATGACGTCAAAAACCCATGCAGCTGCGTCTGAGATCTCTAATTATTGTGCTGACAATGTGATTTCCAACTATAGGAAACAAGCTGCCCTTGCCATGTGGGAGAGCATACAACAGAAGATCATACACACTTCCTCCGACAAGATACCTCGTCTTGAACAAGAGACGGTCAAAATATTTCATACAATTTTTGAGACTTGTGCACCCGACTTGGATCCTCTTAAAGAAATTGTAAGTGCGTATTTCAAGAACGTAGAGGAGTATAACCAGCTGCAGTCGTCATTTTCTTCTCAAATAAGTTCGGAGAGTAAGAATCGCCAATTGGAAGAGACTAAGTTTGGCTTGTGGAAGATACTATACACTGAAAGTGACCTACTCACAGCGAAGGGTATACTTCAGCAACAACATTTGGAAACATTGCGAGAATAAGAAGAATTGGAAGCTAGGCTTGAAGCTGTGAAAACTAAGTGAGGTTAGATTTCCAAGTTAATTGTCGAGAAGGAGGACCTTTTAAAACAACATCAACTCGAGGCTTCCAAACTATGAGGAACTATAAGTAGTATTGAAGATGCCCCTGTTCTTACTGATGTTGATGCTAAAACTCTAAGGATACTTCGTGGAATGTTGGAAGATGCACAAGAAGAGTTGAAGAACTACAAGTGGATACTGTGATCAGACTTCATTTTTTTGTTTTGATATCTTATAACTGTCCAAAAGGGAGTTATTTAGGCCTTATTTCTATAATGATTTGTGTGTCATTTGTGTTAAATAGGGTTGCTTTTAGATGAATATTATGTGTTTTAACCCATTTAGAAGAATGGATGCTTTGGAAGTTATTTTGTGCAGAAAACAATGCTGAGCAACTTGAGGGAGAAAAATCTATGATCCAACAAAGCAGGGAGCAAAACTGCCACGTGAGCCGCACGTGATTCATTTAGTGAGATGACGTTAGCTGAATTAATCTCGGATCTAGGAAGGTTGGAGAGCCCTCTACGTGTAAGGTTTGACCTAATTAGGGTTGACTCCACTCTATAAAAGGAAGTCAAAGACATTCCAAATTCGAGAAAGGAAAGTCTTAATCCATTCGTGAGGGCTCACTTTCCATCTCTGGAAGCCGAATAAAGGAGGAACAATTGGAGACCTCAAGAAGACCATTAGCTACAGATCTCTTCAAGGGAATTAATCTTTTCTTGTAATTTTTCTTGTAGTTATGGATGCACATACTCAGATTTTAGCTTGGGGTAGAACTAGTGGTGAGGGAGTTTTATGCCAATATGGATGAATCCTCTTCTTCATCGTTTGTTCGGGGACACTTTGTCCCTTTTGACTCCCAAACCATCAACTGTTTCTATAGATCGACTACCCGACATTGAGAGGGACAGATACAACACATACCTTCTTGGCCATTTAGCCGTTAATGAGGTCATCTAGACGGTATGTAGGCCAGGGGCTGAGTGGGTTTTGCACGGAGGAGAGGTTGTGAGATTTAAGACCACCGACTTGTTTGTAGATTACAGGACTTGGCACACTTTTCTATGTCCCAAGTTGATGCCTGTGGCGCATCTCAGCGACGTTACGAAGAGTCGCGCCCTCCTCTTATTCACCATCGCCACAGACCGCTCAGTGAATGTCGGTCAAGTCATTCATGAGCCCATGCGCCAAATTCGTCGGCCTAGTACGACACTGGGGCTCGAGCATCCATCATTGATCACTGCCTTTTACCGAGTCGCTGGTGTCGTATAGGACGCTCAGGAGGAGTTGGTCCACCCCGGAGCGATTATCGACAGGAACTTCATCCATCGATACCGTGGGCCTGGACCACCGGGTGCACCGGCCGCTCTTCCCATTCTTAAGCGACCAGAGCAGCCCGCGCAACCCGAGTATCAGGAGGAGGAGGAGGTTCCACCTCCCACAGTCGAGAAGTAGTTGTAGCAGCTGCGTATGGAGTTCCAGAGTCACTGGCTTGATTTCCAGAGTCACCAACGTGATTGCCAGAGAGAGCGGCACAGGGATTAACGTCACTTCCTCTAAACCACGAGCATGTATGCACATTCTTATCAGTGTCAGGTGGCTTCTCGTTCGAGTCAGCCTTTGCCGCCACCTTTACCATCGTACGAGTCACCTGAGGACGAGGACGAGTGATGCCCTGTTGCCCCTACATACACGGTTGTTTCTTTCCCCCTCATTCTTATTTTTCATTGTATTTTTTTTCATTTTGGTATGTATTTCTTATTTATTTTTACATTGAGGACAATGTAATTTTTAAGTTTGGGGGTTGATAACTGCCCAAAAGGTAGTTATTTAGGCCTCATTTATATAGGATTTGTGTGTCCTTTGTGCTTAATAGGGTTGGTTTTAGATAGATATTACATGTTTTAACCCATTTGGTAGAATGAAAGTTTTGGAAATCATTTTGTGGAGATTAATGCTGCTGGGCGACTGGAGGGAGCAAATTCTGTGCTGCAGCAAAACTGGGAATAGAACTGCCACATCACAGCTCGTTAGCCAACTTCATGAACCGACTTCTGTTGAGTTGTTTTCGGGATAAAGGAGCAAGGAGAGCCTTCATTTTTCAACCTATAAAGAAAGTTGAAGGTGTTCATATAACACATGCGGAAGCAATTGAAGATCGGAAGCACTTAAGACATTCAATTTTGCTCCTAAAGCATGCATGTTCTATAAAAGACAGAATATAGAGTTGAGAGAACACCAACCTTTGTAGCTCACTTATGTGGAACTCCTTGTGGTGTTTGCCTCTCCTATGCTCCTTGGACAACCTCTAGAGTCTTTCCTACTATTCTCTTGGACCTAGAAAGACTTGTGGGAGTCTATAGAAGAAAGATAGAAGGGAATGCTTGATGGTACAAGCTTTTGGAAGGAGATGAAATGAGAGAGAATTTGAGGGAGAAAATTTGCAGCATAACACTAAATGAAAGCTTGCTCTCTTGAATCTAATTCAAGCCCCTTTTATAGACCTCTCCCATGCAAAGACAAGCTTCATGACACTTAGCCACATGGTCAAGATGCAACTCAAAGTGGATTCTAGGTGTCTACTTTACAACACATGCATCTAATGCATGTTTGTGTTGTTTTCCACTATGTATCATTATGCAAGAGTGGAAAAACCACTAAATCCACTATGAATTGAATCCTAATTGTGAATTTTCAGCTTTCAATTCATTTCAAATTCAATTCAAAATTGAAATTGATTTCTTGGCAATTAATTGGGACATTTCCAAGTAATTTTGATATGATTGATCCAATCAATCTTTATCACCTAATGCCATGAATTATATATGATTCCTAATACATATATATGGTATTTAAAACACTTTTAAATACCTCATCTCTCAATTCCTAATTTAATTCATAATTAAATCATTGTGTCGAACACGTTTTACAATAAAACCCTATTTCCCGTTTTTGAACGATTCAAAGTTTCCTATCAAAATATTCTAGGCTTTAATCCGATATGAGCTAGTAGGGGGACCTAATGGACCTATAGATCATGGGCTCCAACGATTCGAAGCTAGCCGACTAATCTCATTATCTAAACTAGCAAACATTCGTTAACTACCGGGACACTCCACTATAGCCCGACAGTTGCACTCCCCTCACTATAGATATATTTCTGTCCACTTGATTTAACCATGTTTAGTAAGTCGTTCCTTCACAGGTTGTTCGTAGCTATAGCTAGGTCAAATAACCGTTTCACCCCTATAGTACTTCTTGTTCCTTAAGTTCCACTAATCCTCTAATGAACAATCGGTTTGTGGTCCAACCATCAAAACTAAGTCCCTCTCGATTCAACAAGAGGGTGGGGCCCCTTGTTCAAGTCCCGGAGTTAGTACTTAAGAGAACAACCTCTCTGCTATCCTTGAAAAGGGTAGGAGTGAATTCCGTCGTGCGAAACTATGTCCCCAGCTATCTATTCGATCTTATCCCCAAAATGGTAGGCTTGTTGAGTCGGCGATGCTGGCCACTCTCACCCATGCAGATCAAAGGATAATCTCGTATAAACAGGAGTTCATAGCTCGCTCATGATTAAGAACGAGTTACCTAGGTCATCTATGTGAAATAGTCAGTTTCTACGGTAAACGGCGTTATAAAGAGAAAGTGACTTATTTCGTGGTCCTATCTTATGCAAACTCATTGCATAGGACGCCCCCACTCGCATGTCACCACATGAACGATTTAGGATCTCATCGTTTGTACTTAATACAAAGTGGGCCGCGTCCATAGTGTCTCCAGGATAAGGCACCCAACCGTATCCTTATACTATAGACTATTTTGACTATAAACTTGAACTTGATCCTACGATATGTCCCTACATATAGTTCGAGTATTCATTTTATAGCCAAGGATCTTAGTTTATTGGATTTAGGTTAATCATTCGCAATTTATATATTCAATAACATCTTTTACTGAATAACCTCAATAACGTCTTTATTGGAAATAGAATATGTTTAATGATTTACAAACTACGAGTTTATAGGACATTAAACCCAACAAACTCCCACTTGGACTAGAAACTCTAGTGGGGTACATGAAGTTAGGTGTGAGAGAAGTATAAAAACAATAAACTAGGGCATCATACATACCCTTATATTTCTCCCACTTGCCATAGTCTAACAAAGCTCGTAATCCTAGATTAACTAGGTGACCCTAAAAAACTTTAGCCGTGAGGGGTTTTGTAAACGGGTCAGCCATGTTGTGCTTCGAAGCAATCTACGTGACGATCACATCTCCTCGTTGCACGATCTCCCTGATGAGATGGTATTTGCGCTCAATATGCTTTCCTCGCTTGTGACTTCGAGGTTCCTTAGAGTTTGCAACTGCACCACTGTTATCACAATAGAGGGTGACAGGCAGTTGCATATTCGGAACAATTTCCAACTCTGTTAGGAATTTTCTTAGCCATACTGCCTCTTTTGCTGCTTCACAGGCGGCTACGTACTCTGCTTCCATGGTGGAGTCAGCAATGCAACCTTGCTTAATACTCCTCCATACTATTGCTCCTCCATTTAGAGTAAACACAGATCCCGATGTTGATTTTCTTGAATCTATATCGGTCTGAAAATCTTAGTCAGTGTATCCTGTAAGGATCAGATCCTTAGCTTCATACACGAGCGTATAATCCCTAGTTCTCCTTAGATACTTAAGGATGTTTTTAACGGCAGTCCAATGCGCATGTCCAGGATTAGACTGATATCTGCTGACTATTCCTACGACATAGCATATGTCGGGTCTGGTACACAACATTGCATACATCAAACTACCAACTGCTGATGCATAGGGAATACGTCTCATTTCCTCAACTTCTTGAGGTGTCTTAGGACTTTGTTCCTTAGACAAGTGAACCCCGTGCCTAAAAGGTAATAACCCTTTCTTGGAGTTCTGCATCGAATATCGTGTCAACATTTTGTTGATATATGATGCTTGAGATAATGCTAGCGTTTTGTTCTTTCTATTTCTAATGATTTGAATGCCCAGAACAAATTGAGCCTCACCCAAATCTTTCATTTGGAATTGAGTTGCTAGCCATTGTTTTACGTCAGTTAGGAATCCTACATTATTTCCAATAAGTAGGATATCATCTACGTATAGAACTAGAAAAGCTACAGTGGATTTGACGATCTTCTTGTAAACACAAGGTTCATCAACATTTTGCTCAAAGCCATACGTTTTGATCGCAGTGTCAAAACGTATATTCCAGGATCTTGATGCTTGTTTTAATCCATAAATGGATCGTTTAAGTTTGCAAACCTTTTGCTCATCACCCTGGACTATGAATCCCTCTGGTTGAGCCATATAGATAGTCTCTTCAAGATTGCCGTTCAAAAAGGCTGTCTTGACATCCATTTGCCATATTTCATAATCATAATATGTGGCAATGGATAAGAGTATTCTAATCGACTTAAGCATGGCAACAGGGGAAAAAGTTTCTTCAAAATCGATTCCTTCCCGCTTGGTAAAACCCTTTGCCACAAGTCGAGCCTTAAAGGTTTGAACCTTACCGGCTTGGTCTCGTTTTCTCTTGTAGATCCATTTACAACCAATAGGTTTTACCCCATCTGGCTGCTCTACAAGATCCCAGACCGAATTGAAGTACATTGACTCCATTTCAAGATCCATGGCTTTGATCCACTGGTCCTTATCAACATCATTCATTGCCTGATTAAAGGACAATGGATCCTCTACACCATCATCAGATATGATGGTTTGAGTTTCTGTTAAACCCATGTAGCGGTCGGGTTTTATTATTACCCTCCCACTACGTCGAGGCTCTCTCACTATTTGAGATGGATGTGTTTGATCAACAACTTTTGATGGACCAGCTTGATCTACAACTTTTGTATATTCTTTTGTAGTTTTTCTTGAAATCTCATCTAATACTAGCTTACTGCGAGGTCGATGATCTTTTATGTGATCTTCCTCAAGGAACGTAGCGTTTGTCGATACAATCACTTTATTATCCCGAGGATCGTAAAATAGACCACCTTTCGTTTCTTTAGGATATCCTACAAATAGACATAGTTTTGAACGTCGTTCCAACTTCTTTGGGTTTTGCACCAACACGTGTGCCAGGCATCCCCAAATTCAGAAGTGACGTAAACTACCTTTACGCCCTCTCCATAGCTCATAAGGTGTTTTAGAAACACTTTTAGAGGGAACCATGTTCAAAATGTATACGGCAGTTTCAACTGCATATCCCCAGAACGAATCAGGCACTTGAGCATAGCTCATCATTGATCGAACCATGTCTAACAGAGTTCGGTTTCTCCTCTCTGATACACCATTTTGTTGTGGTGTGGCAGGGGCTGAGAGTTGAGACGTAATTCCATGTTCTATCAAATAGTCTTGGAATTGTAAGTCCATATATTCTCCACCTCGATCTGATCGTAGTGTTTTAATCGTTTTACCTAATTGGTTCTCAACCTCAGTCTTGTACTCTTTGAACCTTTCAAGGACTTCAGACTTATGATGCATTAAGTAAAGATAGCCATACCTTGAATAATCATCAATAAAGCTGACGAAATATTCATACCCTCCTCGTGCTTTGACATTCATAGGACCACAGAGATCCGAATGCACGAGTTCCAAAGGTTCTTTGGCCCTATAACCTTTTTCTGAAAAAGGTCGTTTGGTCATTTTTCCCTCGAGGCAGGACTCACATGGTGGTAACGAGTCATCTTCTAACTGGTTTAGTAGTCCACTCTTTACCAATCTTTCAATCCTATTGCGATTTATGTGGCCTAATCTCAAGTGCCAAAGATAGGTATTAGGAGAAACTTTTCGCCTTTTGTTTTGAGTTTCCGCTACTTTAAACATTTCCGTATTAAAAATAGCTTTAACTTGAATTGGCCTTAACACGTATAAGTTGATTTCAAGTTTTGCAGAACATGTATGCATACCTCTTTTGTTAACAAACACTTTATTAATATCAAAAGATACTTGGTATTCATGTTCAATCAAACAAGAGATAGAAATTAAGTTCCTTTTTATATCGGGAACGTACAAGACATTTTCTAGTAACAAAAATCTATCTCCAAAAGACAACTTGAGAGTTCCTGAAGCTCTGGCTGTGACGACCTCTCGAGTTCCAACTTTGAGAGTTACTTCGCCGTCTTCCAGCATATGCCAGGAACTAATTTCCTGTAAAGAAGAGCATACATGGTTAGTCGCTCCTGAATCTAATATCCAGGCAGAGCTATCTTGCTCAACTAAACATGTTTCGATAACGAGCAAATCATATTTACCTTGTTTTTCTTTTTCCGCCTTCTTTTCCGCAAGGTACTTGGGACAGTTGCGTTTCCAATGTCCGTCTACATTACAATGGAAACACTTTCCTTTTTCTGCAGCTTTTGCCTTGCCTCCCAATGGAGCTTTTCCTTTCCCTTTAACCTTCTTTTTCTGTTGGGTTTAATGTCCTATAAACTCGTAGTTTGTAAATCATTAAACATATTCTATTTTCAATAAAGACGTTATTGATATTATTCAGTAAAAGATGTTATTGAATATATACATTGCGAATGATTAACCTAAATCCAATAAACTAAGATCCTTGACTATAAAATGAATACTCGAACTATATGTAGGGACATATCGTAGGATCAAGTTCAAGTTTATAGTCAAAATAGTCTATAGTATAAGGATACGGTTGGGTGCCTTATCCTGGTGACACTATGGACGCGGCCCACTTTGTATTAAGTACAAACGATGAGATCCTAAGTCGTTCATGTGGAGACATGCGAGTGGGGGCGTCCTATGCAATGAGTTTGCATAAGACAGGACCACGAAATAAGTCACTTTCTCTTTATAACGCCGTTTACCGAAGAAACTGACTATTTCTCATAGATGACCTAGGTAACTCGTTCTTAATCATGAGCGAGCTATGAACTCCTGTTTATACGAGATTATCCTTTGATCTGCATGGGTGAGAGTGGCCAGCATCGCCGACTCAACAAGCCTACCATTTTGGGGATAAGATCGAATAGATAGCTGGGGACATAGTTTCGCAAGACGGAATTCACTCCTACCCTTTTCAGGGATAGCAGAGAGGTTGTTCTCTTAAGTACTAACTCCAGGACTTGAACAAGGGGCCCCACCCTCTCGTTGGATCGAGAGGGACTTAGGTTTGATGGTTGGACCACAAACCGATTGTTCATTAGAGGATTAGTGGAACTTACGGAAAGAGAAGTACTATAGGGGTAAAACGGTTATTTGACCTAGCTATAGCTACGAACAACCTGTGAAGGAACGACTTACTGAACATGGTTAAATCAAGTGGACGGAAATATATCTATAGTGAGGGGAGTGCAACTATCGGGCTATAGTCGAGTGTCCCGGTAGTTAACGAATGTTGGCTAGCTTGAATAATGAGATTAGTCGGTTAGTCTCGAATCGTTGGAGCCCATGATCTATAGGTCCATTAGGTCCCCCTACTAGCTCATATCGGAATATAGCCTAGAACAAATTGATAGGATTCTTTGAATTGTTCAAAGTCGGGAAAAAGGGTATTATCGTAAAATTGTGTTTGACACAATAATTTAATTATAAATTAAATTAGAAAATGAGAGATAAAGTATTTAAAAGGGTTTTAAATACTATATACATGAATTAAGATTCATATATATAAGATGCACAATATTAAGGTGATTAACTTGCTTAATCATTTATAATCAATTGGGCAAGGTTCAAATATGATCTTATATATTAATGTCACATTTAGAATTGATATTAATATCATAAATGAACATTTGAAATCTGATTATGAATCATGGTAAGTGGAAAATGATGTAATTCCACTCTTGCATGAAGATTCAAAGTGGAATTACACCACAAACATGCATACTTGCATGTAATGTTGTTTGAACACCTAGCTTCCACTTTCACCCTTAAGACCACCATGTGTCTTGCATCTTGAGGCTTCTTCTTGCATGGATTCTCTCTATAACTAGAAGAAGAATCAGATTGGAGAGGAGGATTGCATTTTACCTTAATGTTATGCTGCTGAATTTCTTCCTCAATCACTCTCTCATCTCATATCTCCATAGAGCTTGAACCTTCAAGCATTCCCTTCCCATTCCCTATCACTATAGACTCCCACAAGTCGTTCTCGGCCCGGAGAATAGTAGGGAAGACTCTAAAGGTTGTCCAAGAGAAGTTGGAGAAGGAAAACACCACAAGGAGTACCTCATTTGTGAGCTACAAAGGTTGGTTTTCTCTAAACTCTCTTTTCTGTCTTTTATAGAACATGCATGCTTTAGGAGCAAAATTAAATGTCTTAAGTGCTTTCGATCTTCAATTGCTTCCGCATGTGTAAACTGGGTTAACCTTCTTTATGCATTTTGAATGTATGTTTTAATTAAATGGATGTATGTGCATTATGAGCATGCCATATATTTTAAAATCCCACCATAGGAAAGCATGTTCATGCATTTTTAATTTTAATAAGTGTTATTAATAGTTTAAATGCATGAGGGAAATTTCATGTTTAAATTGATATAAATGTTGTATTGATTTAGGGAGATTCATGCTTGAATGGTTAATTAAAATTGATTAATTGATATAAAAGTTATATTAATCAAAAGATAAAATTAACCTAGCATGAAGCATGAAATTTCCTTAGATTTTTGTTTATAAGAGTTATATTCAAAAGGCAAGTTTGTTATAGTTTAGATTTATAATTGTTATAAATCACATAGAAATTTAAAATCTATAACAAAGAAAAAGGTGCATGCTCACTTAGGGTTAATTTGATCCAACTCTCGATCGATTTCAATTAGATTCAAATAGGTCGATAAGCTTGTAAAACATAGGTTATAAGAGAACTCACCCGACGAGATGCTGTCTAAGGCTGGAGGTATTTAAGTTGACGGTTTACGGAACACCTCCTACCTGGGCATCGAATTGGTTCTTGAGTTAAAGTTAACCCAGTTTTATGAGCATGCACGTCAGTGGTGTGAGGTTTTAATCGTTATCACCTAGACATCGTAAGATTAAATGAACTTAGACTTAGGGTTATTCAATTAGCCGGAATTTGCCTAAGTATAAGTATACCCAAAACCGTTTAAAATACTTAGTGGGAGGGGAGAGATATATCAAATCCATTTCCCTTTCATATTCTCCCTTTTGTTCACAAGGTGAGATTTATGCTTGGCCTCGTGTTGATTATACCTCAACTGCTCCATTCGGAAGGTGTTTGCATAAATCAATAACAAGGTGAATGGAGAAAGTATTTATAGTAAGTGAGTGAAGGAAGTGTGTCAACACATCCTGCGGTCTCCTCCGTTAGGTTGCACCGTGAGATTTCCATGTTGCGCCTGCTTGTATGCCCTGGAGCTACTATCCATTCGGAGGGTTGTAACATGGAGATCGGAACAACGCAAACTCCAGAGATGGATAGGATTACTTAGGACCATTTCCAACATTAGCTTTTCCATTCGGTAGCATTGTTGGGGCCGTTCTCTGTAATCTTAAAACGGCGGGTCACACTTACAAGGGTTACTAAGTGTTAGTAAATTCCTGACCAAACGTAACGATAACTAAACAACTATAGGAATAAGAGTTATTCTGGGATTAGTATTTAGTCAAGAACGTCTTGGTTTTGTGAAGGAGTAATTGACTGCCCCTCGGTAGCGGTTGCTCTAACTCACTAAAGTATCGTTGCAAAATAATAATCCTGGGTACATTATTACTTTTGCTAAAACCTGATTGGATTCTGTCTAAAAATGGTTAATAAGCAATTTCTAATAGTTTTGTTTAATTTTTCAGCATGTCTAGCTCACTAGTACAATTACTCGCTTCGGATAAGCTTAACGGAGATAATTATGGAACATGGAAGTCTAATCTGAATACAATACTAGTAATCGAGGATCTTAGATTTGTCCTTACCGAAGAGTGTCCACCTAACCCTGGCTCGTCAACAAACCGAATTGTTCGGGAAACATATGAGAAATGGACTCGAGCAAATGATAAAGCAAGAGTCTATATTTTAGCAAGCATTTCGGATGTCTTGTCTAAAAAGCACGAGAGGATGGTCACCGCAAGGGAGATCATGACTTCGTTGCAAGGTATGTTTGGACAACCGTCCTCGCAAATCAGGCACGAAGCTCTCAAGAATGTTTACAATTCCCGAATGAAGGAAGGTGCTTCAGTTAGGGAACATGTTTTGAACATGATGGTTCAGTTTAACATTGCTGAAGTAAACGGTGCTACCATCGACGAGGGTAGTCAAGTAAGTTTCATAATTGAGTCTCTTCCGAAGAGCTTCATTCAGTTCAGGACAAACGCTGTCATGAACAAAATAGACTTTAACTTGACCACTTTGCTAAACGAGCTTTAGACTTACCAAAGTCTTACTAAGAGAGGACATGAAGGGGAGGCAAATGTTGCCACAACCAAGAGGTTCCAAAAGGGATCTTCCTCAGGAACAAAGTCTGCACCTTCCACTTCAAAGAATAAGAGTATTCAGATGAAGAAAAAGAAGGTAAAAGGGAAAGGAAAAGCTCCAATGGGAGGCAAGGCAAAAGCTGCAGAAAAAGGAAAGTGTTTCCATTGTAATGTAGACGGACATTGGAAACGCAACTGTCCCAAGTACCTTGCGGAAAAGAAGGTTGGAAAAGAAAAACAAGGTAAATATGATTTGCTCATTATCGAAACATGTTTAGTTGAGCAAGATAGCTCTGCCTGGATATTAGATTCAGGAGCGACTAACCATGTATGCTCTTCTTTACAGGAAATTAGTTCCTGGCATATGCTGGAAGACGGCGAAGTAACTCTCAAAGTTGGAACTGGAGAGGTCGTCTCAGCTAGAGCTTCTGGAACTCTCAAGTTGTCTTTTGGAGATAGATTTTTACTACTTGAAAATGTCTTGTACGTTCCCAATATAAAAAGGAACTTAATTTCTATCTCTTGTTTAATTGAACATGAATACCAAGTATCTTTTGTTATTAATAAAGTGTTTGTTAACAAAAGAGGTATGCATATATGTTCTGCAAAACTTGAAAGCAACTTATACGTGTTAAGGCCAATTCAAGTTAAAGCTATTTTTAATACGGAAATGTTTAAAGTAGCGGAAACTCAAAACAAAAGGCGAAAAGTTTCTCCTAATACCTATCTTTGGCACTTGAGATTAGGCCACATAAATCGCAATAGGATTGAAAGATTGGTAAAGAGTGGACTACTAAACCAGTTAGAAGATGACTCGTTACCACCATGTGAGTCCTGCCTCGAGGGAAAAATGACCAAACGACCTTTTTCAGAAAAAGGTTATAGGGCCAAAGAACCTTTGGAACTCGTGCATTCGGATCTCTGTGGTCCTATGAATGTCAAAGCACGAGGAGGGTATGAATATTTCGTCAGCTTTATTGATGATTATTCAAGGTATGGCTATCTTTACTTAATGCATCATAAGTCTGAAGTCCTTGAAAGGTTCAAAGAGTACAAGACTGAGGTTGAGAACCAATTAGGTAAAACGATTAAAACACTACGATCAGATCGAGGTGGAGAATATATGGACTTACAATTCCAAGACTATTTGATAGAACATGGAATTACGTCTCAACTCTCAGCCCCTGCTACACCACAACAAAATGGTGTATCAGAGAGGAGAAACCGAACTCTGTTAGACATGGTTCGATCAATGATGAGCTATGCTCAGTTGCCTGATTCGTTCTGGGGATATGCAGTTGAGACTGCCGTATACATTTTGAACATGGTTCCCTCTAAGAGTGTTTCTGAAACACCCTATGAGCTATGGAAAGGGCGTAAAGGTAGTTTACGTCACTTCAGAATTTGGGGATGCCCGGCACACGTGTTGGTGCAAAACCCAAAGAAATTGGAACGACGTTCAAAACTGTGCCTGTTTGTAGGATATCCTAAAGAAACGAAAGGTGGTCTATTTTACGACCCTCAGGATAACAAAGTGATTGTATCGACAAACACTACTTTTCTTGAGGAAGATCACATAAAAGATCATCGACCTCGCAGTAAACTAGTATTAGATGAGATTTCAAGAAAAACTACAAAAGAATCTACAAAAGTTGTAGATCAAGCTGGTTCATCAAAAGTTGTTGATCAAACACATCCATCTCAAATAGTGAGAGAGCCTCGACGTAGTGGGAGGGTTATAATACAACCCGACCGCTACATGGGTTTAACAGAAACTCAAAACATCATATCTAATGATGGTGTAGAGGATCCATTGACCTTTAATCAGGCAATGAATGATGTTGATAAGGACCAGTGGATCAAAGCCATGGATCTCGAAATGGAGTCAATGTACTTCAATTCGGTCTGGGAACTTGTAGAACAACCGGATGGGGTAAAACCTATTGGTTGCAAATGGATCTACAAGAGAAAACGAGACCAAGCCGGTAAGGTTCAAACCTTTAAAGCTCGACTCGTGGCAAAGGGTTTTACCCAGCGGGAAGAAGTTGATTATGAAGAAACTTTTTCCCCTGTTGCCATGCTTAAGTCGATTAGAATACTCTTATCCATTGCCACATACTATGATTATGAAATATGGCAAATGGATGTCAAGACAGCCTTTTTGAACGGCAATCTTGAAGAGACTATCTATATGGCTCAACCAGAGGGATTTATAGTCCAGGGTGATGAGCAAAAGGTTTGCAAACTTAAACGATCCATTTATGGATTAAAACAAGCATCAAGATCCTGGAATATACGTTTTGACGCTGCGATCAAAACGTATGGCTTTGAGCAGAATGTTGACGAACCTTGTGTTTACAAGAAAATCGTCAAAAACACTGTAGCTTTTCTAGTTCTATACGTAGATGATATCCTACTTATTGGAAATAATGTAGGATTCCTGACTGACGTAAAACAATGGCTAGCGACTCAATTCCAAATGAAAGATTTGGGTGAGGCTCAATTTGTTCTGGGCATTCAAATCATTAGAAATAGAAAGAACAAAACGCTAGCACTGTCTCAAGCATCATATATCGACAAAATGTTGATACGATATTCGATGCAGAACTCCAAGAAAGGGTTATTACCTTTTAGGCACGGGGTTCATCTGTCAAAGGAACAAAGTCCTAAGACACCTCAAGAAGTTGAGGAAATGAGACGTATTCCCTATGCATCAGCAGTTGGTAGTTTGATGTATGCAATGTTGTGTACCAGACCCGACATATGCTATGCCGTAGGAATTGTCAGCAGATATCAGTCCAATCCTGGACATGCGCATTGGACTGCCGTTAAAAACATCCTTAAGTATCTAAGGAGAACTAGGGATTATACGCTCGTGTATGGAGCTAAGGATCTGATCATTACAGGATACACTGACTCAGATTTTCAGACCGATATAGATTCAAGAAAATCAAAATCGGGATCTGTGTTTACTCTAAATGGAGGAGCAATAGTATGGAGGAGTATTAAGCAAGGTTGCATTGCTGACTCTACCATGGAAGCAGAGTACGTAGCCGCCTGCGAAGCAGCAAAAGAGGCAGTATGGCTAAGAAAATTCCTAATAGAGTTGGAAATTGTTCCAAATATGCAACTGCCTATCACCCTCTATTGTGATAACAGTGGAGCAGTTGCAAACTCTAAGGAACCTCGAAGTCACAAGCGAGGAAAGCATATTGAGCGCAAATACCATCTCATCAGGGAGATCGTGCAACGAGGAGATGTGATCGTCACGCAGATTGCTTCGGAGCACAACATAGCTGATCCGTTTACAAAACCCCTCACGGCTAAAGTATTTGAGGGTCACCTAGTTACTCTAGGTTTACGAGCTTTGTTAGACTAGGGCAAGTGGGAGAAATGTAAGGGTATGGATGATGCCCTAGTTTATTGTCATTATACTTCTCTCACACCTAACTTCATATACCCCACTAGAGTTTCTAGTCCAAGTGGGAGTTTGTTGGGTTTAATGTCCTATAAACTCGTAGTTTGTAAATCATTAAACATATTCTATTTTCAATAAAGACGTTATTGAGATTATTCAGTAAAAGATGTTATTGAATATATACATTGCGAATGATTAACCTAAATCCAATAAACTAAGATCCTTGACTATAAAATGAATACTCGAACTATATGTAGGGACATATCGTAGGATCAAGTTCAAGTTTATAGTCAAAATAGTCTATAGTATAAGGATACGGTTGGGTGCCTTATCCTGGTGACACTATGGACGCGGCCCACTTTGTATTAAGTACAAACGATGAGATCCTAAGTCGTTCATGTGGAGACATGCGAGTGGGGGCGTCCTATGCAATGAGTTTGCATAAGACAGGACCACGAAATAAGTCACTTTCTCTTTATAACGCCGTTTACCGAAGAAACTGACTATTTCTCATAGATGACCTAGGTAACTCGTTCTTAATCATGAGCGAGCTATGAACTCCTGTTTATACGAGATTATCCTTTGATCTGCATGGGTGAGAGTGGCCAGCATCGCCGACTCAACAAGCCTACCATTTTGGGGATAAGATCGAATAGATAGCTGGGGACATAGTTTCGCAAGACGGAATTCACTCCTACCCTTTTCAGGGATAGCAGAGAGGTTGTTCTCTTAAGTACTAACTCCAGGACTTGAACAAGGGGCCCCACCCTCTCGTTGGATCGAGAGGGACTTAGGTTTGATGGTTGGACCACAAACCGATTGTTCATTAGAGGATTAGTGGAACTTACGGAACAAGAAGTACTATAGGGGTAAAACGGTTATTTGACCTAGCTATAGCTACGAACAACCTGTGAAGGAACGACTTACTGAACATGGTTAAATCAAGTGGACGGAAATATATCTATAGTGAGGGGAGTGCAACTATCGGGCTATAGTCGAGTGTCCCGGTAGTTAACGAATGTTGGCTAGCTTGAATAATGAGATTAGTCGGTTAGTCTCGAATCGTTGGAGCCCATGATCTATAGGTCCATTAGGTCCCCCTACTAGCTCATATCGGAATATAGCCTAGAACAAATTGATAGGATTCTTTGAATTGTTCAAAGTCGGGAAAAAGGGTATTATCGTAAAATTGTGTTTGACACAATAATTTAATTATAAATTAAATTAGAAAATGAGAGATAAAGTATTTAAAAGGGTTTTAAATACTATATACATGAATTAAGATTCATATATATAAGATGCACAATATTAAGGTGATTAACTTGCTTAATCATTTATAATCAATTGGGCAAGGTTCAAATATGATCTTATATATTAATGTCACATTTAGAATTGATATTAATATCATAAATGAACATTTGAAATCTGATTATGAATCATGGTAAGTGGAAAATGATGTAATTCCACTCTTGCATGAAGATTCAAAGTGGAATTACACCACAAACATGCATACTTGCATGTAATGTTGTTTGAACACCTAGCTTCCACTTTCACCCTTAAGACCACCATGTGTCTTGCATCTTGAGGCTTCTTCTTGCATGGATTCTCTCTATAAGTAGAAGAAGAATCATATTGGAGAGGAGGATTGCATTTTACCTTAATGTTATGCTGCTGAATTTCTTCCTCAATCACTCTCCCATCTCATATCTCCATAGAGCTTGAACCTTCAAGCATTCCCTTCCCATTCCCTATCACTATAGACTCCCACAAGTCGTTCTCGGCCCGGAGAATAGTAGGGAAGACTCTAAAGGTTGTCCAAGAGAAGTTGGAGAAGGAAAACACCACAAGGAGTACCTCATTTGTGAGCTACAAAGGTTGGTTTTCTCTAAACTCTCTTTTCTGTCTTTTATAGAACATGCATGCTTTAGGAGCAAAATTAAATGTCTTAAGTGCTTTCGATCTTCAATTGCTTCCGCATGTGTAATATGTACACCTTCATTTTCTTCATTTGAATACTCTTATTCTTTGAAGTGGAAGGTCCAGACTTGGTTCTTGAGGATGATCCCTTTTGGAACCTCTTGGTTGTGGCAACATTTGCCTCCCCTTCATGTCCTCTTTTAGTGAGACTTTGGTAGGTCTGAAGCTCGTTTAGCAAAGTGGTCAAGTTAAAGTCTATTTTGTTCATGACAGCGTTTGTCCTGAACTGAATGAAGCTCTTAGGAAGAGACTCCATTATGAAACTTACTTGACTACCCTCGTCAATTGTAGCACCGTTTACTTCAGCGATGTTAAACTGAACCATCATGTTCAAAACATGTTCCCTAACAGAAGCACCTTCCTTCATTCGGGAATTGTAAACATTCTTGAGAGCTTCGTGCCGGATTTGTGAGGACGGTTGTCCAAACATACCCTGTAACGAAGTCATGATCTCCCTTGCGGTGACCATCCTCTCGTGCTTTTTCGACAAGACATCCGAAATGCTTGCTAAGATATAGACTCTTGCTTTACCATTTGCTCGAGTCCATTTCTCGTATGTTTCCCGAACAATTCGGTTTGTTGACGAGCCAGGGTTAGGTGGACACTCTTCGGTAAGGACAAATCTAAGATCCTCGATTACTAGTATTGTGTTCAGATTAGACTTCCAAGTTCCATAGTTATCCCCGTTAAGCTTATCCGAAGCGAGTAATTGTACTAGTGAGCTAGACATGCTGAAAAATTAAACAAAGCTATTAGAAATTGCTTATTAACCATTTTTAGACAAAATCCAATCAAGTTTTAGCAAAAGTAATAATGTACCCAGGATTATTATTTTGCAATGACACTTTAGTGAGTTAGAGCAACCGCTACCGAGGGGCAGTCAATTACTTCTTCACTAAACCAAGACGTTCTTGACTAAATACTAATCCCAGAATAACTCTTATTCCTATAGTGGTTTAGTTATCGTTACATTTGGTCAGGAATATACTAACACTTAGTAATCCTTGTAAGTGTGACCCACCGTTTTAAGATTACAGAGAACGGCCCCAACAATGCTACCGAATGGAAAAGCTAATGTTGGAAATGGTCCTAAGTAATCCTATCCATTTCTGGAGTTTGTGTTGTTCTGATCTCCATGTTACAACCCTCCGAATGGTTAGTAGCTCCAGGGCATACAAGCAGGCGTAACATGGAAATCTCACGGTGCAACCTAACAGAGGAGACCGCAGGATGTGTTGACACACTTCCTTCACTCACTTACTATAAATACTTTCTCCATTCACCTTGTTATTGATTTATGCAAACACCTTCCGAATGGAGCAGTTGAGGTATAATCAACACGAGGCCAAGCATAAATCTCACCTTGTGAACAAAAGGGAGAACGTGAAAGGGAAATGGATTTGATATATCTCTCCCCTCCCACTAAGTATTTTAAACGATTTTGGGTATACTTATACTTAGGCGAATTCCGACTAATTGAACAACCCTAAGTCTAAGTTCTTTTAATCCTACGATGTCTAGGTGATAACGATTAAAACCTCACATCGCACACGTGCATGCTCATAAAACTAGGTTAACTTTAACTCAAGAACCGACTCGATGCCCAGGTAGGAGGTGTTCCGTAAACCGTCAACTTAAATACCTCCAGCCTTAGACAGCATCTCGTCGGGTGAGTTCTCTTGTAACCTATGTTTTATAAGCTTATCGACCTATTTGAATCTAATTGAAATAGATCGAGAGTTGGATAAAATTAACCCTAAGTGAGCATGCACCTTTTTCTTTGTTATAGATTTTAGATTTCTATGTGATTTATAACAATTATAAATCTAAACTATAACAAACTTGCCTTTTGAATATAACTCTTATAAACAAAATTCTAAGGAAATTTCATGCTTCATGCTAGGTTAATTTTATCTTTTGATTAATATAACTTTTATATCAATTAATCAATTTTAATTAACCATTCAAGCATGAATCTCCCTAAATCAATACAACATTTATATCAATTTAAACATAAAATTTCCCTCATGCATTTGAACTATTAATAACACTTATTAAAAAATGCATGAACATGCTTTCCTATGGTGGGATTTTAAACTATATGGCATGCTCATAATGCACATACATTTAATCCAATTAAACTATACATTCTCAATGCATAAGAGAAATTAAATCAAGCTAAAATGGAATGGTTTGGCAATTTAAAACAAACAATCAACTAATTATTACAATAATAATCAATAAAAATGCTTGTGATGATCCCGAGCTTTACGAACCGACCCGAACCAACCCTCCATGGAGTTAACCGGCCTTCAAATATGTGTAAAAAAAAAAACTGCAGCAGACCGAACCGGACCCGAAAAGAAGAAGGAAAAAAAACTGCTGCTGCTGGAATTTTACTTTTCTGCTGCGTCTTCTCCGGTTTTTCTTCGATTTTACAGCCTATATGGACTCTAATGACTCTATAAAAATTACAGACTATAGTACACACATTAACGCTCTTACATATCCGAGCAATTACAATTTCATGAAGATTTGAATGCTCAAAAAATTGCCAAACCAGAACACTTCCATTTTAGCACACAGAAAATTCAATTTCAAAATGGTACCCACCAAAGCAAAATTAAAACGAATTAAGTGCTCTAATCATGCTCTGATACCAATTGAAGGTGTTCATATAACACATGCGGAAGCAATTGAAGATCGGAAGCACTTAAGACATTCAATTTTGCTCCTAAAGCATGCATGTTCTATAAAAGACAGAATATAGAGTTGAGAGAACACCAACCTTTGTAGCTCACTTATGTGGAACTCCTTGTGGTGTTTGCCTCTCCTATGCTCCTTGGACAACCTCTAGAGTCTTTTCTACTATTCTCTTGGACCTAGAAAGACTTGTGGGAGTCTATAGAAGAAAGATAGAAGGGAATGCTTGATGGTACAAGCTTTTGGAAGGAGATGAAATGAGAGAGAATTTGAGGGAGAAAATTTGCAGCATAACACTAAATGAAAGCTTGCTCTCTTGAATCTAATTCAAGCCCCTTTTATAGACCTCTCCCATGCAAAGACAAGCTTCATGACACTTAGCCACATGGTCAAGATGCAACTCAAAGTGGATTCTAGGTGTCTACTTTACAACACATGCATCTAATGCATGTTTGTGTTGTTTTCCACTATGTATCATTATGCAAGAGTGGAAAAACCACTAAATCCACTATGAATTGAATCCTAATTGTGAATTTTCAGCTTTCAATTCATTTCAAATTCAATTCAAAATTGAAATTGATTTCTTGGCAATTAATTGGGACATTTCCAAGTAATTTTGATATGATTGATCCAATCAATCTTTATCACCTAATACCATGAATTATATATGATTCCTAATACATATATATGGTATTTAAAACACTTTTAAATACCTCATCTCTCAATTCCTAATTTAATTCATAATTAAATCATTGTGTCGAACACGTTTTACAATAAAACCCTATTTCCCGTTTTTGAACGATTCAAAGTTTCCTATCAAAATATTCTAGGCTTTAATCCGATATGAGCTAGTAGGGGGACCTAATGGACCTATAGATCATTGGCTCCAACGATTCGAAGCTAGCCGACTAATCTCATTATCTAAACTAGCAAACATTCGTTAACTACCGGGACACTCCACTATAGCCCGACAGTTGCACTCCCCTCACTATAGATATATTTCTGTCCACTTGATTTAACCATGTTTAGTAAGTCGTTCCTTCACAGGTTGTTCGTAGCTATAGCTAGGTCAAATAACCGTTTCACCCCTATAGTACTTCTTGTTCCTTAAGTTCCACTAATCCTCTAATGAACAATCGGTTTGTGGTCCAACCATCAAAACTAAGTCCCTCTCGATTCAACAAGAGGGTGGGGCCCCTTGTTCAAGTCCCGGAGTTAGTACTTAAGAGAACAACCTCTCTGCTATCCTTGAAAAGGGTAGGAGTGAATTCCGTCGTGCGAAACTATGTCCCCAGCTATCTATTCGATCTTATCCCCAAAATGGTAGGCTTGTTGAGTCGGCGATGCTGGCCACTCTCACCCATGCAGATCAAAGGATAATCTCGTATAAACAGGAGTTCATAGCTCGCTCATGATTAAGAACGAGTTACCTAGGTCATCTATGTGAAATAGTCAGTTTCTACGGTAAACGGCGTTATAAAGAGAAAGTGACTTATTTCGTGGTCCTGTCTTATGCAAACTCATTGCATAGGACGCCCCCACTCGCATGTCACCACATGAACGATTTAGGATCTCATCGTTTGTACTTAATACAAAGTGGGCCGCGTCCATAGTGTCTCCAGGATAAGGCACCCAACCGTATCCTTATACTATAGACTATTTTGACTATAAACTTGAACTTGATCCTACGATATGTCCCTACATATAGTTCGAGTATTCATTTTATAGCCAAGGATCTTAGTTTATTGGATTTAGGTTAATCATTCGCAATTTATATATTCAATAACATCTTTTACTGAATAACCTCAATAACGTCTTTATTGGAAATAGAATATGTTTAATGATTTACAAACTACGAGTTTATAGGACATTAAACCCAACAAACTCCCACTTGGACTAGAAACTCTAGTGGGGTACATGAAGTTAGGTGTGAGAGAAGTATAAAAACAATAAACTAGGGCATCATACATACCCTTATATTTCTCCCACTTGCCCTAGTCTAACAAAGCTCGTAATCCTAGATTAACTAGGTGACCCTAAAAAACTTTAGCCGTGAGGGGTTTTGTAAAAGGGTCAGCCATGTTGTGCTTCGAAGCAATCTGCGTGACGATCACATCTCCTCGTTGCACGATCTCCCTGATGAGATGGTATTTGCGCTCAATATGCTTTCCTCGCTTGTGACTTCGAGGTTCCTTAGAGTTTGCAACTGCACCACTGTTATCACAATAGAGGGTGACAGGCAGTTGCATATTCGGAACAATTTCCAACTCTGTTAGGAATTTTCTTAGCCATACTGCCTCTTTTGCTGCTTCACAGGCGGCTACGTACTCTGCTTCCTTGGTGGAGTCAGCAATGCAACCTTGCTTAATACTCCTCCATACTATTGCTCCTCCATTTAGAGTAAACACAGATCCCGATGTTGATTTTCTTGAATCTATATCGGTCTGGAAATCTTAGTCAGTGTATCCTGTAAGGATCAGATCCTTAGCTTCATACACGAGCGTATAATCCCTAGTTCTCCTTAGATACTTAAGGATGTTTTTAACGGCAGTCCAATGCGCATGTCCAGGATTAGACTGATATCTGCTGACTATTCCTACGACATAGCATATGTCGGGTCTGGTACACAACATTGCATACATCAAACTACCAACTGCTGATGCATAGGGAATACGTCTCATTTCCTCAACTTCTTGAGGTGTCTTAGGACTTTGTTCCTTAGACAAGTGAACCCCGTGCCTAAAAGGTAATAACCCTTTCTTGGAGTTCTGCATCGAATATCGTGTCAACATTTTGTTGATATATGATGCTTGAGATAATGCTAGCGTTTTGTTCTTTCTATTTCTAATGATTTGAATGCCCAGAACAAATTGAGCCTCACCCAAATCTTTCATTTGGAATTGAGTTGCTAGCCATTGTTTTAAGTCAGTTAGGAATCCTACATTATTTCCAATAAGTAGGATATCATCTACGTATAGAACTAGAAAAGCTACAGTGGATTTGACGATCTTCTTATAAACACAAGGTTCATCAACATTTTGCTCAAAGCCATATGTTTTGATCGCAGTGTCAAAACGTATATTCCAGGATCTTGATGCTTGTTTTAATCCATAAATGGATCGTTTAAGTTTGCAAACCTTTTGCTCATCACCCTGGACTATGAATCCCTCTGGTTGAGCCATATAGATAGTCTCTTCAAGATTGTCGTTCAAAAAGGCTGTCTTGACATCCATTTGCCATATTTCATAATCATAATATGTGGCAATGGATAAGAGTATTCTAATCGACTTAAGCATGGCAACAGGGGAAAAAGTTTCTTCAAAATCGATTCCTTCCCGCTTGGTAAAACCCTTTGCCACAAGTCGAGCCTTAAAGGTTTGAACCTTACCGGCTTGGTCTCGTTTTCTCTTGTAGATCCATTTACAACCAATAGGTTTTACCCCATCTGGCTGCTCTACAAGATCCCAGACCGAATTGAAGTACATTGACTCCATTTCAAGATCCATGGCTTTGATCCACTGGTCCTTATCAACATCATTCATTGCCTGATTAAAGGACAATGGATCCTCTACACCATCATCAGATATGATGGTTTGAGTTTCTGTTAAACCCATGTAGCGGTCGGGTTGTATTATAACCCTCCCACTACGTCGAGGCTCTCTCACTATTTGAGATGGATGTGTTTGATCAACAACTTTTGATGGACCAGCTTGATCTACAATTTTTGTATATTCTTTTGTAGTTTTTCTTGAAATCTCATCTAATACTAGCTTACTGCGAGGTCGATGATCTTTTATGTGATCTTCCTCAAGGAACGTAGCGTTTGTCGATACAATCACTTTATTATCCCGAGGATCGTAAAATAGACCACCTTTCGTTTCTTTAGGATATCCTACAAATAGACATAGTTTTGAACGTCGTTCCAACTTCTTTGGGTTTTGCACCAACACGTGTGCCAGGCATCCCCAAATTCAGAAGTGACGTAAACTACCTTTACGCCCTCTCCATAGCTCATAAGGTGTTTTAGAAACACTTTTAGAGGGAACCATGTTCAAAATGTATACGGCAGTTTCAACTGCATATCCCCAGAACGAATCAGGCACTTGAGCATAGCTCATCATTGATCGAACCATGTCTAACAGAGTTCGGTTTCTCCTCTCTGATACACCATTTTGTTGTGGTGTGGCAGGGGCTGAGAGTTGAGACGTAATTCCATGTTCTATCAAATAGTCTTGGAATTGTAAGTCCATATATTCTCCACCTCGATCTGATCGTAGTGTTTTAATCGATTTACCTAATTGGTTCTCAACCTCGGTCTTGTACTCCTTGAACTTTTCAAGGGCTTCAGACTTATGATGCATTAGGTAAAGGTAGTCATACCTTGAATAATCATCAATGAAGCTGACGAAATATTTGTACCCTCCTCGTGCTTTGACATTCATAGGACCACAGAGATCTGAATGCACGAGTTCTAAGGGTTCTTTGGCCCTATAACCTTTTTCCGAAAAAGGTCGTTTGGTCATTTTTCCCTCGAGGCAGGACTCACATGGTGGTAACGAGTCATCTTCTAACTGATTTAGTAGTCCACTCTTTACCAATCTTTCAATCCTATTGCGATTTATGTGGCCTAATCTCAAGTGCCAAAGATAGGTATTCGGAGAAACTTTTCGCCTTTTGTTCTGAGTTTCCGCTACTTTAAACATTTATGTATTAAAAATAGCTTTAACTTGAATTTGCCTTAACACGTATAAGTTGATTTCAAGTTTTGCAGAACATATATGCATACCTCTTTTGTTAACAAACACTTTATTAATATCAAAAGATACTTGGTATTCATGTTCAATCAAACAAGAGATAGAAATTAAGTTCCTTTTTATATCGGGAACGTACAAGACATTTTCTAGTAACAAAAATCTATCTCCAAAAGACAACTTGAGAGTTCCTGAAGCTCTGGCTGTGACGACCTCTCGAGTTCCAACTTTGAGAGTTACTTCGCCGTCTTCCAGCATATGCCAGGAACTAATTTCCTGTAAAGAAGAGCATACATGGTTAGTCGCTCCTGAATCTAATATCCAGGCAGAGCTATCTTGCTCAACTAAACATGTTTCGATAACGAGCAAATCATATTTACCTTGTTTTTCTTTTTCAGCCTTCTTTTCCGCAAGGTACTTGGGACAGTTGCGTTTCCAATGTCCGTCTACATTACAATGGAAACACTTTCCTTTTTCTGCAGCTTTTGCCTTGCCTCCCAATGGAGCTTTTCCTTTCCCTTTAACCTTCTTTTTCTGTTGGGTTTAATGTCCTATAAACTCGTAGTTTGTAAATCATTAAACATATTCTATTTTCAATAAAGACGTTATTGATATTATTCAGTAAAAGATGTTATTGAATATATACATTGCGAATGATTAACCTAAATCCAATAAACTAAGATCCTTGACTATAAAATGAATACTCGAACTATATGTAGGGACATATCGTAGGATCAAGTTCAAGTTTATAGTCAAAATAGTCTATAGTATAAGGATACGGTTGGGTGCCTTATCCTGGTGACACTATGGACGCGGCCCACTTTGTATTAAGTACAAACGATGAGATCCTAAGTCGTTCATGTGGAGACATGCGAGTGGGGGCGTCCTATGCAATGAGTTTGCATAAGACAGGACCACGAAATAAGTCACTTTCTCTTTATAACGCCGTTTACTGAAGAAACTGACTATTTCTCATAGATGACCTAGGTAACTCGTTCTTAATCATGAGCGAGCTATGAACTCCTGTTTATACGAGATTATCCTTTGATCTGCATGGGTGAGAGTGGCCAGCATCGCCGACTCAACAAGCCTACCATTTTGGGGATAAGATCGAATAGATAGCTGGGGACATAGTTTCGCAAGACGGAATTCACTCCTACCCTTTTCAGGGATAGCAGAGAGGTTGTTCTCTTAAGTACTAACTCCAGGACTTGAACAAGGGGCCCCACCCTCTCGTTGGATCGAGAGGGACTTAGGTTTGATGGTTGGACCACAAACCGATTGTTCATTAGAGGATTAGTGGAACTTAAGGAACAAGAAGTACTATAGGGGTAAAACGGTTATTTGACCTAGCTATAGCTACGAACAACCTGTGAAGGAACGACTTACTGAACATGGTTAAATCAAGTGGACGGAAATATATCTATAGTGAGGGGAGTGCAACTATCGGGCTATAGTCGAGTGTCCCGGTAGTTAACGAATGTTGGCTAGCTTGAATAATGAGATTAGTCGGTTAGTCTCGAATCGTTGGAGCCCATGATCTATAGGTCCATTAGGTCCCCCTACTAGCTCATATCGGAATATAGCCTAGAACAAATTGATAGGATTCTTTGAATTGTTCAAAGTCGGGAAAAAGGGTATTATCGTAAAATTGTGTTTGACACAATAATTTAATTATAAATTAAATTAGAAAATGAGAGATAAAGTATTTAAAAGGGTTTTAAATACTATATACATGAATTAAGATTCATATATATAAGATGCACAATATTAAGGTGATTAACTTGCTTAATCATTTATAATCAATTGGGCAAGGTTCAAATATGATCTTATATATTAATGTCACATTTAGAATTGATATTAATATCATAAATGAACATTTGAAATCTGATTATGAATCATGGTAAGTGGAAAATGATGTAATTCCACTCTTGCATGAAGATTCAAAGTGGAATTACACCACAAACATGCATACTTGCATGTAATGTTGTTTGAACACCTAGCTTCCACTTTCACCCTTAAGACCACCATGTGTCTTGCATCTTGAGGCTTCTTCTTGCATGGATTCTCTCTATAACTAGAAGAAGAATCAGATTGGAGAGGAGGATTGCATTTTACCTTAATGTTATGCTGCTGAATTTCTTCCTCAATCACTCTCTCATCTCATATCTCCATAGAGCTTGAACCTTCAAGCATTCCCTTCCCATTCCCTATCACTATAGACTCCCACAAGTCGTTCTCGGCCTGGAGAATAGTAGGGAAGACTCTAAAGGTTGTCCAAGAGAAGTTGGAGAAGGAAAACACCACAAGGAGTACCTCATTTGTGAGCTACAAAGGTTGGTTTTCTCTAAACTCTCTTTTCTGTCTTTTATAGAACATGCATGCTTTAGGAGCAAAATTAAATGTCTTAAGTGCTTTCGATCTTCAATTGCTTCCGCATGTGTAAACTGGGTTAACCTTCTTTATGCATTTTGAATGTATGTTTTAATTAAATGGATGTATGTGCATTATGAGCATGCCATATATTTTAAAATCCCACCATAGGAAAGCATGTTCATGCATTTTTAATTTTAATAAGTGTTATTAATAGTTTAAATGCATGAGGGAAATTTCATGTTTAAATTGATATAAATGTTGTATTGATTTAGGGAGATTCATGCTTGAATGGTTAATTAAAATTGATTAATTGATATAAAAGTTATATTAATCAAAAGATAAAATTAACCTAGCATGAAGCATGAAATTTCCTTAGATTTTTGTTTATAAGAGTTATATTCAAAAGGCAAGTTTGTTATAGTTTAGATTTATAATTGTTATAAATCACATAGAAATTTAAAATCTATAACAAAGAAAAAGGTGCATGCTCACTTAGGGTTAATTTGATCCAACTCTCGATCGATTTCAATTAGATTCAAATAGGTCGATAAGCTTGTAAAACATAGGTTATAAGAGAACTCACCCGACGAGATGCTGTCTAAGGCTGGAGGTATTTAAGTTGACGGTTTACGGAACACCTCCTACCTGGGCATCGAATTGGTTCTTGAGTTAAAGTTAACCCAGTTTTATGAGCATGCACGTCAGTGGTGTGAGGTTTTAATCGTTATCACCTAGACATCGTAAGATTAAATGAACTTAGACTTAGGGTTATTCAATTAGCCGGAATTCGCCTAAGTATAAGTATACCCAAAACCGTTTAAAATACTTAGTGGGAGGGGAGAGATATATCAAATCCATTTCCCTTTCATGTTCTCCCTTTTGTTCACAAGGTGAGATTTATGCTTGGCCTCGTGTTGATTATACCTCAACTGCTCCATTCGGAAGGTGTTTGCATAAATCAATAACAAGGTGAATGGAGAAAGTATTTATAGTAAGTGAGTGAAGGAAGTGTGTCAACACATCCTGCGGTCTCCTCCGTTAGGTCGCACCATGAGATTTCCATGTTGCGCCTTCTTGTATGCCCTGGAGCTACTATCCATTCGGAGGGTTGTAACATGGAGATCGGAACAACGCAAACTCCAGAGATGGATAGGATTACTTAGGACCATTTCCAACATTAGCTTTTCCATTCGGTAGCATTGTTGGGGCCGTTCTCTGTAATCTTAAAACGGCGGGTCACACTTACAAGGGTTACTAAGTGTTAGTAAATTCCTGACCAAACGTAACGATAACTAAACAACTATAGGAATAAGAGTTATTCTGGGATTAGTATTTAGTCAAGAACGTCTTGGTTTTGTGAAGGAGTAATTGACTGCCCCTCGGTAGCGGTTGCTCTAACTCACTAAAGTATCGTTGCAAAATAATAATCCTGGGTACATTATTACTTTTGCTAAAACCTGATTGGATTCTGTCTAAAAATGGTTAATAAGCAATTTCTAATAGTTTTGTTTAATTTTTCAGCATGTCTAGCTCACTAGTACAATTACTCGCTTCGGATAAGCTTAACGGAGATAATTATGGAACTTGGAAGTCTAATCTGAATACAATACTAGTAATCGAGGATCTTAGATTTGTCCTTACCGAAGAGTGTCCACCTAACCCTGGCTCGTCAACAAACCGAATTGTTCGGGAAACATATGAGAAATGGACTCGAGCAAATGATAAAGCAAGAGTCTATATTTTAGCAAGCATTTCGGATGTCTTGTCTAAAAAGCACGAGAGGATGGTCACCGCAAGGGAGATCATGACTTCGTTGCAAGGTATGTTTGGACAACCGTCCTCGCAAATCAGGCACGAAGCTCTCAAGAATGTTTACAATTCCCGAATGAAGGAAGGTGCTTCAGTTAGGGAACATGTTTTGAACATGATGGTTCAGTTTAACATTGCTGAAGTAAACGGTGCTACCATCGACGAGGGTAGTCAAGTAAGTTTCATAATGGAGTCTCTTCCGAAGAGCTTCATTCAGTTCAGGACAAACGCTGTCATGAACAAAATAGACTTTAACTTGACCACTTTGCTAAACGAGCTTCAGACTTACCAAAGTCTTACTAAGAGAGGACATGAAGGGGAGGCAAATGTTGCCACAACCAAGAGGTTCCAAAAGGGATCTTCCTCAGGAACAAAGTCTGCACCTTCCACTTCAAAGAATAAGAGTATTCAGATGAAGAAAAAGAAGGTAAAAGGGAAAGGAAAAGCTCCAATGGGAGGCAAGGCAAAAGCTGCAGAAAAAGGAAAGTGTTTCCATTGTAATGTAGACGGACATTGGAAACGCAACTGTCCCAAGTACCTTGCGGAAAAGAAGGCTGGAAAAGAAAAACAAGGTAAATATGATTTGCTCATTATCGAAACATGTTTAGTTGAGCAAGATAGCTCTGCCTGGATATTAGATTCAGGAGCGACTAACCATGTATGCTCTTCTTTACAGGAAATTAGTTCCTGGCATATGCTGGAAGACGGCGAAGTAACTCTCAAAGTTGGAACTGGAGAGGTCGTCTCAGCTAGAGCTTCTGGAACTCTCAAGTTGTCTTTTGGAGATAGATTTTTACTACTTGAAAATGTCTTGTACGTTCCCAATATAAAAAGGAACTTAATTTCTATCTCTTGTTTAATTGAACATGAATACCAAGTATCTTTTGTTATTAATAAAGTGTTTGTTAACAAAAGAGGTATGCATATATGTTCTGCAAAACTTGAAAGCAACTTATACGTGTTAAGGCCAATTCAAGTTAAAGCTATTTTTAATACGGAAATGTTTAAAGTAGCGGAAACTCAAAACAAAAGGCGAAAAGTTTCTCCTAATACCTATCTTTGGCACTTGAGATTAGGCCACATAAATCGCAATAGGATTGAAAGATTGGTAAAGAGTGGACTACTAAACCAGTTAGAAGATGACTCGTTACCACCATGTGAGTCCTGCCTCGAGGGAAAAATGACCAAACGACCTTTTTCAGAAAAAGGTTATAGGGCCAAAGAACCTTTGGAACTCGTGCATTCGGATCTCTGTGGTCCTATAAATGTCAAAGCACGAGGAGGGTATGAATATTTCGTCACCTTTATTGATGATTATTCAAGGTATGGCTATCTTTACTTAATGCATCATAAGTCTGAAGTCCTTGAAAGGTTCAAAGAGTACAAGACTGAGGTTGAGAACCAATTAGGTAAAACGATTAAAACACTACGATCAGATCGAGGTGGAGAATATATGGACTTACAATTCCAAGACTATTTGATAGAACATGGAATTACGTCTCAACTCTCAACCCCTGCTACACCACAACAAAATGGTGTATCAGAGAGGAGAAACCGAACTCTGTTAGACATGGTTCGATCAATGATGAGCTATGCTCAAGTGCCTGATTCGTTCTGGGGATATGCAGTTGAGACTGCCGTATACATTTTGAACATGGTTCCCTCTAAGAGTGTTTCTGAAACACCCTATGAGCTATGGAAAGGGCGTAAAGGTAGTTTACGTCACTTCAGAATTTGGGGATGCCCGGCACACGTGTTGGTGCAAAACCCAAAGAAATTGGAACGACGTTCAAAACTGTGCCTGTTTGTAGGATATCCTAAAGAAACGAAAGGTGGTCTATTTTACGACCCTCAGGATAACAAAGTGATTGTATCGACAAACACTACTTTTCTTGAGGAAGATCACATAAAAGATCATCGACCTCGCAGTAAACTAGTATTAGATGAGATTTCAAGAAAAACTACAAAAGAATCTACAAAAGTTGTAGATCAAGCTGGTTCATCAAAAGTTGTTGATCAAACACATCCATCTCAAATAGTGAGAGAGCCTCGACGTAGTGGGAGGGTTATAATACAACCCGACCGCTACATGGGTTTAACAGAAACTCAAAACATCATATCTAATGATGGTGTAGAGGATCCATTGACCTTTAATCAGGCAATGAATGATGTTGATAAGGACCAGTGGATCAAAGCCATGGATCTCGAAATGGAGTCAATGTACTTCAATTCGGTCTGGGAACTTGTAGAACAACCGGATGGGGTAAAACCTATTGGTTGCAAATGGATCTACAAGAGAAAACGAGACCAAGCCGGTAAGGTTCAAACCTTTAAAGCTCGACTCGTGGCAAAGGGTTTTACCCAGCGGGAAGAAGTTGATTATGAAGAAACTTTTTCCCCTGTTGCCATGCTTAAGTCGATTAGAATACTCTTATCCATTGCCACATACTATGATTATGAAATATGGCAAATGGATGTCAAGACAGCCTTTTTGAACGGCAATCTTGAAGAGACTATCTATATGGCTCAACCAGAGGGATTTATAGTCCAGGGTGATGAGCAAAAGGTTTGCAAACTTAAACGATCCATTTATGGATTAAAACAAGCATCAAGATCCTGGAATATACGTTTTGACGCTGCGATCAAAACGTATGGCTTTGAGCAGAATGTTGACGAACCTTGTGTTTACAAGAAAATCGTCAAAAACACTGTAGCTTTTCTAGTTCTATACGTAGATGATATCCTACTTATTGGAAATAATGTAGGATTCCTGACTGACGTAAAACAATGGCTAGCGACTCAATTCCAAATGAAAGATTTGGGTGAGGCTCAATTTGTTCTGGGCATTCAAATCATTAGAAATAGAAAGAACAAAACGCTAGCACTGTCTCAAGCATCATATATCGACAAAATGTTGATACGATATTCGATGCAGAACTCCAAGAAAGGGTTATTACCTTTTAGGCACGGGGTTCATCTGTCAAAGGAACAAAGTCCTAAGACACCTCAAGAAGTTGAGGAAATGAGACGTATTCCCTATGCATCAGCAGTTGGTAGTTTGATGTATGCAATGTTGTGTACCAGACCCGACATATGCTATGCCGTAGGAATTGTCAGCAGATATCAGTCCAATCCTGGACATGCGCATTGGACTGCCGTTAAAAACATCCTTAAGTATCTAAGGAGAACTAGGGATTATACGCTCGTGTATGGAGCTAAGGATCTGATCATTACAGGATACACTGACTCAGATTTTCAGACCGATATAGATTCAAGAAAATCAAAATCGGGATCTGTGTTTACTCTAAATGGAGGAGCAATAGTATGGAGGAGTATTAAGCAAGGTTGCATTGCTGACTCTACCATGGAAGCAGAGTACGTAGCCGCCTGCGAAGCAGCAAAAGAGGCAGTATGGCTAAGAAAATTCCTAATAGAGTTGGAAATTGTTCCAAATATGCAACTGCCTATCACCCTCTATTGTGATAACAGTGGAGCAGTTGCAAACTCTAAGGAACCTCGAAGTCACAAGCGAGGAAAGCATATTGAGCGCAAATACCATCTCATCAGGGAGATCGTGCAACGAGGAGATGTGATCGTCACGCAGATTGCTTCGGAGCACAACATAGTTGATCCGTTTACAAAACCCCTCACGGCTAAAGTATTTGAGGGTCACCTAGTTACTCTAGGTTTACGAGCTTTGTTAGACTAGGGCAAGTGGGAGAAATGTAAGGGTATGGATGATGCCCTAGTTTATTGTCATTATACTTCTCTCACACCTAACTTCATATACCCCACTAGAGTTTCTAGTCCAAGTGGGAGTTTGTTGGGTTTAATGTCCTATAAACTCGTAGTTTGTAAATCATTAAACATATTCTATTTTCAATAAAGACGTTATTGATATTATTCAGTAAAAGATGTTATTGAATATATACATTGCGAATGATTAACCTAAATCCAATAAACTAAGATCCTTGACTATAAAATGAATACTCGAACTATATGTAGGGACATATCGTAGGATCAAGTTCAAGTTTATAGTCAAAATAGTCTATAGTATAAGGATACGGTTGGGTGCCTTATCCTGGTGACACTATGGACGCGGCCCACTTTGTATTAAGTACAAACGATGAGATCCTAAGTCGTTCATGTGGAGACATGCGAGTGGGGGCGTCCTATGCAATGAGTTTGCATAAGACAGGACCACGAAATAAGTCACTTTCTCTTTATAACGCCGTATACCGAAGAAACTGACTATTTCTCATAGATGACCTAGGTAACTCGTTCTTAATCATGAGCGAGCTATGAACTCCTGTTTATACGAGATTATCCTTTGATCTGCATGAGTGAGAGTGGCCAGCATCGTTGACTCAACAAGCCTACCATTTTGGGGATAAGATCGAATAGATAGCTGGGGACATAGTTTCGCAAGACGGAATTCACTCCTACCCTTTTCATGGATAGCAGAGAGGTTGTTCTCTTAAGTACTAACTCCAGGACTTGAACAAGGGGCCCCACCCTCTCGTTGGATCGAGAGGGACTTAGGTTTGATGGTTGGACCACAAACCGATTGTTCATTAGAGGATTAGTGGAACTTACGGAACAAGAAGTACTATAGGGGTAAAACGGTTATTTGACCTAGCTATAGCTACGAACAACCTGTGAAGGAACGACTTACTGAACATGGTTAAATCAAGTGGATGGAAATATATCTATAGTGAGGGGAGTGCAACTATCGGGCTATAGTGGAGTGTCCCGGTAGTTAACGAATGTTGGCTAGCTTGAATAATGAGATTAGTCGGTTAGTCTCGAATCGTTGGAGCCCATGATCTATAGGTCCATTAGGTCCCCCTACTAGCTCATATCGGAATATAGCCTAGAACAAATTGATAGGATTCTTTGAATTGTTCAAAGTCGGGAAAAAGGGTATTATCGTAAAATTGTGTTTGACACAATAATTTAATTATGAATTAAATTAGAAAATGAGAGATAAAGTATTTAAAAGGGTTTTAAATACTATATACATGAATTAAGATTCATATATATAAGATGCACAATATTAAGGTGATTAACTTGCTTACTCATTTATAATCAATTGGGCAAGGTTCAAATATGATCTTATATATTAATGTCACATTTAGAATTGATATTAATATCATAAATGAACATTTGAAATCTGATTATGAATCATGGTAAGTGGAAAATGATGTAATTCCACTCTTGCATGAAGATTCAAAGTGGAATTACACCACAAACATGCATACTTGCATGTAATGTTGTTTGAACACCTAGCTTCCACTTTCACCCTTAAGACCACCATGTGTCTTGCATCTTGAGGCTTCTTCTTGCATGGATTCTCTCTATAAGTAGAAGAAGAATCATATTGGAGAGGAGGATTGCATTTTACCTTAATGTTATGCTGCTGAATTTCTTCCTCAATCACTCTCCCATCTCATATCTCCATAGAGCTTGAACCTTCAAGCATTCCCTTCCCATTCCCTATCACTATAGACTCCCACAAGTCGTTCTCGGCCCGGAGAATAGTAGGGAAGACTCTAAAGGTTGTCCAAGAGAAGTTGGAGAAGGAAAACACCACAAGGAGTACCTCATTTGTGAGCTACAAAGGTTGGTTTTCTCTAAACTCTCTTTTCTGTCTTTTATAGAACATGCATTCTTTAGGAGCAAAATTAAATGTCTTAAGTGCTTTCGATCTTCAATTGCTTCCGCATGTGTAATATGTACACCTTCATTTTCTTCATTTGAATACTCTTATTCTTTGAAGTGGAAGGTCCAGACTTGGTTCTTGAGGATGATCCCTTTTGGAACCTCTTGGTTGTGGCAACATTTGCCTCCCCTTCATGTCCTCTTTTAGTGAGACTTTGGTAGGTCTGAAGCTCGTTTAGCAAAGTGGTCAAGTTAAAGTCTATTTTGTTCATGACAGCGTTTGTCCTGAACTGAATGAAGCTCTTAGGAAGAGACTCCATTATGAAACTTACTTGACTACCCTCGTCAATTGTAGCACCGTTTACTTCAGCGATGTTAAACTGAACCATCATGTTCAAAACATGTTCCCTAACAGAAGCACCTTCCTTCATTCGGGAATTGTAAACATTCTTGAGAGCTTCGTGCCGGATTTGTGAGGACGGTTGTCCAAACATACCCTGTAATGAAGTCATGATCTCCCTTGCGGTGACCATCCTCTCGTGCTTTTTCGACAAGACATCCGAAATGCTTGCTAAGATATAGACTCTTGCTTTATCATTTGCTCGAGTCCATTTCTCATATGTTTCCCGAACAATTCGGTTTGTTGACGAGCCAGGGTTAGGTGGACACTCTTCGGTAAGGACAAATCTAAGATCCTCGATTACTAGTATTGTGTTCAGATTAGACTTCCAAGTTCCATAGTTATCCCCGTTAAGCTTATCCGAAGCGAGTAATTGTACTAGTGAGCTAGACATGCTGAAAAATTAAACAAAGCTATTAGAAATTGCTTATTAACCATTTTTAGACAAAATCCAATCAAGTTTTAGCAAAAGTAATAATGTACCCAGGATTATTATTTTGCAACGACACTTTAGTGAGTTAGAGCAACCGCTACCGAGGGGCAGTCAATTACTTCTTCACTAAACCAAGACGTTCTTGACTAAATACTAATCCCAGAATAACTCTTATTCCTATAGTGGTTTAGTTATCGTTACATTTGGTCAGGAATATACTAACACTTAGTAATCCTTGTAAGTGTGACCCACCGTTTTAAGATTACAGAGAACGGCCCCAACAATGCTACCGAATGGAAAAGCTAATGTTGGAAATGGTCCTAAGTAATCCTATCCATTTCTGGAGTTTGTGTTGTTCTGATCTCCATGTTACAACCCTCCGAATGGTTAGTAGCTCCAGGGCATACAAGCAGGCGTAACATGGAAATCTCACGGTGCAACCTAACGGAGGAGACCGCAGGATGTGTTGACACACTTCCTTCACTCACTTACTATAAATACTTTCTCCATTCACCTTGTTATTGATTTATGCAAACACCTTCCGAATGGAGCAGTTGAGGTATAATCAACACGAGGCCAAGCATAAATCTCACCTTGTGAACAAAAGGGAGAACGTGAAAGGGAAATGGATTTGATATATCTCTCCCCTCCCACTAAGTATTTTAAACGATTTTGGGTATACTTATACTTAGGCGAATTCCGACTAATTGAACATCCCTAAGTCTAAGTTCTTTTAATCCTACGATGTCTAGGTGATAACGATTAAAACCTCACATCGCACACGTGCATGCTCATAAAACTAGGTTAACTTTAACTCAAGAACCGACTCGATGCCCAGGTAGGAGGTGTTCCGTAAACCGTCAACTTAAATACCTCCAGCCTTAGACAGCATCTCGTCGGGTGAGTTCTCTTGTAACCTATGTTTTATAAGCTTATCGACCTATTTGAATCTAATTGAAATAGATCGAGAGTTGGATCAAATTAACCCTAAGTGAGCATGCACCTTTTTCTTTGTTATAGATTTTAGATTTCTATGTGATTTATAACAATTATAAATCTAAACTATAACAAACTTGCCTTTTGAATATAACTCTTATAAACAAAATTCTAAGGAAATTTCATGCTTCATGCTAGGTTAATTTTATCTTTTGATTAATATAACTTTTATATCAATTAATCAATTTTAATTAACCATTCAAGCATGAATCTCCCTAAATCAATACAACATTTATATCAATTTAAACATAAAATTTCCCTCATGCATTTGAACTATTAATAACACTTATTAAAAAATGCATGAACATGCTTTCCTATGGTGGGATTTTAAACTATATGGCATGCTCATAATGCACATACATTTAATCCAATTAAACCATACATTCTCAATGCATAAGAGAAATTAAATCAAGCTAAAATGGAATGGTTTGGCAATTTAAAACAAACAATCAACTAATTATTACAATAATAATCAATAAAAATGCTTGTGATGATCCCGAGCTTTACGAACCGACCCGAACCAACCCTCCATGGAGTTAACCGGCCTTCAAATATGTGTAAAAAAAAAACTGCAGCAGACCGAACCGGACCCGAAAAGAAGAAGGAAAAAAAACTGCTGCTGCTGGAATTTTACTTTTCTGCTGCGTCTTCTCCGGTTTTTCTTCGATTTTACAGCCTATATGGACTCTAATGACTCTATAAAAATTACAGACTATAGTACACACATTAACGCTCTTACATATCCGAGCAATTACAATTTCATGAAGATTTGAATGCTCAAAAAATTGCCAAACCAGAACACTTCCATTTTAGCACACAGAAAATTCAATTTCAAAATGGTACCCACCAAAGCAAAATTAAAACGAATTAAGTGCTCTAATCATGCTCTGATACCAATTGAAGGTGTTCATATAACACATGCGGAAGCAATTGAAGATCGGAAGCACTTAAGACATTCAATTTTGCTCCTAAAGCATGCATGTTCTATAAAAGACAGAATATAGAGTTGAGAGAACACCAACCTTTGTAGCTCACTTATGTGGAACTCCTTGTGGTGTTTGCCTCTCCTATGCTCCTTGGACAACCTCTAGAGTCTTTTCTACTATTCTCTTGGACCTAGAAAGACTTGTGGGAGTCTATAGAAGAAAGATAGAAGGGAATGCTTGATGGTACAAGCTTTTGGAAGGAGATGAAATGAGAGAGAATTTGAGGGAGAAAATTTGCAGCATAACACTAAATGAAAGCTTGCTCTCTTGAATCTAATTCAAGCCCCTTTTATAGACCTCTCCCATGCAAAGACAAGCTTCATGACACTTAGCCACATGGTCAAGATGCAACTCAAAGTGGATTCTAGGTGTCTACTTTACAACACATGCATCTAATGCATGTTTGTGTTGTTTTCCACTATGTATCATTATGCAAGAGTGGAAAAACCACTAAATCCACTATGAATTGAATCCTAATTGTGAATTTTCAGCTTTCAATTCATTTCAAATTCAATTCAAAATTGAAATTGATTTCTTGGCAATTAATTGGGACATTTCCAAGTAATTTTGATATGATTGATCCAATCAATCTTTATCACCTAATACCATGAATTATATATGATTCCTAATACATATATATGGTATTTAAAACACTTTTAAATACCTCATCTCTCAATTCCTAATTTAATTCATAATTAAATCATTGTGTCGAACACGTTTTACAATAAAACCCTATTTCCCGTTTTTGAACGATTCAAAGTTTCCTATCAAAATATTCTAGGCTTTAATCCGATATGAGCTAGTAGGGGGACCTAATGGACCTATAGATCATGGGCTCCAACGATTCGAAGCTAGCCGACTAATCTCATTATCTAAACTAGCAAACATTCGTTAACTACCGGGACACTCCACTATAGCCCGACAGTTGCACTCCCCTCACTATAGATATATTTCTGTCCACTTGATTTAACCATGTTTAGTAAGTCGTTCCTTCACAGGTTGTTCGTAGCTATAGCTAGGTCAAATAACCGTTTCACCCCTATAGTACTTCTTGTTCCTTAAGTTCCACTAATCCTCTAATGAACAATCGGTTTGTGGTCCAACCATCAAAACTAAGTCCCTCTCGATTCAACAAGAGGGTGGGGCCCCTTGTTCAAGTCCCGGAGTTAGTACTTAAGAGAACAACCTCTCTGCTATCCTTGAAAAGGGTAGGAGTGAATTCCGTCGTGCGAAACTATGTCCCCAGCTATCTATTCGATCTTATCCCCAAAATGGTAGGCTTGTTGAGTCGGCGATGCTGGCCACTCTCACCCATGCAGATCAAAGGATAATCTCGTATAAACAGGAGTTCATAGCTCGCTCAGGATTAAGAACGAGTTACCTAGGTCATCTATGTGAAATAGTCAGTTTCTACGGTAAACGGCGTTATAAAGAGAAAGTGACTTATTTCGTGGTCCTGTCTTATGCAAATTCATTGCATAGGACGCCCCCACTCGCATGTCACCACATGAACGATTTAGGATCTCATCGTTTGTACTTAATACAAAGTGGGCCGCGTCCATAGTGTCTCCAGGATAAGGCACCCAACCGTATCCTTATACTATAGACTATTTTGACTATAAACTTGAACTTGATCCTACGATATGTCCCTACATATAGTTCGAGTATTCATTTTATAGCCAAGGATCTTAGTTTATTGGATTTAGGTTAATCATTCGCAATTTATATATTCAATAACATCTTTTACTGAATAACCTCAATAACGTCTTTATTGGAAATAGAATATGTTTAATGATTTACAAACTACGAGTTTATAGGACATTAAACCCAACAAAAGTAATATTAATTTTGTATATGAAAAGCCTTCAAATCACCCAAATATGCTTCAAATCACACTTTGAACACACAATTGATTTGGAATCACAATATAAGAACATGTAATAGGCTTAAAAACATATTTTCACACAAGCATCAAGTCAAAGTTTAACTACATAAAAAACCTTCAAATCATATAAATATGCTTGGAATAACACTTTGAACACACATGTAACAGAATTGGAATCATACTTTGAAAACTTCGGCATTGTTGGGATTGGTGTCCTAAAACTCGTAGATAGTGAATGTTAAACGAATTATATACTTATTCGATAAAGGTGTTATCGAGATTGATTCAGTAAAAGTCATTACTGAATAAAGTAATTGCACTTATAATAACCCAAATCCAATAAACTAAGATCCATGGCTATAGGATGAACACTTGAGCTTTATGTAGGGACATAAAAGTGGATCAAGCTTGAGTAATAGCCAAAACGATCTATAGTATAGGAATAGGGTTGGGTACCTTATTCTGGAGACACTATGAGACGCGACCCACTTTATAGATGGTATAGACGATGTGATCCTAAATCGTCCATGTAGAGACATGCGAGTGGGGACGTCCTATGCAATGAGTTTTCATAAGATCAGGACCGAGAAATAAGTCACTCTCGCTTTATAACACCATTTACTGACGAGACTGACTATTTCATGTGATGACCTAGGTAACTCGATCTTAATCCTGAGCTAACTATGAACTCCTGTTTATTCGGGCTTATCCTTAGATCTGCATAGGTGAGAGTGGCTCAGTATCGCCGACTCAATAAGCCTCCCATTTCAGGGATAGGAACGGGTAGATAGCTGGGGACATAGTCGTGCAAGAAGGAATTCACTCCTACCCGAATTAGGGATAGTAGAGAGTTTGTTCCTTAAGTGCTGACTCCGGGGCTTGAACAAAGGGATCCCGCCCTCTCATTGGCCTGAGAGGGACTCTGTTTATTGGTTGGACCATAAACCAATTGTTCATTAGAGGATCAGTGGGACTTAAGGAACTAGAAGTACTATAGGGGTAAAATGGCTTATTGACCTAGCTATAGCTACGAACAACCTGTGAAGGATCGACTTACTAATCATGGTTAAATCAAGTGGACTGAAATATATCTATAGTGAGGGGAGTGCAACTATCGGGCTATAGTGGAGTGTCCCGATAGTTAACGAATGTTGGCTAGCTTGGACAATGAGATTAGTCGGTTAGCCTCGAATCGTTGCAGCCCATGATCTATAGGTCCATTAGGTCCCCCAACTAGCTCATATCGGAATTAAGCCTAGAACAAAAGATAGGAAGCTTTGAATCGTTCAAAAATCGGGAAAAAAGGATATTATCGTAAATTGTATTTGACACAATAATTTAATTATGAATTAAATTAGAAAATGAGAGATGGAATATTTAAAAGTGTTTTGAATACCATATATATTTATTAGGAATCATATATGATTTATTGTACAAGATTAGAATGATTAATTGGATTAATCATAAGAAATCATTTTGTAATGCCTCAAAATCAATTACCTAATGTTAAATTCAATTTGGAATTGAAATGAACATTAAATTGCAAGCTTGAAATTAGATTTCAATTTGTATTTGGAGGATTTAGTTGGAAATCCACTTATGCATGAACATTCAAAGTGGAAAGACAACTCACTCATGCATTGTTGCATGTCTTGTGAGATGTACACCTAGAATCCACTTGAACTTGCAAATACACCATGTGTCTTGTGTCTTAAGGCTTGGCTTTGCATGGAGAATGTCTTTAAAAGGAGCTTGAATCAGATTCAAAGCTATGAGAGAGCCATTTCCTTAATGTTATGCTGCTAGAATTTGGACTCAAAGTTCTTTCATCTCTCATTCTTCTCCATTGCTTGATGCTTCAAGCATTCCCTTCCCATTCCCTATCTTATATAGACTCATACAAGTCGTTCTTGGCCCAGAGTATAGTAGGGAAGACTCTAGAGGTTGTTCAAGGAGCATAGGAGAGGCAAGCACCACAAGGAGTTCAACATAAGTGAGCTACAAAGGTTGGTGTTTTCTAAACTCTCTATTTTGTCTTTTCTAGAACATGCATGCTTTAGGAGTAAAATTGAATGTCTTAATGCTTTCGATCTTCAATTGCTTCCGCATGTGTAATATGTACACCTTCAGGCATATGCTCTACTAAATAATCCAAAACTAACTTGAAATAATGAAACATATAATTGTTGGGTTTTATGCCCTAAAACTCGTGGATAGTAAATGTAAACATTTGACTGACTATTAATAAAATGATATTTCATGTATTATTCATTTATTATTGTTTGTATTGCGTATATCTTGCCCAAATAACCCTAATCCAATAAACTAAACATTCGGAAGCAATTTAAGATCAGAAGCACCTAACTATATCAATTTTACTCCTAAAGCATGCATGTTCTAACAATCCAGAAACAGAGCGAGTGAAAGTACCAACCTTTTTGTAGTTCAATTGGTGGACCTTCTTGGATTCTTTTCTTCTCCAATCTTCTTAGGACAACCCTTAGAGTCTTCCCTACTATCCTCCGGGCCAAGAATGACTTGTGGGAGTCTATAAAGATAGAGAAAGGGAAGGGAATGCTTGAAGGTTCAAGCACTTGAGAGATATGAGGAGATGAGAGTGTTTGAGTGTAAATTCCAGCAACATAACAGTATGGAAAATCACTCTCTTCAGCTTTGAAACTTATTCAAGCTCTTAAATAGACCTCTTCCATGCAAAGACAAGCTTCATGACACTAGAAACATGGTGAAAATGCAACTCAAAGTGGATTCTAGGTGTTTAATTCACAACACATGCAACTAGTGCATGGTTGTGTTGTTTTCCACTATGCATCATCATGCAAGAGTGGGAATGCCACTAAATCCACTATGATTTGAATCTTAATTCTGAATTTTCAGCTTGCAATTCATTCCAATTTCAATTCAAAATTGAAATTGATTTCTAGGCAATTAATTGGGACATTTCCAAGTAATTTTTACATGATTAATCCAATTAATCTTTATCACCTAGTGCCATGAATTATATATGATTCCTCAGACATATATATGATATTTAAAACACTTTTAAATACTTCACCTCTCATTTTCTAATTTAATTCATAATTAAATTATTGTGTCAAACACAATTTACGATAATACCCTTTTTCCCGATTTTGAACGATTCAAAGCTTCCTATTTTTTATTCTAGGCTTTATTCTGATATGAGCAAGTAGGGGGACCTAATGGACCTATAGATCATGGGATCCAACGATTCGAGGCTAACCGACTAATCTCATTATCCAAGCTAGCCAACATTTGTTGACTACCGGGACACTCCACTATAGCTCGATAGTTGCACTCCCCTCACTATAGATATATTTTCGTCCATTTGATTTACCCATGATTAGTAAGTCGATCCTTCACAGGTTGTTCGTAGCTATAGCTAGGTCAAAAGGCCGTTTCACCCCTATAGTACTTCTAGTTCCTTAAGTCTCACTGATCCTCTAATGAACACAACCAATAAACCGAGTCCCTCTCGGGCCAATGAGAGGGCGGGATCCCTTTGTTTAAGCCCCGGAGTCAGCACTTAAGGGAACAACCTCTCTACTATCCCTAATTCGGGTAGGAGTGAATTCCTTCTTGCACGACTATGTCCCCAACTATCTACCCGTTCCTATCCCTGAAATGGGAGGCTTATTGAGTCGGCGATACTGAGCCACTCTCACCTATGCAGATCTAAGGATAAGCCCGAATAAACAGGAGTTCATAGTTAGCTCAAGATTAAGATCGAGTTACCTAGGTCATCGTATGAAATAATCAGTCTCGTCAGTAAACGATGTTATAAAACGAGAGTGACTTATTTCTCGGTCCTTGTCTTATGCAAACTCATTGCATAGGACGCCCCCACTCGCATGTCTCTACATGGACGATTTAGGATCACATCGTCTATACCATCTATAAAGTGGGCCGCGTCTCATAGTGTCTCCAGAATAAGGTACCCAGCCCTATCCCTATACTATAGACCGTTTTAGCTATTACTCGAGCTTGATCCACTTTTATGTCTCTACATAAATCTCAAGTGTTCATCTTATAGCCATGGATCTTAGTTTATTGGATTTAGGTTATTAAAAGGGCAATTTAGTTTATTCAGTATTCTTTTACTGAATCAATCTCAATAACGCCTTTATCGAATAAGTATATAATTCATTTAACATTCACTATCTACGAGTTTTAGGACACCAATCCCAACAATCTCCCACTTGAACTAAAACTCTAGTTTAGTGGGATGTACTATAATCTATAACAACAGTGAGTAAATAAATACTTGTATTAATAACAGAGTAAAAATACAATAAACTAGGGCATCAAAATACCTAGTATACTGAGGCATTGATATACCAGTTACAATTCTCCCACTTGACCTAGATTATTTCTCGTACATATCTCGCAGACCTAGACCTTCTAGATGACTCTCGAACACTTTAGTCGTGAGAGCCTTCGTGAATGGATCAGCAATGTTGTGCCCCGACGCTATCTTCGTGACAATCTCATCTCCTCGGTGCACAATCTCTCGGAGGGAGGCTGGAATCACCGTCGGCGTCGAGACGCCAGTCTATTTATTTAAATATGTGAGCTACGATTAGGGCAGCAGCTTGGAGGGTCCTTAGCTGATTTTTGGACAGGGAGGAGTTCTTCGGAGCTGTTTCTCTCGATTTGATCCCATATTTTTCATTCTCGCCTTGTATTTTATAGTTTCTAGGTAGATTAGGTTGGTTTCTCGAGCCTTGGGCTTAGATTAGGCTTGTCTATGGCCATCTAAGAACCGTTCGTTGTAGTTGGAACCTCAGGATTGTAAGTACATTTATGTTTTTACGAGATTCTTGAGCTTACTGTACTGATTTGTTGTTTATCTCTAGAATCTTAAATTTAATGCATGATTTATTTCTTGTTTGTGGCTTTAGATTATTGCTTTTATAATTAACATGCGCAGTAGGTTAGATTGACGCCCTAACTCGCAGCTCGTATGTTAATAACTTGCTAAAGAACCAATTTCCAAGTAGCTGATGGATGGTTGGTTCAATAGTTAGCATTAGATTGATCCGTGAGCATGAGTCCCAAGAGCAGACTTTGACTTTGTTGCTGACTCAATAGATTTAGGGTCTAAGTCGATACTTGTGATTAATTAGATTTCCTTCTAGTTGATTGTGTGTGTTCTAGTCTAGGGCAACAATTAATTTATTTATTGACTGTGGCCAGGTTAATTTATTGATAAATTGCATGTTAGTTCAACGGGTCTGTTGGGTTAACGCTCTAGGGGTATCTAGTTCTTAATTTAGGTTTTTGATTAATTGACTTTGGCGGGTTGGTGAAGTTAATTAATTAGTAACTAGTAATTGAGTCGATGGACGTTGGGATCGAGTCAAATGATTTAGAGAACCTATAGACAACATGCATATAAATCATTACCTGCTAATCGATGAGTAAAAAGCAAATGTACTAATCCCGAGTGTCTTCAGCTACAATGAGCGGCAAGGTAAGATTAGGCAACCTCCCCATTAATTTTTTCGTCAGTTTACTTTCTTATGTTTTAATATTCTATCAGTTTACTTTCTAATATTTTTACCTCCTCACAATTTTCACCATCCGTCTCAAAGCCCCCTTTTCTCTGCCACCGAACACAAAAGAAGTTAGAAGTAAACCAGTTGTTCCCTGTGATCGACCCCGACCACTACTATTGTAGAGTAGTTTAGTGATCGATGATTATAAATTCGTTTTGGCACCTGGGAGCCTCGACAACTCTCGCCCCGTCAAATTCTAATTTGGGAAATTGGAATTTAAGTTTATCCTTTACTTAATATTTTGGAAATTTATGTTGAGATACTTGTTTGTTGTCTTGCATGAGTGGCTGAGTGGGAATCAGTTTAATCTGACAGGTTACGTATGAGTAAATTGGGCGCTTTTTTTGCTTAGTGTGCAATTATTGGAATTAAAGGAAATAAGAAAAAAGGAAGAAAAAAAAGATGCCCTAAGTAAAATCATCTTTTCCCTCACCTTTACTTTCCCTTCCCCTCTTTTCTCTCTCATGCGTGACAACCCCCCCCCCCCAATTCTGCGTGTTGGCGAAGACTCATCCTCGCACTGTTGGGATGGCCCTAGGAAACCCTATCCATTTCTGGAGTTTGCGTTGTTCTGAATCCCATGCGCAAGCCCTCCGTAGGGTGATCGCTCCCAGGGCGACTCGCAGGCAGCGCATAGGAATCTCACGGTGCAACCTAATGATGGAGACCGCAGGATATGTTTGACACGTTTCCTTCTCCCACTTACTATGAACACTTTCCCCATTCACCTTGATATTAACCCATGCAAACACCATCCGTAGGGGGACGCTCCCAGGGCGGCTCGAGGCCAAGCATGGATCTCATGGTGTGAACTCAGGGGGACGTGAGAGTAGAAACTTAATATGAATATTTGGTTTCTATACTTTTCCTTCCGCTAAAGTGTCGTAAAGTTTTAGGGTCTATAACTTAGGTAAATTCCGGCTAAATGAATCTATCTAAGTCTATGCCTTATTAAACAAGGTCTTTACACTAAATGTCTAGGTGAATTAAACTCTTTTAATAACCTAGTGACATTGCATGCTAGTAAGACTTTGGTTAATTAAACTCAGGTTCCGAACCATTTGTCGGGAGAGTTCCCTTATAACCAAGGTCTTATGTCCTACTTACTCAATTTTTAAAACTATTTTAAAAAACTAAGTAAGACATATTTCTAATCCTATTAGAAAAGGCGATCTTAGATCTATTTCATTTTAAACCATTTAAAGAATGATAAGATCCTAAGATCCTATGTTAGCATGCAACTCTTTGTTATAGGTTTTATGGATTCTATTCATTAACTATTATAACTCTTATAACTTTTAATGAATTAACCCTATAACATGCTTTCTAATGGTGTTTAAAAGCATATAACAATCAATCATTCAAGTTATAAGAAAAGCACCATTTAGAAACAACCTATGTCTAGGTTTGTATAACGCTTTATACTACGATGTCTAGGTGATAACACTTTAAAACCTCACACCACTCACGCATGCTCATAAAACTCGAGTTAACTTAACTCAAGAACCGACTCGATGCCCAGGTAGGAGGTGTTCCGGAAACCGTCAACTTAAATACCTCCAGCCTTAGACAGCATCTTGTCGGGTGAGTTCTCTCGTAACCATTGTTTTACAAGATATCGACCTAAACTATGCAAGTTGATCGAATCGTTGAAGGTTCATTAACCTAAGTGAGCATGCACTTAATCTTGTTATAGATTTTAGATTTCTATCTCTTTTTATAACAATTATAAAAACAATCCATAACAAGCCTAATTTGATAATAACACTTATAATCAAACTAATGAAATTTCATGCTTCATGCTTGGTTAATTTTATCAATTATAACTATTATAAGAATAATCAATTTTAATTAACCATTCAAGCATGAATCTCCCTAAATTAATACAACACTTATATTAATTAAACATGAAATTTCCCTCATGCATTTGAATTAATCAATAACACTTATTAAAATTAAACAAATTCATGAACATGCTTTCCTATGGTGGGGTTTTAAAACTATATGGCATGCTCATAATGCACATACATCCATTTAATTAAATCAAGCTAAAATGGAATAGTTTGGCAATTTTTAAAAAAACACAAGCAATTTCACTAATTATTACAATAATAATTAATAAAAAACTTGCAACACGCCCGAGCTTCACGAACCATCCCGAACCGCTCATCCAAGCAATGAACCGGCCATGCAATGTGTGAAATGAGGCTGCAACAGACCGAGCCGGACCAAAAGGCAGCAGCTGAACCGGAATTAAAAAAAAACTGCTGCTGGAATTAAAAAACAGCTTGCTGGAATTTTCATTTTCTGCTGCGTCTTCTCCGGTTTTTCTTCGATTTTACAGCCTATATGGACTCTAATGACTCTATAAAAATTACAGACTATAGTACACACATTAACGCTCTTACATATCCGAGCAATTACAATTTCATGAAGGTTTGAATGCTCAAAAAATTGCCAAACCAGAACACTTCCATTTTAGCACACAGAACATTCAATTTCAAAATGGTACCCACCAAAGCAAAATTAAAACGAATTAAGTGCTCTAATCATGCTCTGATACCAATTGAAGGTGTACATATTACACATGCGGAAGCAATTGAAGATCGAAAGCACTTAAGACATTCAATTTTACTCCTAAAGCATGCATGTTCTAGAAAAGACAGAATAGAGAGTTTAGAAAACACCGACCTTTGTAGCTCACATATGTTGAACTCCTTGTGGTGTTTGCCTCTCCTATGCTCCTTGGACAACCTCTAGAGTCTTCCCTACTATACTCCGGGCCAAGAACGACTTGTGGGAGTCTATATAAGATAGGGAATGGGAAGGGAATGCTTGAAGCATCAAACAATGGAGAAGAATGAGAGATGAGAGAACTTTGAGTCCAAATTCCAGCAGCATAACATTAAGGAAAATGGCTCTCTTATGTTTGAATCTGATTCAAACTCCTTTTAAAGACATTCTCCATGCAAAGCCAAGCCTCAAGACACAAGACACATGGTGTATTTGCAAGCTCAAGTGGATTCTAGGTGTACATTACACAAGACATGCAACAATGCATGAATGAGTTGTCTTTCCACTTTGAATGATCATGCATTAAATGGATTTCCAACTAAATCCACTAAATTCAAATTGAAATCAAATTTCAAGCTTGCAAATTATCCCCAATTTCAATTCTAAATTGAAATTGATTGCTTGGTAATTAATTTGAAAATTTTCAAATTAATTTTGATATGATTAATCTAATTAATCTTTGTTATCTTGTGGAATTCCATATATATGATTCCTAATACATATATATATAGTATTCAAAACACTTTTAAATACTTCATCTCTCATTTTCTAATTTAGTTCATAATTAAATTATTGTGTCAAACACAATTTACGATAATACCCTTTTTCCCGATTTTGAACGATTCAAAGCTTCCTATCTTTTGTTCTAGGCTTAATTCCGATATGAGCTAGTAAGGGGACCTAATGGACCTATAGATCACGGGCTCCAACGATTCGAGGCTAACCGACTAATCTCATTGTCCAAGCTAACCAACATTCGTTAACTATCGGGACACTCCACTATAGCCCGATAGTTGCACTCCCCTCACTATAGATATATTTCTGTCCACTTGATTTAACCATGATTAGTAAGTCGATCCTTCACAGGTTGTTCGTAGCTATAGCTAGGTCAATAAGCCGTTTTACCCCTATAGTATTTCTAGTTCCTTAAGTCCCACTGATCCTCTAATGAACAATTGGTTTATGGTCCAACCAATAAACCGAGTCCCTCTCGGGCCAATGAGAGGGTGGGATCCCTTTGTTCAAGCCCTGGAGTCAGCACTTAAGGGAACAACCTCTCTATTATCCCTTATTCGGGTAGGAGTGAATTCCTTCTTGCACGACTATGTCCCCAGCTATCTACCCGTTCCTATCCCTGAAATGGGAGGCTTATTGTGTCGGCGATACTGAGCCACTCTCACCTATGCAGATCTAAGGATACGCCCGAATAAACAGGAGTTCATAGTTAGCTCAGGATTAAGATCGAGTTACCTAGCTCATCACATGAAATAGTCAGTCTCGTCAGTAAACGGTGTTATAAAGCGAGAGCGACTTATTTCTCGGTCTTGGTCTTATGCAAACTCATTGCATAGGGCGCCCCCACTCGCATGTCTCTACATGGACGATTTAGGATCACATCGTCTATACCATCTATAAAGTGGGTCGCGTCTCATAGTGTCTCCAGAATAAGGTACCCAACCCTATTCCTATACTATAGATCGTTTTTGCTATTACTCAAGCTTGATCCACTTTTATGTCTCTACATAAAGCTCAAGTGTTCATCTTATAGCCATGGATCTTAGTTTATTGGATTTAGGTTATTATATGTGCAATTTAATTTATTCAGTAATGACTTTTACTGAATCAATCTCGATAACACCTTTATCGAATAAGTATATAATTCGTTTAACATTCACTATCTACGAGTTTTAGGGTGGGAGCGATCACCCTACGGAGGGCTTGCGCATGGGATTCGGAACAACGCGAACTCCAGAAATGGATAGGGTTTCCTAGGGCCATTCCCAACATTAGCTCTTCCCTACGGTGGCATTGTTGGGGTCGCCCTCAGCAATCTGAAAATGATGGGTAACACTTACAAGATGGTCTTGACCAAATTAACGTTAGCTAATAACTATTGGAGTAAGAGTTATTCTGGGAATAGTATTTGGCCGAGATTGTCTCGATTCAGAGGAGGAGTAGCTGACTGCCCTACGGTAGCGGTTATTCTAAACCCCTGAAGTATCGGTGCAAAATAAATCAATTGTATATATGGGTCGATGATTGCTTTTGCTAAATCTGATTGGATAAACGTGATTAATGGGTTTAGTGCATGTTTCTAATAGAGATTAATTTGTTTGTTTCAGCAATATGTCGAAAAACGTATGTGCTTTGTCAAATGCCAAATTAAACGGTTTAGTACATTCGACTAAGGATACTTGCTTAAACGCTAAACACGTGGCAAATAATTTAGGTTTGGTCTCAACTGAGGAATGTCCTCAAACTAACTGCGTAGCCAAGAAAAACATGATCCACGACTCTAAATGTGATGTATTAGTCTTGGAAACGTGTTTAGTGGAAAACGACGATTCTGCCTGGATACTTGATTCAGGTGCCACTAATCACGTATGTTCTTCATTTCAAGGAATGAGTTCCTGACAACAGCTAGTAGCTGGAGAGATGACTCTTAAAGTTGGAACAGGAGAAGTCATCTCGACTATTGTAGTGGGAGACATAAAATTATTCTTCACCAAGGAACGCTACATGATATTAGATAATGTGTACATAGTTCCGAAGATTAAAAGAAATTTGATTTCTTTATCTTGTTTATTAGAACAAGGTTACTCAATTTCTTTTTCTGTTAATGAAGCGTTCATAACTAAGAGAGGTATTGATGTTTGCTCTGCAAACTTGAAGAATAAATTATATGTTTTGAGACCAATTGAGTCTAAAGCTATTTTAAATCACGAGATGTTTAAAACCGCTAAGACTCAACCTAAAAAGCGAAGAGTTTCTCAAGATACCTATCTCTGGCACTTGAGGTTAGGCCATATCAACCTCAATAGGATTGGGAGATTGGTCAAGAGTGGACTTCTAAACAAGTTAGAAGACGACTCGTTGCCTCCTTGTGAATCATGCTTTGAGGGCAAGATGACAAAACGACCTTTTACCGGAAAAGGTTATCGTGCCAAGGAGTCCTTAGAGCTCATTCATTCGGACCTCTGTGGACCAATGAACATTAGAGCTCGAGGAGGGTATGAATATTTCATCAGTTTCATTGATGATTATTCGAGGTATGGCTATCTCTACCTGATGCATCATAAGTCCGAAGCTTTTGAAAAGTTCAAGGAGTATAAGGTCGAGGTTGGGAACCTATTAGGTAAGACGATAAAAACACTTCGATCCGATCGAGGTGGAGAGTATATGGACTTAAGTTTTCAAGACTATTTGATAGAGCATGGAATTACGTCCCAACTCTCAGCCCCTGGTACACCTCAGCAAAACGGTGTATCAGAAAGGAGAAACAGAACCTTGTTGGACATGGTTCGTTCGATGATGAGTTATGCTCAGTTGCCTAACTCATTTTGGGGTTATGCAGTAGAGACTGCAGTTTATATCTTGAACGTAGTTCCATCAAAGAGTGTTTCTGAAACACCATTTGAGCTCTGGAAAGGTCGTAAAGCTAGTTTACGACATTTCAGAATTTGGGGATGTCCTGCATACGTGCTAGAAGCAAACCCAAAGAAATTGGAGCCTCGTTCTAGATTTTGCCTATTTATAGGTTATCCCAAAGAAACGAGAGGTGGATACTTCTTCGATCCAGAGGAAAATAAAGTATTTGTATCGACAAATGATACATTCCTAGAAGAAGACCACCTCAAAGATCACAAGCCACGTAGTAAAGTCGTTTTAAGTGAACTATCTAACGAAGCTACAGAAACATCAACAAGAGTTGTTGATGATACTGGCACCTCGAGTCAATCACGTCCTTCTCAAGAAATAAGAGAACCTCGACGTAGTGGGAGGGTTGTTAGACAGCCTGATCGCTATTTGGGTTTAACTGAAACTCCAGTCGTCATACCTGATGACGGGATCGAGGATCCATTAACCTTTAAACAGGCAATGGATGACGTTGACAAGAACGAGTGGATTAAAGCCATGGACTTAGAGATCGAGTCCATGCATTTTAATTCAGTATGGGATCTTGTAGATCAACCTGAAGGGGTTAGACCCATAGGGTGCAAATAGATTTACAAGAGAAAACGAGACGCTGCTGGAAAGGTACAGACCTTTAAGGCACGACTTGTGGCAAAGGGTTTTACCCAGCGGGAGGGGATTGACTATGAAGAAACCTTCTCCCCTGTTGCCATGTTAAATTCGATCCGGATACTTTTATCCATTGCCACGTTTTACGATTATGAAATATGGCGAATGGATGTCAAGACTGCATTTCTGAACGGTAATCTTGAAGAAAGTATCTACATGTCTCAGCCAGAGGGGTTCATAGCTCAGGATCAAGAGCAAAAAGTTTGCAAGCTTAAACGATCCATTTATGGATTAAAACAAGCGTCTAGATCCTGGAATATGAGATTTGATACTGCGATCAAATCTTATGGCTTTGAACAAAACGTTGATGAGCCTTGTGTTTACAAAAGGATCATCAACAACTCTATAGCTTTCTTAGTACTGTATGTGGATGATATCCTACTCATCGGGAATGATGTAGGTTATCTAACTGACATTAAACTATGGCTAGCAACTCAATTCCAAATGAAAGATTTGGGTGAGGCACAATTTGTTCTAGGAATCCAAATTGTTCGAAACCGAAAGAACAAAACGCTAGCCCTGTCTCAAGCGTCTTATATCGAAAAATTGTTGGTTAGATATAAAATGCAAAATTCCAAGAAAGGATTATTACCTTTCAGGCACGGAATTAACTTGTCTAAGGAACAATGCCCAATGCGCCTTGTGTTCCAACTCTAATGGTAGATGACATGCTTTTCCATATACCAGCGCATATGGAGATGCACCTATGGGTGTTTTGAATGCAGTGCGATATGCTCATAGCGCATCGTCTAGGTTATGCGCCCAATCTTTTCTGCTGATATTTACAACCTTCTCAAGAATTCTTTTTATCTCTTTATTTGAAACTTCCGCCTGACCATTGCTCTGCGGGTGGTAAGCTGTTGCGATATGGTGTTTGAAACTTCTCCATGATTCTGTTTATGAAGTGGGTCCCTTCATCACTAATCAACCTGCGCGGCACTCCAAATCTTGTAAAAATATTCCTTTTTAGGAATTTAGTCACAGTTATCGCATCGTTTCTAACGCAGGCTATTGCTTCTATCCATTTTGTCACATAATCCACTGCGAGGAGAATGTATTGGTTCCCTTGCGATGATAGGAAAGGTCCCATGAAATCAATGCCCCAGACATCGAATGGCTCTATTTCTATTATGTAATTTTGAGGCATTTCATTTCTTGCGCTGATGTTTCCAGTGCGCTAACATCTATCACAACCTTCGACGTGTTTTCTGGCGTCATGAAACAAAGTGGGCCACCAATATCCACTTTGAAGAACTTTGGCCGCAGTGCGTTGTCCTCCGAAATGGCCTCCATACGGTACTTCGTGACAGTCTTTCAATATTTTCAGCGCAACTTTATGCCCAACGCACCTTCTGAGAATATGGTCGGGTCCTCTGCGATAGAGACAAGGATCATCCAATAAATAAAATTTTAATTCGTGAAAGAATTTCTTACGGTGTTGCGCTGAGTATTCTTCTGGCAAGATTCCTGCGGCAAGGTAGTTTGCAATGTCTGCAAACCATGGTTCTTCCTCGTTGATTACGAACAGCTTTTCGTCCGGAAATTCTTCTGCGATAGGGACCCTTGGCGCATCATCTTTCCCATTATCTTCTAATCGCGACAAGTGGTCAGCAATTAAATTTTCACTCCCCTTCTTGTCTTTGATCTCTAAATCAAATTCTTGCAGCAATAGAATCCATCTAATCAGTCTAGGCTTTGCGTCCTACTTTGAGATAAGGTATTTTATTGCCGCATGGTCTGTGAAAACTATGACTTTTGAGCCAATCAGATAAGCACGAAATTTATCAAATGGATACACAACCGCCAACAATTCCTTCTCGGTTATTGTGTAGTTCGTCTGTGTTTCATTTAATGTTCGACTGGCATAATAAATGGGGTGAAGATTCCTTTCCTTTTTCTGTGCCAACACGGCACCTACTGCCACGTCACTGGCATCACACATTACGACAAAAGGCTCTTTCCAATTTGGGGTTGCCAGGATAGGTGCACTTACTAATTCTTGCTTTAGATTCTCAAATGCTTCAACGCATTCGTTGGAAAATTCAAATTTCCTATTAGCTTCCAGCAATGTGCAGAGTGGTTTCGAGATTTGTGAGAAGTTTCTGATGAATCTGCGATAGAAACCCGCATGTCCAAGGAAACTGCGAACTCCTTTAACAGATGTAGGCGGTAGAAATTTTTTAATAACATCAATTTTTGCCTTATCTACTTCAATACATGCGCTTGATATGTGGTGGCCTAAGACAATTCCTTCTTCTACCATAAAATGGCATTTTTCCCAATTCTGCACCAGGTGGGTTTCCTTGCATTTTTCTAATACTTGCTCTAGTTGCTTCAGACAGTCTGTGAAAGACTTCCCATATACTGAGAAGTCATCCATGAAAACTTCCACGAATTTTTCTAGAAGTTCGGAAAAAATTGCCATCATACACCTCTGGAATGTTCTAGGCGCATTACACAGTCCAAAAGGCATCCTTCTGAATGCAAAGGTGCCATATGGGCAAGTGAATGTTGTCTTCTCTTGGTCTTCTGGCGCAATGGTGATTTGATTATATCCTGAGTACCCATCTAAAAAACAGTAGTAAGCTTTTCCTGCAAGTCGGTCTAACATTTGTTCAATGAATGGAAGAGGAAAATGGTCCTTTTTGGTGATCGCATTCAGCTTGCGATAATCCATGCAGATGCGCCAACCTGTAGTGGTGCGGAATGGAATTAGCTCGTTGTTTGCGTTTGCCACCACTGTCATGCCTCCCTTCTTCGACACGCACTGGATTGGGCTCACCCATTTGCTATCTGCGATGGGGTATATCACACCTGCGTCGAGCCATTTAATTATCTCCTTTCGCACTACTTCCATCATTGCGGGATTTAGCCTTCTTTGTCTCTCAATGAATTCATTGGATTCATCTATCAAACGAATTTTGTGCATGCAATAAGAAGGACTGATGCCTTTTATGTCTGCTAAACTCCACCCAATGGCCTCCTTGTGTCTTGCGAGAACTTCCATCAGTAGATGTTCTTGCGATGAATCAATCTTCGATGAGATTATGACTGGGAGTGATTCTTTTTCCCCCAAGAATCTATACTTCAAGTGCTTTGGCAAAGGTTTAAGCTCTAGCGCAGGAGGTTGCATTATGGAGGGCAGGGCGGGAACTCTGCCTTCCATGTCTAATATGTGGGTCACTTCCTCATGCTGTGACAAGATGCGGGTTCCTCTTTCCTGATCTTCCTTGGCTCCTTCTTCTGTGGAACTGGCCGCATTTGAAAGTAATTCTTGCGGAGAGCATATATCCATGCGGGCTATCATGTTGCATTCCTTGGGATCATCAGGATATTTTAGGGAAGAGAGAACATTAAAGACAACCTTCTGATCATTCATGCGCATTGTCAGTTCTCCCTTTTGTACGTCAATCAAAGTTTGTCCTGTGGCAACGAATGGTCTTCCCAAAATAATGGGAATCTCTTTGTTAGCTTCATAGTCCAAAATGATGAAATCTGCAGGAAAAATAAATTTGTCAACTTTTACTAATACGTCTTCGATCTTTCCCTCAGGGTGGACTACAGATCTATTTGCTAACTGAAGTGTAGTGGTGGTTGGTCTTGCTTCTCTGATCCCTAGGCGTTTGTAGACAGATAATGGCATTAGATTGATGCTTGCGTCTAGGTCACATAATGCCTTGCCAACATCAATTCCTCCTATCGAGCAAGGAATTGTGAAACTGCCAGGATCCTTCAATTTTGGGGGAAGCTTGTTGGCAAGTATCGCGCTACATTCACTTGTTAACGCAACCGTTTCAAACTCCTTCAATGGCCTTTTGTTCATCAAAATGTCTTTCAAGAATTTAGCATAGCTTGGCATCTTTTCTAATGCCTCCACAAGTGGGACATTGATATGCAATTCTCGCAAAACATTCAAAAATTTCTTAAACTGAGCCTCATCATTCTTCTTTCGCAACCTTTGCGGGAAAGGTAGCGTGGGCTTATATGCGTCAGGCTCTTTTTCTACGTGCGCTTCCTTCTTTTCGGATTCATCTTCTTGCGTCACTTTTTCTTCTTACGGCTGGCTATGCCCTTCTGTGGTTGCGCTTTTGCATGGGTCATCTTGTGTTGGTATAGGTTCATTCATCTGTAATTGTCTTCCACTTCATAGAGTCACCGCATGACAGTGTTCTTTCCCTTTTGGATCCTCTGTATTGCTGGGCAATGTTCCTGCAGGCCTGTTTCTTAATTCTGACGCAAGTTGTCCAACTTGAATCTCTAGACTGCGGAGAGATGCGGCTTGGCTCTGAACTACTGTGTCATTTTTGGCCATATATTCTTTTTGACTTGTCATGAATTCCCTCATCATGCTTTCTAATGCGTTTGAGTTTGATGCTCTGGTGCTTCCTCCTCCATCCATGTTGCGCTGGAAATGTTCCTGCACAGATTGGCCATTGTTAGAATTGAATAATCTTGGCGTATGATTTATATTACCTTGTTGTTGTTTATTCGCGTTTCCATTCCATGAGAAATTTGGGTGATTTCTCCATCCTGGGTTATATGTGCTTGAATATGGGTTGTTGCGCGTCACTCCTTGTGCTCCCACATATAGAACTGATTCTGGGTTTGAAGGACATTGGTCATGCGTGTGTCCTTCACCGCAAATTCCGCATCCAACTGCGTTGAGTTGCGCGATCAAGGGTGTGGTGCTGGCTGTGAGCGCATCCATTTTTAAGGTCAACGCTTCTATTTTTGCGTTTACTGATGTCATAGGCTCTACTTCAAAACTTCCTGAATTAGCCTTAATGGGTCTTCGTCGCCTATCTTCCGCCTATCTTCCGCAGATCCCCACTCATAGTTATTCCATGCAATTCGATCTAGAATTTCATGGGCTTCATCATATGTTTTTCTGAGTAGTGCACCATTTGCGGATGAGTCTACCAAGATTTGTGAATTCTTGTTAAGACCTACGTAGAAAGTTTCTAGCCGAATGCACAGTGGTAAACCATGATGTGGGCATCTTTGTAGCAGGCTCTTGAATCGTTCCCAAGCTTCGCTCAATGTTTCATCATCTTGTTGCGCGAATGTCATTATTTCCTTTCTTAATCTGGAGTTTGCGGTAGGTGGAAAATATTTTTCTAGGAATTTTTCTGCCAAAATGTTCCATGTTGCGATGGAGTTTGCTGGCTGTTGATTTAACCATACTTTCGCCGCATCTCTCAGTGAGTAAGGAAATAATATGACCTGAAGTTGTTCTGGTGTCCTGGGATGATAAACTTGTTGCAAATGTCAAGGAATGACTTGAGGTGAGAGTGAGGATCTTCTGATGGACTTCCTCCGAATTGTCCTGCAGCTGTTAACATTTGAAACATAACAGGTTTTAGTTCAAACCTCTTTGTTTCTAGAGTGGGTTGCATTATCCCTGGATTGAAATTGCAATTTGCAGGTGCTGCATAATCTCTAATTCCTCTGGCCCTATCATCGGCCATTTGGATGGGGTTTAATGGTCTTTTTGGTTGGTTTGGTGCTGCCATTTCCCTTGTTTGCCTTCGGGGTTTTCGATTTCTTTTTCTTCTGTGGTATGTTCTATCGATTTCAGGATCTATCTCGAATTCAATTCGTCGAGCGGCACGCATGCAATATCTTTGTTCCTGGAGAAAATGACTCAACAGGAGGCACTGTGAGTATTAATTCAGTGAAAGCTGGAATAAACTTTTGTTGCCAGTTCCCCGGCAACAGCGCCAAAAACTTGATTGGTTATCAGTATAGTTGGTAGAATAGTCGCAGATTTAAATCAATCCAAGTATAAACTGATTAAATCAAGTAGTACCTGATGAGTTCAGGGTCGAACCCATAGGGAAATGGAACAAAAATTATATCTTCATTGATTTAATTTCTCAACATGCTAGGTAAGTAAAGAAAATTGACTGGTGTAGTTTAAATAATAGATGTATTGCGGGAAGAAAATAATATAAATTGAGGAAAGGGGTTTAATGCGAAAAATATCAAGGCTATTGCGGTAGCAACCTCATGCGTTTATAAGAGACTTGTAGCGTTATTTTTTTATTAATTGATCCATTAATGCCTAAGTGAGAAAAAATCATTAAGTTTTCCTTTCGGTACTCCTTATGCGTTTTAGCAATCAACTAGCAAATGACTCTTTGCCTAGTTTATGCGTGAAGTTTAGTTCTCTTAATACTTACAAGGGATTGCGTTAGTCACAATGCAATCGAAGCTCAAGCATGCAATATCTTTTAGTGGTAATAATTAAATGCTACCAAGACTACATGACATGCGCTAGCTTGTTCTACTTAGAGAGATCTATATGCATTACCTGTCAAGGATTTATCATACTGATACCGCATTCGGCTGGCCAAGCGGGACTTAGCAATGAAAAGATTAACACAACTAAGTAGAAAGCAAACAATGTTTCAATTAAACCAAAAATACGCTTACAAGTGGCACTTATCGCCGCATGAGGCGCTTGTGCTAAGCCTTGAAGAGAAGATTTAGCTCATGAAAGCAAAACAGATATACATGAAATGATACATTACACACAAGTGTACTCCCATTTACAGATTTCTGCAGCTCCTTTGTGAGGTTCTTCTTCTCTCTTCAATGGTCTGCTAATGATCTCCTCCTGCTCTTCTTTGAACAGGTGACTTCTATTTATAGGTGAGGGAAGCAAACTTCTTCAAGTCACCAACGACCAACTTGCAAGTCCACTTGCGTTCGTTGTGTCAGCGCTTAATCATCATTAGGCCACTTGCGCCTTTTTAATCTCCTTTTTCGCCTACTTGCTCTGGTTGCGCCGACGCTTGTCTTTTCACCCATCTTTTTCTGTCTTTTGATCATCTTGGAAAGTGTGCCTACGCTGAAAAGATACTTAAAATGTCCAGATTAGTTGCGTTGGCGCTTTGTATTTATAATTTCTTATCGCATACACACATATAGTCTGCCGCTTATATCAAAGCACTTTTCCTTTTCTTTATGCGCTAAGATAACACATTGGAGGTTCTTTTTGCCTTCTTTTAGCCTAAATTTAAAGGGTAAATAGCTTGGAATTCTTTTTTCTAAGGAACTGTGTCCTCAGACACCTCAAGAAGTTGAGGACATGAGACATATGCCCTATGCAGTAGGGTTGTCAGTGAGTATCAATAAATTCTAGGATTTGATTTCTGGAGTGTCGTTACGTACATCCTCCAGTATCTTAGGAGAACGAGGTTTTATATGCTCGTGTATGGCGCTAAGGATTTGATCCTTAAGGGATACACTGAGACAGATGTTTTAACTGATAACGATTTGATGAAATCTACATCAGCGTCTGTCTTCACTCTGAATGGAGGAGCTATAGTACGAATTATCTGCAGTCTCGACCATATAGGCCAATAAGTAGTTGCTTATGAAGCACAGATAGAGACTGTATGACTTAGGAAGTTCAAGCCTAATTTGGAAGGTGTTCCAAATATGGATTATCCTATTGCAAGACAAGCAAGCACATTGAATCTAAATGATATATTGCTGATTCATTCACGAAGGCTCTCTCGGCTAAAGTGTATGAGGGTCATCTAGATGGTCTAGGTCTACGAGTTATGTACAAAGATGTAATCTAGGGCAAGTGGGAGAAGTGTAATGGGTATAGTGATACAATTATGTAATGGGTATAGTGATGCCCTAGTTTATTGTATTTGTACATTGTAAATACGTTTTATGTATTATACATGTATTTATACACCCACTGCTGGGATACATTCCCACTAAACTAGATTTTTAGTCCAAGTGGGAGTTTGTTGGGTTTTATGTCCTAAAACTCGTAGATAGTGAATGATTAACGAATTATACACTTGTATCAATAAAGTGTTATTGAGGTTTATGCAATAAAATGTTATTGTCATATTAAGTCTAGAATTGCACAATATGACCCAAATCCAATAAACTAAGATCCAAGGTTGTTTACATGAGACTTGGACTAGTATGTGGGGACATACGAGGATCAGTGTTCAAGTAACAATCTAAAAGGTCTATGCTACAGGGATAAGGCTGGGTACCTTATCCTGGTAACACTATGTGATACGACCCGCTTTGTATTCGATACAGACGTATTGATCCAAGGCGTCCATGTAGGAGACATGCGAGCGGGGGTATCCTATGCAATGAGTTTGCATAAGACCGGACCACGAAATAGTAAACCACTAGATGTAACACCGTTAACTAGTTAGGTTACTGTTTCAATAGGATGACCTAGGTAACTCGATCTTAATCCTGAGTGTGTCATGAACTCCTTCTCACGAGGGATTGTCCTTTGATTAGTACGGGTGAGAGTGGCCAGAACGCCGACTCAATAAGCCTACCTTCTTGGGGACAAGACCGAGTGGGGGGCTGGGGACATGACAATACAAGATGGAATTCACTCCTTCCCCTATTGGGGCAAGTAGATGTGTGTTCCCTTAAGGGTTGATTCCGGGGCTTGAACAAAAGCGCGCTGTCCTCTCCTGGCCCGAGAGGAATTTCTGTTTAGTGGTTGGACCCTAAACAGGTTGTTCATTAGAGGGATCAGTGATACTTAATGATCCAGAGGTAACCCAGGAGTAAAATGGTAATTTGACCCAACTGGTGTTACGAACACACATGAAGGATTGACTTACTGCATTGGTCGATATCCGTGGACACATAAATATTCTACAGTGAGAATAGTGCAGCTGTGGGTCTTTAGTGGAGTGACCCACAGTTAACGAATGTTGATTGACTCGGTTAATGAGTTTAGCTGATCAATCTCGTATCGTTGGAGCTTCTGATCTGTAGGTCCATTAGGTCCACCTACTAGTTCATAACGGGTTCTGAGATAATGTAGTCTTGATATTAAAGGGAATTTAAGTTAATTGTATTTTGATGCAATTAATATAATGTATAGAGATACATTATAGTATAAGTTTAATTAATGAATTAAACTTTATAATAAAATTAATTTTGGATATGATTCAAAATTAATTAAAGAGAGAATTATGAATTTAATTAAATATGTGATATTTAATTAATTCATGAATTAATTAATTAGGGAATTAATTAATTTAATTTTAATTTGGTTAAATGTGATTTAATCAAATTAAAACTATAGTTTATATTGATGTACATTTTGATGCACATTAAAACTATAGGTTAAATGAGAGAGATAAAATTCAATATGATTCAATTATAAAATTAATTAAATATTTGATATTTAATTAATGTGGCCTATTTAATTCAATTGAATATGATTTAATTGAATTAAAACTATATGTTATAATTGATTTAATTAAAGTTGGTTTAATTAAATTAATTATAATTAATTAGATAATTAATTATTATTTAAATAATTATTAATTATTTAATTTATTAATTATTATTTGATAATAATTAAAGGGTCCAGATCATTTGGCTTAGATCCAATGGTTGAGGTCTTGTAGGGTTTTAACTCCCTCCCCACTTATCGTGAAGTGGAGAGGGGTAACCAACTAACCTCTCATTCTCTCATTCACGCAAGAAAGCAGAGAGATTTTGCTCCCTAGTTTTTTCTCTAGAAAACCACAACAAGCATATTGCTGAAAATTTCCTTCCAAAACCTATTTTTGGGTTCCCACAAGCCATATCTCAAGATATCCCCAGAGAATAGCGGGTGATTCGAGTGGTGGTGTCCTTTGGAAGTCCCAAGAACGAAATTGGAGCATTGTTCTGTGTTCTTCGGAATCCGGTAAGTATTCTTGATTTTTAATCAATTTTAGCATGCTTAATCTTAGTAATTTAGAAATTGTTTCTGAATTTTGTTGCCAACGTATTGGTTTTTCTATAATTGAAATTTTAATTCGAGATTGTTCTTGTTTGCTTCCGTTGCCAAAAGGGATTTTAACCCTTCATCTCACGTTGTGAATATAGGGGCGTGGGAGCAAAGCTCGATTTAAATCAAGTTTTGTAATTTTCCTCCCACTAAAGTGACCTATCGTATATTTTAGTGTTTGATTAAACCTGGTTAAATCCGGCTAAGTCATATATCTAAGTCTAGTCCTATTATAACTATTATAAAAAGATCTAAAGTCTAGGTGAATTAAATAAATTTAATAAACCTAGTGACATATTTCTAAAATTAAAGTATGATTAATTCAACTCTGGTGATCCAGGTCAGTTCGCAGGTAGAAGGTGTTCCGTATACCGTCAACTTAAATAACTCCAACCTTAGACAGAACATCACTGGTAGAGTTCCTTTATAATCATAGTAATATTGGTCCTACTTAGGTAATTAAAACTATTTTAAACTAAGTAAGAAATAATTCTAATCCTATTAGAATGTGACCATAGGTCTAATTAATTTTAACCCATTAAAATTAATTGATTGTAACCTGTGGTCCTATGTGTGCATGCATATCTTGATTATAGATTGACGGTTTCTAATCATTAATTTTAAACTATTAAAATTTTAATGATTAGCCCTATTATCATGCATACTATACTTTAAAAACAATTTACAATCATATTCAAGTTAATGAAATTAAACTATATTGATTTGCATTGCATGAATTTTAATATAACGATTATATTAAGCTATGGGTGTGTTCATGTTGAATGCAACTTTGATTCCCTTTATTAATAAAATAACAATTATATTATTGCCACACAAGGAAAATCAAAGTACCATGCTACAAACAATATATTAAATATAACAATTTATATTTAACTAAGTAATTGCATGCATCATACTTTTTCATTTTCATGAATTTAATATAATTCAAATATATATTAAACACCCATGAAAATAATCTGTGCATTTCAATCATATATTATAATCTAATTATAGCATACATAAATGCATGAGCATGTTTTATAACCTAAAGTGGGGTTTAAGTCTAAATGACATTCATAAAGCATTTAAATAGCTAATGAACCGGTTTAATTGGACCCTAGGTTAAATTAAAGTTTAATTACATTAAAAAAGCAAATAATCTATCCTATTACAGTCTTCTGCTGCTCTATAATTAAGTTGGACCACCCAAACCGGACGCCAAAAATCTGAACCGATCCTCAATTAGGCTGAACCAGACCAAATAGGTCCCAACCCAGTCCAAACCGACGAACCAGACCGGTTCAATCACCTCCAGTGTGCTACGTAGCCCTTGCCGTGAGTTGGAAATTTTCACGACAACGTCGAGATGTTATTGCGTTTGGATGCAGAATCTGGACGGAAAACTACATTGTTCTTTGCGTTTTTGGCTTCGTTTGGCCGTGATCTTCATCAGAAAACACCCTAATTCTAGACTCTGACTTACAAGACAAGATTTACAGAATAATGCCCAAAAACGCAGGGGCCTTTACATGATCACATCAATGAAAAACTGTAAATATATGCACAAATTAAACCTAACATGCTTAAAAATAATTATAAACCTAGATCTAATATAGATTAATGATCCTAATGATCAAGGTTAAAAAATACTTACTATTGGAAGAAGCCTTGATCGAAAAACCACATTTTTCACGATTTTGCAAAAAAATCCAGTAATGTTAACTCTTTTCGTTCGTTGGACATTGTCCCACGAACACTACCAAATAGTTACACTAATATTATCACTGGATCAACGGTTGAGGTTGCTTGTGGGAGCAAAGATTTCTAAGGGTTTTTGGAGAATTTTCTGTTCTCTGTAATGCATGAGAGAATGAGAGGGATTGAGAGAGAATGGGGATTCGTCAGATGCACGCCAAAATGATCAACTGAGGGAGAATGAGATCTCACGGATGATTAGTAACTCCCTCCCTTGAAAACCTCTTAACGTGAAACTCCCCCTAAGTTAGTGGGGTCAATTTTTCTTTATTAGTTAAGATAACTGATAAAGAATTTAATTAATTAAATAATTAGATTACCAATTAATCTTAATTTTATTTATATAAATATCCCACATAACCTATAGTTTTAATGTAATTCAATTAAATCAAATTTAACTAAATTAAATTAAAAGCAAATAATTAATTAATTCACAAATTAATTAATACTATAGTTAAATATCAAATATTTAATTATATTTCTCTCAAATAAACTATAGTATAAATGTGCATCCAATGTACATTAAATATAACCTATAGTTTTGATATGAATCAAATTCATATTTTAAACTTAATATTCGAAACCCTTCAAATATATAATTCTCACATAGAAATTTACCTCAACGATCTAAATGAGCTACCGGTGGGACCTAATGGACCTATAAATCGGAAGCTCCAACGATATGAGATTAATTGACTAAACTCATTAATCAAGTTAATCAATATTCGTTAACTGTGGTTCACTCCACTAAAGAACCACAACTGCACTCTTCTCACTGCAGATATATTTCTATGTCCACAGATATTGACCAATAACAACAAGTCAGCCCTTCACGTGTGTTCGTACCCAACTAGGTCAAATTATCGTTTTACCGCTGGGGTACCTCTTCATCCTTGAGTCACAGTGGTCCTCTAATGAACAACATGTTTGAGGTCCAACCATCAAACTGAAGTCCCTCTCGTACCATAGAGAGGGCAGGGCCCATTGTTCAAGACCTGGAGACACCACTTAAGGGAACACACCTCTACTTACCCTAGAGTCTGGAAGGAGTGAATTTCATTTTGTGTGATTATGTTCCGAGCTCCCCACTCGGTCTTGTCCCCAAAATGGTAGGCTTATTGAGTCGGCGTGCATGTCACTCTCACCCCATACAAATCAAAAGACAATCCCTCATGAACAGGAGTCCATAACCCACTCAAGATTGAGACCAAGTTGCCTAGGTCATCCTAGTGAAATAGAAACCTAGCTAGCTAACGGTGTTACAGCTATTAGTTAACTATTCCGCGACCTGATCTTATGCAAACTCATTGCACAGGATACCCCCACTTGCATGTCTACTACATGAACGCGTTGGATCATTGCATTTGTATCATAATACATAGCGGGTCGTATCCATAGTGTCACCAGGATAAGGTACCCAGCCTTATCCCTATACTATAAACCCTTTAGGCTGTATCTTGAACAGTGATCCCCGTATGACCCTGTTGGGTTTTATGCCCTAAAACTCGTAGATAGTAAATGTACATTTGACCGGACATTAATAAAAGTGATGTATTATTTATGTTTGTATTATATCTTATCTTATTAACCCTAATCCAATAAACTAAACATCCAAGGCTAATAGAATGAGGCTTGAACTAGTATGTAGAGACATACGGGGATCAATGTTCAAGTTTTAGCCTAAAGGGTCTGTAGTATAGGGATAAGGTTGGGTACCTTATCCTGGTGACACTATGGATACGACCCGCTTTGTATATTGATATAAACGTAATGATCCAACGAGTTCATGTGGTTGACGTGCGAGTGGGGTATCCTGTGCAATGAGTTTGCACAAAGACCGGACCGCAAAATAGTTAACCACTAACTGTAACACCGTTAGTTAGCTTGGTTTCTATTTCACTAGGATGACCTAGGCAACTTGGCCTTAATCCTGAGTGGATTATGGACTCCTGTCCATGAGGGATTGTCCTTTGATTTGTACGGGTGAGAGTGGCCTATTCGCCGACTCAATAAGCCTACCATTTTGGGGACAAGACCGAGTGGGGAGCTGGGAACATAGTCTTACAAGATGGAATTCACTCCTTCCCAACAATACGGTAAGTAAAGGTGTGCTCCCTTAAGTGGTGTCTCCGGGTCTTGAACAATGGGCCCAGTCCTCTTTATGGCACGAGAGGGACTTCTGTTTGTTGGTTGGACCTCAAACAGGTTGTTCATTAGAGGAGCACTGGTACTTAAGGATGAAGAGGTAGCCCAGGGGTAAAACGGTAATTTGACCTAGTTGGGATACGAACACACGTGAAGGGCTAACTTGTTGTTGATGGTCGATATCTGTGGACACAGAAATATATCTGCAGCGAGAAGAGTGCAACTGTGGTTCTTTAGTGGAGTGAACGACAGTTAACGAACATTGATTAACTTGGTTAATGAGTTTAGTCAATTAATCTCATATCGTTGGAGCTTCTGATTTGTAGGTCCATTAGGTCCCACCGGTAGCTCCATTGGGTAGTTGAGGTAAATTTCTAAGGGAAATTAAATATGATTCATAATAAAAACTATAGGTTATAATTAATGCACATATGATGTATATTAATTCTATAGTTTATTTGAGAGAATCATAATTAAATATATGATATTTAATTGAAATATTAATTAATTGGTGAATTAATTAATATTAATGTTTTAATTTAATTTTAATTAAATTGTGATTTAATTAAGTTATATTAAAACTATGGGTTAAGTGGGATATGTGCATGAAAGTGTTCATGTAATAATAATTAAATTAATTGTTGATTTATATTTTAATTTAATTAAGTGATCAGTTAAGAAACTGATCAGTCAACCACTCCCCTAACCCTACACGCGTGAAAATGAGAGAATTAAGGGAGTGGGGCTTTTTCATCGTTGGTTACTATATCCCATCCCTTAATTCATTCTTGGTGGGTTAATTCAGATCACTCTCTCTCCCCCTCTCTCTATAGCTATGAGTTTTGTTTTTCAAGAAACGCAGAGACCTAGAATCCTCCCAAAAAAACTTAGAGATTTTAGTTGGTTCCCACAAACCACTCAACTCCAAATCCTAGGAGAATATCGGTATTATTACGTGGTGGTGTTCGTGGGAGATTTGCAGCGGAGAAAGGGTTCTAAGGTTGCTGGTTTTTATCTCAATTCAAAGGGAATTAGGCGAAAAGATCAAAAATCACATCTAAGGTAGGTATTTCTTGATCTAGGATCATTAGGGTCCTAATCTAGATTAGTTCTAGATGTTTTTAATTATATTTCAGCATGTTTTATACGTTTTCCAGCATGCTTAAAGTTGTTTAAATTGCTGTAAATTTTGTTTGCAAATTGTATCGGTATTTTAATCTAGGAAATGGTATTTAAGATGACCAGAGGGAACACCTTTTCCTGGGGATTTACCTGGAAGTTGAAACGCCTAGGATTATTTTAAAAAAATTGCCAAGGAGAGAGATGAAGCCATTAGAGAGTTCTACCTCTCTATCGCCCTGAATATTACTCTTGTCTTTCCTGACTTCCCTCAATCGCTGCTGCCACAAGAAGAGAAAGAATCTGATGAAGAAGATGAAGATTAAGATGAAGATGAAAGAGAGAGTTCCTCGGACGAGGAATAGGGGAGTTTTTTTTATCGCCTTTTACAAATTTAAATTTGTTTTTGTGAATAGTTAGTTGCTGTTTTTTTAGTTTTAGCATGCTTAAATTATGTTTTTGCTTGTTTAGTTGTTGATTTTATTGCTTTGAATGTTTAGTTACTTGTTAGTTATGATCATAGGATAATTTTTAGATAGCTTGTTGATAGATTAGATAACTTGGGTTTTTTAACTTTTAAAAAAAAATCTGCTTGCTAGGTTTAATGTCTAACCTACGAAATCTCTTTCAAAAAATCAACTTGATGGAAAAAAATTGCAAAAAAAATGTTTTGGAAAAACATGTTTTCTTTTGAGTTTTCTTTTAAGTCCTTGATGATGATAATTAGAGCTTAGTTCTATCTCAAAAGTGACACCGTCACAACCGAATTGTTTTCTAGTCATAGGCTTTCCATTAGTTTTTTTCTTTACAGAATTTTCTTAAGTCTAAACTTCCTCATGTTTAACCTTTCTAACACACAAGGAGAGTATAGCCTTGATGTTTTGAAAAACGAAAAGCCTTATGTTAAGCCCATGCCTAAAAAACAAAGCCAATGAGGACATTGTCTATATTAAGTTTGGGGGGCTGGTTTACTTTACATTGTATATATATGCTTTTTGTAAGTTTGAACTGCTGGAAAAGAAGAATATGCTCGCTATATATCATCCAAAAAAAAAATATATGGAAAACCAAGAGTTATTCATCCTTCCTAGAGTTTACTGAGTAACCAAGGGCATTCATGACACCCATGGTTTGTCACTGCATGAAAGGTTTACTTAGGGAAGTGAGTACTAATCCAAGCTTGTGAGCTTTGCTCGTAGCTAGATATCTTGACTACAAAGTGTCGATAAGCTAGAACGAAGGTAAAGGTGACAACAAGGATTCTCTTGGGGGGAAAAGAGAGTTGAATAAAAAGAGCACTAGCAGTCAAATAAGTTTGGGGGAGATAGAAAAAGGGTCTAGTAACTCATGTCTGCTCAAGGAACCTCAAGTCTTGTTTTTCTTAAATAAAGGACTACACTAGGCTCAATGAGTAGAAGTTACGTAGTTTAAACATACTGGTTAGGATGGATAGGGAGAGTTTTGAAAAAGAACAATAGAAATCTTCTTGCCTAGGAAACTTAGAAGTTGTGGCTGGCACTAGAGTAGAACCCTCTCCTAAAAGGCAAACTTTTTAGAAAACGATCTTGAGAAACATGTTTACTTGATTCCATGTCATTTTGGTTTGCAATTAAAATTGATAATGGTACCATGATTGGTAATTATATATGATCCATAACATTTTGGTTTGCAATTATTATTGAGCTCTAACATTCTGATTGGCAATTAAAAAGTTGATCTCTAACATTTTGATTGGTTATTGCTTGAGAACAAGCAATGAGTTAAGTTTGGGGGTATGATAAGGGTAAAAAATATACCTATTTTACCCTTATATTTAGCTCAATTTCTTGTCAAAAGTTGCATGTTTAGATCAATTTTACTATTTTTGAGCTCTAAATATGCTAAAGTTGATGAATTAGGGAGTTGAGAGTCAAATTTGTCAAATTATGTTTAAAAGTGCTTAAAAGATCTATTTTGATATGAATTTGACTCAATTTGGTGTTGTGCAGAAAAACAGAAGGAATCTGGATAAAACCATAAATATGACCGCATTTCTGGGAAGACAAAAATGAAATGCGGCCGCATTTATGAAAAAACAGAGACCATTTCGAGTCCGTCACGGGTCATTTTGAACGAGAGATTTGCTCACCTAACCGGCCGTTTTGACCCTGAAAATGACTGGGCTACCTACCAGCACCTATTTCGTGGCTCCTCAACCACTCCCCACACTATATAAGCTCGTGATTCGAAGAGAAATTCAAGCAGAACTCACTGGAAAGAAGGGGGTGGTGACAGAACCCTAGTTGACGCCCTTGTGTAGGGATGCCCGAGGTTCTTCTTAGATGACTGAATTCTAACCTTAAGTTAGACATCAAACCTGAGTGTTTGTAGAAATTTTCACCTTATTCTCACTTGTAAAAGAGAGAGTAGAGTGTCGAGCGAACTCTAGAAGGATTGGATAAAAGAAAAAAAAAACTCTAGGTTTAGCTACTGCACCTTATTTCAAGCAATTATTCTTTTCATTTATCTCTGTATTTTTACTTCATTATGTCAATGAAAAGTTATTTCATACATTATAACATTTATAATAATATATATGTATGAATATGCATAACCTATGGTGGGATTTTAAGCTAAATGACATATTTTATGCAACAATCAATTAATTTAATACATACATCACATGCATAATTAAATTAAAACTACAAAAATTGACTGGCATATTAGACATATCCTAAGAAATTTAAAGCAATTTAAATTAGAATAATTTAAATCCAAGACATGTCTTGGTCTTCAAATCTTTTCCTTTTTAGCATTTACAATTGATCTAATCAAAAGTATAAATCTATTGCAAACAAATGCCTAAATAATCAATTTTGTAAATTAAACCACATATCACATATATGAAATTAAATATCCACCATTGAACCAATGCTAATTTTAGACAAACAAGATTAGATCTACGGTCGTAGTTAATTTTAAAATTTTCGATAGGCACAAATCTCCACAATGGTATGATATTATCCACTTTGGACATAACCTTCATGGCTTTGCTTTTGGTTCACCCCAAAAGGCCTCATACCAATGGAGATTCTTGTCCTCCCTTATAAACCCATGATCTGAAGGGAATAAAAGTCCCCACGCAGCGGAAGCGCATCGATTGGACCTTACGCCGTATATTAATTAACATTAAAATACCGTTACGATAACTCAAACAAAACTTTAAACAAACTTTAAAGTCGCTGTAAAATCGGTTTAAACATGCTAAAATAAATCTAAATTTATTTTTAAAACTTTTCTAAAGAAAAGAAGAAGAACCGTTACAAACCTCCGTTGTAGACTTGACCGTTCTTCGCCAACGACGCTCCACGAACGAAAACGCAGCAGCCGCTTCAAGGTTTTCTTCGCTGGAAATTCTTCTTTGATTGACACAATCACCACAGAGGTTACACCGGTATGTCTCTGAGTCTAGGAGGCAAAAGACTTGTGGGAGTCTTTCTCTAAGAGGGAGGCTAGAGAGAATTCTAGGTCTTGTCTTTCAAGAGTGTCAAGTGTCATGACCAATTAGGTCTAGTGTTCTATTTATAGAAGAGAGACCATGAATAAAATATTCAATTAAATCAATCTTTTCCAAAATTGATTCAATCTTTATTCCTTAATTAATCAATCATGATCAATCAATTCCCTAATTGATTAATCTTTTCCACAAATGACTAATTACTTCCATAAGTGATTAGATCATTTCCATAAATGATTAATCACTTCCTTAAGTGATTAATTATTTCCATAATTGATTAATTCCCGGGTAATGAATTCTTTAATTAATTAACCACCAATTAAATATCACATATTTAATTCCCAGCCTAGAATTAATTAATTTGCCCAAACACATTTTAGGCCTTAAATTAATTAATTCATTATTTTGAACTCTTTCAAACTTCCATAAATTTATATTTGAACTTTTCAAATATTAATTTCTCTCATAATAATATATATATATTATATTTGTTTCCCTTAATAAATTGAACATTTTCAATTTACTATTATAACTTAGTTGCCTCAAATTACTTTACGAGCTACCAGTGGGACCTAATGGACCTGCAGATCAGAAGCTCCAACGATGTGAGATTAATTGGTCAAACTCATTAACCACATTAATCAATATTCGTTAACTGTGTGTACATTCCACTATAGACTCACAGTTGCACTCTTCTCACTACAGACATATTTTCTGTGTCCACGGATTTAGACCAATATCGACTAGTTAGTCCTTCACGAGTGTCCATAACACCAGCTGGGTCAAATTACCGTTTTACCTCTGGTTCACCTCTATTTCCTTAAGTACCAATTCTCCTCTAATGAACAACCTGTTTGTGGTCCAACCATCAAACAGAAAACCCTCTCGTGCCATTGAGATGGTAGGGCCCTTTGTTCAAGACTCGGAGTAACCACTTAAGGGAACACTCATCTGCTTCCCTAAAGTCGGGAAGGAGTGAATTCCATCTTGTACGATTATGTTCCCAGCTCCCCATTCGGTCTTGTCCCCAAAGTGGTAGGCTTATTGAGTCGGCGTATTGGCCACTCTCACCCATACAAATCAAAGGACAATCTCTCATGAGCAGGAGTCCATAATCAACTCAGGATTAAGACCAAGTTGTCTAGGTCGTCCTAGTGAAATAGAAAACCAACTAGTTAACAGTGTTATAACCAGTGGTTACTATTTCGCGGTCCGGTCTTATGCAAACTCATTGCATAGGATACCCCCACTCGCATGTCTCCTACACGAACGCGTTAAGGGTGAACACTGACCCTGACGTGGATTTCCTAGAATCCTTGTCAGATTGAAAATCAGAGTCGGTGTATCCCATGAGAACTAACTCTTTAGCCCCAAACACCAGCATGTAGTCCCTCGTTCTCCTAAGATACTTGAGGATTCCTTTAACGGCGGTCCAGTGGTCTAACCCTGGATTTGACTGATATCTGCTGACAATCCCTACAGCATAACAAATGTCAGGCCTCGTGCATAACATGGCATACATTAAGCTACCCACTGCAGAGGCGTAGGGAATCTGTCTCATGTCCTCAACCTCTTGAGGTGTCTTAGGAAACTGTTCCTTAGATAAGTGAACCCCATGCCTAAAAGGCAACAAGCCCTTTTTGGAGTTCTGCATCGAATATCGGGCCAACATCTTGTCGATATACGTTGCTTGAGACAGAGCTAGCGATTTGTTCTTTCTATCCCGAATAATCTGGATGCCAAGAACATACTGGGCCTCACCCAAATCTTTCATTTGGAATTGAACTGCTAGCCAAGCAAGGATTCGGTGTATTTTGGAGAAGTATAAAGCAAGGATGCATAGCAGACTCCACGATGGAGGCTGAGTATGTAGCTGCTTGTGAAGCAGCTAAGGAAGCTATTTGGCTAAGGAAGTTCTTGACCGATTTGGAAGTTATTCCAAATATGAACTTGCCCATTACGTTATACTGTGACAACAGTGGGGCTGTAGCCAATTCAAAGGAACCTCGCAGCCACAAACGAGGTAAACACATAGAGAGGAAGTATCATCTAATTCGAGAGATTGTGCAACGAGGAGATGTGGTCGTGACCAAGATCGCTTTCGAGCACAACATTGTTGATCCGTTTACGAAGGCCCTCTCGGCTAAAGTGTTCGAGGGTCATCTAGAAAGTCTAGGTCTGCAAGACATGTATATAGCGTAATCTAGGGCAAGTGGGAGATGTGTAATGGGTGTAAGGATGCCCTAGTTTATTGTATTTTGTATATTTACCTTTTATGTAATGTAGAACATACATGTACCATTTCCAGCTTTGGATTATATTGTATATACTTTCCCTGTAACTTGAGTTTTAGTTCAAGTGGGAGTTTGTTGGGTTTTATGCCCTAAAACTCGTAGATAGTAAATGTACATTTGACCGAACATTAATAAAAGTGATGTATTATTCAATGTTTGTATTATATCTTGTCTTAATAACCCTAATCCAATAAACTAAACATCCAAGGCTAATAGAATGAGGCTTGAACTAGTATGTAGGGACATACGGGGATCAATGTTCAAGTTTTAGCCTAAATGGTCTCCAGTATAGGGATAAGGCTGGGTACCTTGTCCTGGTGACACTATGGATACGACCCGCTTTGTATATTGATACAAACGTATTGATCCAACGAGTTCATGTAGTTGACATGCGAGTGGGGGTATCCTGTGCAATGAGTTGCACAAAGACCGGACAGCGAAATAGTTTACCACTAACTGTAACACCGTTAGCTAGCTCGGTTTCTATTTCAATAGGATGACCTAGGCAACTTGGCCTTAATCCTGAGTGGATTATGGACTCCTGTCCATGAGGGATTGTCCTTTGATTTGTACGGGTGAGAGTGGCCTGTTCGCCGACTCAATAAGCCTACCATTTTGGGGACAAGACCGAGTGGGGAGCTGGGAATATTGTTTTACAAGATGGAATTTACTCCTTCCCGATATTAGGGTAAGTAGAGGTGTGTTCCCTTAAGTGGTGTCTCCGGGTCTTGAACAAAGGGCCCTACCCTCTTTATGGCACGAGAGGGATTTCTATTTGTTGTTTGGACCTCAAACAGGTTGTTCATTAGAGAAGCACTGGTACTTAAGGACCAAGAGGTAGCCCAGGGGTAAAACGGTAATTTGGCCAAGCTGGGATACGAACACACGTGAAGGGCTAACTTGCTGTTGACGGTCGATATCCGTGGACACAGAAATATATCTGCAGTGAGAAGAGTGCAACTGTGGTTCTTTAGTGGAGTGAACTGTTGGGATTGGTGTCCTAAAACTCGTAGATAATGAATGTTAAACGAATTATATACTTATTCGATAAAGGTGTTATCGAGATTGATTCAGTAAAAGTCATTACTGAATAAATTAAATTGCACATATATAACCCAAATCCAATAAACTATGATCCATGGCTATAGGATGAACACTTGAGCTTTATGTAGAGACATAAAAGTGGATCAAGCTTGAGTAATAGCCAAAACGGTCTATAGTATAGGAATAGGGTTGGGTACCTTATTCTGGAGACACTATGAGACGCGACCCACTTTATAGATGGTATAGACGATGTGATCCTAAATCGTCCATGTAGAGACATGCGAGTGGGGGTGTCCTATGCAATGAGTTTGCATAAGACCAGGACCGAGAAATAAGTCGCTCTCGCTTTATAACACCGTTTACTGACGAGACTGACTATTTCATGTGATGACCTAGGTAACTCGATCTTAATCCTGAGCTAACTATGAACTCCTGTTTATTCGGGCTTATCCTTAGATCTGCATAGGTGAGAGTGGCTCAGTATCGCCGACTCAATAAGCCTCCCATTTCAGGGATAGGAACGGGTAGATAGCTGGGGACATAGTCGTGCAAGAAGGAATTCACTCCTACCCGAATAAGGGATAGTAGAGAGGTTGTTCCCTTAAGTGTTGACTTCGGGGCTTGAACAAAGGGATCCCGCCCTCTCATTGGCCCGAGAGGGACTCGGTTTATTGGTTGGACCATAAACCAATTGTTCATTAGAGGATCAGTGGGACTTAAGGAACTAGAAGTACTATAGGGGTAAAACGGCTTATTGACCTAGCTATAGCTACGAACAACCTGTGAAGGATCGACTTACTAATCATGGTTAAATCAAGTGGACGGAAATATATCTATAGTGAGGGGAGTGCAACTATCGGGCTATAGTGGAGTGTCCCAATAGTTAACGAATGTTGGCTAGCTTGGACAATGAGATTAGTCGGTTAGCCTCGAATCGTTGGAGCCCATGATCTATAGGTCCATTAGGTCCCCCTACTAGCTCATATCGGAATTAAGCCTAGAACAAAAGATAGGAAGCTTTGAATCGTTCAAAATCGGGAAAAAGGGTATATTCGTAAATTGTGTTTGACACAATAATTTAATTATGAATTAAATTAGAAAATGAGAGATGAAGTATTTAAAAGTGTTTTGAATACTATATATATGTATTAGGAATCATATATATAGAATTGCACAAGATAACAAAGATTAATTAGATTAATCATATCAAAATTAATTTGAAAATTTTCAAATTAATTACCAAGCAATCAATTTCAATTTAGAATTGAAATTGGGGGTAATTTGCCAGCTTGAAATTTGATTTCAATTTGAATTTAGTGGATTTAGTTGGAAATCCACTTAATGCATGATCATTCAAAGTGGAAAGACAACTCACTCATGCATTGTTGCATGTCTTGTGTAATGTACACCTAGAATCCACTTGAGCTTGCAAATACACCATGTGTCTTGTGTCTTGAGGCTTGGCTTTGCATGGAGAATGTCTTTAAAAGGAGTTTGAATCATATTCAAACACAAGAGAGCCATTTCCTTAATGTTATGCTGCTGGAATTTGGACTCAAAGTTCTCTCATCTCTCATTCTTCTCCATTGTTTTATGCTTCAAGCATTCTCTTCCCATTCCCTATCTTATATAGACTCCCACAAGTCGTTCTTGGCCCGGAGTATAGTGGGGAAGACTCTAGAGGTTGTCCAAGGAGCATAGGAGAGGCAAACACCACAAGGAGTTCAACATAAGTGAGCTACAAAGGTTGGTGTTTTCTAAACTCTCTATTCTGTCTTTTCTAGAACATGCATGCTTTAGGAGTAAAATTGAATGTCTTAAGTGCTTTCGATCTTCAATTGCTTCCACATGTGTAATATGTACACCTTCATGAACCACAGTTAACGAATATTGATTAACTTGGTTAATGAGTTTAACCCACTAATCTCATATCGTTGGTGCTTCTGATCTATAGGTCCATCGGGTCCCATCGGTAGCTCTATAAGGGCGTTGAGGTAAATTTCTAAGGTTGAATTAAGTATTCGAAGGGGTTCGAATATTAAACTAAAATATGAATTTGATTCATATTAAAACTATAGGTTATAATTAATATGCATTGGATGTATATTAATGTTATAGTTTTATGAGAGAGAATAATAATTGAATATATGATGTTCAATGTTATTATTTTTTAATTAATTTTGAATTAATTAATTGATTTAGTTTAATTAAATTTTATTTAATTAAACTATAGGTTAAGATGGATATTAATTTAAATAAGATTTAAATTAATTTTGTTTTAATTAATATTGATTAATTAAAATTTAATTAATTATAATTTAAATTTTGATTTTTAAATTTATAATTAATTAAAAATATCAGGTAACTGATTAATCAGTTACCTGATGTTATGCGTGAGGTGGCCCTCTCCTAATCGATAGGTATATTGAAGGGGTCATCATTCAGTTTTAATCAATCCCCACTCTCACGCATCTCTCCCTCTCTCTCGCCCTCTCTCTCGTTTTTGCTCTCTCTCTGTGAATACAGAAGTTTTTTCAAGAGAAATCCTTAGAGATTGTGCTCCCACAAGCCCCTTACGTTCAACCTTCAAGAGAATACCGGTGAACTTTTGGTGGTGGTGTTCGTGAGGGTTTTACAACGAGAACAAGATTTTGTTTTTGCTGCTGGTTTTTCTGCAAACATCAAGGGAAAAAGGCAAAACGTTCAAGAATTTCTACAAGGGTAAGTCATTCTTGGACTAGGATCAATAGGGTCCAAATCTAGAGTTTCTTTATACTTTTTCCAGCATGTTTTATAAGCTTTTACAGCATGATTTATGTTTATTTTTCCTGCTGTAAATTGTTTCTTTTTGCCGTCGTATTGGTTTCCTAATCGACATTTAAACCGATAAAGTTCTCTAATTGTTTTCGCTGCGCCAGGGCTTTAATCCCTGTAGTATTTGCATTTCGCTTTCTATCACTGTCACTATTGTTCTCTATAAGTGTTGATTTTCTATCTGGTTTCTGTTTAGTCGTTGTTTGGTAGGTGTTTGTTTAGTGTTGTTTCGTTTCTGATATGAGATTCTATGTGAAAGTCTATAAGTGTTGATTTTCTATCTGGTTTATGTTTAGTTGTTTTTTGGTAGGTGTTTCTTTAATGTTGTTTCGTTTCTGATATGAGATTCTATCTGATAGAAAGTCTTTCTATCAGTGATAGAAACTTTCTATCAGTGATAGAAGCTTTCTATCACTAATAGAGATAGATTTTATCAGATAGAAAGACTTTCTATCAGTGTTTGGTAGATGTTTGCTTCCTATCATTTGTATCATTTCTATCACTTCTATCCTATTAATCCTATCTGTGTTCTTTTCTATAAGGTGTTTGGTTGTTGTTGTTTGGTAGGTGTTTGGTTGGTGTTGTTTCGTTTCTCATATTTTCTATCACTGATAGAATCTATAAGTGATTGAAAGTCTGATAGAAATACTTTATATCTGATAGAAAATCTTTCTATCAGTGATAGAAGCTTTATATCACTAATAGAGATAGATTCTATCAGATAGAAAGACTTTCTATCAGTGTTTGGTAGGTGTTTGCTTTCTATCATTTCTATCACTTTTATCCTATTAATCCTATCTGTGTTTGATAACCGATTCTTGTTTCTTGTTTTTTTAGTTAAAATAAAATTTAGTACATATAATATAAAAATATATTACTATTCAACGATTTGTTTTTTTTATTTCTCCTTCTTTTTCCTCATCATTACCACCATTGTTACCGATCACCCGCCGTCGTTGATCATCGGCCATCGCTACTGACCTCTAACCACTAGGCGAATGCTGGAAAAGTCGTCGGCGGGTGGCGGCGGTCGTCGAAAATAAAAAAAAAGGAAAAAGTTTTGGTCGATGATGATAGTGGCGGTCGGTAGTCGGAGGTCCACGGTGGCATCTGGTAGTCAGAGGTCCACTGTAGCAAATGGTCGACAGCGGTCGGTGGCGGTCAGTTGGCAAAGGTCGATCAGTGGAGGTCGACGACGACCGGTAGTCAGAGGTCGACGGAGATCGACGGCGCCTAATAGTTGGAGGTCAACGATGGCGGTCGTTCAGCAGAGATCGGTGGCGTTCGATAGTCAGAGGTTGACAGTAGTCTGAGGTCGACGGTGGTAGTCGGCCGAAAAAGGCCAGTAGCCAGAGGTTGACGGTGGTGGTCATTCAGTGGAGGTTGGCGGCTGTCGGTAGTCAGAGGTTGACGATAGCGATCATTCGGTGGAGGTTGGTTAGCAGGGGTCGACGGTGCCTAGTAGTCGGAGGTCGACGATAGTGGTTGGTTGACGGTGCCAGGTAGTCAGAGGTCGATGGTAGCGGTCGGTCGACGGAGGTTGGTTAGCGGGGACCGGCGAAGGCCGGATATCGTAGGTCAACGGTAGTGGTCAGTTGGCGAAGGTCAGCGTTGACCGATAGTCGGAGGTCGATGACGGGTGACGGTCGACGGTAATCATAGGTTGGTGGCGCCCGATAGTCATAGGTCGACGGTTGCGGTCGTTTGGCTGAGGTCAGTAGCTATCGGTAGTAAGAGGTCAACAGTAGTGGCTGGTTAGCAGCGCCCGGTAGTCTGAGGTCGATGGTAGCTGTCAGTCGACGGAGGCTGGTCAGCAGGGGTCGACGACGGTCGGTAGTCGGAGGTCGATGATAGTGGTTGCTCGACGGCGCTAGGTAGTCGGAGGTCGACGGTAGCGGTCGGTCGACGAAGGCTGGTTAGCGGGGTCGGCGGAAGCCGATTATCGTAGGTTGACGGTGGCGGTTAGTTAGTGGAGGTCAGCGTTGTCCAGTAGTCGGAGGTCGACGATGGCGGTCGGTCGACGGTAGTTGATCGATGGTAGTTAGAGGTTGGCGGTGCCCGGTAGTCAGAGGTCGACGGTAGTGGCTGGTCGGCGGAGCCTGGTAGTCTGAGGTCGACCGTAGCGATGAGTCGACAGAAGCTTGTCAGCGGGGGTCGACGGCGCCAGGTAGTTCGAGGTCGATGGTAGCGATCGGTCGGTGGAGGTTGGTCAGTAGGGGTCAGTAGAGGCCAGTTATCGTAGGTTGAGGTGGTGGTCGGTTGGCGGAGGTCAGCGTTGACCGGTAGTCGAAGGTCGACGATGGCGGCCGATCAGTGGAGGTCGGCGACAACTGGTAGTCGAAGGTCGACGGTGGCAGTCGATCGACGGAGGTTGGCAGCGGCGGTCGGTCGGTGGAGGTCAGCGATAGCCGGTAGTTAGAGGTAGACGGTGGTCGGTAGTATAAGGTCGGCGACGACGGTCGATTGATGGAGGTCGACGGCAGCCGGTAGTTGCAGGTCGACGGTGGTGGTCGGTCGACAGAGGTTGGCGGTGGCAACCAGTCGACGGTGGCGACGATCGTCAAAAAAGTCGTCGAAAGAATTTTCGAAAAATAATGTTGGAGAAGTCGTTGTCATGGGTCGGTCAGCGGAGGTCTTTGACGATGGACGGTTGGTAGAGGTCGACGACAACGGTAGTCGGAGGTCGATGGTGGCTGCCGGTCGAAAAAAAAAGATGGATCTAGGAATGGAAGAGAGAGATGGATACATACATGAAAGGAAAAAAAAAACAGAAACAGAATTTGAGAAACAACTTTTTGTAGTTTCTCAAAATTTGCCCATTTTCTAGAAACGTTTCTAGAAATTTAGAAACAAGAAACAGAGATGAGTTATCAAACATGTTTGTTTCTTAAAAATGAGAAACAGGAAACACGAACGTTATCAAACGAGCCCTAAGTGACTCTTGCATTAAACAGTTTAGGAGTGGGCCCTTTGGACACTTCTTAGATTCTAAGATGAAAAAAGTCCCTTTACAACTAATTACACACCTCATTAGGAGGTTGTGTTTCCCCCCAAAAAGTGATACAATAGTCTTCAACCTTGAAGGAAATATCATAGAATTTGGGTTGAAGGAATTTTCAATTATCACTGGATTAAACTGTAATCCATTTCCAGCCGAAACACATTGATCATGGGGATGAAATTAAAAAAAAATTCTTCAAACATAAAGATACTATCGATAAAAGGGACTTAGTCACGGGCTTTAGTTTCTGTCGAAGTCTTCCGTTAGATGATTCTTTGATTGTCAGATTTTCTCATTTATATTTACTAGAATGTTTCCTAGTGCCAAAACAACCTCATAATAGGATTAGTTGGAGACATGTAAAACTCTTTGACAATCAAGAATCAATAGAAAATTATCCATGGGGGAGGTTGTGTTATGAGCTTACTGTGGAATATATAAAAAAAAGCCTCCAAAAACACCTTAGGGTATATCTATTTGCAAGGATTTCCAATAGTCCTTGTTTACTGGGCATTGGAAATTATTCCAAAATTGTCTAATGTAAGCCTAGGCTTTGCTAGAAAAATCCAAAGCTCAACCCCCACCCCACGGATAGCTGAATGGGAGATGCTTAATGTCCTTGATTGGAGCGACCTAGAAGAAAATGTTTTCTCTGTTAATGATGTAAGTGTTTTCAACTAATTTACTTTTTAATTCTTATTTAATTTAATTTTTAATTCTTATCTCTTTCACTTCTATCAGTCACTGATGGAATTTTATCAGTGAACTGATAGAACTCTATGAGTGAACTAGAATTCTATCAGTTCACTGATAGAACTCTATACGTAAACTGATAGAATTCTATCGGTGACTGACAGAACTCTATCGGTAACTGATAGAAGATAGAGTTCTATCAGTGACTGATAAAATTAGAATTCTATCAGTGTAAGTAAACTGGTAGAATTCTATCAGTTCACTTATAGAATTCTATCAGTGACTGATAGAATTCTATCACCGATAGATGGAATTCTATCAGTTCTATCACTTATTGAATTCTATCAGTGATAGAACTGATAGAATCTATAGGTGATAGAATTCTATTTCTATCACTGACAGAAACTATCAGTGACTTGGCAAAAATCTAATTTATTTTTTTAATTTCAGTTCTCTGTTGTGCCATTAGTGCCAAATGATGCAGAAATGACATAAAAAAAAATGGCATATTTCATTAAACAAATGGAGAAGGAGCAACAAGAAAGATTGGAAAAGGAAAAAATAGAAATGGAAAAGAAGAGGAAAAAGGAACTTGAAAAAGAAGAAGAAGAAAAAAGGAGAAGAGAAGAAAAAGAAGAAGAAGAAAAAAGGAGAAGAGAAGAAGAAAGAAATAAAAGAGAAAAAGAAAGAAATGAAAAAGAAAAAGGTAAGATATCAATCTTAGAAGATGATATCAAATCCTTAAAGGAAGGACAAAAGGAACTCAAAAAAGGTCAAAACGAGATTCTGCAATTGTTAAACAGTTTGGTGGAAATTGTCACAGACAAATTTTCACCCAAAGATATTTCTGAAAAACAATCCCAGGAATCTCTGCACAAAAATTGTCCTCCAACTTCTAGCCTTGAGAAATTAGAATTCATAAATGCAGTAGAGAGATTCGTAGATGCTGCTGAAAATGCTGAAAATGCTGAAAATATCAATGCAGACCATATTGACCATATTGACATTGATAGAATGGTTGATTTTGCAACCGTATATGCTGAAAAAGAGGTAAAGTGATCACCTTATGTTTTTAAAAATCAATTTTTTTCATATCAATATATTATTCTCATTAATTTATATTGTTCTCATTTCAGATAGAAGATAAGGATGATGAAGAAACGGGAGAAGAAGGAGGAGAAGAAGGAGAAAAAGAAGAGAACGAACAAGAAAATGAAATGGATGAAGAAGAAAAAGAAGAAGAAGGAAAGAATGATAAAGGAAAAAGAAGTGAACATGTAAAATAAAAAAATAATAATAAATTCTATCACTGATAAAAACAATTTCTATCAGTGATGGAATTCTATCACTATCACTATCAGTGATAGAATTCCATCACTGATAGAAGTTCCTATCACTGATAAAATTCTATCAGTGATAGTATCTATCACTCATACATTTCTATCTTCACTGTTTTTTTTTTTTTTTTTTGTTTATCAATAATGGAGGAAGGGGAGAATGATGAGAATGAAGATAATGCGGAAGCTGAAAAAAGAACGAAGAAGATAAATGATGATAAGAAGGTAAATTTGGTTCTCTTTTTGTTGTGGTGGGGGGGGGGGGGAGGTGATTAAAAGTTTGAAAAATAACATATTTGTTATCTGCAGGTTGAACTAAAAAGAAAATATAGGCCTAAAGTGAATTACGAAAAGTAACCTGATGAAGGGCGACCAAAACGACAGCCAAAACCAACAAAAAAAATCTCTTCGATAAAAAATGAACAAAAGAAAGGCAAGAAAAAGGGATCTCCAAGCAAAGCAAAGAGAAGCTCCCCGAGATTCAAGATAGATGGTCCTAGCTTTGATTTGCAGATTTCTCAAGAAAAATGACTTAGATATTTCTTATTTCTTATTTCTTATAGTTGTTGTAAAGGATTGTAAAGGATACAATGTGACTTGGATGACTTGGATTTTCATTTAATGAAATTGACTTGGATTTTCAAAATTGTCAAACTATAATTCTGAGTGAATTGTTCTTGATTGAGTTGTTGTGTGTTGACTTGTTTATTGATGTATACAGGAAATGATTCTGATAGATTCTATCCATATAAAAAAGTTCATCTGATCTGATTCTGATAGATTCCATCCATTATATTGATAGATTCTATAGTTCTATCAATCATTCAAAATTCAAAATAACTCCCAGCAGCAAGTGAAAAAAATGAGAGTTGTAGAAAAGATTTCTATCAGTGATTATTAATATATTATTAATCTTCCCTCATGTTGGCTTTTTGGCCCTTAATCTCAAATTAATTAATTTTAATTAATTAATTAATCAATGTTTTGATGATAACAAACCCAATCTTTAATTACTGAAAATTTTAGTATTTTAATGTGCCCATAGCGTAGAGCTCGGAACAACGATTCCAACGCCTCTCGAATCACTCAAATCGGAGCTAAAACGAAGAAGTTGTAGCTGAAACAAGCTTTAACGAAAAATACCCGTGCGCGATGACGTGGCGGCTGAGTCAGCATCATGGACCAATCCAACGACGACACGTGGAGCTTTGGAAGAGTGACATGTGGACTTTTGGTTATTTAAATATTATATATATATATTATTTTATTAAAAAGGTATTGTGAGTAAAGGTTTGTAAATTAAAAAATAAAAATAAAAATAAAAATAAAAAAAAATTACAGAAAGCATTTAATGCATCTGACCGTTGGAGTACAATTAAAAAAAAAAAAAAAAAAAAAAAAAAAACCTTCTTACCGTTTACTCACATTATATATATTATTATTATTATTATTATTATTATTATTATATATTAAAAAAAAAAGTTTACCGTTAGTTTGATTTTGAAAAGTTAAAATGTTTTATTTTAATTTTATTTATATTATTATTAATTTCTTTTTAACTTTAATTTCTTTTTACTCTTAATTTCTTTTAATCTCCACCCTTTATTTTTCTCTATCATCAAATCCAACGGTCCAAATTTAAATTCACTTTTTACTCCATTTCCCTCTCTTTTTAAACTCATTTTCCTCCCCAAATTTTTACCAACAATATTTTACAATTTTACAATCCTCCAAACCTCAAAAGTTTCCATTGTTGCTCTCTCCAAGCTCCCAAAATTTTTCTTTTCATCTTATTCTTGAGAGAGTTCTATTGTATTGTGAGGATCAATTTATTGAGTGCTCAAATTTGTAAATCTACTCTATTGAGAGTTGTATTGTGTTATCCAAAAATTTCATCACTTGTAACGGTTTGATCCTAACCCGTGGAAAGGATCGGGTTTGCTCTTGAACCCGTAAAAAGAGCGGTGGTGTAACGGTTGGGCTCTAATCCGTGGAAAGAGTTGAAAGCTTTTTATTCAAATTCCCAAGAGGCGCTTGGGGAGTGGAGTAGGTCGAGTTTGACCGAACCACTATAAAAATTACGGTGTCTTCTTCTCTAACTCTTTCCTTTTTATTTTTGCAATTAATTTAAGAATCTATTGCATGTTTTAGTTTGTTCTTATTTGTTGCATATATTGAAATTTCTCTTATTGCTTATAAAAAAGTGTGTTAATTAGTTTAATTGAGTCATTTTAGGAAAAAGTTTTATTAAACCCTATTCACCCCCCCTCTAGGGTTGCCATACCGATCCAACAATTGGTATCAGAGCGGGTTGCTCATCTTGAAATATTTATTTCTTGATAAACTTAATTGTTTTTTATCTATGGCAACTTTAGGTTTTATCCCTTTTACCGATAGTCAATCTATTACAAAGCCTCCTTTCTTTAATGGTACTAATTATAGTTATTGGAAAAATAGAATGAGATTTTTCTTGTTTTCTATTGATTATGATTTATGGGATATTGTTGAAGAAGGTTTTAAAACTCCAACAAAAGATGTTGATGGTGTTAGCTCTATAAAACCTAAGGAAGAATGGTCAATAAATGAAAAAGAAAGCATGCTCTTTAAATGTCAAAGCTATTAATTGCTTATTTTGTGCTTTGAATGAAATTGAGTATAATAGAGTGTCTATTTGCAAAACCGCTAAAGAGATATGGGATAAATTAGAAATTACTCATGAAGGAACTAGTCAAGTAAAAGAAACAAAGATTGACATGTTAGTTCATCAATATGAAATGTTTAAAATTGATGAAAATGAAGCTCTTTCCGATATGTTTATTAGATTTACTAACATTGTCAATGCTTTAGAAGGACTTGGGAAAAAGTACTCAAATCTTGAGAAGGTAAAGAAGCTATTGTGGACTTTGCCTAAACAATGGGAGCCTAAAGTCACCGCCATTCAAGAGGCAAAGGATCTCAAATCTCTCTCCATTGATGAACTCATGGGTTCGTTGTTGACACATGAGATGAAGATTAAGAAAAACATGGAGGATGAGAAGAAAAAGAAAGAGAAGAGTATAGCCTTAAAGACCATCTCCTTGGAAGTTGACTCCGAAGATGAGGATGCTCTTGATGAAGAAGACGTTGCCTTTCTTTCACGTAAGTATAAAAATTTCATAAAGAGAAAGAAACAACTCAAGAAACATTTCTCCAACCAAAAAGAGTCAAAAGGTGAAAAGAGCAAAAATGATGAGGTAATATGTTATGAATGCAAGAAACCGGGTCACATTAGAACCGATTGTCCTCTTCTCAAATCATCCAAGAAATCCAAGAAGAAAGCAATGAAGTCTACTTGGGATGATAGTGATGAAAGCGAAAGTGGGAGTGATAATGAAGAAGTGGCCAACTTTTGCTTCATGGCTCATAGAGACAAAGAGGATGAACAAGATGATGAGGTAACTCTAGAACCCCTCTCTTATGATGAGTTATTTGAAGCTTTTGAAAATATGCAAAATGATTTATAAAAGCTTAGTTCTAAGTATGTTGTGCTTAAAAAGAAATACGATGTTCTATCTAGTAAAAATAAGTCTTTACTTGAAGAAATTGTTTGCTTAAAAGAGAATGAGCATGATGTTATGCATATTGATGAAATGAATATCTCTTGTGACAAGCATGCTTTTGATTGTGATGAGAAAAATGCCTTGCTTGACAAAGTTAAATTTCTTGAGCATGATAGTTGTGAAAAAGATAATTTGATTAAATTACTCAAAGAAAAGGAATTTAGTGTTTTGCAAGAGCTTGATAAGGCTAAAGAATCTATTAAAAAGTTGACAATAGGTGCTCAAAGATTAGATAAGATAATTGAAATAGGCAAGCCTTTTGGTGATAAAAGAGGTTTAGGCTATATTGATGAATGTTCTACTCCTTCAAGTTCTAAAACTATCTTTGTTAAAGCATCTCATAATATGCCTAAGCTTAATATGCCTAAGGTTGTGTCCAAGCATGTTAAATCTAACTTTGTGCCTATATGTCATTATTGTGGTGTTGAAGGGCATATTAGACCTAAGTGTTTTAAATTGAAATATGCTCATACTACTTCTCCAAGAAGAATTTTTTCTCAAAGAGCAAAGTTTCACAATGCTCCAAGGAATAATTTCTCCAAGAAAAGTAGAGTGCATAAATTTGTTGTAAGAGATAAATCTTTGCATAATGTTGTTTGCTTCTCATGTGGCAAGTTTGGACATACAACCTATTCTTGTTACTTGTCTAAATCCAATGCCTTAAATGTTTATGCAAAAATGAAATGGATTCCCAAGTTTGTCTATGCTAACCATCTAGGACCCAAACAAGTGTGGGTACCAAAGAATCAAACTTGAACATTTGTGTTTGTAGGTATGTTTGAAAGCCTCCAAGAAAAACAAGTGGTACTTGGATAGTGGTTGCTCGAGGCACATGACGGGAGACCCATCCAAGTTTGTTTCTCTCTCCAAAAAGGATGGAGGTTTTGTAACTTTTGGTGACAACAAGAAAGGTAAAATAATTGGTAAGGGTAGTATAGGTAATGAATCTTCTATTTTAATTGAAAATGTACTTTTAGTTGATGGTTTGAAGCATGATTTACTTAGTATTAGTCAATTGTGTGATAAAGGCTTTAGAGTTGTGTTTGATAAAAAGAATTGCATCATTGAAAATGCTAGTGATAGAAAAGTTATATTTGTTGGAAATAGAGATGAAAATGTTTATACTATTGATTTGAATGATTGTCCTATTAATGATAAATGTTTATCGGCTTTACATGATGATTCTTGGTTATGGCATAGAAGACTAGGACATGCTAGCATGCACTTAATTTCAAATATTTCCAAGATTTTTTTGGTTAGAGGTCTTCCTAAATTTAAATTTGAAAAAGACAAAGTTTGTGATGCTTGTCAAATGGGTAAGCAAACTAAGTCCTCTTTCAAATCTAAAAATGTGATCTCTACAACTAGACCCCTTCAACTATTACACATGGACTTATTTGGCCCTTCTAGAATTGCTAGTTTTGGAGGGAACTATTATGCATTTGTGATAGTTGATGATTTTTCAAGATTTACTTGGGTTTTGATGCTAAAACATAAGGATGATGCTTTAAAAAGTTTTGCTAGTTTTGCAAAAAGAGTTCAAAATGAAAAAGGATTTTTGATTTCTAAAATTAGGAGTGATCATGGAGGAGAATTTGATAGCAATGCTTTTGAAACTTTTTGTGATGAAAATGGTTTTTCTCATAATTTCTCCGCTCCAAGAACTCCTCAACAAAACGGTGTAGTTGAAAGGAAAAATCATACTTTGCAAGGATTTGCTAGATCAATGTTGCATGAGTATGGTTTACCTACATACTTTTGGGCGGAAGCCGTTAACACCGCTTGTTATGTTTTAAATAGAGTTTTAATTAGACCTTCTTTGGATAAAACTCCTTATGAACTTTGGCATAACAAAATTCCAAATATTGGGTATTTCAAAGTTTTTGGTTGCAAATGTTTTATTTTGAATAACAAAGAAAAACTTGGAAAATTTGATTCTAAGACGGATGTTGGTATTTTCCTTGGTTATTCCTCTACTAGTAAAGCTTATAGAATTTTCAATAAAAGAACTTTAGTAGTTGAGGAATCTATGCATGTAGTATTTGATGAATCTTGCAATGTTATTTCTAATGAGCCTATTTGTAGTGATGTTTTAGAAGGAAATTTTGGAGATTTGCTTGTTAGTGACAAAGGCAAAGAAATTGTTTCAAGTAAGCAAGAGGTGAGCTTAATCGAAGAGAACAAAGTTGGTTCTTCATCCATGCCTAAAGAGTGGAGGCATGCTCCTTCCCATCCCAAAGAATTAATTCTTGGTGATCCCGAACAAGGTGTGAAAACTCGTTCTTCTCTTAATTTGTTTAATAATCTTGCTTTTGTTTCTCAAATTGAACCAAAAAGTTTTAAAGATGCCGAAAATGATGAATTTTGGATTTTGGCTATGCAAGAAGAATTAAATCAATTTGAAAGGAATAAAGTTTGGGAATTAGTCCCAAGGCCCTCTAATGCTTCTATAATTGGTACTAAATGGGTCTTTAGAAATAAAATGGATGAAAATGGAAATATTATTAGAAATAAAGCTAGACTTGTAGCTCAATGTTATTGTCAAGAGGAAGGAATAGATTATGAAGAAACTTTTGCACCCGTTGCTAGATTAGAAGCTATTAAAATGTTGCTTGCTTTTGCTTCTTATAAGAATTTCATTTTGTATCAAATGGATGTGAAAAGTGTTGGGTTTTATGCCCTAAAACTCGTAGGTAGTGAATGGTGACAAATTGTTCACTTGTATCAATACGTCGTTATTGAGGTTTGTACAATAAAGAGTTATTGTTACTAAAATTGCACAATTTGACCCAAATCCAATAAACTAAGATCCTAGGTTGTTTAGATGAAACTTGAACTAGTATGTGGGGACATACGGGGATCAGTGTTCAAGTAACAACTTAAATGGTCTATAGTATAGGGATAAGGCTGGGTACCTTATCCTGGTAACACTATGTGATACGGCCCACTTTGTATTCGATACAGATGCAATGATCCAAAGCATCCATGTAGGAGACATGCGAGTGGGGGTATCCTGTGCAATGAGTTTGCATAAGACCGGACCGCGAAATAGTAACCACTAGATGTAACACCGTTAACTAGTTTAGGTTTCTATTTCAATAGGATGACCTAGGTAACTCAATCTCAATCCTGAGTCTGTTATGAACTCCTTTTCAGGAGGGATTGTCCTTAGATCTGTATGGGTGAGAGTGGCCAGTTCGCCGACTCAATAATCCTGCCATTTCAGGGGCAAGACCGAATGGGGGCTGGGAACATAACAGTACAAGATGGAATTCACTCCTTCTCCTATTGGGGTAAGCAGATGTGTGTTCCCTTAAGGGCTGATTCCGGGTCTTGAACAAGGGCGCCCATCCTCTCCTGGCCCGAGAGGAACTGCTGTTTATTGATTGGATCATAAACAGATTGTTCATTAGAGGAATCAGTGGTACTTAAGGATCCAGAGGTAACCCAGGGGTAAAACGGTAATTTGACCCAGCTGGCGTTACGAACACTCGTGAAGGATTGACTTACTGTTATTGGTCGATATCCGTGGACACAGAAATATTCTACAGTGAGAAGAGTGCAGCTGTGGGTCTTTAGTGGAGTGACTCACAGTTAACGAATGTTGATTAATTTGGTTAATGAGTTTAGCCAATTAGTCTCGCATCGTTGGAGCTTCTGATCTGTAGGTCCATTAGGTCCACCTGCTAGCTCGTAAAGGGTTCTGAGGTTAAATAGTCTTGAATAGAATTTAAAGTGTCTTCAAATTCGTTAAGGGAATTTTATTGTATTTGATACAATTAAAATAATGTATAAAGATACATTATAATATAAGTTTAATTGGTGAATTAAACTTTATATTATAAATTAATTCTGGATATGATTCAAAATTAATTAACGGGAGAATTAAATATTTGAAGGAGTTCAAATATTAAATATGAATTAGATTCATATTGAAACTATAGGTTAAATTTAATGTGAATGAGATTCATATTAAAACTATAGTATATGAGAGAATTATTTGAATAATGATTCAAATAGTTAATTAATTAAATATATGATATTTAATTAATGAATTAATTAATTGGAGAATTAATTAATTTAATTTAATTAAATGTGATTTGATTAAATTAATTTTATAGTTAATATTAATGTACATTTGATGCACATTAAAACTATAGGTTAAATGAGAGAGATATAATTGAATATGATTCAATTACAAAATTAATTAAATATTTGATATTTAATTAATGTGGATTCAATTAATAGGATTAATTGAATGGCCAGTTTAATTCAATTGAATATGACTCAAATTGAATTAAATACTTTATATTATAATTGATTTAATTAATATTGTTTTAATTAAATTAATTGTAATTAATTAATTAATTAAATGATTATTATTATTTAATTAATAGACGGCCAATATCGTTTGGATTAGATCCAACGATCAAGATCTAGTAGGGTAATAACTCCCTCCCCACTTATCGTACAGGGGAGAGGGAGTTGCCCAACTAATGGTTCATTCTCTCATTCTCACGCAGAATGACAGAGGTGTGAAATTTTCTCTCAACTCTCTCACTCTCTCAACCAAAATCACAGCAAGGTGATTCCCTTTCAAGGCAAAGTTTGGATCCCACAATCCAAGTCTCAGTAATCCAAGAGACATAGCGGGTGTTCGCTATTGGTGGTGTTGATTGGAAAATCAAGAACGTGGATAGGAGCATTGTGCTGTTTTTCGCCTTCTATCACGTAAGTTTCTTGCATCTAAAATTGTTTTAGATCTGTAAATGCATGCTTAATCTAGTGTAGAAATTGTTTCTTATTTTGCCCAACGTACCGGTATTCGTTTAATTGAAATTAAATCACGATCGGTGAAAACCGCTTCCGCTAGAGGATTCAATTCCTTCAAATGGTATCAGAGCCATTTCGTGATTTTAATTTCGTTTTTAGAATTTGCGTTGTGGTTTTTGGTGGGATCGATTTGCATTTTGAATGTGGTTTGCTTTAAAGACTGTTTTGGTATTTTTTGGCATTAGATTTACATTTTTTTTATGATTTGATCATGTAAGGGCCCATGTTTTTGGGGCAAATTAATGTAAATCGAGTCTTGTAAGTCTGTGTCTAGAGATTTAGGATCAATTTGTTGATCGGTGCTCGAATCGGGGTTGAAATCGGAGTAAAAATGCTGCTGGAAATGAAGAACAGAGGCTGTCCAGAGGCGTAGCGTCGCGACGCTGAAGAACAAGGCGCTGGAAAAATCGGGCCAGCGTCGGGACGCTTTGCCTACAGCGTCTCGACGCTGGTGGTAGTTTCCGAAAACACGGAGCGTTGAGCGAAACGTGTGGCTGGCAGTTTGATGAACGGTTACAGAATTAATAATTTTTGCGTTCAATAAGTTTTGAAGCTTTGTTGCTGGAGCAGTGGTGTGCGCGCGTTTCTTGCATCCTCGCGATCGTGGGTTCGAGGCAGGTCGTGCGTACTTTATTTTTCCGTGCGGTTATTTAAACAGTTTTCGGCCCAGTTCTTGGTCCAGCTTATCCGGTTCGGTTCAGGAGGTTAGCAGGCCGGATCTTGATGATTCGGTCCAGTTCGCTAGGCAGTTGGTTCGGTTCGAGTGTTATGGGTCCGGTTTGGGCCATTCTAACACGGTTTGGGCTGGTTCGAAGCGGTTCGAGGCGGTTCAGACCAATTACAAGGCGGCTTAGGGCTAGATTTTGAATTATTAATGTAATTTTTCATTATTTTTGCCCTAGGATGCCAAAATACCGGTCTTTATAGCTATTTATTGCTTTATGAATGTCATTTAGCTAGATCCCACCATAGGTTAAGCATGTTTCATGCATATTTATGTTATAAATGTTATAATATATGATAATTATGCATGAATTTAAATTTCATGAGTTATTTAGTATAATTGTTATATTAAATATATGAAATTTGAGAAGCATGATGCATGACATTAATTAGATAAATATAAATTGTTATATTTTATTAATGTAGCATGCATGCTTAGATTTATTTTCATGAATATTAATATAATAGTTATATTATGAATGAAAATAAATTTCAATGCTTGATTTTCATGTATAATTTTAATATAAATTGTTATATTAATTTAATGAAAATGGAATAGCATTGAGCATGACATTAATTAGATTAATATAAGAGTTATATTATATTAATGTCGACATTCATGTAATTATAATTTCGTGGATGATTAATTAATATAATCGATATTAATTAAATGAAATTGAAATTGCATGAAGCATGACACCACTTTAGATTAATATAATCGTTATATTATCGGCGTCATGAGAGTTATGGTGTGTAATAATTTGAATTAGATTGTTATTACGAAACACCATAGAAGCTTGTTATAGGGCTAATTATTAAAATTTTATAATAGTTATAAAATTGATTAGAAACCGTCAACCTATAACAAAGAGTTGCATGCAAACATAGGACCTTAGGTTATAATGAATTAATTTTAAATTGTTTAAAATTAATTAGACCTAAGCTCATTTTAATTCTAATAGGATTAGAATTAATTTTCCTTACTTAGGATTAAAATAGTTTTAATGCACTAAGTAGGAAAAACGTTACTATGGTTATAAGGGAACTCTCCCGGTGAAGTTCTGTCTAGACTGGGGGTATTTAAGTTGACGGTTACGGAACACCTCCTACCTGGGAACAGATCCGGAACCTGAGTTGAATTAATCATAGTCTAATGTTAGCATGCAATGTCACTAGGTAATTAAAAGGGTTTAATTCACCTAGACATTAGAGTAAAGACCTCTATATAAGAGTTATATACAGGCATAGACTTAGATAGATTCATTTAGCCGGAATTTACCTAAGTAATAGACCCTTAAATTATAAAAATACTTAGTGGGAGGAAATATGACAAAACAAGATTGTCATAAATCAAGTTTTGCTCTCACGTCCTCAAGAGTTCACATCGTGAGGTCCATGCTTGGCCTCGAGTCACCCTGGGAGTGACCCCCTACGGATGGTGTTTGCATGGATCGATATCAAGGTGAATGAGGGAGTATTTTATAGTAAGTGAGAGCAGGACACGTGTCAACGTATCCTACGGTCTCCTCCATTAGGTTGCACCGTGAGAGTCCTATGATCTGCCTGCGAGTCGCCCTGGGAGCGATCACCCTACGGAGGGTTTGATCATGGGATTCGGAACAACGCAAACTCCAGAAATGGATAGGGTTTCTTAGGTCCATTCCCAACTTTGACTTTCCCTACGGTAGCATTGTTGGGGCCGACCTCTAGAATCTGAAAATGGAGGGTCACACTTACAGGAAATCGTTAAGGTGTTAATGGTTTCCTGACCGAAAAAACGGTAGCTAAAATCTATTGGAATATGAGTTATTCTGGTAATGGGGATTGGCTGAGATTGTCTCAATTCAGAGGAGGAGTGGCTGACTGCCCTACGGTAGCTGTTGCTCTAAACCTCTGAAGTATTGTTGCAAATATGTATCATATATTTGGGTCGATGATTACTTTTGCTAAATTGATTGGATTAAAACAATATTATTTTGTGTAATGGGTTTAATGCAAAATAAGCAATTTGTTGATTCAGTGATAATTTCTATGTGCATTGTATTACGCCTATTAATAACGGTTTGAAATACAACTAGCTTAAACTACAAACTTGTGGTAAATGATTTTAGATTAGTCTTGAGTGAGGAATGTCCTTAGGCCCAAATGTCTAGTTCATCTTGAATCGTTTATGATGATTATGACATTAACTGCCTAGCCAATGTCAATGACAATGAATGTGATTTATTGGTCATTGAAACGTGCATAATGGAAAATGAGGATACAGCCTGAATTTTTAATTTAGGTGCCACTTATCACGTTTGTTTTTTCCTTTCAAGGAATAAGCTCATGGTAATTGTTCCAAATAGGTGACTCTCAGATTTTGATCTGGAGAGTATATCTCGGCTTTGGCAGAGGGCACACTAAGTTATTTTATCTAGTGGGAGAAAATACACATTATTAGATAATGTGTATGTATTTCCTAAAGATTAACAGAAATTTGATTTCTATAACGTATATGCTGGGACAATGCTGCTCTATACCTTTCTCTGCTAACGCAGTTTTATTTTAAGAAAGGGATTTGACATTTGTTCAGCTTTACTGGAAAATAACTTATGTGTTTTAAGACTAATCGAGAGTAAAGCAAGTCATGAGCACTGAGTTGTTTAAGATTGCTTATACTCAAAGAAATAAAGGCAAAGGATATCTCCTAAAGGAAATATCTTTCTTTGGTTCTTATGGTTAGGCTGTTTTGATCTCAATATGATTGGGAGCTTAGTCTAGAGTATACTTCTAAGTTAGTTAGAAGAAGACTCTCTAATACCGATTAAGTCATGCCTTATGGGCAATATGACTAATAGATCTTTTACTGGAAAAGAACTAAAGAGCCAAAGAACCCTTGAAGCTTATACATTTGGATCCTTGTGGTTTAGTATGTTGAAGCAGTGGGAGGGTATGAATAATTAATCTCGTTTATAGATAATTATTCAAAGGTATGAATATCTCTACCTAATGCAATTTAAGTCTAAAGCTCTTGAGATATTCGAAGGGGTTTAAGACTGAAGTTGGAAACTTGTTAGGTGAGATAATAAAAAACACTTTGATTTGATCAATGTGTTGAGTATAGGGACTTGAGATTCTAGGACTATTTGATAGTTTATGGAATCACATCCTAAATCTCAGTTAGGAGTAATAGAACCCTATTGGATATGGTTCAACCCATATTGAGCTGCTCAATTGCCTGTCTTGTTTTGGGGTCATGAAGTGTTGACTTCATTACATACTTTGTAGGTTACCTCAAAGGAAACGAGGAGTGGATATTTCTTCAATCCACAAGAGAATTATGAATTTGTATTTGACAAATGCTACATTCTCGAAAGAAGACCAAATGAGCAATCATAAGCCACAAAGTAAAGTAAGTTTGAGTGTATTAACTAATGAAGCTACAGAAAAATCGACAAGAGTTGTTGATAAGGCTGGTTATTCAATAAGAGTTGTTGATAAGGCCAGTGTTTTTTTGTCAAGTCACATCCATCTCAAGAGTTGAGAATGCCTTGATGTAGTGGGAGAGTTGTTTTATAACCTGACCGTTACATGGGCTTATTTGAAGCTCAAGTCGTCATTCTTGATGATGAAATAGTGGATTCATTATCTTTTAGAAAGAAAATGAATGATGTTGACAAGGACCAATGGTTTAAAGCCATGGACCTGGAAATGAAGTCTTTGTATTTCAATTCCATCTGGGATCTTGTACATCTGCTTGATGGGTAACACCTATTGGTTACAAGTGGATTTACAAGAGGAAACGGGACATTTAAGGTCTCAACCAGAAGGGTCAATTGAGCAAGATTAATAGCAAAAGAGTTTGCAAGCTTAAGTGATCCATTAATGGATTGACCTAAGCATTTCGATCTTGGAATATAAGATTTGATACGATGATCAGATCTTTTGTCTTTAATCAAGACATTGATGAGTCTTGTATCTACGAGAAGATCGTCAGTAGTACAGTAGCTTTCTTCATGTTGTATGTGATTGATATCCTACTCATTTTGAATAAGTAGGTTAACTTATTGACATAAAAAGTGACTAGCAGCTCATTTCCAAATAAAAGTTGGGAGAAGCTTAGTTTGTTCTTATGTTCTAAATTGTTTAAAACAGAAAGAACACAATGCTAGCCATGGTTCAAGCGTTTTATATCTATAAATGTTGATTAGATATGAGATGCAGAATTCTATGAAGGGTTCACGACCTTTCAGGGTAGAACTCTTTTGTCTAAGGAACTGTGTTCTTAGACACCTCAAGGAGTTGAGGAAGGCCCTATGCAATAGGCAATGTCAGTGAGTATCAATCTAATCCAGGATATGATCACTGGAGAACCGTTAATTATATTCTCAAGTATCTTTGGAGAATGAGGAACTATATGCTCGTGTATGGCGCTAAGGATTTGATCCTTACAAGATACACTGACACAGATGTTTTAACTGGTAAAGATTTGATGAAATCTATGTTGGGTTTTATGCCCTAAAACTCGTAGATAGTAAATGTACATTTGACCGAACATTAATAAAATGATGTATTATTCAATGTTTGTATTATATCTTGTCTTGCTAACCCTAATCCAATAAACTAAACATCCATGGCTAATAGAATGAGACTTGAACTAGTATGTAGGGACATGCGGGGATCAATGTTCAAGTTTTAGCCTAAAGGGTCTGTAGTATAGGGATAAGGCTGGGTACCTTATCCTAGTGACACTATGGATACGGCCCGCTTTGTATATTGATACAAACGTAGTGATCCAACACGTTCATGTGGTTGCCATGCGAGTGGGGGTATCCTGTGCAATGAGTTTGCACAAAGATCGGACCGCAAAATAGTTAACCACTAACTATAACACCGTTGGTTAGCTCGGTTTCTATTTCACTAGGATGACCTAGGCAACTTGGCCTTAATCCTGAGTGGATTATGGACTCCTGTCCATGAGGGATTGTCCTTTGATTTGTACGGGTGAGAGTGGCCAGTTCGCCGACTCAATAAGCCTACCATTTTGGGGACAAGACCGAATGGGGAGCTGGGAACGTAGTCTTACAAGATGGAATTCACTCCTTCCTGATATGAGGGTAAGTAGAGGTGTGTTCCCTTAAGTGGTGTCTCCGGGTCTTGAACAAAGGGCCCTACCCTCTTTATGGCACGAGAGGGTTTTCTGTTTGATGGTTGGACCACAAACAGGTTGTTCATTAGAGGAGCACTGGTACTTAAGGACCAAGAGGTAGCCCAGGGGTAAAACGGTAATTTGACCTAGCTGGGGTACGAACACACGTGAAGGGCTAACTTACTGCTGACGGTCAATATCCGTGGACACAGAAATATATCTGCAGTGAGAAGAGTGCAGCTGTGGTTCTTTAGTGGAGTGAACCACAGTTAACGAATATTGATTAACTTGGTTAATGAGTTTAACCAACTAATCTCATATCGTTGGAGCTTCTGATCTGTAGGTCCATTAGGTCCCACCGGTAGCTCATTTAGGGCGTTGAGGTAAAATTCTAAGGATGGATTGAATATTCAAAGGTGTTTGAATATTATACTAAAATATGAAATGGTTCATATTAAAACTATAGGTTATAATTAATATGCATTAGATGTATATTAATACTATAGTTTTGAGAGAGAAAATAGTAATTGAATATGTGATGTTCAATTTTATTTTATTAATTAATTTCGAATTAATTAATTAATTTAGTTTAATTAAATTTGATTTAATTAAACTATAAGATAAGAGGGATATTAATTTAAATTGGATTTAAATTAATGTTATTTTAATTAATTTAGATTAATTAAAATATAATTAATTATAATTTAAAATTATGTTTTAAAATTATAATTAATTAAAATATCAGATAACTAATTTATCAGTTATCTGGTATTATAATTTTAAATAGACGTGGTCAGTGCAGTTGCTGAGATCTCTCTCACACTCACGCTTCTCACGCCCCCATCCCTCCCTCTCGATTGCTCTCTCTCAGTCTGCATTCTCTCTCAGAGAATTGATCCAGAGAAAATCCTTAGATTTTTGGCTCCCACAAGCACCTAACGCAATATCCTTTTGGAGAATACCGGTGTATCCTTTTTGGTAGTGTTCGTGCGATTTTTCCAGCAAAATCAAGGTGTGACCGCTGCTGATTTTGGGAGAAATTCAGAGAGAATTTGGCGAAAAGTTCAAGGATTTCATCAAGGGTAAGGTTCTTCTTGAACTAGGGTCAATAGGACCCAATTCTAGATTAGATCTAGAATTATTCTGATGATTATGCATGCTTGTATCTGTTTTTACAGCAGTATTTTTATCTATTATTGTCGCTGTAAATTCATGATTTTTGCCGTCGTATTGGTATCCCAATCGACGTTTTATTATTCGAAAAGGTCTCTGTGTTTTTCCGCTGCACATAGGGCTTTTATCCCTTCAATTGGTATCAGAGCCATTTTGAATTAAAACGTTGTTTTTGAGATTTGCGAATGGCTGTATGGTGGGATTAATTATGCATTATGAATGTGGGTTTGCGATAAACTGTATTGATTTAATTTGGCCATAGATTTACCACAATTTTTTTTTGATTTGATCATGTAAGGCCCCTGCGTTTTTGGGCAAAATTGTGTAAATCGAGTCTGTATAAGTCCGGGTCAGGTTTAGGCTTGAAAATCGATGAAGATCGCAGAAGAAATTGGTGAATTTCATGAAGAACAGCCGCTGTTCTGCCCAGGAAACAGCTCCAGACGCAACAGCGTCGGGACGCTAGGCATTGTGCGTCTCGACGCTGTCGCGATTCCACGCTCCAGACGGTTGCAATCGCGCCAGCGTCGGGACGCTTTCTTCGCAGCGTCTCGACGCTGTCACGATTTCGTGCGGCGCCAGGATTTTCGCGAAAACAGACGTGGTGCCCTAATTTGGCCGGTTCGGTTCGAGCGTTTTGGGTCAGCTGGGACCGGTTCGGTTCGGTTTGACCCGTTTTGGGTGCGGTTCGAGTTTTTCAAGTCCGGTTCGAAGTGGTTCGGGTCGGTTCAAGGCTAGTAGACCGGATTTGGAGCTGCAGAATTTTGTAATAGGATAGATTTATTGCTTTATTAATGTAATTTTGCTTTAATCTATCCTAGGGGCCAATTAAATCGGTTTATTCGCTATTTAAATGCTTTATGGATGTCATTTAAATTTAATCCCACCTTAGGATATAAAGCATGCTCATGCATTTATGAATGTTATAATTAGATTATAATATATGTTTGAAATGCATGGTTTGATTTTCATGATTTGTTTAATATATAGTAGAGTTATATTAAATTCATGAAAATGGAATAGTATGATGCATGCAATTACATAGTTTTAATATAAGAGTTATATTAAAAATTATTTGTTTGCAGCATGCTAAGTTGATTTTCCATTATTGGCTATAATAAAGTTGTTTATTATTTAAATGGAAATCAAATTGCATTGAGCATGATACATCCATAGATTAATATAAGGGTTATATTAATTATCATGCAATGCATAGTACTATAGTTTAAAATTTCATTAACTTGAATATGATTGTTAATTGTTTTAAAAACTATAGTATGCATGATTATAGGGCTAATCATTATAAAATTTTGAAATAGTTTAAAATTTTATGATTAGAAACCGTCAATCTATAATCAAGATATGCATGTTCACATAGGATCTTAGGTTAAAATTGAATTAATTTTAATGGGTTAAAATTAATTAGACCTAAGATCATTTTCTAATAGGATTAGAAGATCTTACTTAGTTTTAAAATAGTTTTAATGAACTAAGTAGGACGAACATTCCTAAGATTATAAGGGAACTCTACCAGTGAAGTTCTGTCTAAGGATTTGAGGTATTTAAGTTGACGGTAAACGGAACACCTCCTACCTGGGAACTGATCTGGAATACCGGAGTTGAATTAATCTCAGGTTAATGTTAGAATAATGTCACTAGGTTAATTAAATTGGTTTAATACACCTAGACATTAGGTCTTATTATAATAGTTATAATAGGACTAGACTTAGATAAATGACTTAGCCGGATTTATCTAGGTTTAATCAAACCCTAAAATTAATAATCAGTTACTTTAGTGGGAGGAAAATTACAAAACTTAATTTAAATTGAGTTTTGCTCCTACGTCCCCGTGACGTTCACACCGTGAGATCCATGCTCGGCTTCGTGTCGTCGTAGAGCGGCCTCCCTTCGGAGAGTGTTTGCATGGGTCAATACCAAGGTGAATGGGGAAAGTGATTATAGTAAGTGGGAGCAGGATGCGTGTCAACGTATCCTTCGGTCTCCACCCCTAGGTCACAACGTGAGATTCCTATGATCCGCCTGCGTGTTGCCCTGGAGCAACCACCCCTTCGGAGGGCCTGATCATAGGATTCGGAACACCGTGAACTCCTGAAAAGGATAGGATCACTTAGGCTAATTACCAACAGTTGTCTTTCCTAACGGTAGCCTGTTGGTGCGTGCCTCTGGGATCTGAAAGTGGGAGGGTTACACTTACGGGGAGGAGTTAATTTGTTAACAAATCCTTGACCGAACAACAGTGGTTAATATCTAATGGAATATGAGTTATTCTGGTATTAGAAATTGACTGAGAAGAGTCTCATTTTAGAGGAGGAACAACTGATCACCCTTCGGTGGCTGTTCTTCTAAACCTCTAAAGCATCGTTGCGAAACACAATCATAGTTTTATTAGGGTTCTTTGATTGTTTGTTTGCAAAATTGATTGGATGTATGCAATTGTTTGTATTGCTTGTGTGATGGGTTAAGGCAAAGATAACTAATACGGTCACTTGTTTATTTTTCAGCAATGTCTTCCTCTATAATATCCCTCCTTAAAAATGAACAACTTACCGGCGAGAATTTTCCACAATGGAAATCAAACCTCAATACAATACTCGTGGTTGAGGATTTAAGATTCGTCTTAACGGAGGAATGTCCTCCCGTTCCCCCTCGCACTGCCTCTCAGGCAGTTAAAGACGCCTACGAACGCTGGACCAAGGCCAATGAAAAGGTCAAGGTCTATATTTTGGTCAGCTTGTCTGAAGTGTTGGCCAAGCGTTATGAGAACGTGGCAACTGCCAGGGAAATTATGAATTCCCTGCAGGAGATGTTTGGACTTCCGTCCTACCAGCTCCACCACGACGCCTTGAAGAACGTCTTCAATGCCAAGATGCTGGAAGGTCAATCTGTTCGGGAACATGTCCTGGACATGATTAACCAGTTCAATATAGCTGAGGCAAATGGCGGGGTTGTCTGCGAGCGCAGTCAGGTTGCGTTCATTCTTCACTCGCTCCCGGCGAGCTATCTGTCTTTCAGGACGAACGCGAGCATGAATAAGATTCAGTTCAACCTGACTACCCTCCTCTCGGAGTTACAGATTTACGAGTCCCTGCAAAAGAACAAGGGAAAGGCCAATGTGGCCCATTCCAAGAAGAAGTTCTTGAAGGGTTCATCCTCAGGGACTAAATCTGTACCCCAGGCTTCTTCATCGAAGCAGATCCAGAAGAGGAAGGAAGACAAGGGGAAGGCTCCTGCACAGGCTGTGCAAGGGAAGGGGAAGGCCAAGGTCGTGGCCGATAAAGGTAGATGCTTCCACTGCAATGCAGATGGTCACTGGAAGCGCAACTGTCCCCGCTACCTTGCTGAGAAGAGAAGAGAAAAAGAAGGTAAATTTGATTTACTTGTGTTAGAGACTTGTCTCGTTGAACATGATGAGTTTGCCTGGATACTGGATTCGGGAGCCACTAATCATGTTTGTTCTTCTTTTCAGGGAAATAATTTCCAGCAGCTGGCAGAGGGTGAAATGAAGTTCAAAGTCGGAACGGGAGACGTCGTTTCAGCTCGTGCAGTGGGAGCTGCAAAATTATTCTTTAGAAATAGGTTTTTAATTTTAGAGGACTTGTATTTGGTTCCTAGAATTAAAAGGAACCTAATTTCTGTTTCAGCTTTATTAGAACAATGTTATACTGTTTCCTTCTTGCTTAATGAAGCTTTAATTTCAAAGAATGGAGTTTACATTTGTTCAGCTAAGCGTGAGAATAATTTGTTTGTGTTAAGACCAAATGATGCTAAGGCCATTTTAAGTCATGAAATGTTTAAAACGGCTGAAACGCAAAACAAAAGGCAAAAAGTTTCTCATTTAAGTAACAACACGTATCTTTGGCATCTTCGTCTTGGTCATATTAACATCGATCGGATCGATCGTTTGGTTAAAAATGGGCTTCTAAGTGACATAGAAGATACATCTTTACCACCCTGTGAATCGTGTCTCGAGGGTAAAATGACCAAGAGGCCTTTTACTGGAAAAGGTTATAGGGCCAAAGAACCACTTGAACTAATACATTCGGATCTTTGTGGTCCAATGAATGTAAAGGCTCGAGGTGGTTATGAATATTTCATCTCTTTCATAGATGATTATTCACGATACGATTACTTATACCTGATGGACCATAAGTCTGAAGCTCTTGAAATGTTCAAAGAGTTTAAGGCTGAGGTAGAAAACCTGTTAGGTAAAACAATTAAGACACTTCGATCAGATCGAGGTGGAGAGTACTTAGATCAGCGATTCCAAGACTATATGATAGAACATGGAATCCAATCACAACTCTCAGCACCTGGTACACCTCAGCAGAATGGTGTATCAGAAAGGAGAAACAGAACCTTGTTAGACATGGTTCGATCTATGATGAGCTATGCTCAATTGCCTAGCTCGTTTTGGGGGTATGCAGTAGCGACTACAATACATATTCTTAACAATGTTCCCTCAAAAAGTGTTTCTGAAACTCCTTTTGAGCTATGGAAGGGACGTAAACCTAGTTTGTGTTACTTCCGTATCTGGGGTTGTCCTGCACATGTGTTAGTGACAAATCCTAAGAAATTGGAACCACGTACGAGATTATGCCAATTTGTTGGGTACCCGAAAGAAACGAGAGGTGGTCTTTTCTATGACCCTCAAGATAATAAAGTATTTGTATCGACAAATGCAACTTTCTTGGAGGAAGACCACATACGAAATCATCAACCACGAAGTAAGTTAGTATTAGGAGAAGCTACAGAAGGATCAACAAGGGTTGTTGATGAACCTGGTCCTTCAACAAGAGTTGTTGGAGAATGCAGTTCTTCTCGTCGATCTAGTCCTCCTCACGTAGTGGGAGAGCTTCGACGCAGTGGGAGGGTTGTGATACAACCTAACCGCTACTTGGGTTTAACAGAAACACAAGTAGTCATACCTGATGACGGCATAGAAGATCCATTGTCTTATCGTCAGGCAATGAATGATGTAGATAAGGACGAGTGGGCCAAAGCCATGGACCTTGAGATGGAGTCTATGTACTTCAATCAAGTTTGGGAACTTGTAGATCTACCTGAAGGGGTCAAACCCATTGGGTGTAAATGGATCTATAAGAGAAAAAGAGATGCTGCTGGGAAAGTACAGACTTTCAAAGCAAGACTTGTAGCAAAGGGTTATACCCAACGAGAAGGAGTGGACTATGAAGAAACTTTTTCTCCAGTTGCTATGCTAAAGTCCATAAGAATCCTCTTATCCATTGCCACATTTTATGATTATGAAATTTGGCAAATGGATGTCAAGACAGGTTTTGTGAATGGCAATCTTGACGAGAGTATTTTTATGTCTCAACCCGAGGGGTTCATATCCCAAGGTCATGAGCAAAAGGTTTGCAAACTGAATCGATCCATTTATGGGTTGAAACAGGCTTCTAGATCTTGGAATATTAGATTTGATACTGCGATCAAATCTTTTGGTTTTGACCAGAATGTTGATGAGCCTTGTGTATACAAGAAGATCAACAAGTATAAAGTAGCTTTCCTCGTACTCTATGTAGACGACATCCTACTCATTGGGAATGATGTAGGGTATCTGTCTGACATAAAAGAATGGCTAGCAGCTCAATTCCAAATGAAAGATTTGGGTGAGGCCCAGTATGTTCTTGGGATCCAGATTATTCGGGATAGAAAGAACAAATCGCTACCTCTGTCTCAGGCAACGTATATCGACAAGATGTTGGCCCGATATTCGATGCAGAACTCCAAGAAGGGCTTGTTGCCTTTCAGGCATGGGGTTCACTTGTCTAAGGAACAGTCTCCTAAGACACCTCAAGAGGTTGAGGATATGAGACGGATTCCCTACGCCTCTGCCGTGGGTAGCTTAATGTATGCCATGCTATGCACGAGGCCTGACATTTGTTATGCTGTAGGGATTGTCAGCAGATATCAGTCAAATCCAGGGTTAGACCATTGGACCGCCGTTAAAGGAATCCTCAAGTATCTTAGGAGAACGAGAGATTACATGTTGGTGGTTGGGGCTAAGGAGTTAGTTCTCACGGGTTACACCGACTCTGACTTCCAAACTGACAAGGATTCTAGGAAATCTACGTCAGGGTCAGTTTTCACCCTTAACGGGGGAGCTGTAGTTTGGAGGAGCATAAAGCAGGGATGTATAGCAGACTCCACGATGGAGGCTGAGTATGTAGCTGCTTGTGAAACAGCTAAGGAAGCTGTTTGGCTAAGGAAGTTCTTGACAGATTTGGAAGTTGTTCCAAATATGAACTTGCCCATTACGTTATACTGTGACAACAGTGGGGCAGTAGCCAATTCAAAGGAACCTCGCAGCCACAAAAGAGGTAAACACATAGAGAGGAAGTACCATCTAATTCGAGAGATTGTGCAAAGAGGAGATGTGGTCGTGACCAAGATCGCTTCTGAGCATAACATTGCTGATCCGTTTACGAAGGCCCTCTTGGCTAAAGTGTTCGAGGGTCATCTAGACAGTCTAGGTCTGCGAGATATGTATATAGCGTAATCTAGGGCAAGTGGGAGATGTGTAATGGGTGTAAAGATGCCCTAGTTTATTGTATTTTGTATATTTACCTATTATGTAATGTACAAACATACATGTACCGTTTCCAGCTTTGGATTATCTTGTATATATTTTCCCTGTAACTTGAGTTTTAGTTCAAGTGGGAGTTTGTTGGGTTTTATGCCCTAAAACTCGTAGATAGTAAATGTACATTTGACCGAACATTAATAAAATGATGTATTATTCAATGTTTGTATTATATCTTGTCTTGCTAACCCTAATCCAATAAACTAAACATCCATGGCTAATAGAATGAGACTTGAACTAGTATGTAGGGACATGCGGGGATCAATGTTCAAGTTTTAGCCTAAAGGGTCTGTAGTATAGGGATAAGGCTGGGTACCTTATCCTGGTGACACTATGGATACGGCCCGCTTTGTATATTGATACAAACGTAGTGATCCAACACGTTCATGTGGTTGACATGCGAGTGGGGGTATCCTGTGCAATGAGTTTGCACAAAGATCGGACCGCGAAATAGTTAACCACTAACTATAACACCGTTGGTTAGCTCGGTTTCTATTTCACTAGGATGACCTAGGCAACTTGGCCTTAATCCTGAGTGGATTATGGACTCCTGTCCATGAGGGATTGTCCTTTGATTTGTACGGGTGAGAGTGGCCAGTTCGCCGACTCAATAAGCCTACCATTTTGGGGACAAGACCGAATGGGGAGCTGGGAACGTAGTCTTACAAGATGGAATTCACTCCTTCCTGATATGAGGGTAAGTAGAGGTGTGTTCCCTTAAGTGGTGTCTCCGGGTCTTAAACAAAGGGCCCTACCCTCTTTATGGCACGAGAGGGTTTTCTGTTTGATGGTTGGACCACAAACAGGTTGTTCATTAGAGGAGCACTGGTACTTAAGGACCAAGAGGTAGCCCAGGGGTAAAACGGTAATTTGACCTAGCTGGGGTACGAACACACGTGAAGGGCTAACTTGCTGCTGACGGTCAATATCCGTGGACACAGAAATATATCTGCAGTGAGAAGAGTGCAGCTGTGGTTCTTTAGTGGAGTGAACCACAGTTAACGAATATTGATTAACTTGGTTAATGAGTTTAACCAACTAATCTCATATCGTTGGAGCTTCTGATCTGTAGGTCCATTAGGTCCCACCGGTAGCTCATTTAGGGCGTTGAGGTAAAATTCTAAGGATGGATTGAATATTCAAAGGTGTTTGAATATTATACTAAAATATGAAATGGTTCATATTAAAACTATAGGTTATAATTAATATGCATTAGATGTATATTAATACTATAGTTTTGAGAGAGAAAATAGTAATTGAATATGTGATGTTCAATTTTATTTTATTAATTAATTTCGAATTAATTAATTAATTTAGTTTAATTAAATTTGATTTAATTAAACTATAAGATAAGAGGGATATTAATTTAAATTGGATTTAAATTAATGTTATTTTAATTAATTTAGATTAATTAAAATATAATTAATTATAATTTAAAATTATGTTTTAAAATTATAATTAATTAAAATATCAGATAACTGATTTATCAGTTATCTGATATTATAATTTTAAATAGACGTGGTCAGTGCAGTTGCTGAGATCTCTCTCACACTCACGCTTCTCACGCCCCATCCCTCCCTCTCGATTGCTCTCTCTCAGTCTGCATTCTCTCTCAGAGAATTGATCCAGAGAAAATCCTTAGATTTTTGGCTCCCACAAGCACCTAACGCAATATCCTTTTGGAGAATACCGGTGTATCCTTTTTGGTAGTGTTCGTGCGATTTTTCCAGCAAAATCAAGGTGTGACCGCTGCTGATTTTGGGAGAAATTCAGAGAGAATTTGGCGAAAAGTTCAAGGATTTCATCAAGGGTAAGGTTCTTCTTGAACTAGGGTCAATAGGACCCAATTCTAAATTAGATCTAGAATTATTCTGATGATTATGCATGCTTGTATCTGTTTTTACTGCAGTATTTTTATCTATTATTGTCGCTGTAAATTCATGATTTTTGCCGTCGTATTGGTATCCCAATCGACGTTTTATTATTCGAAAAGGTCTCTGTGTTTTTCCGCTGCACATAGGGCTTTTATCCCTTCAATCTACATCAGTGTCTGTCTTCACTCTTAAATAGAGGAGATATAGTATGGCATCGCATCAAGCTGGGATGCAATGCAGCCTCGACCTATAGGCCGAAAACTACGCTGTTTGTGAAGCAGCGATCGAGGCTGTAAGACTTGGAAAGTTCATGGTTGATTTGGAAAGTGTTCCAAATATGAACATACCTAATATAAGATAAGAATGCACATTGAATTGAATGAAAGAATTGCTGATCATTCACGAGGGCTCTCTCAGCTAATGTGTATGAGGGTCATCTAGATGGTCTAGATCTACGAGATAAGTACAAAGATGTAATCTAGGGCAAGTGGGAGAAATGTAATGGGTATAGTGGATGCCCTAGTTTATTGTATTTGTACATAGTATATATACGTTTTATGTATTATACATGTATCTATATACCCATTGCCATGATAGATTATTGTACATCCTACTAAGCTAGAGTTTTAGTTCAAGTGGGAGTTGTTGGGTTTTATGCCCTAAAACTCGTAGGTAGTGAATGGTGACAAATTGTTCACTTGTATCAATACGTCGTTATTGAGGTTTGTACAATAAAGAGTTATTGTTACTAAAATTGCACAATTTGACCCAAATCCAATAAACTAAGATCCTAGGTTGTTTAGATGAAACTTGAACTAGTATGCGGAGACATACGGGGATCAGTGTTCAAGTAACAACTTAAATGGTCTATAGTATAGGGATAAGGCTGGGTACCTTATCCTGGTAACACTATGTGATACGACCCACTTTGTATTCGATACAGATGCAATGATCCAAAGCATCCATGTAGGAGACATGCGAGTGGGGGTATCCTGTGCAATGAGTTTGCATAAGACCGGACCGCGAAATAGTAACCACTAGATGTAACACCGTTAACTAGTTTAGGTTTCTATTTCAATAGGATGACCTAGGTAACTCAATCTCAATCCTGAGTCTGTTATGAACTCCTTTTCAGGAGGGATTGTCCTTAGATCTGTATGGGTGAGAGTGGCCAGTTCGCCGACTCAATAATCCTACCATTTCAGGGGCAAGACCGAATGGGGGCTGGGAACATAACAGTACAAGATGGAATTCACTCCTTCTCCTATTGGGGTAAGCAGATGTGTGTTCCCTTAAGGGCTGATTCCGGGTCTTGAACAAGGTCGCCCATCCTCTCCTGGCCCGAGAGGAACTGCTGTTTATTGATTGGATCATAAACAGATTGTTCATTAGAGGAATCAGTGGTACTTAAGGATCCAGAGGTAACCCAGGGGTAAAACGGTAATTTGACCCAACTGGCGTTACGAACACTCGTGAAGGATTGACTTACTGTTATTGGTCGATATCCGTGGACACAGAAATATTCTACAGTGAGAAGAGTGCAGCTGTGGGTCTTTAGTGGAGTGACTCACAGTTAACGAATGTTGATTAATTTGGTTAATGAGTTTAGCCAATTAGTCTCGCATCGTTGGAGCTTCTGATCTGTAGGTCCATTAGGTCCACCTGCTAGCTCGTAAAGGGTTTTGAGGTTAAATAGTCTTGAATAGAATTTAAAGTGTCTTCAAATTCGTTAAGGGAATTTTATTGTATTTGATACAATTAAAATAATGTATAAAGATACATTATAATATAAGTTTAATTGGTGAATTAAACTTTATATTATAAATTAATTCTGGATATGATTCAAAATTAATTAACGGGAGAATTAAATATTTGAAGGAGTTCAAATATTAAATATGAATTAGATTCATATTGAAACTATAGGTTAAATTTAATGTGAATGAGATTCATATTAAAACTATAGTATATGAGAGAATTATTTGAATAATGATTCAAATAGTTAATTAATTAAATATATGATATTTAATTAATGAATTAATTAATTGGAGAATTAATTAATTTAATTTAATTAAATGTGATTTGATTAAATTAATTCTATAGTTAATATTAATGTACATTTGATGCACATTAAAACTATAGGTTAAATGAGAGAGATATATTTGAATATGATTCAATTAAAAAATTAATTAAATATTTGATATTTAATTAATGTGGATTCAATTAATAGGATTAATTGAATGGCCAGTTTAATTCAATTGAATATGACTCAAATTGAATTAAATACTTTATATTATAATTTATTTAATTAATATTGTTTTAATTAAATTAATTGTAATTAATTAATTAATTAAATGATTATTATTATTTAATTAATAGACGACCAAGATCGTTTGGATTAGATCCAACGATCAAGATCTAGTAGGGTAATAACTCCCTCCCCACTTATCGTACAGGGGAGAGGGAGTTGCCCAACTAATGGTTCATTCTCTCATTCTCACGTAGAATGACAGAGGTGTGAAATTTTCTCTCAACTCTCTCACTCTCTCAACCAAAATCACAGCAAGGTGATTCCCTTTCAAGGCAAAGTTTGGATCCCACAATCCAAGTCTCAGTAATCCAAGAGACATAGCGGGTGTTCGCTATTGGTGGTGTTGATTGGAAAATCAAGAACGTGGATAGGAGCATTGTGCTGTTTTTCGCCTTCTATCACGTAAGTTTCTTGCATCTAAAATTGTTTTAGATCTGTAAATGCATGCTTAATCTAGTGTAGAAATTGTTTCTTATTTTGCCCAACGTACCGGTATTCGTTTAATTGAAATTAAATCACGATCGGTGAAAACCGCTTCCGCTAGAGGATTCAATTCCTTCAAAAAGTGCCTTTTTAAATGGTTTTATCATGGAGGAAGTTTATGTAGAACAACCTCCGGGCTTTGAAAGTTTTGATTTTCCTAATCATGTCTTTAAGTTGAAAAAGACTCTTTATGGCTTAAAACAAGCTCCAAGAGCTTGGTATGATAGACTTAGTAATTTCTTGCTTGAGAATGGATTTAAAATGGGTAAAATTGATACTACTCTTTTTATTAAGACTAAAGAAAATGATATGCTTTTGGTACAAATATATGTGGATGATATTATTTTTGGTTCTACTAATCCATCTTTGTGTGAAGAATTTTCTAAGTTTATGCATAGTGAATTTGAGATGAGTATGATGGGAGAACTTAGCTTCTTCCTTGGACTTCAAATCAAACAACTCAAGGATGGTATCTTTATAAGTCAAGAGAAATACACAAGGGATTTGCTCAAAAGATTCAAGTTCAATGAAGGTAAAATTGCAAAAACTCCTATGAGCACATCCACTAAGCTTGACAAGGATGAAAAAGGTAAGTGTGTGGATATAAAATCTTATAGAGGTATGATTGGATCTTTACTTTATTTAACTGCTAGTAGACCCGATATCATGTTTAGTGTATGTCTTTGTGCTAGATTTCAATCTTGTCCTAAGGAATCACATTTGCATGCCGTTAAAAGAATTTTTAAATATTTGCTTGGTACTATTGATTTAGGCTTATGGTATCCTAAAAATGTTGAATTTAATTTGGTAGGATATTCCGATGCGGATTTTGCGGGTAGTTTACTTGATCGTAAGAGTACTAGTGGGACTTGTCAATTCATTGGTAGTTCCTTAGTTTCTTGGTTTAGTAAAAAGCAAAATTCGGTTGCATTATCCACTACAGAAGCGGAATATATTGCGGTTGCTAGTTGTTGTGCTCAAATTCTTTGGATGAAACAAACTCTTTGTGATTTTGGATTAAAGTTTGATAATGTGCCTATATTTTGTGATAATACTAGTGCTATAAATTTGACTAAAAATCCTATACATCATTCTAGGACTAAGCATATTGATATTAGGCATCACTTTATTAGAGAGCATGTGCAAAATGGTAATATTACTCTTGAATTTGTAGGCTCTAATAATCAATTAGCGGATATTTTTACCAAGCCTTTGAATGAAGAAAGCTTTTGCAAAAATAGGCTTGAGCTCGGTATTATTCGTTGTGCTGCCTCTTGATTTTATAATTTTTCTTGTTAAATCTTTTTAAAGGCATTTTGGTAGGGGAGATTTGGAAAGCATGTGTTGATATTCTTAGGGGGAGTTGCTAAATTTATGTTCATGTTTATAAGGGAATCATTATGTAGTTCTAAATTTTTCTTAATTATTCTTTTTGATGATTCCAAAGGGCTAAGTTTAAGAAAAATATGTTATAAATTTGTTATGATTGTATTAGTTAGGGGGAGAATTTATTTTTGAGTAGAATTCAAGAATGATCATTATGGTGATATGTTGGACTTTCTATTGAAATTATCACTTGATGTATGTTCTACCTATGGTTTATATGTTATTTTTCTTGAATGGTTTGTCATCATCAAAAAGGGGGAGATTGTTGGCTTTTTGGCCCTTAATCTCAAATTAATTAATTTTAATTAATTAATTAATCAATGTTTTGATGATAACAAACCCAATCTTTAATTACTGAAAATTTTAGTATTTTAATGTGCCCATAGCGTAGAGCTCGGAACAACGATTCCAACGCCTCTCGAATCACTCAAATCGGAGCTAAAACGAAGAAGTTATAGCCGAAACAAGCTTTAACGAAAAATGCCCGTGCGCGATGACGTGGCGGCTGAGTCAGCATCATGGACCAATCCAACGACGACACGTGGAGCTTTGGAAGAGTGACATGTGGGCTTTTGGTTATTTAAATATTATATATATATTATTTTATTGAAAAGGTATTGTGAGTAAAGGTTTGTAAATTAAAAAAAAAAAAAAAAATTTACAGAAAGCATTTAATGCATCTAACCGTTGGAGTACAATTTAAAAAAAAAAAAAAACCTTCTTACCGTTTACTCACATTATATATATATATATATATATATATATATATATATATATATATATTATTATTATTATTATTATTATATATTAAAAAAAAAGTTTACCGTTAGTTTGATTTTGAAAAGTTAAAATGTTTTATTTTAATTTTATTTATATTATTATTAATTTCTTTTTAACTTTAATTTCTTTTTACTCTTAATTTCTTTTAATCTCCACCATTTATTTTTCTCTATCTTCAAATCCAACGGTCCAAATTTAAATTCACTTTTTACTCCATTTCCCTCTCTTTTTAAACTCATTTTCCTCCCCAAATTTTTACCAACAATATTTTACAATTTTACAATCCTCCAAAACTCAAAAGTTTCCATTGTTGCTCTCTCCAAGCTCCCAAAATTTTTCTTTTCATCTTATTCTTGAGAGAGTTCTATTGTATTGTGAGGATCAATTTATTGAGTGCTCAAATTTGTAAATCTACTCTATTGAGAGTTGTATTGTGTTATCCAAAAATTTCATCACTTGTAACGGTTTGATCCTAACCCGTGGAAAGAATCGGGTTTGCTCTTAAACCCGTAAAAGGAGCGGTGGTGTAACGGTTGGGCTCTAATCCGTGGAAAGAGTCGAAAGGTTTTTATTCAAATTCCCAAGAGGCACTTGGGGAGTGGAGTAGGTCGAGTTTGACCAAACCACTATAAAAATTACGGTGTCTTCTTCTCTAACTCTTTCCTTTTTTATTTTTGCAATTAATTTAAGAATCTATTGCATGCTTTAGTTTGTTCTTATTTGTTGCATATATTGAAATTTCTCTTATTGCTTATAAAAAAGTGTGTTAATTAGTTTAATTGAGTCATTTTAGGAAAAAGTTTTATTAAACCCTATTCACCCCCCCCTCTAGGGTTGCCATACCGATCCAACACCTCATTGGCTGGTGTTGTTTCCTTTCTATTTGTCATTTGTCAAGTGTTTGGTCGGTGTTGTTTCAATCAGTGATAGAAGAAGATCACTGATAGAAAGTTTTTCTATCACTGATAGAATCTATCAGTGATAGAAACCTTTTCTATCAATGATTATTAATAGTTTATTAACATTGTTATTTAACTCAAATCAAATGTATAACAAAGAGTAAAAGTCAATTACAACATTGTATGAATGGTGGAAATTTACATGTCCTACAATTGTGACCAACACGATGACAACAACTACATTTTGTACGGTTTCTTACTTCACCCATTGATAGCATCCTCTGTTTTCTTGGTCTTCCTGCTTGACGTTTAACAACTGGAGGCAACGCATTCACGTTTCCACCTATAGAGCTCCACTAAGAATGATTACCGGCGGGATGAACAAAACCTCTATAAGTTGATGACAATGTTTTTGAAAAGTAATAATTTGAGACAAAAGAATAAGTATTCAAATTCCACCCACGAAGAACAGCAAGTGCATGAGCGCATGAGATTTCATCAAGATCCCAAACACGACAACTACATGATTTCAAATCCAAGTTCACAATGAAATAGTTATCTCCGTCAATTACTTTGAATTGTTCATTACTAATAGGATCAACCTGGAAAAACATTAAAAAAAAAGTTATTTGAAAATTATCAGAGTAAGGTTTAATAGAATTTCTAACATTATACTGGCTGATAGATTCTATCACTAATAGAAATCTATCAGTGATAGAAAGTTTTTATATCACTGACAGAAATCTATCAGTGATAGAAAGTTTCTATATTACTGATATTCTATCAGTAATATAAAAACTTTCTATCGGTGATAGATTCTATCAGTGATAGAAATCTACCAGTGATAGATTCTATCATCTTTTATGATAGAGAGTGAAGTCTTACCACAAAACTTCTCGACTTATCATGTTCTTTTCGTAACTCACTCTCTGCCCAAGTGGTCAAAGTAGACTTCATACAAAATGCTACATTACCTCTCTCATAAAACCATATTTGCAATAAACCTCTGATAGCATCAAGTAGTGTTGCAACAGGAAAAGCTCTAGACTCTAATAAAATTGAATTTAAACATTCTGAAACATTGGTTGTCATCATCTGATATCTCCTTTTCCTAGAATATGCACGAGCCCATTTTTCAAATCCGACATTATTGAGATATTCTCGAATAGTAGGATGTATCGACTTCATCCACCTCATATTTAACTCAAAATAATCCAGTGTATAAGCTTTTGCACAAAGGAAAAAAAAACTTATCTAACAAATGATCTTTATATGATGACTTCATATTTCTCAATAGATGTTGAATGCAAACACAATACTCAACTGTTGGAAAAACAATCAAAGCACCCTTGGGAATACTCAAATGTCTATCAGAGACAATAACTAAACCTTCTTGATCTCCAAAACTATTCGGTATATTCTCAAAAAACCATTTCCATGATACATCATTTTGAGAATCTACAATACCGAAAGCAAGAGGAAAAATTTGATTGTTACCATCAAGAGTTGAGGCTGTAAAAAGAGTTCCAACAAATTTACCCTTCAAGAATGTGTCATCCACAGATATGTTGGGCCTACAATACTTCCAACCCTCAATAGATGAACCAACAGCCATAAAGCAGTACTTAAAATGTCCATCTCCATCAGTTTCAAATGATGTGTATGTACCTGAAAATTTGACATATATAAGACAATGATAGAATAGTTTATATCATTGATAGAATCTATCAATAATAACACCAAAAAATTGATAGAAAACAAACCTGGATTCGTTTCTTTTAACTTTACAAAAAATTTTGGAATCAAGTTGTACGATTCAGCTGCATCACCTTTCAACAACTTTATAATCTGTTCTTTTGCTCTCTGATAACTGCCCAAAAGGTAGTTATTTAGGCCTCATTTCTATATTGATTTGTGTGACCTTTGTGCTTAATAGGGTTGGTTTTAGATAGATATTACATGTTTTAACCCATTTGGAAGAATGGAAGCTTTGGAAATCATTTTGTGCAGAATCTGTTGCTGGGCGACTTGAGGGAGCAAATTCTGTGCTGCAACAAAACTGGGAGCAGAACTGCCACATCACAGCTCATTAGCCAACTTCATGAACCGACTTCTGTTGAGTTATTTTCAGGATAAAGGAGCAAGGAGAGCCCTACACGTGTCCAAGTTGACCTAATTCAAGCCTCCTATCCTTCTATAAAAGGAAGTAGCCATCCAAGTCAAAACCATTCCATTTTTCCTTGGGAGCCGAATAGGAAAGGGAGGTTGGAACTATCAAGGAGACCATCATTGCAAGCTGGCCGAGGAGTTTAATATTTCCTTTTACTATCTTGCAGTTATGGACATGCCTACTCAGATTGTAATTCATGTTTCCAGGCTTATTATGAACTAAGTAGCTTTAGGCGTTGGTTAGGAATATGTAGTTGTCGTGCTTCATCTCTAATAATATATATGGATTATTGCATCTTGGTTAATTGTTGTGCTTATTTCTATTTTATGCCCGTCTGGCCAGCCGGTGTGAATACCTCTCTCTAGTTTCAAGGATGAGTTCTAGGGTACTTTTTATCATAATTTTACTCACTCTAGGAACGCAACACTCTCCAAGCTTTGTAATAACTAACATTGACTCCAAGTTTTGTACGCATCTTATGCACAATATCTTTCGGAGTCGAATGGTCTAAAGAACTAAATCTAAATTCTTCTTCCAAACAATCACTAATAAGAGATGAAGAGGCTTGCCTATGACAAGTTTGGATACTATTCATAGAGCAATCATGATTAGATACATACTTCCTAAGCATCCACAATTCACTCTCTTTATACCGAGATTCCCTAACAAACCATTGGCAGCCATCTTGAACACACTGCAACTCAAGTGATTTTAAATTTGATCTTAAAGTCCTAAATTCAAAATTTTTCTTGACAGCCATAAAGTAAAAACACTTCACTAAAGTCAAAAACCAAGCTACATCTTTATCTTCATGAATCCGAATTACATTTTGACTCTCATTCATACCAAAATTCAGTAATATTGAAAATTGTACGGAAGAAATAGATGCATCCAATTTGATTTCTTTCAAAATTAAATTCACAAAAGTCTCAAACACCATCACTTCATTAACTAAAACTCTTGTAATCTTATAATTCTCATAAGAACGTTTATCATTTCATTGTCCACTATGAAAAACAACTATTGGAAGCTTTCCCATAATTTTGAATTACTGCAAAACAAAAAGACAAAAGAAAATAAATGAACCTATCACTACATTAGAACATTGACAATACATATTCTATAGCTGATAGATTCGATCAATCAACAATAGAATTCTATAGATAGATTCTATTACTAGAGTGACAGAATTCTATCCCTGATAGAACTCTTTTCACTGATAGATAGATTCTATCACTAGAGTAACAGAATTCTATCCGTTTTTCTATCTGTGATAGAAAGCATCTATCAATGATAGAGAGACCTTCTATCACTGATAGAATCTATCAATGATAGAAAAACTTTCTATCACAGATACATTCTATCAGTGATATCTTCTATCACTAATGGAAACCTGGAATAATAATCAATAGACCAAATTGAAAAAAATCCTTTCGATGTTGAAATCCCAAACCAATGAAATCCAGACCTGCAATTAATCGGTGAAATTTGAGATCTAAACTGTGAAATCTAAGAAAGATCATTTCGATAAAATCCAAACCGACGATCACTGTTACAGTCTCTTTCGAATTTTCTTTCCGGCGAGATCCCTGGAATCCGGGTACCGGAAGAGGCGTCGACGGCCGGAAGAGGCGACCGGGGATATTTGTGAAGTCGAGAGATCGGATTGAGGTTTAGATCGATATCTGAGATTTTCGAACGGAAAAGGCGTCGACGGTGGAGAAGTGAATCTGCAGTCAAGAGTGAAATCTGTGAACGGAAGAGGCGTCGACGATCATTGATCGATCGGAAAGAATAAAGAAGAAAACTAGAATAAAATCGGAATAAAATTTCGGTGACCATGACAGAGAAGCAAACAAAATGGAAAGAAGAAACGGGAATATAAAAAACTAATTAAAAAATTTTGCCATATTTGCAAATATTTTTAAAAAATGCTATATTTGTCATTATTTAGCCTGATATTGCCACCCATTACAAATATCGGATTTTTTTCCTAGTTTTCAATTTACGGAAACTCGTGATTCAAATAGTACGAATTAGGGTTGTACGCGAATCGGTTCGGACCGGGTTAGGGGTAAAAATTGGACCAACCTGAAAATTCGGGTTGGTCAAATTCCCAACTCGACCAACCCTATTCATGAAGGTAACCCAACCCAACCCAACCCAACCCATTTTGTCCGGGTTGGGTCGTGTTGGGTCACCGGGTTACTCTCTTGTTTTCCTTATTTTCTTTTCTTAAATTGATTTTGTATTTAAAATAAAAGATTCCTTTTTGCAAAATCCTCCTAAAAAATTCAAATGGTTCCAAGCAATTTATTCGAAAATGGGTTGGGTAACTTAACAGATTGCATGTGGCAAGAAATTTATTCGAATGGTTCCAATGGAACCCAGATATCAATCTCACAAATCACAATAGCAATTTAAAATAAAGATATGAAGTTTAAAAGCCCACCCCTTTATCTTTGAGGGCAAGAATAAAAGAAAACCTCCCCCAAAAATTATCACAGTAGAACTAAAACTTCAAAACAGAAGACCTAAAAAGAATTTTTTTAAAAAAAACTATCATAACAATTACGATTCAAGAAATATATTCACATCACAAAATCCCACACAAATAAAAATACAAATAACTCCACCTCACATGGTCAAGAATCTTGGGTGAAATTTTGAGACAAACATTTTGTACACATGAAGAAGAAAACTTGTTTACACAACAGCAACATTTTGTACAGCGGCGATGGACTATGGACTTGGGAGAAAGTAGAAAGAAGAAAAGAGAGGACGGAGAAAGTAGTAAGGAGAAAGTAGAAGGACCTGGGAGCTCTGTTTTGAATGGTGACAATGGAACTCGAATCGAAGTGAGAGGAAGGAGCAGCGTGGAGACTAACAGCAGTGCCAATGTGTCGCAGCGATGGAACTCGAAGAAAGGAGAGGAGCTACGATGGAATTCGAAGAAAGGAGAGGAGGCGCAACGATGGAACTCGAAGAAAAGAGAGGAGGCTCTGTGTTTCGTCGTTTGCGACTGGGAGGGAACAAGAATGAGGCGCGGCATGAATTCGTGAACCAAAGAAGAGGCGAAAAACTAACCCTAAAAAGTAATATATATATATATATAATATTATATATATTAATTATAATCAGGTCGGTTCGGGTTGAACCGACCAAAAATCTCTTGAACTCGGTATCCGAACCGAACTGGTCGGTTCACTTAACTTTCAACCCAACCCAACCCATATTTAATTCTAACCCAACCCAACCCTTATAATTTGGGTTGGGTTGGCCGGGTTTTTCGGGTTACCGGGTTCATTGAACACCCCTAGTACGAATGTTTGGTCACTACGGTTTTTTTTTCTTTTGAAAACTTTTGGTGAAAAATCAATGACACCATACCTAACTTTTTTTTTTTTTTTTTTGAGTTCCCCAACCTAAAAAAGTCATATTCTTATCACAAACAATCCATGACCTCTTATTTAAAAAAATAAAATAAAATAAAATAAAAAATCCATGACCTCTTCTTGAAAAATATTATTTTCCATTCTTTTTTGGAAAATATTTCTTTTTCTTATTTGAAAGTTTTTTTTTCTCCTTGTTATAAAAGGGCTTTTTTTTTGTCCGTCTTGAAAATTTTACCACTTATTTCAAGAAATTGCAAGATTTCTAAGTGGTCTCTTTCCGGGATCTCAACAATTTCCCTTTCTTTTGCTAACAACACCTGTTTTTCTTTAATTTTAATTATTTGTAAGTTTAGACTTATAATTGATTATTTTAAGGAAATTATTTTAATTATTTGTAAGTTTAGACTTATAATTGATTATTTTATGGAAATTAAACTTATACCCTCACATAATCTTTTACTTTTATATATATTATATAAAAGTATTTATTCATCAAGATTCTTAATAAGAAATAATTATATTAAATTAATATTTTAAGTATAAATTTTACCAAACACATATTAATTGTATTTTCAAATTTCCAACCAAACACATTTTTCAAATTTTGAATTCAAGTTTACAGTTTTTAAATTGGAACCAAACGCGTTTTTAGATATAGACAAAATAAGAAATTTGTTTTCATTTTCTATTTAATTCTTTGCTTTCGAAAACACATTTTTGAATCACGAATCAAACGGGGTCTTATTCTCCCATTCAATATACTTATTTTATACTAAAAAATTAAATGCTATGTACTACTTTATAAATAAAAGTTTGGCATGTTCAGTTTATCATTAATATATATTTTAAAAAATTTAAATAACACAGTGCAATGCACATGTATTACCCATATAAAAGATTTTTGGTTTCCAATTATACCCCAGAGTCTTTTTGTTTCTTTTCTGCTATTTTTTTTTTAAGGACTAGAGATTTGAACCTTTGACCAATCGGTCAAAAGTACAAGTTTTATGTCAGTTGTGCTATGCTTTTGTTGACAATCACTTTAAAGCTATGACATTGACATTATTGTATTTAAACGATGTATTCAGAAAATTTGTTTAAAAACACTGAAATGATGAAGAATAATTTGTTTTGAAACATCCCAAAGAACCATCAATTAAGAAGATGGCATCTCAGGAAGACTTTGTTCTTTGTGTTGTTGTTCTTCTAACTTTCCTTATCATTCTTCTCAAATTCATCAGCTCTCCATCCTCAAAACAACCCCCAATTCCACCTGGTCCAAAAGCATGGCCAGTTCTTGGAAACCTCCTTCATATTGGCAAAAATGCTCACATTTCAATTACTCGCTTTTCCGAAACCTATGGCCCTCTGATCTCACTCCGACTCGGAGCTCAACTCCTCGTCGTCGCTTCGTCTCCGGCCGCTTCCGCTGCCGTTCTTTTGGACCAAAATAACGAGAAATAAACCAAAATATTATCGATGAGTCAAACGTTTCTCAACTCAACTATTTGTGGAAATGCGTGAAAGAAACTCTAAGACTATACCCACCCGCACCGTTTCTTCTTCCACGTTTAGCTCCAATGGGTCGTTGTGAGCTTATGGGATACTCAATTCCAAAGGACACTCTCATTTTTGTTAATGTTTGGGGTATTGGAAGGGACCCTTCCATATGGGAAGACTCTTTATCATTCAATCCTGAAAGATTTACGGGTTCTGATGTGGACTTCAAAGGTTATGATTATCGATATCTTCCATTTGGCGGAGGGAGAAGAACGTGTCCTGGAATTCCCATGTTGTTCAAATGTTGTTCAAATTTGGTTCCCCAATGTCTTTTTCTTGCTCCAACCAATTTACCTTTAACAACATTGGCTTACATGAGTTAATTCAATTAGACTAATTTGTTAATTCTCTGACAAACGTTGTAAATTTTCAACGATCATTAAATTTATTGCACAACATGTCATTGATATATATATTTTCTATGTTTGTATTGGTGAGAAATTTATTTAAGGTTAGACAATCGTGCATAAATTCCTGCATTTCTTGAATTGAATTGTAAAATTTATTTTTATTTTTTCCCTTTCAAAATGCATGTATTTCTCATTAGCCAATGATCCGACACGTAAGATTAGAAAAGAAGAAAGAAAAAAATATAGTATTTTATTTGACAATTAGTGGCAAATGTAAAATATCTTATTAATTATTTTATTTAATAAAAATAAATTAAAATCCTATCAAAATCGATGAAAAATAATGGAGATTTAAATAGAAAATAATAACTAAAGGCTTGATAATGAAAAGAAAACGAAAAGATTAAAAAAAAAAAGAAAGAGAAAGAAATAAAGGAAAAGAGAAAAATAACGAAAGAAAGATCGGAAGCGGAAAAACAATAAAGTAGAGAGAAAAATGAGAGAGAGGAAGAGAGAAGAGATGAGTGTAGGAAGGACGTGAGAGACTAAAATATGGGTACATGCATGACAAAAAAAAAAAAAAGAAATTGCTTTTGAGAAACTACCTTCAGGGCCCGTTTGGTGACGTTCTTGTTTCTGGTTTCTTGTTTCCAATTTTATTAAGAAATCTAAGCATTTAATAACTATGTATGTTTCTTGTTTCTCATTTTTTAGAAACACTCCTAAAATTTGTATAAAACTTTTGGGAACAACTAAAACTAGTTTCTCTTTTTTTGTTCTTGTTTTCAATTTTTTCCAAACATAAATAAGAATATAGGTTTATTATTATTGAATTTATAAGTGTTAGGGTCATGAAATTCTATTTTTCTTTATTAAAAATGAAGAAACGGAAACAAGAAACGAGAACGTTACCAAACGGGCCCTCAAAATTTGTTTTTTTTATACAAACATTTCTAAAAATTTAGAAACAAGAAACATGATAGGTTTTTTTTTTTTTTTTTTTTTTGACACAAGAAAGGCATCAGTCACCCAAAGAATAAGACTCAATACTAAGCAGACTCCCCTAAACTGGCTCATACTCACCAACAAGACACCACACACTCATAGACCTGGCTCCTCCAGAGCTTTAGCAGGCATGACAAAACTATAACAACTATAATCAACATGCCATCAGTCGAGACAGGTCCTCGAAATACTGTTTGAAGGATCACGCCACGGGAGACTTGGCAACACCGGGGCCTCCAGCCCAATAATAAAACTAGATGGAGACCCCACACGGTTATGGAACAAGCTAGTCACCAACTCCACTTTAGACCTGCTCAACCAACATGAAGGAGATTGCAAGCTCCTAGAAACATGATAGGTTAAACAAATATATCTGTTTCTTAAAAAAAATGAGAAACAAAGAATAAGAAACAGACTTTAAAAAAAAAAAAAAAAAAGAAACAGCAAACGAACGTTATCAAACGAAATTATGTATAGGACAACGTAACTCTATTTTATTTATTATTTATTTTTATTTTTATTTTTGTTTTTGGTAATTTGTTTATGTTCTGTTTCTACTCTATATTGTACTAAGAGATATTTCTACTCTATATTAATTTTTTAAGAGATGATTAATCAGACCTTTTAAATTAATCCCTCTTTTTTAAAAATAATTTAATCATGTTTACATCATCATTAAACCCTCTTTATTTTTTGTTCTTTTTTAAATTTAAATTATGCTATGAAAATGAAAATAATAAATGTCATTAATACTCTTTCACAATCTCCCACGCCTAATCAAACAGTAATTTCACATTTATTTTTAATTTTCTACATCTCAGAATGTTCATAAAATTGAATTACGTATTGTGAAAATTTAAATACATCCATAACTATTGATATATTAAATAAATATATTTATATCTATAATATATAATCTATAATCTATATTTATCTATTTATATTTATATCTATATTTATCTATTTATATTTATATCTATATTATTATTATTATATATAAAAGGGCTCAAACGGAGAAACTTTTAACAAACAAGGATTGGCTTTGTTTCACCACATTCTCTCGTTTTCTATCCCATAGTTTCTCGCTTTAATCCCAAAAATTCCAAACGCCAAACCAAAAACAAGTTGTTAAAAAATTTCTTCTCTCTTTAAAAATATGGAAAATTGAAATATATATATATATATTTTTTTAAATTCTGTTCGCCAAAACCCTCTGAAAACCACCAAAACACATCTGCTTAAACCCCAACTATCTTATACCATTGACTCACCGGACCTATCGGTAAGTGCCCCTCAGTTTACCGGTCATAACCGATCACTAAAACCACCTAAAGATCGGTTCTTGTCTACGAGAGGAACCCACCATATTGTAAAGCTCCTTCCGATTTTGACACGGAGGAGGGAGGGAGGTCGGAAACGGAGGAGGGTGGAACGAGGGAGGGGAGGAGGGACCTCCCTCCTCCCTCTTCGACGCTGGAATTCGTTTTCTGTTTTTTTTTTTAAAAAATAGTAAAAAGAGGGGTGAAAGAAGAAAAAGAACAAAAAAACCAGTCGGCGACGAGCGGCGGCCGCCAGCAGTCGGAGATTGGAAGAAGAAGAAAGAAGAGGATGAAGGAGACGATGGAGAAGAAGAAGAGTAAGAGGGGTAGGAGAAATAATTAAAAAAATAAAAATAAAAATATTTTCTTATTTTAATATTTTTATTTAAAAAATAATTTTTTTTATTAAAATAACATTGCCACGTCAGCAGTCGTTAGGATTTAACCAGAAATGGACGGCAAGGACCAAACTGCTCCTTATCTCAAACCTCAGGATATTTTTGTTGAGTTTGAAAATTCAGGGACCAAAGTGTAACTTAACCCAAACCTCAGGGACCAAAAGTGTATTTTTTTCCTTTTATTTAATTATTATTTGTCCTTTTTATTTAATTAGTGAATTATTTTATATATTAATTTGAGTTAAACATTTTTTATTTAATTATTAATTCTAGTTGATTTTTGGTTGTAAAAATTAGAAGTTTTTTTTTTACTTAATTATTAGTTCTAATTGATTTTCGATTTTGAAATTTTCAATATTTTTTTTATTTAATCAATATTATCTTCTTTATTTAATTATTTAATTATTAATTATATTAAATTTTGTGAAATCTAAATCTAGATTAATTGTTTTGATTTTAAAAAATAAAAAGATAATTGAGTTTAATTTTCAGTTAAATCAAATCAAGTTTTGAAATTAAATTTGAAAAACTAAAATAAAAATGAATTATTTTAAATTTTAAAAATTTCTAATTTGAAAAGATTTATAATAACCACCGAGATTCACTTAAACCCTATAAATAGTGGTCTAAACCATCCAGAAAAGACAGATCGAAAATCATATATGAAAAAATGTAAAATTTTGAGTTTAGAACATATATTTTTTTTTTCTTTATTCTTGGTCAAAGCCATTTTTTTATGGCCACAGTTTGCCAAGACGACACAAAGATCCTACAACAAATTGAGAGATGATAATGGGGCTTTTTATCGTGTGGTGCATGACGAATTGAAAAAATTGCAGCAAACACCAACTAAGTGAGAGGAGACAAAGATTCATAGTGTATTTTCAACTATGTGAGTAAATATAGAAATATCTCATAAATATTTCTTTTTCATTTAGTATAAACATATGTAGTTTTTTCTTATTTCTTTTTTAAGTAAGCTACTATATCTTTAGGAGATTTTGTTAGTTTTCTTTAGTATTTGTAACGCCCCGTGCTTCGAAATCAATCATTTTGGGATTTGTTGTGAGTTCTTATTCTAATTTGAATAATTAGAATTTGAGCTTAGCTTTGGGTTGCTAAATTAAATTTCTATAACTTAGGGAAAATGAGTTTTTTTTTAATATTTAATTTCCTAAAATTTGAGGTTTAATATTCGATAGTTATCTTAAATTTCAAAAGACCCAAATTCCTTTTAATTAGTTTTAATCCCAAATCTTATAGGAGTTAAGTTTGAGATTTTAAATAGAATCCTAGAAAAAGATCTCAACTCTTATTTTAATTGGGATTTTCTATTCTTAGAGTGTATTTAAAAGAAAAGAAAACGAAAATAAAGAAAAAGAGGAAAAACCCTAAATCTATTTCTTCCTCTCTTTCTCTTTGTAGCAGCCATCGACCTCCCCCCCCTCCCCCCAATCTGAATCTTCTTCTTCCTTGACCAGTCGCAAGCCAGCACGCGTGTAGCCACCTCCATCGCCATTTTCATCCTTCTCCGACATCCTCTCAGCACGTAGCAAGCAAGGCCCTTTTCTATGTCGTTAAGCTCTCCCTGTCCCTCTCGCTTTCTCCAGCATAAGACCCACGAGTTGTCGTTTTATCTCCCTCTCTTGCCTTTGCATTTTCGTCAAGCATACCCACATCAACATTTCACTCGTAGTTGAATATTTCTCCCTCTCGTGTTCTGTTTCGTAGAGAAACTGCCCCCTCCAATCGCGTTTTGCTTTCGTTGGGTGTCGATTCAAGGTTTCCAGCTCTTTAGCATCAAGTGCTCGACGCTTTCGATAAGTTAGCTTCAACCCACTCGTTTTTCTTCAAGTTTCAGCATTTACCCACTTGAATTCAAACTCTAGATTCTATCTGTTATAGGCAATTTTGGACCACTCCGATATACAAGGAGCTGACGAGGGCAACCGGGGAGAAATCAGGCTGGGAGTTGGACCCAAGAGGCGAAACCGGCAAGTGGGACGGGCCGAGACCGAAGGGGTCGGGTTTTTGGCCCGACCCCCTGGTCGGCCCGCTCGCGCGGGCCGAGCCCGTCCGACTCCATTTGGTCCCCACCGCCTTTGGCCTCCCCGGTTCCGCCTGGTTTGACCTAAAAACGCCTCCGAATCCCTAAAAACCCTAGGAGGATGAGCAGGTATTTATACCCCTCTTCGCCACTGAAGAGGGGGACCCGAATTCTATCCCTAAACAATATTCTATATTCTCTACTCTCTCCTCTTGCTCTTACTTTTCCACTCCCTACCGTTCTGCTTGCTGACTTAAGCATCGGAGCCGGTGTGGCGAACACCACACCGGTGTGCAGGTTTATTGTCTTGCAGGCCACGTCTTCCCCCCCCATCTACAAATTTACCGTTGGTGGCACGTGAAGGTCAGGTGAGTTCCCTCTGACCGAAATCGACCATCAACACTATCTAAATCATGACTCATGCTTAATCAGTCTTAAGGATGATTTACCCACTCTGTGGTAGCCTCAAATTTGGGATTTTTTTTTATAAATAATGTATATTTAAAAAAAAGAGACAAGTTTAGAGGAGTTTCGAAACTTATTCCAAAAGTAGGGTAGATAAATCGTGTACCCAGGTCACGAGTTCCATAAATTGTAGTCGTTGGTCACAATTACAGGGATGAATCGCGAACCTTGGACGCTATTTCATTGTTGGCAAGCCTTACGTCATTTCGCAAGGTGAGCTGGCGGTGATTTGGCATGCCAACAAAATGATGTGGAACTCGTGTACGCGGTACACAATTATGTTTAAAAAACTTGCGTACCATGTACACGAGTTCGGTGCTCCAAAACCCTACCCACGCTGAACTTCTCTCACACGCTGCCGTGAACGCAAACAGCCCCCGTCGGGTAGCATGGTTCGATAAGCTTCTTCTGTTTGTCGGATAACACGTATTAAAGCTTACTTGAGTTATTTCCAACAAGGAACTTATTCTGTTTGTTGGACTCATTTAGCGTGGTTTGGCAAGCTTATGCTCTTTAAACTCTTCAATCTTGGTTTGGTGCCTTAGACTAGTTCTTAGTGTTCAAATGTTCCTATTATAGGAATTAAACTTATTCCTGGTTGTCGAGCTAGCCTGCAGGCCTGATTCCAAGTTTGGTTTTGGTAAGAAATTCGTCCCTATGTACCTTTTAGGTTCTAATAGGGTGGTTAAGCTCAATTCTAATTCTATATGTTATCATTGTTGTTAGGAGCTTGCCTAGATTGGCTTAGGAGCTCTTTGATTATCTTAGGAGCTCTTCATCGTTTAAGAGTGTTTAGAGCTTCTAGTAAGTAGTTTCTACCTATTAAGTTTGTTTGATTGTGTGAAGCATGTTCCGTGTTTTATCATTTTTGTTAGAATATGACTTTTATGGATTGTATATGTTCTGAACTATTTGAGCTTGCTTGGATGTTTGTTGTGGTTTTGTGTTGTGATGAGCATGTGGAGCTGCTGTGACTACTTTTGTGAACTTGTATGCATGTTTTGATGGGTTGTGAAATATAGTTGTGATAATGCCATATTGTTGTGGCCTGGATTGTTGGTTGTGAAGCATGTTATTTATGAGTTTTTGAATGAAGTTTACGAGTTGAGCATGATATGTTTTTATGCTTGGTGGACTTAAAGTGTTGGTCTAGAAGCATGGAGTAGGGCATGTGCATTTTAGAAAGTTGTGAGAAAAGAGGTTAGAGAGACTGACGGGCCAGGAGTTGTTGAGGCTCCAGGTCAAATAAAATTTATAATTCCACGACACTACAACTAATTTTTGTAGAAATAGTGGCCGTGGTCGATCACAGGGAGTGGCGATTGGTTATTTATTTTCTGTTTATTTTGAGCTATGAAAGTGGTAAATGGGGCATTGGAGAATTGGATAAATGAACATGCAAGGAAATTAAACTGCAAGAATTTAAACAAGCAAGAAATATAAAGGACAAGAAATTAAATTGCAGGAATCATAAAAATGCGAAGAAGATTGATTAAAAATGTGACACCGATTAGAATGATTATTGGGTTTGAATGATTTACTTTGATCATTGAATCTCTACCTACTAAAGGCTAGTTTGAATTGCTCAATTGTCCAATCGATCTAATCTGAACCCAGAAAAGACCCAAAGCCCACCTAAGCCATCTAACCTGATCATAAAACGTCCATCGAATTAGACACTAATTGATTAATTAATTAATTAAATTGGACTATCAAATTAAACAATCGACCAATTACTTTAAGTCTAGTGGATTGATTAGGACATTAGAAATAATTAGGCCTTTATTACTCCAACACTATTTTGGATTCTAAACCTATCGTGCCAAGCAACAAAGTCAGAGTTTGCTCTAGGGACCCGTGCCCATGAATCAGTTTATGTGCTAACTATTAAACTAATGTTCCATTAGCTACTTGGAAATCAATTTCTTAGCAAGTTATTAACATACGAGCTGCGAGTTAGGGCGTCAATTTAACCTGATGCTCAGGCAAATAATACGAACTGAATCCAAAATACAATAGCAATATGAAATTAAACAATATTCAGAACATGAAACTCACAAAGAAATACATTCTATAACAAAAAAATCATCCAATCGGCGTCAACGGGTTTAGACGGCGGTTAAGCCGACTAAAACCCGCGACCCAACGCTAAAATAACAAGAAAATACAAGGAAAATCAAAAGGGAAACTTACACCTCTTAATTTTGGTCTTCTAGGATAGAGAGAACCGAGAGGAGGAGCAAAAATAAAACCCTAAAAACTTTTCTATTCGACAGAAATAAAATAGGGTATTTATAGAAAAATCTGTCGCGGTGTCTCGACGTCGTGTCTTCATCGCCTCGGTCAGAATTTGTGTCGGCGTCTCGATGCTGGCCATGGCGTCTCGACGCCATGCCTTATTTCATCATGCTCTTTCTTCTTGCGGTTTGCTCATATTGGGGCTCGAACCTTTGACTGTTAGGAATCAGTCTTTGGGCTCGTCACGATCCTCACGATCTTCTCACTTCCTCAAGATCCATGGCCCTCAAGTAAGCTCGAAAACTCACTAAATTGCCCGAATTAACTTCAATTTGTGTGGTTCGACCCTGATACCTTAAATGCACAAATTACCTAAAAAATAGACAAATAAAGCGTAAAGTGCACCCTAACAAGTCCAGATTAACAACAAATAAATAAGACTAATTTGGTCCTATCAAAGACCTTGAGTTTGAGTAAAAGAGAGTGCTAGGATCTCAGGTATAAATGGTTGAGGACTAACATTGGGATAAAAGAATGTGCAAGTTAGATATCAGGGCCTCGGGTTTAAATGGTCGAGGGCTGATATTATTTTGAGGAAACTAAAGTGATTAACATGGCCTCTGGTGTAAATGGTCGAAGGCTGATATATCACTATTGGATGTCAAGGCCTCGGGTATAAATCGTCGGGGGTCGACATGCCAATATTAGATAAAGAGGAGCATCGAGGCCTTGGGTATAAATGGTCAAGGGGCCAGTGTGATGAGTCTTGAAACTGTTGGGTTTTATGTCCTAAAACTCGTGGATAATAAATGTAATAAGTTAATTATAATCAATAAAGCATTATTGAGGTAATTCAATAAGATATTATTGAATGGTTGTTTAGTTCTACGTTAATTAACTCAAATCCAATAAACTAGAACCCTTGGCTATAATATGAATACTTGAACTTTATGTGGAGACATAAAAGTGGATCTTCGAGTAATAACCAAAACGGTCTATAGTATAGGGATAAGGTTGGGTACCTTATCTTGGGGACACTATGAGATGCGATCCACTTTGTATTTAGTACAAACGATGTGATCCCGAATCGTTCATGTGGAGACATGCAAGTGAGAGTCTCCTATGCAATGACTTTGCATAAGACCAAACCGCGAAACAAGTCACTTTCACTTTATAACGCCGTTTATTGTTGAAACTGACTAATTTCATACAATGACCTAGGTAACTCGATCTTAATCCCAAGCTAACTATGAACTCCTGTTTATTCGTGATTATCCTTTGATTTGCATGGTGAGAGTGGTTTAGCATCGTCGACTCAATAAGCCTACCATTTTGGGGATAGTCCTGCAAGATGGAATTTGCTCCTACCCGCTTTAAGGGATAGTAGAGAGGTTGTTCCCTTAAATGCTGGCTCTGAGTCTTGAACAAAGGCGTGCCGTTCTCTCTTGGCCTGAGACGAACTTCTGTTTAATGGTTGGACCATAAACAAATTGTTTCATTAGAGGATCAGTGGGACTTAATGAACAAAAGATAACTTCAGGGGTAAAACGGAAATTTTACACAGCTGTAGTTATGGACAATCTGTGAAGGGTCGACTTACTAATCATGGTTATATCGAGTGGACAGAAATATATCTAGAGTGAGGGGAGTGCAACTATTGGGCTATAGTGCAGTATCCTAGTAGTTAACAAATGTTGGTTGACTAGGTTAATGAGTTATTAACCGGTTAATCTTGGATCATTGGAGCCCATGATCTGTAGGTCCATTAGGTCCCCCTGCTAGCTCATACGGAATAAACCTTAGAACTATGTGATGAAAGAGTTTGAATCATTCAAATTCGGTTTAGGGAGTTAACGTCAATTATATACGATATTATTGACGTAATAGTTTAATTGTGAGTTAAACTATAATTTAAAGAAAATTGGAGATATTTAAGTACAATTTAAATATTGCATATATGTATAGGATACATATTTCAGTTTGAAGATTGAATAGTGATTTATATTCGATCGGGTTTTGAGAGAGATCGGGATTGGTGCATTAATTTAATATAAGATATTAAATTAAATAATTAAATAATTAATTCATTATTAAAAAATTGAGTAAATTAATTTAATGTGTTAAGTTAATCAAGTAAAGTTTAAAACTCAATTTTTGGTTTGGTGGCAAAGGGATATGAATTTGTTTCATGCAAAGTTCCTTGTGATGCCACCAAACATGGTGACTAATCCATCTACAATTGAAAGTGTTAATATCTACAAAGCGGAAGCAATTTTGGATCTTAGACACTTAATTAGTTTAATTTGATCAAACATTGCATGCTGTCCAAGTAAAGATAAACAAAGTATGTTTACCAACCTTGAATCAATGGAGAAATTGGTTGGACTTCTTTCTTGTTTTTCTTCACTAACGAGTCACGAACCACCAAATGATCTTCCTTGCCATCCTCAAGCCTTTAGAACAGATTGTGGGATCCTCAAGTGATGGAATTTGAGAGAGAAAGCTTGAATAACAAGCTAATGGAGGTGGGTTTGGTGAGTTTACAATTTGGCAGCAATTCCCTAAGTTTCAAGCTTAATTTCTTTAGCCATCTTCTTCCCTTTTATAGAGGGATTAGAGATGAAGGAAAGCTTTAGCAATTGACACTCAATCAACCAAAGATTAGTGGGAATTTTGGGGCTCGTTTGGTAACATTCTCGTTTCTTGTTTCTTGTTTCCAATTTTATTAAGAAATATAAGCATTTAATAACTATGTATGTTTCCTGTTTCTCATTTTTTAGAAACACTCCCAAAATTTGTATAGAATTTTTGGGAACAACTAAAACTAGTTTCTCCTTTTTTGTACTTGTTTTCATTTTTTTCCAAACATAAATAAGAATATAGGTTTATTATTATTGAATGTATAGGTGTTAGTGTCATGAAATTCTATTTTTCTTTATTAAAAATGAAGAAACGGAAACAAGAAACAAGAACGTTACCAAACGGGCCCAGTGTGCAACATGAAGTGAGTGCATGGGTTTAGCCACCATGCACTCCACCTCCAAAAATTCAATCTTTTTTAATTTAATTAAATCCATAATTATCCTTAATTAGTTTGATAATTATTTGAATTTTAATAATTTGAAAAATTAAAAATTCAATTTCAATTTTTCAATTTTAAATTAATTGAAAATAAATATTAAATAATTAATTAATTCTTAATTTAATATTAAATATTAAATCAATATTTTTCCACCAATCCCGAACATTTCCTAAATGTTATTTTCAATCATGAATCCATATTCATGTTATCGATATTTAAATCATATTTAAATATTAAATACTCATCTAACGGTTTTCACAAAAAAACCCGACATATCGACAACGCCTATCACCTCTACTCATATTTCTCAACATGAACTTAAAGTTATTCATATTTTATCCATCATATTGTTCCAAAGGTTAGTCTTGAGATAGCAAGGGGACCTAATGGACCTACAGATCATGGGCTCCAACGGTACGAGGTTAAACTTGTCAAACTCTTTTAACCTAGTTAACCAACATCCGTTAACTACCGAGACACTCCACTATAGCTTAGTAGTTGAACTCCCCTAACTGTAGATGTATTTATGTCCACTCGATATAACCATGATTAGTCAGTCAATCCTTCGCAGGTCGTTCGTTACTATAGATAGGTCAAAAGTCCGTTTTACCCCTATAACACATCTTAGTTCCTTAAGTCCACTGGTCCTCTAATGAACAATTTTGTTCATGGTCCAACCATTAAACAAGATCACTCTCAGGCCAATGAGAGGGTGGGGCCCCTTGTTCAAGCCTTGGATTCAACACTTAAGGGAACTACCTATCTACTATCCCTAAATAGGGTAGGAGTGAATTTCATATTGCATTACTATGTCCCCAGCCATCCATCTAGGCATCTTCCTCGTAGCTCTCCTCCTCATCACCAAGGTCCAGCTCATCGACCAAACCTGCAACATCTAAAATGTTGGGGGGAAAGATGGGGAAGGGGGTATCAGTACAACCGTTGTACTGGTAAGCAGTTCACACTCACCAAGTCACACACAACAACCAATACAATCAACATATTTTTCACACGCATCCAACATGCTTATACAACCATAAACATTCATCATGCTTTTAAGCCATCAACCAACAACATGCTTAAAACATTACACAACCATGCACATTCATCTCACACTATGCAACGCACGCACTAGACACTACATGATTTCTGCGTCATGCTCTGCAACTACATGATTTTCGCACCTACCCCACATGAATTCCGCGCCATGTGTTGCGCCACTCTTATGTGATTTTCGCATCACGCTCCGCACTCACACCCATGTGATTTCCACGTCATCCTCCGCTACACATGAATTACGTGCCATGTGCTGCGCCTCACACCCGACTCATGCTACACACCCCCATGCTACATGTAAGCCAGACTCAAACATGCTTAACACGACATCTCATCATGCTAATACCCAAACATGTCCATCTCAGACAACACACAGATACATATCATGCTTCACACAAGCACTACAGCGATCACAATACAACAGGTACAATTTATGCTCATCACAAGTAACAAATCGGTACATGCTCATCTCAAGCAACATAAGTAGTACAGCTCAACAGGACATACATTTCATAAATATATAAGAAAAGCCATTAACAAACAAACAGGCTTCACGCAGTCAAACAAACTTAGTAAGTAGAAACTACTTACCTATAACGCTTCCAAAACAACCTTAGTAATCCAAGACAGTCCAATAAAGCCCTAAACAATAAGGATAAATCCTACTGAATTAAAACCAACTCAAAGCTACCCTAAACATGTTTAAAAGGCCTAATTCAACTAAGAAAAGACATCTTTCCTTGCTGGACAACCACTCAAAAGTCCCCAAATTAAAAAACCAAAACCTTTCGACCATGGACAACCATGTCTAAGGCTCAACGAGCAGTGGGTATTCGCTGAATGACCATGTTCAAGGCTTTTCCGCCGCTAGACAGCAAGTAAAAAGTCACAATAATGACATTCTAAGAACTCCTAAAGCTTGGGTAATGCGACAAAGGTCTATATAATTAATGAGACTTTATTTAGCATGCTTCTAAACCACGAGCAACAAGCAAATGACTCATTAATTTCATGATTTAAGAACCTATAAGGGTTTGGAAAAACTATATAGGCGACAACACGTTATGGGCATTGATACTAAATGCTTTTAAACCACATAAAGCAACAACGACCCATTTTAAAGCATAATCTAGGACCTATAAAGATTTGAAACACTTTAAGAGTCTAAATAACTAGTGGGCAACGATCTAAAACATGCTTCTAAGGCTAGATCATCTAATGGGCAGTAAACTTCAACGCTATAAACAAAGGGACAACAAGGAAACTTACCCAAACGGACCCGCTTTCACACTAGACGGGTTATTCTTAAAGGGATAAAAGCCCTTTCGCAGTGGAAACGTACATAACCTTAACTCAGATTTTAATAGGAACTAAAATACCGTATGTTGGCAAATAAAATACAACAGTAAAATCAAATATAAAACGTGTTGTAAATCTATTATAAAACATGCTAGAAAATATTTAGATCTAATCTAAATTGGACCCTAATGATCCTAGATCAAGAAAAACTATACCTTTGTAGAAATTCTTAATTAGTTTCGCCAAATCTCCTAAGTATTCGCCCAAAACCAGCAGCAAGAAGACCTTGATCTCGCTGTAAAATCATCACGAACACCACCATCAATGTTGCACCGGTATTCTCTTGAAGGATGTGCGTTAGGGGCTTGTGGGAGCGCGATCTCTAAGGGTTTTTGGTGAATTGAGTTCTCTGTATTCTTTTTGGGAGAGAATTGTAGAGAGCGTTCTTAGAATTAAGAGATTGAGAGAGTTCTGCGTGAATCTCAGAGAGAGCAAAAAACTGAATAATAGAGTGTTGCCGTAAAAATGGCCAACTTACTCCTTAAAACCCTCCCATTCACGCAATACTGAGAATGTGATGGAGGACACGTTCCCATCATTTAACCTAACTGATGGGAAAAGATTTAATTAATATTAAATAATATTAATTAATCTTTTAATTAAATTAACTATTAATTTAATTAAATGTCATTTGTATAAACCTATTTATACAAAATAAACTCCATTTAACCTATAGTTTTAATATAATTTAATTAAATCACATTTAATTAAAAATTAAAACCAAAATATTAATTAATTCACCAATTAATTAATATCACTATTAAATATCATATATTTGATTATATATTTCTAAAATTAACCTTAGAATTAATGTACATCATATGTGCATTAATTATAACCTATAGTTTTTAATACGAATCAAATTCATATTTAATTTAATATTCAAACTCCTTTGAATATTCAATTCACCCTTAGAAATTTACCTCAACGCCCTTATAGAGCTATCGGTGGGACCTGATGGACCTACAGATCAGAAGCTCCAACGATATGAGATTAATTGGCTAAACTCATTAACCAAGTTAATCAATATTCGTTAACTGTGGTTCACTCCACTATAGAACCACAACTGCACTCTTCTCACTGCAGATATAATTTTGTGTCCACGGATATCGACCATCAACAACAAGTTAGCCCTTCACGTGTGTTCGTACCCCAACTAGATCAAATTACCGTTTCACCCCTGGGCTACCTCTTCATCCTTACGTACCAGTGCTCCTCTAATGAACAACCTGTTTGAGGTCCAACCAACAAACAGAAGTCCCTCTCGTGCCATAAAGAGGGTAGGGCCCATTGTTTAAGACCTGGAGACACTACTTAAGGGAACACACCTCTACTTACCCTAAAGTCGGGAAGAAGTGAATTCCATCTTGTAAGACTATGTTCCCAGCTCCCCACTCGGTCTTGTCCCCAAAATGGTAGGCTTATTGAGTCGGCGTGTAGGCCACTCTCACCCATACAAATCAAAGGACAATCCCTCATGGACAGGAGTCCATAATCCACTCAGGATTAAGGCCAAGTTGCCTAGGTCATCCTAGTGAAATAGAAACCGAGCTAACTAACGGTGTTACAGTTAGTGGTTAACTATTTCGCGGTCCGGTCATTGTGCAAACTCATTGCACAGGATACCCCCACTCGCATGTCACCTACATGAACACATTGGATCATTACGTTTGTATCATTATACAAAACGAGCCGTATCCATAGTGTCACCAGGATAAGGTACCCAACCTTATCCCTATACTACAGACCCTTTAGGCTAAAACTTGAACATTGATCCCCGTATGTCTCTACATACTAGTTCAAGCCTCATTCTATTAGCCTTGGGTGTTTAGTTTATTGGATTAGGGTTGATAAGACAAGATATAATACAAACATTGAATGATACATCACTTTTATTAATGTTCGGTCAAATGTACATTTACTATCTACGAGTTTTATGGCATAAAACCCAAAAATTCTAACCTCTAACAATGCGCTAGAATGTTCCTTGGGCAGTGGGTGATTGAACTTAAGTGTTTAGAACTCAATCGAACACTTAGACGGTGTTGCAGAACAGAATTTCATCACCAACTAAATTTTCCAGCATAAAAATATTATGGATAATTTAATCTAAGCACCATCCAAGCATGGGTGAGTGCTTAAACTTATCGAAATCATTAAACGACGTTGTAAAGACCCAAAACAGAGCGAAAACGCCGTTGGACAACACACCCACTGACTGAAACGACCGGATTCTTGCGTGGTCAGCCAAAAAGAGCAAAGGGAGATTAGATCGAACCTTAATCAACTAAGAACAAGAGGAATCGAGAGCTTACCCATGAGATTAAGACGGAAAGGTGGAGGAAGAGAGATATGAACTACGAAACCCATCGAAATGAGAGTGATCCACGAGAGGGAAGAACACGACAGTTGAAGCAACGACGGCGGCAACAATGCTGCTTAACGAGCAACGATGGCACGACGAGAAGGAGAGAAAGAGAAACCGTGAAGAAAAGGGGCAGCGTGGCGACGGGCTCGGGCTGCGACCTTCGGTGGCGGCTGGACGGGAAGGCGGCGACACGACGAGGAAGGCTGGCGGCGCTGAAGCTCACGGGTGAATGGGGGGTCTCACGAAAAGAGGGAGATGGGGGCTTGCCTTTCATGCAAGAGAGAAGGAGAATGAGAGAGCTTTTGGGTTTTTTTTCTTTTTCCTTTGAATTACTTTTCTTTAATTTCTTTTCCTAGAATAAGTCAAGGTCCAAGAATAAACCCCAAGAATAGCTATTTTCTTAACCAATGTTGACTTCAACTAACGGGCTTTAGGGGAGGAGATTTAAATCTATATAACGCTAATTTAATTTCCCCAACACCTTAGTATTTAATTAAAATTCTCATAATACAAGCCAAATAATAATTTTCATTTAACTCGACTAGATGTATGGAATTTAAACATACCAAAATACACGGGGCGTCACATGGGGTATCCTATGCAATGAGTTTGCATAAGATCGAACCACAAAATAATAACCACTAGATGTAACACCGTTGACTAGTTAAGTTTCTATTTCACTAGGATGACCTAGGGAACTTAGTCACAATCCCGAGTGTATTATGAACTCCTGTTCACGAGGGATTGTCCTTTGATTTGTATGGGTGAGAGTGGCCAGTTCGCCGACTCAATAAGCCTACAATTTTGGAGACAAGACCGAGTGGATGGTTGGGAACATAATCCCACCAGATGGAATTCACTCCTTCCTAACTTCAAGGTAAGTAGATGAGTGTTCCCTTAAGTGGTGTCTTCGGGTCTTGAACAAAGGGCCCTATCCTCTCACTAGCCTGAGAGGGGTTTATGTTTAATGGTTGGACCATAAGCATGTTGTTCATTAGATGAGCACTTGTACTTAAGTATATAGAGGTAACCCATGGGTAAAACGATGGTTTGACCCAACTGGTGTTACAAACACTCGTGAAAGACTAACTTGTTTTTATTGGTCTATTTCTGTGGACACAGAAATATTCTACAGTGAAGAAGAGTGCAACTGTAGGCCTTTAGTGGATTGACCCACAGTTAATGAATATTGGTTAAATTGATTAATGAGTTTAGTCAATTAACCTCATATCATTGGAGCTTCTGATCTGTAGGTCCATTAGGTCCCTCTGCTAGCTCATAAAGAGTAAATAGGAACAATTAGTGTTGAAAGGAATTTGAATAGTTTAATAAAATCCATTATGGGAAATCATGTTAATTGTATGAGATACAATTAATATAATGTATGTGATACATTATAATATAAAGTTTAATTTGAGATTAAACTTTATTAATTGAGAGAAATACAATTAAATACGATTTAATTGTAGGCTAAAATTAAATATGAGATATTTAATTTAGTAGTTAATTAAATTTGATTTAATTAAAAACTACAGGTTATGTGGGAGATGTTCATTTAAATATGATTTAAATGAAATTAATTAAACTTGATTTAATTAATTAATTAAATGAATCTCCATCCTATTATGATTGGGAAAAACAATTAATTATTAATTAATTAAATCCTTATCCTATTATGACTAGGAAAGAGATATGACATTCTATATAAAGCTCAAAATGCCTTCCCAATTGAGACAATTCAAGACTTTGCTCTCAAGAAAAAATTACTCTCTAAGATTTTTCACAACATTATAGTGAAATTCTTTTCCCAAAATTCAAGAACACCAAGTCCCACAACATGGTTTCTAGTCCCAGAGATATAACAGTGGAAGATCTCGGTGGTAGTGTCCCTATCGTGATCATACTGTTCTTAGTGGAATTCATTGAAGAAAGTCTTCAACAAGTAAGTATTTTATTCTTTCAATTATTAGATTTAGATCTAATGCATGCTTAGCCTAGTTCATATATAGAATTGTTTTGTATGATTTGCCAATGTACTGGTATTTTAGAAAACTTAATTAGAATACGAATCAGTCCTATACGATTCCACTGGGAATTTAGAATTTCCAATGGCCTCAATTGGAATCATATCCCTTTTCGTATGTTTAATTTTAGTTTTCTAAAAATTGCATTGGTTTGGTGGGATTAATAACATGGTGGATGTAATTTTGCGAATGAATGTTTATGGTAATTTTCGGCCTTAGAATTTACGGCTTTGATATGATCAAAATTGTAAGGGCCTTTGGGTTTTTGGGCAATTATATGTAAATTTGAGTCTACTGTAAGTCCGGGTCTAGATTCGATGGAGATTGAGACCAAATTTGGCCAAAAACAGAAGAACAATCGCAAGTTTCTCCAAATCAGGCTTCCAGACGCAACAACGTCGAGATGATGGTTCACAGCGTCGAGACACTGTGTTAAAATCCAGCTGCGTGCAGAAATATCACAGTCTCTCAATTCGGCCGGTTTTGAACAGTTCAGCTCCGATTCATGATGGATTGGCTTGGTTCAAGTTTTTGGATATTGGTTCGAGATGGGTTGGGTTGTTTTGGTCTAGTTCTGGAGCAACAGAAGACTTACAAGGATAAAATTATGTAAATTAATGTAATTTATTGCTTTATTTTATCCTAGAGGCCAAATTATCGGTTCATTTGCTATTCAAATGCTTTTTGGATGTCATTTAGATTAAATCCCACCTTAGGTTAAGAATAATCATGCATTTTGATATATTATAAATGTTATAATGTATGGTGTTAATGCATGATGGATGGATTTCATGAGTTATTTAATATAATGGTTATGTTAAATATATGAAATTAAATATTTAGCATGTAGCATGACATTACATAGCTTAAATATAAAGAGTTATATTTAATTTAATGTCTTGTGGATGCTAGAGTGATTTTCATGATTTGTATGATATAAGAAGTTATATTAATAAAATATGAAAATCAATTTGCAGGGAGCATGACACATCCATAGTTTAATATAATTTTTATATTAAGTCATCAAATGCAAATATTATGGTTTATTGATTAATTTGAATTTGATTGTTAATTAATTAAACCATAGAAAATTTATTATAGGGCTAATCATAAAAAATTTTGTAAAAGTTATAAAATTAGTTATTACAAACCATCAACCCATAATAAAGATTGCATGCAAACATAGGATATGAAGGTGTTCATATCTAACATGCGGAAGCAATTTTGGATCTTAGGCACATAATAACATCAATTTGATCATACAAAACATGTTGTTCATTAGAGGAAAAACAGAGTTCTTGAGCATCAACCTCTTGTAGCTCAAAATTGAACGGATTGATACATTGTTTTTCCTCACCAACTAATCACGAACCACCACAAGATCTTCCTTGTTATTCTCAGGCTTTTGGAATGGATTGTGGGATCCTCTAGTGATGGGAATTAGAAGGAAAAGTGCTTGGGTTTCGAGCTTTGAGAGGTTTTGAGCTTATGGGTTTGAGAAAGTATTTTGGCAGCATAACACCATGGATTTCTCATGCATTTCTTCAGCAAATCTACCTTTATTTAAAGAGGAATCCATGCCGACTTAAAGTCCCTAAATTGGAAAACAAATCAATCCCAATTAGAGTGGGATTTGGTAGCTAATTGAGGAGGAGTGCATGGGTTTAGTCACCATGCACTCCACCTCCTAAAATTGTTTTTCCTTTTGAATTAATTAATTCAAAGGAAAATCAATTTTAGTTAATTGATTTTAATTAATAATCTGAAAATTATTTTTAGTTTTGAATTTTCAATTTTAAATTAATTCGTGATTAATTTAAAATAATTATTAATTAAATAATCAATTATATAATGATATATTAATTTAATATCTAATATTAAATTTGTTGGGATTGGTGCCCTAAAACTTGTAGATATTGAATGTTAAACAAAACTATATACTTGTTCGATAATGTTGTTATCAAGATTAATTCAGTAAAGTTATTACTGAATAAGTAAATTGCACATTAGATAACCCAAATCCAATAAACTAAGATCAATGACTATAGGATGAATACTTGAGCTTTATGTAGAGACATAAAACTGGATCAAGCTCGAGTAATTGCCAAAACGGTCTATAGTATAGGGATAGGGTTGGGTACCTTATTCTGGGGACACTATGAGACGTGACCCACTTTGTAGATAGTACAGACGATGTGATCCTAAATCGTCCATGTAGAGACATGCGAGTGGGGGCGTCCTATGCAATGAGTTTGCATAAGAGCAGGACCGAGAAATAAGTCACTCTTGCTTTATAACGTAGTTTACTGACAAGACTGGCTATTTCATGTGATGACCTAGGTATCTCGATCTTAATCTTGAGCTAACTATGAACTCTTATTTATTCGGACTTATCCTTAGATCTGCATGGGTGAGAGTGGCTCAGCATCGCCGACTCAATAAGCCTCCCATTTCAGGGATAGGAACGGGTAGATAGCTAGGAAGATAGTTCTACAAGAAGGAATTCACCCCTACCCGAATTTCGGGATAGTAGAGAGGTTGTTCCCTTAAGTGCTGTATCCGGGGCTTGAACAAAGGGATCCCGCCCTCTCATTGGCCCGAGAGGGACTCAGTTTGTTGGTTGGACCATAAACCAATTGTTCATTAGAGGATCAGTGGGACTTAAAGAACAAGAAGTACTATAGGGGTAAAACGGACATTTGACCCAACTATAGTTACGAACAACCTATGAAGGATCGACTTACTGAACATGGTTAAATCAAGTAGACAGAAATATATCTATAGTGAGGGGAGTGAAACTATCGGCCTATAGTGGAGTGTCATGGTAGTTAACGAATGTTGGTTAAGCTTGGTTAATGAGATTAGTCGGTTAGCCTCGAATCATTGGAGTCCATGATCTATAGGTCCATTAGGTCTCCCTACTAGCTCATATCGGAATAAAGTCTAGAACAATAAGATAGGATTCTTTGAATTGTTCAAAATCGGGAAAAAAGGTATTTTCGTAAATTGTGTTTGACACAATATTTAATTATGAATTAAATATGAAAATGAGAGATTATGTATTTAAAAGTGTTTTAAATACTTTATATGAATTGGGAATCATATATAATTAGATTGCACAAGGTGTCAATGATTAATTGGATTAATCATAACAAATGAAATGGAAATGTTTCTAATTAATTGGCATGAAATAAATTTCAATTTGGAATTGGAATTTGAATTAGAATGAAAGAAAAATGTAATTGAGGATCAAACTTAGTGGATTTAGATGGATTTCCACTCTTTCATGTTGATACAAAGTGGAATACAACACATCCATGCACTTGTTGCATGTGTTGTGACTTCAACACCTAGAATCCACTTTTGCTTGCATTACCACCATGTGTCTTGCATCTTGAGGCCTTTCCTTGCATGGAATATCTATATAAATAGAGTATGAATCAGATTCAAAGGTAAGAGAGCCATTTCCATATTGTTATGCTGCTGGATTTTGGTCTCAAACTCACTCATCTCCATATATCTCTCTTGTGCTTGAACCTTCAAGCATTCCCTTCCCATTCCCTATCTCTATAGACTCCCACAAGTCGTTCTTGGCCTGGAGAATAGTAGGTAAGAAGCTAGAGGTGGTCCACACATCGTTCGTGATCAAAGGAATCAAAGGGAGTTGTTGAATCGGTCTCCAAAAAGGTTGGTACAAATTCTGCTCTCTGTTTACGGTATTTGGACAACATGTTTTCATTTTCTAATATTGATGTAGTTAAGTGTCTCCGATCCTAAAATTTCTTCCGCATGTGTTATATGAACACCTTCAATTGGTATCAGAGAATGATTAAGGCACCTAACATGCATTAATTTTAGCTTGGTGGGTAGCTTTTCATATGAGATGAAACAGTGTAAAAACTAAACAAAATGGGTTTTGGGATTGAATTTAATTCTCGTTCAATTCGTTGGAATTAATTGTAATTGCCTACATGTTTATGGGCATTAATGTGTTCATATGGAGTCTGTAAAATTTGAGAGTCAATAGAGTCCCTTTAGGCCGTCAATTTGAAGAAATTCAGAGACTGCTCGCTGCTGGCCGAAAATTCCAGCATGCTATTTTTTAGTTCCAGCCCAAGTATGTTTTTCACTTAAAGGCAAAATGGTCCGGTTCAAGCAATACAAGGGCGGTTCCGGAGCGGTCCAAGCCCTATTTGAAATTATTATAGCAATACAAGGGCGGTTCGGGAGCGGTCCAAGCCCTATGTGCATAATGTATGTCATTTAGATTTAAAATCCCACCATAGGAAAGCATGAATCATGCATTAATTAATATGTTATAAGAGTTATAATATTAATTGAATGCATGAATAAAGTTTCATGAATTAAATTAGTATAATAGTTATATTAATTTAGGAGATGCATGTTGGATGGTTTAATTTCATTTATGATTAGTTAATATAAATGTTATATTAATAAAATGAAAATGAACCAATCATGTAGCATGAAACTTCCTTAGCTTGTTTATAATGGTTATATTCAAATAAAGCTAGTTATGGATTTTTCGTTCGTTATAAGCGTTATAAACCGAGATAGAATTAAAATCTATAACAAGATAAAGTGCAGGATCACTTAGGTTAATGAACCTCCAAATCTATCAACTTGCATAGTTTAGGTCGATATCTTGTAAAACAATGGTTACAAGAGAACTCACCCGACAAGATATTGTCTAAGGCTGAAGGTATTTAAGTTGACGGTTTACGGAACACCTCCTACCTGGGCATCGAGTCAGTTCTTGAGTTAAGTTAACTCGAGTTTTATGAGCATGTGTGAGCGATGTGAGGTTTTAAAGAGTTATCACCTAGACATCGTAGTATAAAGAGTTATACACACCTAGACATAGGAACTCACCATTAGAAAGCATGGTGCTTTATACATAACTTGAATGTTTGATTGTTATATCCTTTAAATCACCATTAGAAAGCATGTTATAGGGCTAATTCATTAAAAGTTATAAGAGTTATAAAAGTTAATGAATAGAAACCGTAAAACCTATAACAAAGAGTTGCATGCTAACATAGGATCTTAGGATCATGACATAATTTTAAACGATTTAAAATTAAATAGACCTAAGATCAACATTTCTAATAGGATTAGAAAATGTCTTACTTAGTATTTTAATAGATTTAAAATATGGTTAAGTAGGACATAAGGCCTTGGTTATAAGGGAACTGTCCTGGCAAATGGCCCGGAACCTGAGTTGAATTAACCATAGTCTTACTAGCATGCAATGTCACTAGGTTATTAAAAGAGTTTAATTCACCTAGACATTTATTGTAAAGACCTTATTTAATAAGGCATAGACTTAGATAGATTCATTTAGCCGAAATTTACCTAAGTAAATAGACCCTAATCTTAAAATACTGAATGGGAGGAAATGTATAAAAAATAAGATGTCTCATATCAAGTTTTTTATTCCCATGTATCTCTGCAAAGTTCACACCGTGAGAATCATGCTCGGCCTCGTGTCACCCTGGAAGTGACCTCTCTTCGGAAGGTGTTTGCATGATTCAATACCAAGGTGAATCGATAGAGTGTTTATAGTAAGTGGGAGCGGGAAGTGTGTCAACACATCCTTCGGTCTCCTCCATTGGTACGTTCTGAGATTTCATGCTCCGCCTGCGTGTTGCTAATAGTGTGACCATCCCTTTGAAGGGCTTTGAGCATGGGGTAACAGGGTGAACTCCGTAATGGATAGGGTTTCTTAGGTTTTGCCCCAACATTGTCTTTCTTGATCGTAGCTTGTTGGGGCGGACCTTTAAGATCTGAAAGATGGCGGGTCACACTTATAGAAATTATTAAATTGTTAATAATTTCTTGACCAAACAACGGTAACTAAACACTAACGGAATATGAGTTATTCTGGTGTTAGAGTTTAGTTGAGAACGTCTCAATTCAGGGGAGGAGTAGCTGATCATCCCTCGGTGGCTGTTGCTCTAAACCTCTAAAGTATCGTTGCAAAAGATTTATGAAATATAGGGTGCTTAATTACTTTTGCTAAATTGATTGGATATGTATAATGGGTCTAGTGCTACATTATTAATACAAGTTATTCGTTTGTTTCAGAATATGTCGAAAAACGTATGTGCTTTGTCTGACGTCAAATTAAACGATTTAGAACATCGTACTAAGAATATGTGCTTAAACACTGAAAAGGGGCAAACGATTTATTGGTCTTAAATGAGGAACGTCCTCGACCAAACTACTTAGCTTACGAGAACGCTACCAAAGACTTACTAGTCTTGGAAACGTGCTTAGTGGAGAACGATAGTTCTGCCTGGATACTTGATTCAGGAGCCACAAACTACGTTTGTTCTTCGTTTAAAGGAATGAGTTCCTGGGAAAAGCTTGGAGTGGGAGAAATGACTCTTAGAGTTGGAACTGGACAAGTTGTCTCAGCTATAGCAGTAGGAAGCATAAAATTATTTTTCAAAGAAAACAAGTACATATTATTAGATAATGTGTACCTAGTTCCAAAGATTAAAAGAAATCTGATTTCTGTGTCTTGTTTGCTCGAACAAACTTATTCCATATCTTTCACATTAAATGAAGTTTTCATTTCTAGAAGGGTAATTAATGTCTGTTCAGCTATAATGGAAAATAATTTATATGTTCTAAGACCAATCGAGAATATAGCAATTAACAATACCGAAATGTTCAAAACTGCTACTACTCAAAGTAATAAAAGGCAAAGAGTTTCTCCTAAAGAGAATACCTATCTTTGGCACCTGAGGTTAGGCCACATAAATCTCAATAAGATTGGGAGACTGGTCAAGAGTGGAATTCTAAGCGAGTTAGAAGTTGACTCATTACCTCCCTGTGAGTCATGCCTTGAGGGCAAGATGACAAAACAACCTTTTACTGGAAAAGGTTATAGGGTCGAAGAACCTCTAGAGCTCATACATTTAGACCTCTGTGGTCCGATGAATGTTAAAGCACGAGGAGGATATGAATACTTCATCAGTTTTATTGATTATTCTAGGTATGGGTATCTTCACCTAATGCATCATAAGTCCGAAGCCCTTGAAAAGTTCAAGGAGTTCAAGGAGTACAAGGCAGAAGTTGAGAACTTATTAGGTAAAACGATAAAAACGCTTCGATCTGATCGAGGTGGAGAGTATATGGATTTAGAATTGCAGGACTATTTGATAGAACACAGAATCACATCCCAACTCTAAGCACCTGGTAGACCACAAAAAAACGGTGAGTAGAAAGGAGAAACAGAACCCTATTAGATATGGTTCGTTCCATGATGAGCTATGCTCAATTTCCTGACTCGTTTTGGGGTCATGCAGTGCAGAGTGCCGTTTATATTTTGAACAATGTTCCATCCAAAAGTGTTTCTGAAACACCATTTAAGTTGTGGAGAGGGCGTAAAACTAGTTTATGTTACTTTAGAATTTGGAGATGTCCAGCACACGTGCTAGTGACTAACTCAAAGAAATTGGAACCCCGTTCAAAATTGTGCCTATTTGTAGGCTACCCCAAGGAAACGAGAGGTGGATACTTCTTCGATCCAAAAGAGAATAAGGTATTTTGTATCCACAAACGCCACATTCTTAGAAGAAGACTACATTAGAAACCATAAACCACGAATCAAAATAGTGTTAAGCGAATTATCGAACAAAGCTACAGAAACATCAACAAGAGTTGTTGATGAAACTGACACCTCGAGTCAATCACGTTCTTCTCAAGAAATAAGAGAACCTCGACGTAGTGGGAGGGTTGTTAGACAGCCTGATCGCTATTTGGGTTTAGCTGAAACTCCAGTCGTCATACCTGATGACGGGATCGAGGATCCATTAACCTTTAAACAGGCAATGAATGACGTTGACAAGAACGAATGGATTAAAGCTATGGACTTGGAAATTGAATCCATGCACTTTAATTCAGTATGGGATCTTGTAGATCAACCTGAAGGGGTTAGAACCATAGGGTGTAAATGGATCTACAAGAGAAAACGAGACGTTTCTGGAAAGGTACAGACCTTTAAAGCACGACTTGTGGCAAAAGGTTTTACCCAGCGGGAGCGGATTGACTATGAGGAAACCTTCTCCCCTGTTGCCATGTTAAAGTCGATTCGGATTCCTTTATCCATTGCCACATTTTATAATTATGAAATATGGCAAATGGATGTCAAAACTGCTTTTCTAAACGACAATCTTGCGGAAAGTATCTACATGTCTTAGCCCGAGGGGTTCATTGCTCGGGATCAAGAGCAAAATGTTTGCAAGCTTAAACGATCCATTTATGGATTGAAACAAGCGTCTAGATCCTGGAATATGAGATTTGATACTGCGATCAAATCTTATGGCTTTGAACAAAATATTGATGAGCCTTGTGTTTACAAAAGGATCATCAACAACTCTGGAGCATTCCTAGTACTGTATGTGGATGATATCATACTCATCGGGAATGATGTAGGTTACCTTACTAACATTAAACAATGGCTAGCAACTCAATTCCAAATGAAAGATTTGGGTGAGGCACAATATGTTCTAGGGATTCAAATTGTTCGAGACCGAAAGAACAAAACGCTAGCCCTGTCTCATGCGTCTTATATCGATAATTTGTTAGTTAGATATAAGATGCAAAATTCCAAGAAGGATTTATTACATTTCAGGCACGAAATTAATTTTACTGAGGAACAGTGTCCTCAGACTCCTCAAGAAATTGAGGACATGAGACGAATTCCCTATGCCTCTACATTAGGCAGCCTAATGTATGCCATATTGTGTACAAGGCCTGACATTTGTTATGCAGTAGGGATTGTCAGTAGATATCAATCAAATCTATGATTCGATCACTGGACAACCGTTCAGAATATCCTTAAGTATCTTAGGAGAACGAGGGACTATGTGCCCGTGTATGGCGCTAAGGATTTGATCCTTACAGGATACACTGATTCTAACTTTCAAACCGATAAAGATTCGAGGAAATCTACATCGGGGTCAGTATTCACTCTGAATGAAGGAGCAATAGTATGGCGAAGCATCAAATAGGGATGCATTGAAGACTCGACGATGGAGGGCGAATATGTAGTTCTTGCGAAGCAGCGAAAGAGGCAGTATGGCTTAAGAAGTTCCTGGCTGACTTGGAAGTCATTCCAAATATGCATCTGCCTATTACCCTATATTGTGATAATAGCAGTGTAGTTGAAAACTCAAAGGAACCTCACAGCCATAAGAGAGGCAAGCACATCGAAAGGAATTACCATCTCATCAGGGAGATTGTGCACCGAGGAGACGTGATCGTCATGAAGATAGCGTCGGAGCACAACATTGCTGATCCATTCACGAAGGCTCTCACGGCTAAAGTGTTCAAGAGTCATCTAGAAGGTCTAGATCTGCGAGATATGTATGGAAAAATAATGTAGGGCAAGTGGGAGAATTGTAACCAATATCAGATGCCCTGGTTTATTGTATTTAAACATTGTAATACGTTTTAAGTACATCCCACTGAACTAGAGTTTTAGTTCAAGTGGGAGATTGTTGGGATTGGTGCCCTAAAACTGATGCGTCTTATATCGACAAATTGTTAGTTAGATATAAGATGCAAAATTTCAAGAAGGGTTTATTACATTTCAGGCACGAAATTAATTTTTCTAAGGAACAGTGTCCTCAGACTCCTCAAGAAGTTGAGGACATGAGACGAATTCCTTATGCCTTTGCATTAGGCAGCCTAATGTATGCCATGTTGTGTACAAGGCCTGACATTTGTTATGCAGTAGGGATTGTCAGTAGATATCAATCCAATCTAGGATTCGATCACTGGACAGCCGTTAAGAATATCCTCAAGTATCTTAGGAGAACGAGGGAGTATGTGCTCGTGTATGGCGTTAAGGATTTGATCCTTACAGGATACACTGATTCTGACTTTCAAACCGATAAAGATTCGAGGAAATCTACATCGGGGTCAGTATTCACTCTGAATGAAGGAGAAATAGTATGGTAAAGCATCAAGTAGGGATGCATTGCAGACTCGACGATGGAGGCCAAATATGTAGCCTCTTGCGAAGCAGCGAAAGAGGCAGTATGACTTAAGAAGTTCCTGGCTGACTTGGAAGTCATTCCAAATATGCATCTGCTTATTACCCTATATTGTGATAATAGCAATGCAGTTCCAAACTCAAAGGAACCTCACAGCCATAAGAGAGGGAAGCACATCAAAAGGTATTACCATCTCATCAGGTAGATTGTGCACCGAGGAGACGCGATCGTCACGAAGATAGCGTCGGAGCACAACATTGTTGATCCATTCATGAAGGCTCTCATGACTAAAGTGTTCGAGAGTCATCTAGAAGGTCTAGGTCTGCGAGATATGTATGGAAAAATAATCTAGGGCAAGTGGGAGAATTGTAACTAATATCAGATGCCCTGGTTTATTGTATTTGTACATTGTAATACGTTGTAACTAATATTCATGTAATTTATACACCCACTGCTGTTATGGATTATAGTACATCCCACTAAACTAGAGTTTTAGTTCAAGTGGGAGATTGTTGGGATTGGTGCCCTAAAACTGGTGCGTCTTATATCGACAAATTGTTAGTTAGATATAAGATGCCAAATTTCAAGAAGGGTTTATTACATTTAAGGCATGAAATTAATTTTTCTAAGGAACAGTGTCCTCAGACTCCTCAAGAAGTTGAGGACATGAGACGAATTCCCTATGCCTCTGCATTAGGCAGCCTAATGTATGCCATGTTGTGTACAAGGCCTGACATTTGTTATGCAGTAGGGATTGTCAGTAGATATCAATCCAATCTAGGATTCGATCACTGGACAGCCGTTAAGAATATCCTCAAGTATCTTAGGAGAACGAGGGAGTATGTGCTCGTGTATGGCGTTAAGGATTTGATCCTTACAGGATACACTGATTCTGACTTTCAAACCGATAAAGATTCGAGGAAATCTACATCGGGGTCAATATTCACTCTGAATGAAGGAGCAATAGTATGGCGAAGCATCAAGTAGGGATGGATTGCAGACTCGACGATGGAGGCCAAATATGTAGCCTCTTGCGAAGCAGCGAAAGAGGCAGTATGGCTTAAGAAGTTCCTGGCTGACTTGGAAGTCATTCCAAATATGCATCTGCCTATTACCCTATATTGTGATAATAGCAATGCAGTTCCAAACTCAAAGGAACCTCGCAGCCATAAGAGAGGGAAGCACATCAAAAGGTATTACCATCTCATCAGGGAGATTGTGCACCAAGGAGACGCGATCGTCACGAAGATAGCGTCGGAGCACAACATTGCTGATCCATTCATGAAGGCTCTCACGACTAAAGTGTTCGAGAGTCATCTAGAAGGTCTAGGTCTGCGAGATATGTATGGAAAAATAATCTAGGGCAAGTGGGAGAATTGTAACCAATATCAGATGCCCTGGTTTATTGTATTTTTACATTGTAATACGTTTTAACTAATATTCATGTAATTTATACACCCACTGCTGTTACAGATTATAGTACATCCCACTGAACTAGAGTTTTAGTTCAAGTGGGAGATTGTTGGGATTGGTGCCCTAAAACTGATGCGTCTTATATTGACAAATTGTTAGTTAGATATAAGATGCAAAATTTGAAGAAGGGTTTATTACATTTCAGGCACGAAATTAATTTTTCTAAGGAACAGTGTCCTCAGACTCCTCAAGAAGTTGAGGAGATGAGACGAATTCCCTATGCATCTGCATTAGGCAGCCTAATGTATGCCATGTTGTGTACAAGGCCTGACATTTGTTATGTAGTAGGGATTGTCAGTAGATATCAATCCAATTTAGGATTCGATCACTGGACAGCCGTTAAGAATATCCTCAAGTATCTTAGGAGAACGAGGGACTATGTGCTCGTGTATGACGCTAAGGATTTGATCCTTACAGGATACACTGATTCTGACTTTCAAACCGATAAAGATTCGAGGAAATCTACATCGGGGTCAGTATTCACTCTGAATGAAAGAGCAATAGTATGGCGAAGCATCAAGCACGGATGCATTGCAGACTCGACGATGGAGGCCAAATATGTAGCCTCTTGCGAAGCAGCGAAAGAGGCAGTATGGCTTAAGAAGTTCCTGGCTGACTTGGAAGTCATTCCAAATATGCATCTGCCTATTACCCTATATTGTGATAATAGCAATGCAGTTCCAAACTCAAAGGAACCTCGCAGCCATAAGAGAGGGAAGCACATCAAAAGGTATTACCATCTCATCAGGGAGATTGTGCACCAAGGAGACGCGATCGTCACGAAGATAGCGTCGGAGCACAACATTGTTGATCCATTCATGAAGGCTCTCACGACTAAAGTGTTAGAGAGTCATCTAGAAGGTCTAGGTCTGCGAGATATGTATGGAAAAATAATCTAGGACAAGTGGGAGAATTGTAACCAATATCAGATGCCCTGATTTATTGTATTTGTACATTGTTATACGTTTTAAGTAATATACATGTACTTTATACACCCACTGCTGTTATGGATTATAGTACATCCCACTAAACTAGAGTTTTAGTTCAAATGGGAGATTGTTGGGATTGGTGCTCTAAAACTCGTAGATGGTGATTGTTAAACAAAATTATATACTTGTTCGATAAAGTCATTATCGAGATTAATTCAGTAAAGTAATTACTAAATAAGTAAATTGCACATTAGATAACCCAAATCCAATAAACTAAGATCCATGGCTATAAGATGAACACTTGAGCTTTATGTAGAGACATAAAAGTGGATCAAGCTCGAATAATAGCCAAAACGGTCTATAGTATAGGGATAAGGCTGGGTACCTTATTCTGGGGACACTATGAGACGTGACCCACTTTGTTGATAGTACAGACGATGTGATCCTAAATCGTCCATGTAGAGACATGCGAGTGGGGGCGTCCTATGCAATGAGTTTGCATAAGACCAGGACCGAGAAATAAGTCACTCTTGCTTTATAACGTCGTTTCTTGACAAGACTGACTATTTCATGTGATGACTTAGGTAACTCGATCTTAATCCCGAGCTAACTATGAACTCCTGTTTATTCGGACTTATCATTAGATCTGTAAGGGTGAGAGTGGGTCAGCATCGATGACTCAATAAGCCTCCCATTTCAGGGATAGGAATGGGTAGATAGCCAGGGAGGTAGTTCTGGAAGAAGGAATTCACCCCTACCCGAATTAGGGATAGTAGAGAGGTTGTTCCCTTAAGTGCTGTATCCGGGGCTTGAACAAAGGGATCCCGCCCTCTCATTGGTTCGAGAGGGACTCGGTTTGTTGGTTGGACCATAAACCAATTGTTCATTAGAGGATCAGTGGGACTTAAGGAACAAGAAGTACTATAGGGGTAAAACAGACATTTGACCAAGCTATAGTTACGAACAACCTGTGAAGGATCGACTTACTGAACATGGTTAAATCAAGTTACAAAAATATATCTATAGTGAGGGGAGTGAAACTATCGGGCTATAGTGGAGTGTCCCGGTAGTTAACGAATGTTGGTTAAGCTTGGTTGATGAGATTAGTCGGTTAGCCTCGAATCGTTGGAGCCCATGATCTATAGGTCCATTAGGTCCCCTACTAACTCATATCGGAATAAAGCCTAGAACAATAAGATAGGATTCATTGAATTGTTCAAAATCGGGAAAAAGGGCATTTTCGTAAATTGTGTTTGACACAATATTTAATTATGAATTAAATATGAAAATGAGAGATTATGTATTTAAAAGTGTTTTAAATACTATATATGAATTAGGAATCATATATAATTAGATTGCACAAGGTGTCAATGATTAATTGGATTAATCATAACAAATGAATTGGAAATGTTTCTAATTAATTGCCATGAAATAAATTTCAATTTGGAATTGGAATTTGAATTAGAATGCAAGAAAAATCTGATTGAGGATCAAACTTAGTGGATTTAGATGGATTTCCACTCTTGCATGTTCATACAAAGTGGAATACAACACATCCATGCACTTGTTGCATGTGTTGTGACTTCAACACCTAGAATCCACTTTTGCTTGCATTACCACCATGTGTCTTGCATCTCGAGGCCTTTCCTTGCATGGAATATCTCTATAAATAGAGTATGAATCAGATTCAAAGGCAAGAGAGCCATTTACATATTGTTATGCTGTTGGATTTTCGTCTTAAACTCACTCATCTCCATATATCTCTGTTGTGCTTGAACCTTCAAGCATTCCCTTCCCATTCCCTATCTCTATAGACTCCCACAAGTCGTTCTTGGCCTGGAGAATAGTAGAGAAGACACTAGAGGTGGTCCAAATACCGTTCGTGATCAAAGGAATAAAAGGGAGTTGTTGAATCGGTCTAAAAAATGATTGGTACAAATTCTGCTCTCTATTTACGGTATTTGGACACCATGATTTCATTTTCTAAAATTGATGTAGTTAAGTGCCTCCGATCCTAAAATTGCTTCCGCATGTGTTATATGAACACCTTCAAAATTAATATTTTGCAACCAATCCCGATCATTTCCGAAATGCAATTTCTCAACCATGAATCCCTATTCACGTGCTCGATATTTAAATCATATTTAAATATGTCTAACTCTCAAGATTAAGTTTAACCAAAAACCAACGTCGCAGTAATATCCAATACGACCGATATAGTCCCTAAATTGAATTTAAACAATTCGAATTCTTTCCATCATATTGTTCCAAAGTTTATTCCATAAGCTAGCAAGGTGACCTAATGGACCTACAGATCATGGACTCCAACGATTCGAGGTTTAACCGATCAAACTCTTTTAACCTAGTTAACCAACATTCGTTAACTACCAGGTCACTCCATTATAGCCTAGTAGTTGCACTCCCCTCACTGCAGATATATTTATGTCCATTCGGTATAACCATGATTAGTAAGTCAACCCTTCACAGGTCGTTCGTAACTATAGCTAGGTCAAAAGCTCGTTTTACCCCTATAACACTTCTTGATTCCTTAAGTCCACTGGTCCTCTAATGAACAATTAGTTTATGGTCCAACCACTAAACAGAGTCCCTCTCGGGCCAATGAGAGGGTGAGGCCCCTTGTTCAAGCCTTAGAGTCAACACTTAAAGGAACAACCTTTTCTGTTATCCCTAATACGGGTAGAAGTGGTTTCCATCTTTCAATACGATGTCCCCAGCTATTTATCCAGTCTTGTCCCCAAAATGGTAGACTTATTGAGTCAATGATGTTTGGCCACTCTCACCTAAGCAGATCAAAAAATAATCCTGAACAAGCAGGAGTTCATAGTTAGCTCAGGATTAAGATCGAGTTAATGAGGTCATCGCACGAAATAATCAGTCTTAACAGTAAACGACGTGATAATGTAAGAGTGACTTATTTCTTGGTATGGTCTTGTGCAAACTCTTTTACCCAGGATGCCCCCACTTGCATGTCTCTACATGAACAATCCAGGATCACATTGTTTGCCTTGTTTGCATAGTAGGCCGCATCCATATTGTTTCCAGGATAAGGTACCCAACCTTATCCCTATACTATAAACCATTTAAGTTATATACTAGAACTTGATCCCTGTCCACATTCATAATATAGTTCAAGTATTTCATATTATAACCAAGGATACTTATCTATTGGATTTAGGTTATATGAACAAACAATTCATTGAATAACATCTTTATTACAAAACGATTACAAATTATGAGTTATAGGACATAAAACCCAACAGGATCATATGTAAATGAATTAATTGTAAAATGTTTAAATTTAATTAGACCTAAGATCACGTTAGTTCTAATAGAATTAGAATTAAGTCTTTCTTAGTTCTTAAAATAGTTTTAATGAGACTAAGTAAGACAAACATATCCTATGGTTATAGGGGAACTCTACCAGTGAAGTTCTATCTATGGCTGGAGGTATTTAAGATGACGATTTATGGAACATCTCCTAACTAGGAACTAACCCGGAACTTGAGTTGAATTTACCATAGTTATGTTAGCATGCAATGTCGCTAGGTCAATTAAAAGAGTTTAATTCACCTAGATCTTTAGAGTAACTTTACGTTACTATGGTTATTAGGGAACGGTTTACGGAACACCTGCTACCTGGGAACTGGCCCAGAACTTGAGTTGAATTAATCATAGTTATGTTAGCATGCAATGTTGCTAGGTTAATTAAAAGAGTTTAATTCACCTAGAAAATTAAAGTAAATATCTCATTATAAAAGTTATAATATGCACAGACTTAGATAGATTGACTTAACAAGATTTATCTAATTTAAACAAACCCTAAAACCAGTAGAACACTTCAGTGGGAGGAAAAGTATAAAAACGAGATGTTAATATCACGTTTTTACTCTCATGTCCCCCTGTGTTCACACCGTGAGATTCATGCTCGGCTTCGTGTCACCCTGGAAGTGGCCTCCCTTCGGAAAGTGTTTGCATGGGTCAATACCCAGGTGAATGGGGAAAGTGTTCATAGTAAGTGGGAGAAGAATGTGTGTCAACACATCTTACGGTCTCCTCCGTTTGTTTGTTCCTGCGATTTCATGCTCTGCTTGCCTGTTAATGTCCTTAGGTTAATGTCCCAACATTGTCTTTCTTAATAGTAGCTTGTTGGGGCTGCCTCTAGGATCTGAAAATGGAGGGTTATACTTACGGGGATGAGTTAAATATGTTAATGAATCATTGACCGAACAACGCTGGCTAATGTCTATAGGAATATGAGTTATTCTGGCATTAGAGTTAGCTAAGAATTGTCTCAATTCAGAGGAGTAGCTGATAACCCTTCGGTGGTTGTTGCTCTAAACCTTTGAAGTATCGTTGCAAAAACTAAATCAATAGTTTGTTAGGATTCTATGATTTCTTGTTTTTACTAAATTGATTGTATTGTTTTGTGACGTGCGTGCGACCTTGACAGCTCTTAGAAATAAGAGCTATGGGCTCACTCTTAGGCTTAAAAACTCTATTTTTTTTATATATTTGAGCTTGAATTGTGCATGAAAATGAGTATTCCCTAGTGCATTTCTTTACATATTAGTGGGTCAAGTTTAATATGAATTTGATACAAAACTTGTGTTTTTCAAGTTGAATTTCTGGTTTGTGTGCACTCAGGTTGTGCTGTAGCAGCTGAGTTTATAGCAGAAGGCCAAAAGTCTGGAATTTAAGTGGTTGCACGTGCTGTCTCACGTGGGAAATTTCATTAATTGAGTTGGCTGCCATGTGGAGTTGATTTGTACTATTTTAGCTAGTGAGGGAAGATCCACGTGGGGAATGATGTCTATTCAACCCTGAATTCAATGCAATGGGCTGATATAAATAGTTTTTATTGCCAAAAGAAGAGGGAAATCGACTAGAGAAGGAATAAAAAGAAGAGTTGTTGTTGTTTGAAGAGAAACTATGAGAGGAAAAGAAAAGGGAGCGGCTAATTGAAGACTTTCCCGCTTCGGAAAGCTGGAATCTCTCCTATAAGCTCCTTCTTTAGTTTATTCTTCTCTTTATCCTTATTTTCTTGGTGTTTAGTTTGTATTTAGGGTTGTAAGTATGGTTGATATTGTGGTTTACTGTTGTATTTTCTATATTTCCACCTTGAACATGAGCTAAATCCTCTTAGGTGAGGATTATGATGTTTAAACTTGAACTTGTTGTTTGTTGTTGATGGAACTTTGTTGATGGAACTTTGCATATTTCAATTTAAAGTAAAGTGTTCTTCATGTTTAAAGCTGGAATTTTCGTTTGGCCAACTATTTTCTAGCATTGTTGTAAGTGTTTGGGAAAACAATTAATAACTGATTGCTTTACTTTACCTAAGCTTTTTAAAGTAGCGAAAACTAGTGGGTAATTTTGAGATTAATATCTACCTAAGGCACCAATCAGTAAAACTAAAAAGAGGGGTTAAATGGGAATTTAACCACCTAATCTTGAGGAGAATTGGAAAATCCCCGTAGAAAATATTAGGTGAATTGGAAGCTACAAAGTTTTGCTACAGAAAACAACTTGTGAGAGTGGACAACCCCTAATCTGAACCTTATTTTCTCTGTCTGATTCATTGTTTTTACTGCTATTTTGTTAAGTTTCTGCCATTTTAAGCTTGTTTTCAATTTTAATTTCTAGCATTTAGTTAATGAAAAATATTTTGTCGTTGGTTACTTTGAATTTCATTGAAAATTAAGCTTAGAAATAGTGATTTTCATTGCATCAATCCATGTGGAAACGATATAAAAATACTTATCAATCGTTGTTGATCGTGTGCACTTGCACGTGTGTTTGTGAGCTTTTCTTGCATATTTAGAATCACTTTGCACAAGGCGACATGCGTCCAAGCGCAACACCCTGCTTGAGTGCAAGTATACACTATCAAGTAATAAAGTGGAAAGTATTCCATATATCAAACCCGAGGGAGATGGTGATTAGTCGAAAAAACACAATATTCTGCAAAACACGAAGCTCCTCTAAATTTGCAACCGAGGATAGTAACCAAAGAGATATTTTGAAAGGTGTTTTGATTTAAGAAAAAAATTAAAATGACACAAGAAAATCAAAACGGTAAAAAAATCTGTGAGATAAGTGGGGAAATTCAAATAGTATCAACCAAGAGATTTGGATTGAACCACCTTTGCACTTGCAACTTACTTAGATAGTGCAAATGGCTGAAGAACACTATCTATGTTGCCCACATAGACATGGTGCAGATAGAATCGTCCAGTTGTACCCGCAAATGCCCTGAAACCTAGATTGTGAGTTAAGTCCTACTTCTATTCAGCTCTGTTGTAGGTGCTTTTAGAAGACTAAGCCAACTAGACATCTATTTCTAGGGCTAGCTGAAACTTAGATGAATAATGCTCATGAGTCTTAAAACTCTAGTGGTTCCAGTCCTATTTTTAGGATGTAAGAAGAAAAAGTCCTATTTCTAGGATCTTTTACCACTACTGTTTTGTGAACCCACACATTTAACTCCAACCTTTCGGCCATCAGCTAAACACAAACTGTGCTAACTTAAGTGATGAATTAAGCTAACAAGGAAACTAAACTTCAGCAAAAAACAAATAATGCTAAGAGGAAGCAAGGTTGCTTTTGCATATGTGGGGCTTTCTTCTACTCAAGGTATCCACATATTTGAATCCCCAAGTAGAAGCTTAGCTCACTGATGAAAGTAAAAAGCAAGACAAAAAGTAGAAAAACAACTTGAAATCATATTAATTAAAAGAATTGAGTACAAGAATGATAAACTTACAATTGAAATTAAAAGGAAAATACAGCAACATGAAAGTAAAGACTTAAACGGAAAGTAAAGACTAGACTCGATTAAGGATATTCCCCTCTCTATCTAGCTTGCTCTTGTCCTCTTTCAAGGGGAGACAAACCTTCCTCTTCTTCTTCTTTCAAATCGAAGAGACAATAGAGGCTGAAAGACCTTGAACTCGGAGTGGTTATAAGATGAGAAGCGAGAAAACTTAAAAATCTATCCTGAAGATGAAATTTCGAGCTCTCTTTGCTTCTTGCATCTCGATCGCCTTTTATAGACCTTGGAAGGTAGGGTTGGCTATCGAGATCAGTGTGAGAGAGCCTTAGAGGGTGAAAATCCCCAATCCTTGGAGATTTGATACGATATTTGGGATTTTCGGATGATTCTTGGAAGATCCTACGAATCTCGGAATTTTGTCGGAAAGCCCAATTGCGGCTGCATTTCTGGCGCAAAATCTTTGTGCACTGCCTTGACAGTTTTGTCTTCAGCTTTGGCTACTTTCCTTATAAGTTTGCGGGCACATTTTGAACACATATTCCATATCTTCAAGACTAGATGCAGTCACAGATTTTCAACTTCGATTTATTTTCTCCGCTAACTCTTTCTCTCCAATTGTGGGCACATTTCCCTTGCAAAGTCCTCTGCACAAAAACATTAACTTTGGATAAATTCTTGCAAAAGTAATCTCTTTTTGTACATATTAAGCATAAATTCTATACTTCTAAAATTTTCACCATGATTCTAAGAATTTTTCTATTTTGACTCGAAAAGATAAGATTTTAAACACTAAGTCTTTGCTTTCTAAACAATAACCTAGGTAATAAGGCTAAATAACACACATAAATGAGCGTTATCATTTTGCAATTTGTTTGCTTCTGTAAAGGGTTAAGACAAAGATAACTAATACAGTCAATTGTTTGTTTTAATTTCAGCATGTCTTCCTCTATTAACGCCAACTAACGTAAACGATAAACTAGTGGTAAATGATTTACGATTCGTCTTAATTGAGGAATGTTCTCATGTCCCGATGTCTAATTCTTTAAGAAATGTTCATGATGAATATGACATAGATCTGTTTTGCCAAAAAGAACACTTCTAGAGACTGTAAATATGATTTACTTGTTTTTAGAAACGTGCTTATTGGAGAATGACGATTCTGCCAGGATATTAGATTCAGGGGCCACTAATACGTTTGTTCTTCCTTTAAAGGAATGTGTTCCTGACAACAACTTAAAGCTGGTGAGATGGCTCTCAAAGTTGGAACTAGAGAGGTCGTCTCAGCTATAGCAGTCAAGAACATCAAATTATTTTTCAGTAAGAATAAATACATATTATCATATGATGTGTATGTTGTTCCCAAGATCAAAAGAAATTTGATTTCTATATCTTGTATGTTTGAACAAGATTATTCCATATCTTTCTCAGTGAATGAATCGTTCATTTCTAGAAAGGGAGTCAATATTTGTTCAGCTAAACTGGAAAATAATTTATGTGTTTTAAGACGAATCGAGAGTAAAGCAGTCATGAACACTGGTTGTTTAAGACTGCTACTACTCAAAGTAATAAAAGGTAAAGGCTTTCTCCTAAAGAGATTACCTAATGCAGCATAAGTCTGAAGCCCTTGAAAAGTTCAAGGAGTTTAAGACTGAAGTTGAAAACTTGTTAGGTAAGACGATAAAAACACTTCGATCTGGTCGAGGTAGAGAGTATATGGACTTGAGATTCCAGGACTACTTGATAGAACATAGAATCACATCCCAACTCTCAATGTCTTGTACACCTCAGTAGAACGGTGTATCAGAAAGGAGAAACAGAACCCTATTGGATATGGTTCAATCCATGATGAGCTACGGATCAGCTGCCTGACTCGTTTTGAGGTCATGCAGTGTTGACTGCAGTCCATATTTTGAACAACGTTCCATAAAAAATGTGTTTCTGAAACAATTTTTGAGTTGTGGAGTGGGCATAAACGTAGTTTACGTTATTTCAAGAATTAGGGGTGTCCAGCACACATGCTTGTGACTAACCCAAAGAAACTAGAACCTTATTCAAAATTATGCCTATTTGTAGGCTACCCCAAGGAAACGAGAGGTGGATACTTCTTCTATCCACAAGAAAATAAGGTGTTTGTATCGACAAATGCTACATTTTGGGAAGAAGATCACATAAGAAATCATAAGCCACGATGTAAGGTCATATTAAGTGAATTAACTAATGAAGCTACGGAAACATTAACAAGAGTTGTTGATGGGGTCGGTTCATCTAGTCAGTCACATCCATCTCAAGAGTTGAGAGTGCCTCGACATAGTGAGAGGGTGGTTATATAGCCTGACCGTTACATGGGCTCAACTGAAGCCCAGATCGTCATACCTGATGATGGCATAAAGGATCCATCGTCTTACTGACAGTCACTGGATGATATTGACAAGGACCAATAGATTAAAGCCAAAAACCTGGAAATGGAGTCTATCTACTTCAATTCCATCTGGGATCTTGTAGATCAACCTGATGGGGTAAAACCTATAAGTTGGAAATGGATCTACAAGAGAAAATGAGACATAGAAGGTAAACTACAAACCTTCAAGGCTAAACTCATGGCAAAGGGTTATACCCAGAGGGAAGGGGTGAACTATGAGGAAACCTTCTTTCCTGTTGTCATGCTAAAATCAATTAGGATACTCTTGTCCATTGCCACGTTTGATGAATATGAAATATGACAAATGGATGTCAAGACTGTTTTTTCTGAATGGCAATCTTGAGGAGAGTATTTATATGTCTCAACTAGAAGGGTTCATTGTTGCCGACCACTACCGCAAGCGCATGGGTCGCAAGTAATATGAAACAGAAATATTTCGAGTATCGAATTCTCAGGGAGGGGAAACGAAAATTAAGCAAAGCAGAAAATGTCTTGAACACTAAAGATACTTGGGCGAAATAATATTTAGGGACCAAAACATGAAATTAAAATGAATTTAAAAATTAAAGCAATTAAAGGGATGAAATCAATTTGATCAATCAAGAAACAAAAAAAAAAAATATGGAGAAAGAGATTTTAGTGAGAAGTGGTGTCTTGAAAATCAATTAATAGCTAAATAATTATTGCAATTAACCTATTGATGTGGAATTTGCTTACCGCAAGTGTACGGGTCAAGTAATAATATAGTGTTTTTGTATAAAACGAGTGTCGTCCTCTGGATTGGTTTTCTAGCAAATTATGTACTGTGAATACTTTTATCCAATTTTATTTAGGGAGCAATACTTAAAGATAAAGATAAATCTAAAGACAAAACACATAAAATAAAGGTGGACACTCAAATGGAAAGATTCTTAGGGAATTGATTTCATTGTTGAGATTGAGGATTAATTAATGGGATGAATTTAGCATGCAATTATTTTACCAAGTCTAGGAACCTTTTATCACAACTATCTCTCCCGAGCATAATTAATTCTCATACATGCAACCAACTTGATATCCCTATCTAAGTTCATTAACATGCAAGGCTTTGAGTTTAGTTCTTCAAGCAACTTCTAAAGTTATTCCAAATCCCGTCACAAACTTAGAATTTCTACTTTAGTCATGCAATTAAATAAAGTAAGTCTTAGGCCAAATCCTCTCTCCCGACTAAGATTCAACACTCAAATCATTCAACTAGTGATCAAGTAATTGAAAGCATTTAACCATAATTGCATAGGTAAAATAAATGCATATTCATACCACAAATTAATCCAACAAACTAAAACAACTACATCAATCCCTAAGACAAACAACTAGCAATTCATAGTCTTTATACAACAAACACTAATTGAAAGAAAAGCCACAAAAACTACAAGAGGTAAGGGAAAGAGAAAGGAAAACTTGAATCCGTCGAAGCCGACACGTCCCCGTCACAATCTCCACGTCTTCTCGCTTGATTCCTGCTCCTTGGCCTTGCTTTAGCTCCCACCAAAGGTCTCTAGTTGAAATTAGGGCTAAAATCTAACCAATTGGACTCCCCCAATCTGTAGCACAAAAGGATGAATTTATAGAAAATCTTCCGATGGACAGCGTCGCGACGCTGTCCGGATACCGCGGATCTGGAAAATTTGTCGAGAGTGTCGCGACGCTATGGATTTTTTTTTTCTTTTTTTTTTAAATCAGCTGGGCTGAATTTGATCTTTTAGCCCTTATTCATGGCCCGAACACACAATTAGCTCAAATATTTATTTCCTACAAATACAACACAAAAACACATCATTTTGGCCAATAAATTATAAGAGACTAGCTAAATTAATTAGGAAAAACTAGCTAGCTTTGCTCGCTATCACCTATCTCATTGCCCAAGTAATTATACTCCTAGAATCTCCGGTAAACACATAGGATCTCCTGACGGTTTCCCCTAATTTTAATTAATCCATTTTAACAACCTAAGTGTCCTTATCACAATTAAAATTCGTTAATTATTACGCTATGATTCATTTTAGGAATCTAAGTTTAATAAATTAATCTCGTTGTCACGACGGACAATTAAACTAGCTGCATTGATTACGATCTATCCTAATTTATCTCCGTCGAGTTTCCATTATGAATCAGATCAGTAAACAATTGGCCAGATTGCATACAACATTACGATCATCCATACAAATAATTAGTAAAAGAGGGCAAGAGAAAGGCAATTATAATAACATTTAACTATATATTTTCATTTCAAGACCCCAAATTGGGGTTTAGCTACACATGGCTAAAATATCCACAAAATATACAATGGAAAGCATAAATATGAGCAAAATAAAAGGAAAGGAAATGACCGTCCAAGACCCCATCACTAGCCCTTGGAGTCCCTCCGAGCACGCCTTGAGCCTCCTAGAGTGCTCCCCAAAAGCTCCCCAAAATTTTCCCACTAAGAATCTCTCAAAAAGGCTAAAAAGCCTTGAGAGAAGGCTCAAAAGGAGCCTAGGAAGGAAGGGAATGAATGAATGAAGGAATGATTGATGATAAAAATGGGCACCAAGGGAGGCGTTATATAGGCCCGGAAATAGGACAGCGTTGCGACGCTGTGACGTCACCCAACTTGCTGGCCAAGAAATGGGATAGCGTCTCGACGCTATGCATATTCCAGAACAGGCTGGCGTGGATTTGGGCTTGAATTTGGGCCTTTCTTCATTTCTTTTTGTATCTTCTTTGAATGGTTGACTTCTTGGGCGTCCCCTTTGACCCTTGGTAGGATTTTAGGCTTGGATAGCTCATTTTAGGACATTTTTCCACCAAAAATCCACAAAGTGCTCCTAAAGACCAAATAACAAATTATTTTAGATTTCTTCAATAAAAACACAATTAAAGCGTCCAAAAGCTTAATAATTTAGGACTAAAATAGCAACATTTCTACCCGCTATCACACATCCAAACTTAAGCTTTTGCTAGTCCCGAACAAAATAAATTTGAAAGATGCATGAAATAGAATCACTCAAGCCTCAATGATTTTGGAACTTTTAAGCTAAAATGGAAAACATGCAAGTGGAATAAGCAAGCACCGCATACTCATTAAGAAATCTTAAAATAGATTGAACTTAAGATTAATGAATAACATGCTCAAGACTTTTCTAATGATTCTTTTACTGGCCTAGATTAGTCTTATGGCTTTCTCCATTTGTTTTCCCCCTACACTGGCTAAGAGTCCCTAATAGGTCGGAGTTCTACTATCATGCAAAAAAAAAAAAAAAAAAAAAAAGAAACTAGGGCGCCTGACATTTTTCTTTTTCATGGGGGAGCAAAACTCATGAATATATATATATATATATATATATATATATATATATATTCACTTTCTTTTTCTTTTGCTACTCCCCCAAACTTGCATCTTTATATCTAATGGTACTAGCTTTCACACTACGGTGCAGGGACCCTTTACCCAAATTTTATTCTCTAGTTGGCCTAACTGATCACACCGCAAGTAGCTCTTTTAACCCCTAGTCTTTTTCTTTTGTGCAAGCAAAAATTTTCTTTTTCAACAATTTTTTTTTCTCTCTTTTCTTTTGTTGCTTTTTTTCTCTCAGCAGGCATAACATTTTTTTTTTTCTACCTAGTTCTTTAAAACAATCAAGCATGAACTCCTAGTGTTAGAAACTAAGCCTATCGGGGTGACAACAAACTTTAAAAATCATAATAAAAATCTAGATTTTCAAAGACATCATCCGGTAAGTCTATTGCATGCTTTAGACATTAAAACTAAGTATAAAAAAATTTTAAAATTTCACAATTTCTGCTAAGCTCCCAGATTCCACAACATATAAACCATTTTCTCCCAAAACTTCTAAAATCACATCCTTGGCTATCATGGCTATCTATTCATGCATCCAACAAAATTTAAATATGCTCAACACAACGAAAGCCTCCCCCAAACTTAAACTAAACATTGTCTCCAATGTTTACAAATAAAAAAGCATATAGAGGGATACTGAGACTTCCCTGAGTTAGGAGCAACTCATCCTCTTCCTTTGGATCCAAAAAGATGGGATTCTTGGAGCTTTGGGCTTTGCTAAGGTGATCCTGCAAAACAAAATTGGATCACGAAGCAAGAAAAATTATTGACCATAAAAATAACTACCTAAACTTTAATCCTTGGGTTGCCTCCCAAGCACTTTCTGTAACGTCTTTAGCTAGACGAGGCTCGACACGATCTTAGAGGCTCGAAATAAAAATTTTCATCGTCCTCCGGGCCTTGCAGAAAATCACGCACCAAATTGCACACTACAAACAGGGGAGAAAAAAATTTTTCTCTTGACCCATCATCACTAAAGAGATTGTTATAATAACATTTCAAAAAATATGTAGCAGCATCAAAGCGAGATCTAACTTAACAAGATCAGACTCTACTAGCCTGGGATTGGATTACTAAACTCTCAACTCATCTTCCCCCTACACTGACACTAAGGATTCACTAACGAGTCAATGGAACAAATTAGTTTGTTTTCCTCCATACTTAGGTGCTTATAATTGAAAATTACAACATGCATTTTTATGTGGCACTAGCTTTCACACACCTATTGCAGGGACCTATAACCTGAGTTTTACCCTTTGGTTGGCCTAACTGATCACAATAGGGGTAGCTCTTTTTGCCTAAGTTTTATTAAACATTGCATTGCGCGCATAAGTCATGACTTTCTTTTTTTTTTTTTTTTGCTCTTTCAAATTGTAACAACAAAAATGATTTTTCTTTATGAACATGATAAACATATATTCTTTTCTTTCCTCCTAAGCAAGATCAAACATGCTAATTTGCAAAAAATTAACTCTTTAGCTCTTCCCTACACTTATCGAGGTGACAACAAACATATGAACCTAATAATTCACTCCTAAGCATTCAAATCCAAATCTAGCCAAGACAAATACTCTACTCATGCAAGACATCTCCTAGAAAAAGTTTTAAAAAAATCTCCCTTTTTGGACAGTCATGCTTACAACTCATCGAAAGCTTGAAAATTTACAAGAAAGCTTATCCTAGGAAATCATAGTCATGCAAAAATATCATCCAGAAAACAACCATATGCTCAATTCAAAGAAAGCTCAAAACTATAGTCCGAACTCAGATGCTCAAGGGCTCCACAAACATGATATTCCACCCCCAAACTTAAAGCATGCATTGTCCTCAATGTATAAAGAAAATAGGGCATACATAAGCATGAGAACAATAAAAGAATGGAAGGGGTGAACAATACTGCCCTGAAATGATGACCTTTTCATGACACAGACAAGAGCACGAGAACTCCAACAAAACAAAAACAATACAGACATATAACCAAAATTAATGTACTACACATCAAACTCTTTATTTTCGAACACTCTACAACTTACCTGAAGAAATGAAAACGGGATTCCCAACCGATTTGTCCAGAAATGCCCCTAACACAGACAACACATATTCGAGGTTCTCTGCTACCCTTTATCCATCTCCTGAAATTAAACCTACTTCAAGTCATTTTTGGCTAACATATTCTTCATAAAAGTTGTAAGAAATTGAATTAGATTTCCAACCATACCAAATAGAGCTTCTGATTCAACTTGTACACCCCAGAATGCTCGAAAAACTAAAGAAAACCAGAGATCCTCCTGGTTTGCTCGAAAATCTTGTGCTATGTTTTCCATTTAAAAAACCATTAACTTTTCATCAGATTTAGCTCAAGCTGCCTTCATGCAATTTGTTAGAAAATGGTCTAACTTTCAAGAAAATCAAACCTCACCTCTTAGTTCCTTCTGTGTAGCTCAAACCGAATAAAAAACCAGAGGTTGGCATGTTGAACTCAGATTCTGCTGTGGCTGGCTTTGCTTGAGCTTTTTCCTATCTTCTTCAACCTCAAAACCTCGAAATTCTTCTTCTTCTTCCTCCTTCACTCTCTCCCTCAAGTGCTCTGAAATTTTGGATGGAACATGATGAAAAATGGGCTGAAAATGTCTAAAAATAGGCTGGAGTTTTGGCTTAGGCGGTGGTGGGTTTTGTGTTGTCCTTTTCCATTTTCTTTCCTTTCCTTTCTTTTTTTTTTTTTTGTTTTTCCTTTTTGCTGATTTTTTTTCTTTTTTTTTTCTTCCATTTTCCTTTTCCCTTTCCTTTTCTTCTCTTAACTTAGTAAATCCCAACAACTTAAACCAACAATGAAACCACAAAGTTTTCACAAAAGTTTTCCATTTTTCCTCAACAATGAATAACAACAACTTTAATCCAACTTCCACAATAGATGACAAGAGGAAATGATCTAAGGAAAGTCTCAGGTTTACACTTTTAATCACCTGATCAGTGATTAAATAAATCATTTTCTAAGTGGAAACTCGACGGAGAGAAACTTAGACTAGAATTGAATGCATGATTGATGTTTATTTACTCGAGTTACAGCGGGATAGATTAATAGATGTTAGAGGTTGTTAATGAAGGGTCGTAATGCCATGCTCGGTAAATAAAGAGGAAACTTAAAAGAGATTCTTTATTAAAAGGAATGAGAATAGGAGGAGACCGACAGGACAGTCCTTGGTATTAGGCTTCTAGACTTATGAATCGAATATCTAATTAATCCTGATTAGTTGATTGATTAAGCAATTAAAGGTCCAACTAATGAACTCGGCACCCTAGAATTACCCCTCCAAATTGTGTCTCCATTTATCTTTTGCTTTCTAGATTAGCTTTTTTTTCATTCTTTCCGACATTAGATTTTGTTCTCTAAATAAAGTTAAGCAATAGTATTTCCGGTAATTAAGTGAATAAATCCAATCCCTGTGGAGACGATACTTTATACTCAAAATCACTATATTACTTGACGACCCGTGCGGTTGTGGTATCCATCAACACACTATCTATGTTGCCCACATAGATATGGTGCAGATAGCATATCCCAGTTTGCGCTCGCAATTCCCTAACAACCAGATTGTGAGTTAAGACCAACTCCTATTCAGCTTCGTTGTAGGTGTCTTTAGGAGACTAAGCCAGCTAGAGATCTATTTCTAGGGCTAGCTGAAACTTAGATAAATAATACTCACGACTCTTAAAACCCGAGTGATTCCAGTCCTATTTCTAGGATGCAAGAAGTCAAAGTCCTATTTCTAGGATCTTTTCCACTATTGATTTGCGAACCTGTGCCTTTAACTCCAACCTTTCGGCCATCAGTTAAATGCAAACTATGCTAACCTAAGTGATCAGTTTAAGCTAACATTTAATCCTTAATTTCAACCAAAACAAACAATGCTAGAGGGAGCAAGGGTACTTTTGCATAGACGTGGCTTTTCTTCTATTCAAGGAATCCACATATTTGAACCCCTAAATTGAAGCTTAGCTCATGATTGAAAATAAATCGCAAAACATAATGAAAGACAAACTCGACATAGAGAGAAATATAATGAATTACTATTAAAGAATAAACTGAATACAAAATGTTAACTTACAACCAAAAGTAAATGAAAACAAATACAAAATGTTGGAAATAAAATAGTACAAAGCATAAAATAAAGACAAGACTCAACTAAGGATCTTTCTCTCTCTCTCTAGCTAGTTGTTGCCTTCTAAAGTAGTTAAAATTATAGATAGAATTCACCTCAAAATATTGTGCAAGTATACACAATATAGCAGCAAGTGATAAGTATTTATCGTATCCATAGGGTCTTGAATTACTTACCTCTATTGAATTAATTTTCCTTTTTAGTGATTTCAAATGGTTGGTTAAATTGATTGGGTTTTTGAAATGCAGAAAAAAAATAAGAAAGCAGTAAATGATTACGACTAGAGAAAACATAATAGAAACAGACACAGGTTAAGACTTCTGTTATTGTTTATAAAGATGATCCAACTATTATTTTGATAAGTCAATCTCATGCAGTCTTATAAGCAGAATCCTCCCGAAACTCCAGATTTTTTGGAATAGGTTTCAACTCCAATGACGTTCTATGGATCAAGCATTAGGCAATTGGCTATCCCTAGCTCAATTGCTGGCATTCACCAACTACAAAGGTTTAATGTGAATTATCGCCACACAACTCCTAGATCATCCTTAAAACTAGGAGATGCTATACATACCGGTTAGCTAGGCGGGCACATAATGAAATTGAAGAACAACAAAAACTCAAGATGATCATAATCAAATAGAATTTCCAGATTTTATAAAGATAACAATCACATAATTCTTAACCCATTCCTACAAAGCAATTAGTTCATGATTGAAAACATAAAACACGTTACAATCTCAATAAGCACTTCCATAATGTGATTATAATCAAGAGAATACTAATCCTTTTAGTATTTGGGGATAAAACGACTGCTCCAAACCACCAAGAACATGGAAGAACTTCGTCTTCTTGAGAAAAATTGCACTTGGTCTTCCTAGATCTCCATTCTACCAGTCGAATTAGTCCGAGATCTTTGCTTAAAACGCCACCTCATTTAATGAATAACGTGCAACTCACGTAGCCCATTTTGCTAATATTTTGTTGGATCATCAGACTTTGCTCTCTCAATCTTTTCAGCATTAATTTTTCTGCAAAAGAAACTCCAAAGCATCAATTCTTATAATTAAGCTAAAACATAATAAATTCATCTATTAACCTCATCCAAATGGCACAATTAAGATATAAATCAATAGATAATGGACTATAAGTAACTCACTGTTTGAGAGTTATCACTAGCTTTTGCCCTTTTTCAAAGAGAGACAAGTCTTTCTCTTCTTCTTCTTTCGAAAAAAAGAGTCGACAGAGACTGATGGATCCGAAACTCGGAGTGGTTATAAGGTGAGAAGAGAGTACTAAAATAAATCCTAAGGACGAAAACTCCAAGCACGGAGCTCTCTTTGCTTCTTGCACCTTGGTCCCCTTTTATAAACCATGGAAGGTAAGGTTGGCTACCGAGATCAATGTGAGAAGGCCTTGGAAGGTAAAAATCCATGATCCTTGGAGATTTGATGCCGGATTGGGGGACTTTCGAATGATTCTATGCAAATCCAACGAATCTCAGTATTCTGTTGGAAGGCCCAGTTGCGGCCGCATCTCGAGTGCATTTTACTCAGTGTTCTACTTTGACAATTCTGTCTTCAGCATGGGGCTTCTTTCCTCATATGGCTTTGCGAACGCAACTTGATCGCATTCCTCACATCCTCATGTCCAGATGCAGGCGCAATATTGTAGCTTTTAACTCCTTTTGCTCCGCTAACCTTTATCTCCTCTTGCGGGCACATTCTCCTTGCAAAGACTCCTACACAAAAACATTACATGGATAAATTCTTTACAAAATAATCTCATTTTGTACAAACTTGGCTGAAATTTTATAATTATAAGTTTTCCTTCATGTTTCTACCATTATTGCTAAAATGACTTAGAATGATAAGATTTTAGGCATAAAGTCCTTGCTTTCCAAACAATTACCTAAGCTTTTACGGCTAAATAACGCACATAAATGAGCGTTATCAGTCCTCAACTTCTTGAGGTGTCTTAGGACACTGTTCCTTAGACAAGTGAATTCCATGCCTGAAAGGTAGTAAACCCTTCGTAGAATTCTCCATCTTATATCAAACCAACATTTTGTCGATATAAGACGCTTGAGACAGGGCTAGCGTTTTTTTCTTTCGGTTCCGAAAAACTTGGATCCCAAAAACAAACTGAGCTTCTCCAAAATCTTTCATTTGGAATTGAGTTGCTAACCACTTCTTTATGTCAGTAAGATAACCTACGTCATTTCTAATGAGTAGAATATCATCCACATACAACACTAAGTAAGCTACTTAACTATTGGTGTTTTTCTTGTAGACATAAGGCTCATACATGTTTTAATCATAGCCAAAATATTTCATCGTAGTATCAAATCTTATATTCCAAGATCAAGATGCTTGTTTCAATCCATAAATGGATCGATTAAGCTTGCAAAATGTTTTCTCTTGACCTTGCTGAATGAATGATAGCAGGCAGAAATGTTGCTATTTTAGTCCTAAATTATTGGGCCCGTTTGATAACCATTTCAGTTTTTGGTTTTTGGTTTTTCTGTTTTTAGTTTTTGGTTTTTGGTTTCCTGTTTTTTAAAAACAAAAACCATATGTGTTTGATAACTGTTTTTTGTTTTCTGTTTTTAAAAAACAGAAAACCAACCTTGTTTGATAACTGTTTTTTATTTTCAATTTTTTAAAAATTAGAAAGATGAAAAAATGTTTTAGAGAGAGAAAGATGTGTGAAGACGTTGAAACAAAAATTTAGAGACACAAATATAAATGTTTTCAGGGGTTTTTTTTTTGAAAAGACGAGAGAAAAGTTAAACATAGAAAATTTAGAGAGATGAAAGAAAATGTTTTGAGAAAGAATATTAGTTAGACTCGAGAAAAGATATTAGTTAGAGAAAAAATAGAAAACAAATCAGAGTAAAAGTGATAAATTTTAGATTAAAAAAATTAAATAAAAAAAGAAAATTTAGAGAGATAGTGAGATTAAGAGTAAAAAGATATGCTAAAGAAATAACGATAAATTAGAAAAATAAAGAAAAGTTGTAGCGATAGAAAATTTTGGTGACTTTTTTTTTTCAAAAGAAAAATTAGAACATGTTTGTTATGGAGAGAAAAGTTATTGATAAGTTTTTAGAAATAGACAAGTCATAGAGAAAAAAAAGTTTTGAGAGAAAAATAAATTTTATAGAGAGAAAAAAAAATAGAGAAAGGAATTTGTTGGAGAGAGATAGGTAAAAGAAGAGAAGAGTAAACATTAGAAGAAAATTGAGTTTTTGAAAAACAGAAATCTGTTTTTAAAAACTACTTTTTTTGGTTTTTGAAATTTACTTATAATTTCAAAAACGTTTTTGAAAAACATAAAACAGAAAACAGAAATAGTTATCAAACATCTCTATTTTTTAAAAATGAAAAACAAAAACAGAAAACCGAAAACGAAATGGTTATCAAACGACCCCTAAGCTTTTGGGCGCTTAAATTATGTTTTTATTGAAGAAATCTAAAATAATTTGTTATTTGGTCTTTAGGAGCACTTTGTGGATTTTTGGTGGAAAAATGCCCTAAAATGAGCTATCCAAGCCTAAAATCCTACCATGGTTCAAAGGGGGTGCCCAAGAAGTCAACCATTCAAAGAAGATCCAAAAAGAAATGAAGAAAGGCCCAAATCCAAGCCCAAATTCGCGCCAGCCTGTTCTGGAATCTGCATAGCGTTGAGACGCTATCCCATTTCTTGGCCAACAAGTTGGGTGACGTCATAGCGTCGCGACGCTGTCCTATTTCCGAGCCTATATAAGGCCTCCCTTGGTGCCCATTTTTATCATCAATCATTCATTCATTCATTCATTCCCTTCCTTCCTAGGCTCCTTCTGAGCCTTCTCTCAAGGCTTTTTAGCCTTTTTGAGAGATTTTTAGTGTGAAAATTTTGGGGAGCTTTTGGGGAGCACTCTAGAAGGCTCAAGGCGTGCTAGGAGGGACTCCAAGCGCTAGCAATGGGGTCTTCGTCGGACATTTCCTTTCCTTTTATTTTTCTCATGTTTATGCTTTCCATTGTATATTTTGTGGATATTTTAGCCATGTGTATCTAAACCCCAATTTGGGGTATTGAAATGAAAATATATAGTTAAATGTTATTATAATTGCCTTTCTCTTACCCTCTTTTACTAATTATTTGTATGGATGCTCGAAATGTTGTATGCAATCTGGTCAATTGTTTACTAATCCGATTCTTAATGGAAACTCGGTGGAGAGAAATTAGGATAGATCGTAATCCATGCAACTAGTTTAATTGCCCGTCGTGACAACAGGATTAGTTGATTAAAGATGGATCCGCTCGTCGTTTAAGACCATATATGTTGTACTACACAACATGGCTTATCTCAAAGATGGATCCTATCAAATACATCTTTGAAAGGCCGTCTTTGTCTGGTAGAATTGCTAGATGGCGGGTTCTTTTATCCGAGTATGATATTGTCTATGTTACTCGAAAGTCAATAAAAGGAAGTGCACTAGCTGATCATTTGGCCGAGCAACCTATAGACGATTATGAACCAATGAAATTTGATTTCCCTGATGAATTTGTCTCCACTATAATGGTGGAAAAAGAAATATCAGACTTGGAAACATGGACCATGTTGTTTGATGGGGCCTCCAATGAGTTAGGTCATGGGATAGGTGTTGTATTAATATCGCCTGAAGGAAAGTTGTTCCCTCTCACCGCCAAACTAAGTTTTGATTGTACTCATAATATGGCTGAATATGAAGCTTGTTCTATGGGTATCCAAACTGCATTGGATATGAAGATAAAGAAACTTCGAGTCTTGGGAGATTCTATGTTGGTGATTCACCAATTGAGAGGAAAATGGGAAACAAGAGACACTAAGCTACTGCCTTATAAAAAGTTTATATTAGATTTGTCTCATAAATTTGAAGAAATCACTTTTGACTATTTACCAAGGGAGAGTAATCAGATAGCAGACGCCTTGGCTACGCTTGCAGTCATGTTCAACATAGACCCCAATCATGAGGTACAACCTATTAAGATGGGAAGGGTAGATGTTTCAGCCTCCTGCATGAATATAGAAGAAGAGTTTGATGACAAGCCGTGGTTTCAAGACATCAAACATTATTTGAAATGCGGAACCTATCCTCTGAATGCCTCAGAAAATGACAAGCGCACACTTAGAAAGTTAGCAATGAAGTTCTTCCTAAATGGAGAAATACTTTACAAAAGAAATCATGATATGGTACTTCTAAGGTGTGTAGATACAAATGAAGCCAACACGATTATGAAAGAAATTCATGGGGGAATTTGCGGCACCCATGCAAATGGACACATGATGGCCAGACAGGCATTAAGGGCTGGCTATTACTGGTTAACCATGGAAGCTGACTGTATCAAATATGCCCGAAAATGCCACAAATGTCAGATTTACGCAGATAAAGCTCATGCTCCAGCATCTCAGTTGCACGTTATGACGACACCATGGCCATTTTCCATGTGGGGAATGAACGTTATAGGCCCTATTGACCCAAAAGCCTCAAACGAACATCGATTCATCTTGGTGGCAATAGATTATTTTACCAAATGGGTAGAAGCAATGTCCTATCGAGAGGTGACGAAAGGAGTTGTGATCAAATTCATCAAGAAGGAGATTATATGTCGTTATGCTCTTCTTGAGACCATAGTATCTGACAATGCACGAAATCTTAACAATAAATTGATGACTGAGTTATGTGAGCAATTCAAGATCAAGCATGTCAACTCAACTCCGTATAGACCAAAGATGAATGGAGCAGTGGAAGCTGCCAATAAAAACATAAAAAGGATTGTGCAAAAAATGACGGTACGTATAAAGATTGGCATGAAATGCTTCCTTTTGCATTACATGGATATTGCACATCGGTTCGCACTTCAACTGGGGCAACACCATTTTCATTAGTTTATGGTATGGAAGTTGTTCTTCCCATTGAAGTGGAAATTCCATCATTAAGGGTCCTCATGGAGACTAATTTAGAAGAGGCTGAATGGATCCAAAACCGCTATGAGCAACTCAACTTTGTTGAAGAAAAGAGATTGACAGCATTGTGCAGAGGTCAACTTTACCAAAGACTAATGATGAAAGCCTATGATAAGAAAGTGCGTCCTAGAGTATTCAGAGAAGGGGATTTAGTCTTAAAACGAATTCTTCCTTTTCTAAAAGATCACCGAGGCAAGTGGACCCCAAACTATGAAGGACCATTCGTGGTGAAGAAAGCTTTCTCTGGAGGAGCTTTAGTCTTGACTAACATGGATGGTAATGAGCTGCCAAGTCCAGTTAATTCAGATCAAGTTCGAAGATATTATGCATAGGCTACTTGTGTATCAAAGGATTCGGCAAAGTTGCGGGAATTCAACAAGTGTCTAGGAGAATTACGCTTCAATTTCTATATCATGTTTAAGAGGTTACTTTTGTCTCAAGTTCTAGAACCTTAACATTGACACATATGTCTATTGAATTTTAGTCATAAATCAAAGCTCCCTTCTCGAAGCATGGCATATCTTGTCCATTTTTCTCCCCCACTCTCCATAATATCTCCTCAACTATGAATGTTTGGCATGTTTACCTTTATTATCATTACAATTGAATAAACAAAAAGTTACATAAACGCGATATTTCAAATCAATGGCGGTAACTTAAACGATTCGATGTGAAATACATATGTCCAAACAAAGAATCCAAAGGCAACATTTTTCCAAGAGCCCCGTGATCATGAAGGTTGATGGAATGTCATCATGGAGGACAAAACCGTCATTTCAACATGACAAAGTCTTAAACTGGGGCAAAACCATTATTTTTCGTCTTCTCAAACTGGGGCAAAACCATTATTATCACAGGAGCAAAGTCGTTCTGGATACATTTTTGTCATCAAACAAAGAGCAAGTTGTTTAGTGAGTTCATGATCCAATTAAGGTCTATTACCAATGGTGATGTGAATGGGGTGCCCGAGCTATCAAATATCTTTTAAAGAAATCTGTATCATAGTTTTCGAATAGTGCTAAATCTTCATCCCATGCATTCAAGCATTCAAGTTTAGCGTGCATTGCAAAGAAAATTTATTTTCGGTTAAATCGAACCTGACAATTCAGTCGAGGTCAAAGCCTGTGTCAATCCAGGTCCATTTCATGTTTTTTTTTTCTTTCTTTCGATTAAATCAAACCCGACTATTCAGTCGAGGTCGAAGCCTGTGTCAATCCAGGTCCAGTTTCATTTTTTCTTTCGGTTAAATCAAACCCGACTATTCAGTCGAGGTCGAAGCCTGTGTCAATCCAGGCCCGTTTTCAGTTTTTCTCTCTGTTAAATCGAACCCGACTATTCAGTTGAGGTCGAAGCCTGTGTCAATCCAGGTCCATTTTCATTTTTTCTTTCGGTTAAATCAAACCCGACTATTTAGTCGAGGTCGAAGCCTGTGTCAATCCAGGTCCATTTTAATTTTTTCTTTTGGTTAAATCGAACCCGACTATTCAGTGAGGTCGAAGCCTGTGTCAATCCAGGTCCGCTTTCAATTTTTATCTCGGTTAAATCAAACTCGACTATTCAGTGGAGGTCGAAGCCTGTGTCAATCCAGGCCCGTTTTCAGTTTTTCTCTCTGTTAAATCGAACCCGACTATTCAGTCGAGGTCAAAGTCTGTGTCAATCCAGGTCCATTTTCATTTTTTCTTTCGGTTAAATCAAACCCGACTATTTAGTCGAGGTCGAAGCCTGTGTCAATCCAGGTCCATTTTAATTTTTTTCTTTTGGTTAAATCGAACCCGACTATTCAGTGAGGTCGAAGCCTGTGTCAATCCAGGTCTGTTTTCAATTTTTATCTCGATTAAGTCGAACCCGACTATTCAGCCGAGGTCGAAGCATGTGTCAATCCAGGTCTGTTTTAAGTTTTTTTCTCGGTTGAACCAAACCTGACTATTGAATTGTGGTCGATACCTGATTCAAATTCTTACCAAACAAATCTTTGCCTCCCCAATACTTAGTCTCTTTCCTTTGTCTACCCTTTCAATCCTTCAATGATACACAAAGGGGGGCAAACTGTAGACACCGTATTTGGTCCGGCTTGATTTTCAGTAATAATGTTTGAAGGTTTCCAATATTTGGTGGTCAATTTGTTTTTTCTTGTATGTCAACAAGAGCATAGCTTAACTGGCATATAAAGTCGCATTGATAACCACGAGGTTTGTGGTGCAAACCCCCCTTCTCACATGTTTTTATCAAAAATTCGTTTTTTTTTTAAATTTTATTTATTTATTTAATTTTTTTTTTTTTTTTGGTCTTCCCCATTCCTATTCAAGGGGAAGCTTACCTATTCAAAAGACTTTCCATGGCTCTCATTTTTTTTAATTTTTAATTTTTTTTCTTTTTTCCACCATTTTCTCATCCATCCTCCCCCTAATTTAGTAACCCTTCAAGTATAAAAAGGGGGGAGATGGAGGATGAAAGGGACGGAAAACAAGAAGAAGGAGAGGAAGTTTAGAGTAAAAGTGAGCTTGAGAGAGTTTAGGCATTTGAGAGAGTTTAGGCATTTGAATAAGAGTTTAGCTTAGAGAGTGATAGAAAAGGAGAGAAAAAAAGAGAAGAAGTTTAGAGTAAAAGTGAGTTTGAGAGAGTTTAGGCATTTGAATAAGAGTTTAGCTTAGAGAGTGATAGAAAGAGAGAAAAGAAAGTGGAAGAGGAAAAGAGGAAAAAAGAGGGGGAGGAAGGAGTATACGGGGAGAGAAAACATTGGGTAAGAAAGAAGGAAAAAAGAAGGAAGAGAGAAGTAAAAAAGGTTGGATTTTGTTTTTCTATTTCCTTTGTTTTTTGTTTTGTTATTATTGTTGTTGTTGTTGTTATTATTATTATCATTATTATTATTATTATTATTATCGTCATCATTATGATTATCCTTTTTAATTTCTCTCTCATTTTAGTTCACTTTTTGCACTTTGCCAACTTCATTTTTTTAAACTTTCTAATTTATTTGTTTTTTCCTTTCATTCTCCAAATTGTTTTAATCTAATCTTTAATTCTGCTTGGTCAATTTCAATTATTGTTATTGTTTTGATTTTCTTTTGAAAGGGATTATGGGAACTGAGTAATGTGCCTTCGTGGAGTCCAACTCCCGTGTAGGCGTATGAAAACTCTCATTTTCCCTTTTAAAAGAATTTACTCTTTGAATAATTTTTCTTCTTTTACATCCTTTTTATTTTAAAAAAATATTTTTAGTAAACATAATCATGTACACCCATGTTCCTTTAATTAAAAGGGAGATTAGACATGATTTATATTAAATTGGATATCCAACTCATAATGTTTAATCCTTGCTTTATTTCTAAAGTTAAGGTAAAAACGAATGAGACATCTTGTGTTCATTATTGCATTTTGAGTTTTATTTTCATATTTATCATTTTTTTAAGAAAAATAAAATAAAGGACTGTTTTTATTCATTTAATTGGACAATTTAAGATACTGTGGTAATCGTTTTCTTAAACGGGTGTTGTAGGGTGCTAATACCTTCCCTACACTCAAACGACTCCCGAACCTAATTTCTGGTTTTCTAAGACTAGTTTTGTTTTTTATTTTAAAGGTGACCAATCACACCCTCAATGATTGGTGGCGACTCCAATTTTCTTCTAAAAAACCCAAGAAAGGATGTCGGCCGCTCCGCGTCACGATGACGTTGCGACACACTATATTATTACTTGACAAGTACACTTGCGGTATGCAAATTGCGCATCACTTACCACGAGGATCACTGTAATCGGGGTTGAACTTGGCGTTAAGTTTGATTAATTTCATTCATCAATTGTCAAATGATATCTAATTAACTATCTAAGTTCGGCGTACTCCGACAACAAACCGAGAGCCATGATCCAAGTATCACAAACATGCAAACGCTAAGTTTGATTCTAGTTTAAATTAATTAATTGGCCTATTAACTAATCTAAACCGCATTGGGATCTAGCTGAATTAATTCACATGCAACGGGCAACAAACCACAATTACAATTTTTTAAATCATTTAGTTATAGGGACGCATGCGTAATATCATAACGTTAGCCTATTTGCTACTTAGATTTAGCAAGTAAATTTAGACAGGGCGCAGTTAAGGTTGTCAATCTTTTCTACCACAATCTAAACTTGTATGCAAAGAACTAAAATCACAAAGACAATTAACAAAGTAATTAAGAATGGAAATCTCATAAAATTGAATCAAACTAATAAACTGAGGTCCTGATTACAACGATCCGAGCTTAGATGGCCATAGACAAGCACCTCCAAGCTCGAGGCTCGATCAACCGACCCTTAGACTAAGAAAGCTTAATAGAACTCTTGAAACTAGAGAGAAAAGTGGCTACAAAATTGTCTTGATGGATTCAAGGGATGATTCTAAACCTACACCAAGGCCCTCTATTTATAGTGTTTCTTGGCCTTCAATTCATGGTAGAACGGTGTTGAATTGGGTCTTCAAAGAAGGAAAATTTCCAGCCAAAATAGAAAAAATCAATTCTGAAAACTGCCTAGCGTCGTGACACTGTCCCTTCAATTTTGGAAAATATCTCTCGGATTGCCCTGGCGTCGCGATGCTGTAGCATCTCGACTTTGATGATGAGCGTCTCGACGTTGTTGAGGCTCCAAGGGCAAAATGGTCATTTAACGATCCGATATCGCTCGTTTAAGCCCTGAATCGCTTCCAAAGCTCCGGTGAGGACCTATGGACATATTATACTCATTTAAAGCATTTTTCGCAAGGAATTCAACTAAGATAAGCAAATATGGAGATTCTAAGTGTATAAAAAATTAGACCGATCAGCCACTCTCTACGCGAGATGACCCTTGATAAGCCGAGGATGCATGTTAAAGGTTGTAGGAATTAGATTTTAATCGCATTTGAATGTAGTTCCTACAATTTCGGATCCACAATCCTAAAGCGGTTAGTTTAAATAGGTGATTTTGAAATTTCTTATTGTAACTAGTTAGATATAATTAGTAACCGTTGCAGAGGTCTCGGATGGTTGCTATTTTATCAATAAGGGGTGACGAGCGATAAAGTTGTTATTGATTAATCTTGTTATTTGCAAAATTCACGACTAGCAAGTTAATTAGCACAAGTTTGTTGGGTTTTATGCCCTAAAATAGTAGATAGTGAATGTAAACAAATTGTATACTTGTTTCATTAAAGTGTTATTGAGTTTCTACAATAAAGTGTTATTGTTAAATATTGCACGATTTGACCCAAATACAATAAAATAAGATCCACGGTTGTTTGTATGTAACTTGAACAAGTATGTGGGTGAAGGTGTTCATATAACACATGCGGAAGCAATTTTAGGATCGGAGGTACTTAACTACATCAATTTTAGAAAATGAAAACATGATGTCCAAATACCGTAAGGAGAGAGCAGAATTTTTACCAACCTTTTGGAGACCGATTCAACAACTCCCTTTGATTCCTTTGATCACGAACGGTGTGTGGACCACCTCTAGTGTCTTCTCTACTATTCTCCGGGCCAAGAACGACTTGTGGGAGTCTATAGAGATAGGGAATGGGAAGGGAATGCTTGAAGGTTCAAGCACTAGAGAGATATATGGAGATCAGTGAGTTTGAGACCAAAATCCAGCAGCATAACAATATGGAAAATGGCTCTCCTCCCTTTGAATCTGATTCATACTCCTTATATAGACATCTTCCATGCAAAGAGAAGCCTCATGACACTAGACACATGGTGAAATTGCAACTCAAAGTGGATTCTAGGTGTTTAATTCACAACACATGCAACTAGTGCATGGTTGTGTTGTTTTCCACTATGCATTAACATGCAAGAGTGGGAATGCCACTAAATCCACTTAAAATTGAATCTAAATTCTCAATTTTCAGCTTGCAATTCATTCCTATCTCAATTCAAAATTGAAATTGATTTCTAGGCAATTAATTGGTACAATTCCAAGTAATTTTTACATGATTAATCCAATTAATCTTTATCACCTAGTGTCATGAATTATATATGATTCCTAATGGTATTCAAAACACTTTTAAATACTCCATCTCTCATTTTCTAATTTAATTCATAATTAAATTATTGCGTCAAACACAATTTACGATAATACCCGTTTTCCCTATTTTGAACTATTCAAAGCTTCCTATCTTTTTGTTCTAGGCTTTGTTCCGATATGAGCTAGTAGGGGGACCTAATGGACCTATAGATCATGGGCTCCAACGATTCGAGGCTAACCGACTAATCTCATTATCCAAGCTAGCCAACATTCGTTAACTATTGGGACACTCCACTATAGCCCGATAGTTGCACTCCCCTCACTATAGATGTATTTTCGTCCACTTGATTTAACCATGATTAGTAAGTCGATCCTTCACAAGTTGTTCGTAACTATAGCTAGTTCAAAAAGACGTTTCACCCCTATAGTACTTCTAGTTCCTTAAGTCTCACTGATCCTCTAATGAACAATTGGTTTATGGTCCAACCAATAAACCGAGTCCCTCTCGGGCCAATGAGAGGGTGGGATCCCTTTGTTCAAGAACTGGAGTCAGCACTTAAGGGAACAACCTCTCTACTATCCCTAATTCGGGTAGGAGCGAATTCCTTCTTGTACGACTATGTCCCCAGCTATCTACCCGTTCCTATCCCTGAAATGGGAGGCTTATTGAGTCCGCGATACTGAGCCACTCTCACCTATGCAGATTTAAGGATAAGCCCGAACAAACAGGAGTTCATAGTTAGCTCAGGATAAAGATCGAGTTACCTAGGTCATCACATGAAATAGTCAGTCTCGTCAGTAAACGGATGTTGGGTTCCTAGAGTGAGTAATAATATGGTATAAAAGACTCTAGAATTCCTGTGCAAGTATACAAAGTCTGCAGCAAGTAATATTATCAATCCGAGTCCTGAATTAGTTTCCACTCTACCTATTTTGTGTAATTTTCTAATGGTTTCAAAAATAGTAAAATGATTTGGTTTTATCGAAATTATGCTGAAGCAAAATAAATGACAGAACAATAAGTAAACAAATAGATAGACAGATTAAAGAGAGGCGCTGGTTAGGATTTAGTGATTGTTCTAAAATATGCTCTAGCAATATTATTGATCATGCATTTCTCGCAGTATTATTAGCGGATTCCTCCCGGAACTCCGGATCTTTTGGGATATGTTTTAAACCCAATGAAGTACGACCGATCAAGCACTAGGCAACTGGCTATCCCTAGCTCAGTCACTGGCGTTCACCAATACACAATGATCGTAGTGTGGATAATTGCCACACACCCTCTAAATCATCCCTGAAACTAGAGAGAGCTATTCACACCGGCTGGTCAGGCGGGCATAAAATGGAAATAAGCACAACAATTAACCAAAATGCGATAGTCAATTTATTACTAGAGATGAAGCACAGTAATCACATTATTCCTACCCAACACCTTAAGCTACTTAGTTCATAACAGGCATAGGAATACGAATTACAATCTGAGTAGGCATGTCCATAACCACAAGTTAATAAAGAAAATAAACTCCCTAATCAGCTTGCGGAAGATGGTGTTCTTGATGATTTTCAATCTCTCTAAAATATTCGGCTTCCAATGGAAAACATGGAATGAGTTTGACTTGGACGACTACTTCCTTTTATAGAAGGAGAGGAGACTTGAATTATGTCAACTTGGACACGTGTAGGGCTCTCCTTGCTCCTTTATCACAAAAATGACTCAACAGAAGTCGGTTCATGAAGTTGGCTAACGAGCTGTGACGTGGCAGTTTCTGCTCCCAGTTTTGCTGCAGCACAAAATTTGCTCCCTCCAGTCGCCCAACAGCATAATCTACACAAAATAATTTCCAATGCCTCCATTCTTCCAAATGAGTTAAAACATGTAATATCTATCCAAAACCAACCTTAATAAGCATAAATGACACACAAATCCCTATATAATTGAGGCCTAAATAACTACCTTTTGGGCAGTTATCAACGGCGTTATAAAGTAAGAGTGACTTATTTTTTGGTCCAGTCTTGTGTAAACATCTTTTACACAGGATGCCCCTACTCACATGTCAATACACGAACGAACCAGGATCACGTCGTTTGCTTTATTTAGCAAAGTAGGTCGCATCCATAGTGTTACCAGAACAAGGTTACCCAACCTTATTCATTTACTATAGACCATTTAGGTTATATACTAGAACTCGATCCCTGCCTATATACACGATATAGTTCGAGTATCCCAAGTTATAACCATGGATGTTTCTATTGGATTATTAAGATATTCATAAATAATCTTTCACTAAATAACTTCTTTATTTATATAAAGGATAACAAAACTTGAGTTTTAGGACACAAACCCCAACAAAGATTTTGTATAAGACTGGATCTCGAAATAAGTCACTTTCACTTTATAACGTCGTTTACTTAGAAACGGACTATTTGAAAGCGATGACCTAGGTAACTCGATCTTAATCCTGAGCTAACTATGAACTCTTGTTTATTCGGGATTATCCTTTGATTTGCATGGGTGATAGTGGCTCAACATCGCCATTGAATAAGTTCCTACCATTTAAGGAATAAGATCGGGTACATAGCTGGGGACATAGTCTTGCAAGATGGAATTCACTCCTACACGACTTTAGGGATAGTAGAGAGGTTGTTCCATTAAGTGCTAACTTTGGTATGTGAACAAAGGTGCACCACCCTCTCATTGGCCCGAGAGGTTTTCGGTTTAGTGGTGGGATGATAACTGATAAGTCCAATTTATTATACAATTAGAATCTCCCAATTTTCTTATCTTCATTGAATTCCTTGCGAAAAATGCTTTAAAATGAGTATAATATGTCTATAGGTCCTCACCAGAGCTTTAGAAGCAATTAGGGGCTTAAACGAGCGAAACCGGAACGTAAAATGACAATTCTACCCCTGGAGCCTCATCAGTGTCGAGACGCTCGTCATACAGAGTCGAGACGCTACAGCATCGAGACGCTTGCTCGACAGCGTCGCGGCACTAGGGCAATCCGAGAGATATTTTCCAAAATTGAAGGGACAACGTCGAGACGCTTGCTGCATGAAATAGTCAGTCTTAGCAGTAAACGACGTTATACAGTAAGAGTAACTTATTTCTCGGTTCGGTCTTGTGTAAACATCTTTTACACAGGATGCCCCTACTCGCATGTCTCTATATGAACGATCTAGGATCACGCCGTTTGCCTCTTTTGCAAAGTAGGCCGCATCCATAGTGTTACAAGGAAAAGGTACCCAACATTATCCCTATACTATAGACCATTTAGGTTATATAATAGAACTTGATCCCTATCCATATCCACGATATAGTTCGAGTATTTCATATTATAACCATGGATGTTTCTATTGGATTTAGAGTATCTAAACAAACAATTCACTGAATAACATCTTTATTGCAAAAGGATTACAGACTTCGAGTTTTAGGACAAAAAATCCAATAGCATGAAATAGTCAGTCTTATCAGTAAACAACGTTAGAAAGTAAGAGTGACTTATTTCTCGGTTCGGTCTTGTGCAAACATCTTTTACACAGGATGCCCCTACTCGCATGTCTATATATGAACGATCCAGGATCACATCGTTTGTCTTGTCAGCAAAGTAGGCCGCAATCATAGTGTCACCAGGATAAGGTACTCAACCTTATCCTTATACTATAGATCATTTAGGTTATTTACTAGAACTTGATCCATGTCCATATGTACGATATAGTTCGAGTATTTCATATTGTAACCAAGGATGTTTTCTATTTGATTTAGAATGTAAAACAAACAATTCACTGAATAATATCTTTATTGCAAAAGGATTACAAACATTGAGTTTAAGGTCATAAAATCCAACAGTATTTTTTCTCGTCGAACTCTAGACTTAGTTGTGTTTGCTTTAATAAACTTTATCTCTTCTTAATGAAAATTTAGTTGTTTCGAATAATCTAAATTTGTTGTTAGTTGTGTTTCACAGAGTTTTTAGTTGTAAATACTCTGTCTATTTGGTTATGATATCATGAGACCTGACTCGCTTTATTGTGGAAGTTTTGTTGTGTTGTAATAAGGCGTTGTGGTGTGTGGTTGTGAGTAGTTTGATTTATAGAAGTGTTATTCTTATTTCAGCAGGTGTTTGAAATTTTTGGTTTAGTCTAATGTATGTCATTATGTTGTCGAAATTTTTGGAGCACTCGATTAGTTTCGTTATGAGTTAGTAATGTCGCTAGGTTAGTAGTTTATAAAACTTGGGGCGTTACATAAATCATGATATGTATGCATTAATTAATTTTTTTAATAAATTATGATATTAATTTCAAATTTTAAAGAAATGGATATAGATTTTAGAAAATTTATTCAAATATTGTTTAATATCATATTTGTTCAAATATCTTATAAAGTTTATTAGTTTATTATTTGGTCAATTAGAATATATGTGTAGAGATTTTATAACGTTTATTTAAAGGTTATTCCATATAATAAATAAGTAAATAAATATACATTAATTTATTTTTATTATTTTAATAAATTATGTTATTAATTTCAAATTTAAAAGATATAGATAAGATTTTAGAAAATTTATTCAGATATTGTTTAATATCATATTTGTTCAAATATTTTATAGATTTTATTAGTTTATTATTTTTTTCAATCAGAATCTATGCGTAGAGATTTTATAACTTCTATTTAAATGTTTTTCAATATAATAAATAAATAAATAGAAGTTTATTTAAATGTTGTTCAATATAATAAATAAGTAAATAAATAAAAAGTACAAAAAATGAATTTTCAAATTAAGAAGGCGCAAAAGGGGAAATCAAAAGTTTCTCCCCTTAAGCTCCTTTTAGATAGTATATAATATAATATAGATATCGATATACATATAGATATAGATAGATTATAGATATTATAGATTATATATATAGATATAGATTATAAATATAGATATATTTATGGGATAAGTATATATTTAGCCTATAAGTGAACCCTATATTTCATTTTTGTTCAAACTCACCATTTTTTACACAAATAGCCTAAGAGCCTTGAGTTTTACATATAAGTTGTTATTCAATTACTTTTATGCCCTATCCATAATTTTTATATTTAAAGAACAACAAAACCATACTACAAGAAAATATGTTTCCAGTGACAAGTTTTTAGTGACGCAGCAAAAATAAGTCACTGAAGGTGACATTCAGTGACATCTCAAATCAGATGTCGCAATTACATTTTTTTAGTGACATGATAAAATTAGATGTCACTAATAGTTTCAGAGACGCATAAACTCACGTCACAAAAAGTTATATTTTTAGCAACATGATCATGTTGCTAAAGGATGTTTTTGGGGCCACTAAAGGTTAGAACATAAAAATAAGTTAAGTTTCGTGTTTTCCCTATAACGTCAACGTTATAGGTAAGTTTTATTTCCTTTAAATCGAGTCTAATTTCACGAGATTTGGAGGGAAATATGCTTTATTCTAATGGTCTTGGATGGTTTTTCTTAAGGTAAATGGATAAAAAGGGGCACTTTCGTAAATACCTTGAAGTTGAAGTTAGCCCTAAGCCATTCCTTGTCCTTTTGAGCCACACGCAACCACCATCCCCCAATTCCCCACGATTTTTCAGCCTCCAAGCAGCATCCATCTCCTTTGCACTTTCTTCTTCTCGTTCGTTCAAGCCGTGAGTCGTGCCCCCTGCAGCGTTTCAGTCGTGAGTCGTCCCCCAGCAGCGTCGCGCGTCTCCCTTCTCTGGTCGGTCATCTCCGACGACATGAACAGCAAGGGCGGTGTGGTGGTGGGTTTTTTGGCCAGCAGTAGTAGGTTCGTTTTCTTCTTTTCTCCTCTTCGTGGCTTGCGTTTAAACACTCCTCACCCCCGATCTTCCCGACCTTTCTCTCCTCTGTTTTGCGTGTTGTAGCAGCGTGGGTGGTCGTTGTTCACACGAGATTTCGACAAAGGAAATTTAATTCGTGGAAATGAACTTGATTTTATTGAATTTGTACGTAGAAGCGTTACAGTCTCTAATATTTATCCTTTGATGCTTTCTCTCAAAATGTAAAGTCTGATATGAGGGCTGGCGAGCTTGATCTCAGACGGAGGAATGTTGAATCTTCAACTTGTATCTTGATGAAGAAATGGTTGATTCTTTGGAGTCTTCCAGTCGTTGGATCTTCTGAGTCTTGAGATGGTCGAATTCTGAATCTTGGATCTTCTGAATTCTCTGGACTCTCTGACTTCTGAAGACTCTTGACTTTGGGAGAATGCTCTAGGCTCTGGCTTCTCTGACTCTGTCTGAATGCCTCAAAATGAATGGTGGCCTCCTCTATTTATAGAGTTTGGTGGACTTCATATGGGCATGGGCCTGGGCCCAACCTTTGGGCTTTGGCTCTTTTGGGCTTTAATCCAATTCATTTTTAATAAAATTGGATTATTTTAATTTAGTCCAATTTCTTCGATGATTTCGGGTCACATTAGTCTCGAGTCCAATTGCCACGTGACATAATTTGATTGGACTCTGCTTATGTATCAATAATAGACAAGTGGCCTTGTTTGATTTGCCGAATTTTAATGTCTATTAAGTTAATTTAGGGACACGTGTAAATTTGTAATTGGTCCCAAAAATATTTTATCATTAATTCAAATTAATGACGTGGCAATTTGTGATGGGCCAAAATTTCTCGCTCAACAAATACCCCCTTTTCGAAATTTATACACCTATATGCGTGCATGGATTTTGAAAAGCATGACTTGTGAGAAAAATATATGACGTTTAGTCATAACTTCAATTTGTGTCGATAGGCGAAATTAATCAGAATATTAACTTTTAATTCCAGATGGTTTTTTTTTTGCTACCAACATTAATTTTGGTCAAATAATTTTGAATTTTGATTTCCAATATTTGTTTGAAATTGGAAAATTAATTTTAGCCAAAATTGCGACAATTTTTTTTTCTCTCTACCTTGGATATGAATTTGGAGGTAGATAAGTACTTTGAACAAGAATTGGAGGTCTCTTGGTTTGTCAATTTTATTAAGCCAAAATTTCTCTCTTGACTCATGTAATTTGGAGGCAATTTTTTTTTACCTAAATAGCAATTGTAGGAAATTCATTGCCATATTTGATTAGGCAAAAATTTCCTTGGCCAAGAATCAATTTTTCCTTATGTGTCTGACCTAATTTCTCCCTTATAAATTGAATAAGTTATATAGGTCAAGACACAAAGCCATTCAAGCAAGAAGTTTAGGTAAGAAAAATTCTCTTTTCTTTAATTTTTCTTTTCTTTCTTTCATTTGACTTCAAATGCTCATATATTTTCTTCTTTGTGTAGGCATTGAATTCAAGCGAACATCTCCGTTTGTGCCTCTTTGTCGCCTCATCGGTAAGTAAAAAAAAAAAAAAATCTCTTGAACCCCCCCTTTTTTTTTCGCCGCCACACTGCCGCAAGATTCACAATTTTTTTAATAATGTTGTTGTCGCTTCATGTCGTTTGCGCGCACACATATAATTTTTTTAGTTGAATCTGCATCTATGTAGTTTGGCTAATTGAAAAGAAGAGCATGACTATTTTTATTTATATATTTATATATATATATATATATATATATATTTACTTCAAATCCCATGTAATTGTTTAACAAAGCTTGCACAAATTTGACTATTCAACCCCAAATATGTATTTGCACATTGCACTCTTTTTTTAATTTTTTTTATTATATATATTTTTAAGCATAAAACATGGCCGCCACACTTAAAAACATGAGTGGTTTTTTTTTTTAAGGTCTAAGTGCCATGTACAGCCGCAAAATTTTTTTTAATGTTCAGTTGCATCCCATATACATATTTCAAGATTTTCACTTTTCAGTTTTTTTTTTAAAAATATATATGTATATGATTGAATGCACATCCGAGAGAACAAAAATTTTCTTACAAAAATTGTTTTACTCTTCAAATGCCATGAATCTGGGAGATTTTTTTGTTTTTATTATTTTTATTTTTTTTAACTTTGCCACCAATGAAGTTTCGCATCCCACGCCTACATATACATGTGTATTAGGTTAAAGTTCAGCCGCACTAACATGTTGTATACATGCATTGCAGAACAATTCTCATTTTTTTTTCATTTTTAAAATCTTTACTTTGCAGCAATTGACCCCTTTTTTATTTTTTATTTTTTTACGTCTTTCCCTTTTTCTTTTTTTTCTTTTTTTATCTTTTTTTGTTTTGTTTTGTAAAACACCTTTTGGCTTCTCTTTTTCTTTTTAATTTTTTTTTTATGTACATATATACATGTCTCCTACTTCTGTGTATGCACACATATGAATTTTTTTGTTTTTTGTTTTTGTTTTTGTTTGTTTTTTTTTTTTTTTTTTGCTAATCACCGTCCTTTCTTTGTAGGATTTGGAATTGACAAATTTATTTGACGATTCCCTTGGATACAACATCAATCTTTGTCCACCATTTACAAGGTATGTACATATTCAAACTTTTTTTTGTTGAATATGCATATATTCCATTGGCGTCCTTATTGAATGTGCACATATGAATTTCTTTGATTGTGCCATAGATTTTTTTTCTTGCATATATATTATTGCAATTTTGTTTCTTTCTTGCTTGAATGTGTAAGCATCGTGCAACAGTCATCAACAAATTCACTTGCAGTGATTTCACTCCTGCTAGACCAGTCCCCTATTTTATTAGGTGATCTGAGTAGCCTACAGGGGTAGTCACCAGACTTGCCTTCAATGATACACTCCTGCTAGACCAGTCCCTATTTTATTGGGTGATCTTAGTAGCCTGCAGGGGTAGTCACCAGACTTGCCTTTAGTGGTTCACTCCTGCTAGACCGGTCCCCATTTTATTGGGTGATCTGAGTAGCCTGCAAGGGTAGTCACCAGACTTGCCTTCAGTGGTTCACTCCTACTAGACCGGCCCCCATTTTATTGGGTGATCTGAGTAGCCTACAGGGGTAGTCACCAGATCTGCCTACAGTGATGCACTCCTACTAGACCAGTCCCCATTTTATTGGGTGATCTGAGTAGCCTACAGGGGTAGTCACCAGATCTGCCTACAGTGATGCACTCCTACTAGACCAGTCCCCATTTTATTGGGTGATCTGAGTAGCCTGCAGGGGTAGTCACCAGCTCTGCCTATAGTGATGCACTCCTGCTAGACTAGTCCCCATTTTATTGGATGATCTGAGTAGCCTGCAGGGGTAGTCACCAGATTCGCCTTCAGTGATGCACTTTTGCTAGACCAGTCCTTATTTTATTGGGTGATCTAAGTAGCCTGCAGGGGTAATCACCAGACTTGCCTACAGTGATTTACTCCTACTAGACCGGTGCCCATTTGATTGGGTGATCTGAGTAGCCTGCAGGGGTAGTCATTAGACTTGCCTTCAGTGGTTCACTCCTACTAGACCGGCCCCCATTTTATTGGGTGATCTGAGTAGCCTGCAGGGGTAGTCACCAGATCTGCCTACAGTGATGCACTCCTGCTAGACCAGTCCCCATTTTATTGGGTGATCTGAGTAGCCTGCAGGGGTAGTCACCAGATCTGCCTAGAGTGATGCACTCCTTCTAGACCAGTCCCTATTTTATTGGGTGATTTGAGTAGCCTGCAGGGGTAGTCACCAGACTTGCCTACAGTGATTCACTCCTACCTGATCGATCCCTATTTGATTGGGTGATCTGAGTAGCCTGCAGGGGTAGTCACCAGATCTGCCTACAGTGATGCACTCCTACTAGACCAGTCCCCAATTTATTGGGTGATCTGAGTAGCCTGCAGGGGTAGTCACCAGATTCGTCTTTAGTGATGCACTCCTGCTAGACCAGTCCCTATTTTATTGGGTGATCTGAGTAGCCTGCAGGGGTAGTCACCAAACTTGCCTACAGTGATTCACTTCTGCCAGATCGGTCCCCATTTGATTGGGTGATCTGAGTAGCCTACAGGGGTACTCACCAGACTCACCTAAAGTGATATCACTCTGTCTAGACCAGTCTTTTTGATGACTATAGTTTCTTACAGAGTTGATTACATTTTTTTTTGTATGATTGATTATTCATGCATCACTTTCTTGCCTTCATAACTTCTTGGATAAGATTGACATCAATTTTTTTTTTTTTTTTTGTAGAGAAACTTATCTCCATCATGGTTTATTTCACTGAGCACCTTGATCCTGAGAAAAACTGCTTAGTCATCTTGAATGATAGAGATCAGCATGTTGAGAATGGCGTTATTCTTCCTGTAGGAGAGACAGTATGTGGTAATTTTAGGGGATCACAACATTGCCTAGATAATTCATCCTTTTTGTCTAGATGGTCAGAAGAAAGACTTTTGAGTTGCGACTCTTCATTGAAGGCGTGGTTTTTAGAGTCTCCAGTGCATAGCAAGGTGCTAGGTGAAAATCCAGAATCAACTTTAGCTCGTCGAATTATTGGAGACGAACGAGTTCGCTGGGGTAGTTCAATAAGAATGCATGGAGAATTCTTTTATATACCTGATTATTGGGAATGGTTAGAGGTCGTAATTTCTTTAAATACATCGAAACTGAAGAAGGCTCGTTTGTTTGATGTTGTAATGGCTTCCCTATACACTTATGATCGCAATAATGATATAGTTCGAGCTTTTTATGAAGCATGGTGTCCATCCACAAATACACTTCATACATCATCAGGAGAGTTATCTATCTCTCTATGGGACTTGTGGAGATTAGGAGGTCTTTCCATCAAAGGTAGGTTTTATGATGAAGTTGTTCCTTGTTGTAAGGAATTATTAGATTCGCCTGATCGAGAGGATGAAGATTGCCCAAAAAGTTGTGAGTACCTTTTTGCGGCGTACTATCACATTGCATCTCGACAACGCGATCACCTTCAAATTCCTATCAAATCATTGATTTCTTCCTGGTTTAAAGGGGATTCGAAATATGAAAAACCTCCTTCTCGAAAGCCGAAGAAGACTTCTCGTCCACGTCAGACCCATAATCCGGATGGAGCTTCTATCGAGCGTCACGACTGGTCCGACAAAGAAATTGATCTATTTTGCATGTTGGGCGTAGAAGATGAATTGAAAAATAAGACATATTTGGCTGCCTTTCTTTCTTTTTTGTTGTGCGTATTTGTATTTCCCGACCAACGTGCTTCTCTTCGTCCAGGAGTTTTTAAAGTCGCCAGTCTTATGGTTGAAAGTTACGTTTTCAGTCTTGTTGTTCCTGTTTTAGCCAATATTTATCATGGACGCGGCCAGATTCATAGTGCATCTCCTTCTGCTGGATTTTCAAAGGCTTGTTTCCCTTTGCACTATGTCCATGCTTGGCTGGCTCATTATTTTAACACACATTACAAAGTTCCAGCACCTGTCATTGGCCCGATGATGGTTGAGTTTTCTGGCGAGGGTGGGGCTAAGTACTTTAACGATTTTGAAGCCCGTGTACATATTCACAAAGGTAAATATGTGTCATGGTATGCAAGTCTTCAAGCCAGAAATACAGGCGAGCTTCTGAAAGATGACGGGAAATTATCGTTTTGGCTTTCTTCATTCTTCATAAGCTTTCGGTCGTGCTTCTTGTCTTCACGCTGTGGATCGTTGATGGTTATTGAAGCTTATAGTCCCTGCCGATTTAGTCGACAATTTGGATTCTATCAAGACATACCGAATGACTTGGGTAAAGAAATTCCTGAGGCAAATTTAGCCAATGTGTTACGTCTTTGGAGGATATGCACTCAAAGAGAAACATTATCCCAAGTATACATTCCTGCTCGTGCAACGAAACCACACACTCAAGTTACTCAACGCTACATAAGTTGGTGGTTAGCCAAGCATGGGAATTATCTTGAAGAAGGCATACAAAAGTTGGTGGACAACGCTTCTCCTCTTCCCTCTAAGCCCAAGTTGCCTAAGAAGGTTGGTAATAATCATGGAGGTAAAAGGATTTGCCTGTTTGAACCTGGTGAATTTCGTTCTACTGATAACAATGGTAGTCAGAGCAGTAGCGGCGATCATCATTGGAAAAGGCCTAAAAAGTCCAATCAACCATCAGTATGCGAAGATGAATTTTTTGATGGACTTCCCAGCGCATCACAATTTCCTGAACTCCCTGCACCACTGGTAAGTGTTTTTTTTTTTTATTCCTTCTCCATTAATAATATTTTACTATTATTATTATCATTATTGATTACCTTTTTTTTTTATTTTGCAGTCACCTTTAAATGATCCCCTTATAGAAGCCGAGGGGCATCATAGTCCTCCTTCTTTCGTGAGTCCAGACGTTTTTTATTCTGTAGCTGCGTGTGTGGGCAATTTCAAAGCGCCGATGGATAGAGTTGTGACCCCATCTTGTCATCCTGTAACTGATGAAGTTTCTAGAAAAATGAAGACAACAACCCATGCAGCTGCGTCTGAGATCTCTGATTATTGTGCTGATAATGTGATTTCCAACTATAGGAAACAAGCTGCCCTTGCCCTGTGGGAAAGCATACATCAAAAGATCGCACTCCCTTCGACAAAATACATCGCCTTGAACAAGAGACAGTCAAAATACTTCATGCAATTTCTGAGACTCGTGCACCCGACTTGGATCCTCTTAAAGAGATTGTAAATGCGTATTTCAAGAAGGTAGAGAAGTATAACCAGTTGCAGTCGTCATTTTCTTCTCAATTAACTTCGGAGAGTAAGAATCGCCAATTGAAAGAAACTAAGTTTAGCTTGGAGAAGATACTATATAGTGAAAGTGAACTACTCGCAGCGAAGGGTATACTTCAGCAACAACATTTGCAAGCATCGCGAGAAGAAGAAGAATTGGAAGTTAAGCTTGAAGCTGTGAAAGCTAGGCGAGGTGCGATTTCTAAGTCGATTGACGAGAAGGAGGACCTTTTAAAACAACATCAACTCGAGGCTTCCAAACTGCGAGGAACTATAAGTAGTATTGAAGATGCCCCTGTTCTTATTGATGGTGATGCTAAAAATCTGACGATACTTCATGGGATGTTGGAAGATGCACAAGAAGAGCTGAAGAACTACAAGTGGATGCCGTGATCAGACTTCAATTTCTTTTGTAGAAATTTTTTTTTTTTATCTCGAAGATGTATCCCTTTTTTTTGTAATAGGCAAACTTTGTCATTCAATATCAAACTTGTTTCTCATCATAATTCACTTACAATTTTTTTGTATTATTCAAGAATGAATTTCCCTTTTTTACCAACATGGGATAATGATTTTTTTTAATTTTATGGACTGAGCTTAAAGTTTCCTTTAAGTTGCCTACGTACCCATTAATATATGGGATCAAGTCATAACGTAGTTCAGGGTACAAATTTGATTTTTTTTTTTTTGTTCACCTTTTTAACTCATGTGGGCCAGGAGTATCATGTAGTTTATACTCTTACGATAAGGAGTATTACATTTTTAGCATAATATTTCTTGAGAAACTTGTCGTTGATTGGGCCAATTTTAAGCCCGTCTTTGTCAACTATCTTGTATGCTCCATTTGTGTAGACTTCTTTTACAACGTAGGGTCCGTCCCATTTAGGTGTAAACTTGTGTCTTGTATACCGAGTTGTGACGATAGGTCTTCGAACTGCGAGTACGAGCTCACCAACTTGAAATGAACGAGGTCATACCTTTTTGTTAAAAGCTTTAGACATGCGTGATAGCGAGCATAGCTAGCTATTTTTCTCTGATTAATTAAGCTAGTCTTTTACAATTATTTGCCCAAATTTATGCATTTTTATGTTTTATTTGTAGGAAGTATGTGCTTGAAGCTTAATTCAGCAATTGGAGTTAAATGGAGCTTCCAATCTTAAAAATAAAAAATAAAAAAAATAAAAAAAATCCATAGCGTCGCGACACTAGGACCAGCGTCACGACGCTATCGACAAATTTTCCAAAATGCGGTATCGCGACAGCGTCGCGACGCTGTCGCCAGATTTTCTATAAATTCCTCTTTTCAGCTACGGATTGGGGGAGCCCAATTGGTTAGATTTTAGCCCTAATTTCGACTAAAGACCTTTGGTGGGAGCTAAAGCAAGGCCAAGGAGCGGGAATCAAGCGAGAAGTCGTGGAGATCGTGACGGGGACGTGCCGGTTTCGACGGATTCGAGTTTTCCTTTCTCTTTCCCTTACCTTTTTTTGTAGTTTTTATGGCTTTTCTTTCAATTAGTGTTTGTAGTTTAAAGACTATGAGTTACTAGTTGTTTGTCTTAGGGATTGATGTAGTTGTTTTAGTTTGTTGGATTGATTTGTGGTATGAATATGCATTTATTTTACCTATGCAATTATGGTTAAATGCTTTCAGTTACTTGATCACTAGTTGAATGATTTGAGTGTTGAATCTTGCTCGAGAGAGGGGATTTGTTCTAAGACGTATTTTATTTAATTGCATGACTAAAGTAGAAATTCTAAGTTTGTGACGGGATTTGGAATAACTTTAGAAGTTGCTTGAAGAACTAAACTCAAAGCCTTGCATGTTAATGAACTTAGATAGGGATATCAAGTCGGTTGCATGCATGAGAATCAATGATGCTCGGGAGAGATAGTTGTGATAAAAGGTTCCTAAACTTGGTAGAATAATTGCATGTTAAATTTATCCCATTAATTAATCTTCATTCTTAATCAATGAAATCAATTCCCTAAGAGTCTTTCCATTTGAGTCTCCACTTTTATTTTATGCTTTTTGTCTTTAGATTTATCTTTATCATTGAGTTTTGCTCCCTAAATAAAATTGAACAAAAGTATTCGCGATACTTAATTTGCTAGAAAACCAATCCAGAGGACGACACTCGTTTTACACGAAAACACTATATTATTACTTGACCCGTACACTTTCGGTAAGCAAATTGCACATCAAGTTTTTGGCGCCGTGGCTGGGGATTGGCATATTTAGTTAAATTAATATCGTGGAAAAATTGTTCGGTCTTAATTTAGGGTGTATTTTATTTTTTTAATTTTTATTTTGTAGATAGATTGCATTTTTTCCTTATTTGTTTTTATTTTCCATATTTGTTGCATTCCTATTTTAGTGTTTTCCTTATAATTTGTTTTTCTTTCCATATTTGCTTTTCTAATTTAGTTTTTCTTTTAGTTGTGTAATCTTTTCCTTATTTGTTTTTTGTGTTTTTTTCTTGATTTTTTTTCTTTATTTAGATATTTTTCCGTGTTAGTCTTTGGCCTTAATTGTAATTTTCCATATTTGTTTCTTGATTTTCTTAATTAGATAGTACTTTTCTTTTCTAGATTATATTTTCCATATTTAGATTTTTCAATATTAGATTTTTTCCATATTAGATTTTTTTTTATGTTTGAGTCTTTGTCATTTGTTCTTGTTGGGTTATTGTTTGATTGGAAGCCTAATTATCATTGTTGCTTTAATTGATTTGAATGGCTTTTTATTCAACACCCTATTCCAATTTTTCATCTTCGAGTTATACCCCTTTAAATGAAAATTCTTCCTTGGAAAGCATAGTTCAAAATTATATTGAAGAGTCTAGAGCGAGGAGTCTAAAAATTGATGAAATCATAAGAGGTCTTCAAGCTCCACAGGAAGTTAGTGAGGTGGGATCCACTTCCATAAGTTGTCTAGTGAGTCATGTGGTCGATGATTCATTGGCACCCATTCATGAGCGTAGTTCTTTCGATCTTGATGAGGATGAGCAGTTAGGGGTGAGTTGCATGAATAGTGGGGATGAATTGGAGAGTTGGAGCACCTATCAAGAACATGGTTGTGAGGAAGAAAAAGAAAATGAGCTTGTAGTGTCAGAGGAAGTTCAGGAGGTAGAGTTTGAGGTTGAAAAGCCTTCGTCTGTTTTATCTTCTCCATCCTTTGTATATTTTGATTATTCCTTTTTCTATTCTCACGAGTCAGTTTTAGAGTCAGAGTCTCTTTATTTTGATCTTTCTCCTTTTATGTTTGTTTTAGTCAAAAATACCAAAAATAATTCTATTTCAGGGGCCCATGAGAAGCTGGTAAGCTTGCTAGCAATAGTGAGTTTTATTGATTCAAGAAAGAAGGGTCCAAAGAAATACGATAATTTTTATGTGCCTTGACAGACTGCACGAGCACGTCGAGCTAATGACGATAAACAAGCGTGTAGACACCGTATTTGGTCCGGCTTGATTTTTAGTAAAAATATTTGAATATTTCCAATATGTGGTGGTCAATTTGTTTTTTGGTATCCAACCAAGAGCGTAGCTCAATTGGCATAAAACTGTATTGGTAACCACGAGATTTATGGTTCAAATCCCTCTACCCCCACATATTGTCAAATTAAATTTATCTTTTGGTTTTCATTGTTTATTTTCATTTTCATTTTTTTATTTAATTTATTTATTTTTTAGTTTTTTATTTTTTATTTTCTTTAGTCTTCCATTCCCCCTTCCTTCTCCTTCTCCCTCTCCCCCTTCTCCTCCCAACCTTCCTTCTCCTCCCAACCTTCCTTCTCCCCCTCTTTCTCTAACTTTCTAACCTCACTCCCCCCTTTTCTCAACTCCCCACCCTATTCTCTCCAACCACTCTTGAAGCTCTCCTATAAAAGGAGAGCTTGTGGAGTAGAATGGAGACAAGAACAAAATGTGGAAAATGGGAGAACAACAATGTGGTGGGGAAATAGGGGAACAATGAGAGAGTGAAGAAATGAGTGATGAAAATCTAAGAAAGTTTGAGAGAGAAAAGAGTGAAATTTGAGAGTGGGAGAGAAATTTTAATCTTTTGAAAGATTGAGTTGCTCATTGTTTTGCCGCCACCGCTCACCACATCGTCGCCGCCGTTGAAGATCTACGCCGCCGCCACTCCGACGCTTGTAGCCACCTTGAACTCGAACCATCTAGCAGTAGCTCCGACCCACATTCTAGTGAATTTCCATGGAAGAAAAGGAAAAAAAGAAAAGAAGAAAATCATGGTGAAGAAGAAGAAGGGGAAAGAGAAAAGAAATTGGTAAAGGTGTTGGGTCTCACCTATTTTATTTATTTATTCTTTTTTTTTTGTTGGTTTTTTATTTTCTCTCATTTCTTTTATAATTTTTAAAAAAAAAAAACACAATTTTTTTTCCCTTTTCAAAAGCTATATATTTTTTTCTCCACTTTGATTTTAAGTTAGAATTCACAAATCAATTTCAAAGTAGCTTTAATTGAGATTTTTCTAAATCAATTTTAATTAGGTTTTATTTTAAATTTCTAATTTGTATTGGTTTTAATATGGAATTTCAAATTGATGACAATTTGGTTTTAATTGAAATTTCAAAGTCAAAATGCATATAAATTGGAATTTTCAAATGAATGTCTATTTAATTTTAAATTTGAAATAAATCTCAATTTTAGTTAAATTAGAAATCAATCTTAATTTTAATTAAATTGGGAATGTCTATGAACTTTAATTGGAGTTCAATTTCAATTTTGGTTTACATTAAAATCTCAAAATCAATTTCAATTAAGCTTTAATATGAAATTTCTAATTTAAATTTCACATTGGTTTTAATTGACTTGAATTTGAATCAATGTCTTTAATTCACATTAGAGATCTCAATTCAGTTTCAATTCAATTTTTATTTGAAGCTTTGATTTCAATCCCATTTTGATTCTAAATTTGAATTTCCGATTTAAATTCTTTTAGGATTTTAAAAAAAAAAAGTCAAAGTCAATTTGGTTTAATTTCGATTTCAATTCAATTTCACTTTGGTTTTAAATTGATTTCATTTCAATTTAGTTTAATTGGGAGTTTTAGAACTCAATTTCAATTTAGTTTTGATTTGAAATTTTCAAATAAAGTTTTGATTTTAATTTGAATAAATTGGTTAAGTTTGGGAATTCTTGGATGGATGTCAATTGGATCCTAATTTGATATTTTCAAATGAATTTCAATTTGAGTTTAATTTAGATTTCCAAAAATCAATTTCAATTTGATTTGAAAGTGAGTTCTTTTTTCAAATAAATTTCAAAATAGGTTTTGACCTAAATTCCGAAATCAATTTTAATTTGGAATTAGCATTTCAATTTTCCTCTTCAAATTGAATTTTATATTAAATTCTCCAAATAATCTCAAATTTGATTTTAAGTTAGAATCTCTTGAAATCAATTTTGGTTTGGTCTTAATTTGAAATTTAATTTGGGATTTTAACTTGTTTGTTTTTAATTTGATTTCATTTTGGCATTTACAAATGAATTTTGATTTGGAATTGTCCAAATGAATTTCAAATGTAATTTAATTTGGAATTTCACTTTCCCCTCAATTGGTTTTAATCTCGAATTCATTGAGAATTTCAAAGTAAATGTCAATTTGGTTCTAAATTAAAGTTTCCAAGTCAATCTCTTTTGGTTTTATATTGAAAATCAATTTCAATTTTAAACTAAATTGGAAATCAATTTTAATTTTGGAAAGGTTAAATCAAATCTCAAAAACATTATTTAATATTTTGAATGATTAAAATAGATTGATTATGAAAACTTTAATGCTAATTTTGCCTCAGAACGGGTATTTAAGCTGACCGAAAGGGAACACCCTGCCTGGAAATTAGCCTAAAGTTTAACTAGTCAATTATTTTGGCAATCAAAATTTCAATTGGATCTTAATTTAGAAAAATTTCAAATCAACTTCAATTTGATTCTAAATTGGATTTTCCAAATGAATTTCAAAATGTTTAAACTCATATTTTCAATTGAATTTCAATTGAATTTCAATTTGGTTTAGTTTGAATTTCTAAATGATTTAATTTTTTTTCAATTCATTTCAAATTCTTTATTTTAATTTTTTTTAACTTTGAAATTTATAATTAGTTTTTTAATTTGGAAAATAAAAAAGATTTCTTTTTGTTGAATGGTGTCATACCACTCATAATTATTAATTCACATTTTATTCCTAAAATGTGGAATAATAGACATGAGACAAATAATATCATGTAAAACCTATGACGGAGTTGAGATAACTTCTCAAATTCTTGAGATGACAAATTTTCTTTTAATTAAAAAGAAGATTTCAACATGATAAACAATTATTGGGTATAACCTCACTCACTACATCAAAACCTTACTTTAATTTTTAAAGCTAAGGTAAAATCAAGTGGAACATTTTTTTTTTCTTCTCTTCAAAATAAAGGACCATTCATGTTATAAAAGGATAATTTTAAAATAAAATGTGGTAACCGTTTTTAAACGGGTGTTGTAGGGGTGCTAACACCTTCCCTACACTCAATCGACTCCCGAGCCTAATTTTTGGTTTTCAAAGACCGGTTTTTTTTTTTCTTTAAAGCGGGTGACCAATCACACCCCAAGATGATTGGTGGCGACTCCAAACCTCTCCTCTCGAAAGAGACCCTTAAGAAAGGACGTCGGCCGCTCCGCGTCGCGATGACGTTGCGACAAGCGCTTATGGGAGGCAACCCAAGTTAGTTTGTTTTTTCTTTTTTATGTCTTTGATCTTTTTGTTGTTGTTGTTTTGTAGGTGTTCCCGTGTTCTTGCCTTTGCCAAGCATTCATGAAAAGATCATCATTCCAGGGCAGTATTGTTCACCACTTCCACTCTTTATTTGTTCTCATGCTTGACTATGCTTTATTGATTTATACATTGAGGACAATGCATGCTTTAAGTTTGGGGGTGGGTTATCAAGTTTGTGGAGCCCTTGAGCATCTGAGTTCGGGCTATAGTTTTAGCTTTCTTTGAATTGAGCATATGGTTGTTTTCTGGATGCTATTTTTGCATGGCTATGATGTCCTAGGATAAGTTTTCTTGTCAATTTTCAAGCTTGTGATGAGTTGTAAGCATGAGTGTCCAAAAGGGAGACTTTTTAAAAATTTTCTAGGAGATGGCTTGCATGAGTAGAGTATTTGTCTTGGCTAGATTTGGATTTGAATGCTTAGGAGCGAATTATTGGGTTCATATGTTTGTTGTCACCTCGATAGGTGTAGGGTAGAGCTAAAGAGTTAATTTTTTGCAAATTAGCATGTTTGATCTTGCTTAGGAGAAAAGAAAAGAATATCTCCTTATCATGTTCATAATGAAAAATCATTCTTGTTGTTACTGTTGAAAAAGAAAAAAGAAAAAAGTCATGACTTATGCGCGCAATATGCAATGGTTAATAAAAATTAAGGCAAAAAGAGCTACCTCTGTTGTGATCAGTTAGGCCAACCAGAGAAAACTCAGGTTAAGGGTCCCTGCAATGGGTGTGTGAAAGCTAGTGCCACATATACATGCTTAATTCAATTGTTAATTAAAAGCACCTAAGTATGGAGAAAAACAAACTAATTTGTTCCATTGACTCGTTAGTGAATCCTTAGTGCCAGTGTAGAGGGAAGATGAGTTGAGAGTTTAGGGCTCGTTTGATAACGTTCCCGTTTCCTGTTTCTTGTTCCCGTTTCTCCTTTTTTAAGAAACAGACTTGTTTGATAACTCATCCCTGTTTCTTATTTCTAAATTTCTAGAAACGTTTCTAAAAAAGAGGCCAAATTTGAGAAACTACAAAATGTTGTTTCTCAAATTCTGTTTCTGTTTTTTTTTTCTTCTATCTTTTATGCATGTATTCATCTCTCCCTTCCACTCCTACACCAATCTCTTCTCTTCCTCTATTTTTTTAACCACTTCCTCGTCTTTTTTTTTTTTAATCTTTTTTCGTTATTTCGTTCTCTTTCTTTTTTTTCTTTTTTTTTCTTTTTTTCGTTATTTCTTTCTCTTTCATTTTTTTATTATTTGTGTTATTTCTTTCCTTTTATTATCACCTCCACGATCTTAGACTACTGTCCACCATCGTTGACATCTGACTATCGATCATCGCCGACCAGTCGTAACTGTCAACCTCCGACTATCAGCTGTCGCTGACAGACCACCTCCGTCGAACTTCGACTATCGGTCACCGCCGGCCTCCACCGACCGACCGCCACAGACCACCTTCTACTACTGGTCGTCGCCGACCTCCGTCGATCGACCACCATTGTCGACCTCCGACTACTGGTTGCGGCCATCCGCTATCATCAACCTTCGACTACCGGCCTTCGCCGACAAACCGTCATCGTCGACCTCCGAATACCGCCCGCGACCGATCAATACCGTCGACCTCCGACAACCGACCGCCGTCAACCTCTACCGACCAACCGCCACTGTCCACCTCCGACTACCTATCGCGGCCAAAAGCAACCGTCAACCTCCGACGACCGGCCGCCATTGACCTCCACTGACCGAGCGCCAACATCCACCTCTAACTACTGATCGTCGTCGACCTCCGTCGACCGCCCACCATTGTCGACCTCCGACTACCGGCTGCTGTCGACTCCGCTGACCGACCACCACTGTCGACCTTCGACTACTGGTTGTTGTCGACCTCCACCGACCGACCGCCACCGTCCACCTCTAACTACCAATCATCGCCGACCTCCACCGACCGACCGCCACCGTCCACCTCTAACTACCGATCATCGCCGACCTCCGTCGACCGACCGTCGTAGGCAACCTCCCACTACCGGCCGCTATCAACCTCCATTGATCGGCCTCCGTCGACTGACCGCTACTGTCGACCTCTAACTACCAGACGCCGCCGACCTGCCACTACTGTCGACCTCTAACTACCGACTGCCGCCGACCTCCATCGAACGACTGCCACCGTCGACCTTCGACTACCAGCCACCGTCGACCTTTGACTACCGACCTTCGTTAACCGACTGCCACCATCGATCTCGGACTACTGTCAACCTCCGACTACCGGGAGCCGTCGACCGGCCGCTACTGTCGACCTCTAACTATTGGACGCCGCCGACCTCTGCTCAACGACAACTATTGTTGACCTCTGACTACTGGGCACCGTCGATCTTCGTCGACTTCCGACTACCGGTCGTGGTCGACCTCCGCTGATCGACCTTCGCTGATTGACCCCCACCGACCTCCGTCGACCAGTTGCTACAGTCGACCTCTGACTACCAGATGCCACCGTCGACCTCCGACTACCGGCAGCCACTATCATCGTCGACCGAAACTTGTTCCTTTTTTCTTATTTTCGACAACCGCCACCACGCGCCGACGACTTTTCCAGCATTCGTCACTGACTGTCTGCATTTGCTCAGTGGTCGAAGGTCGGTAGCGATGACCAATGATCAACGATGGCGGGTGATCGGTAACAATGGTGGTAGTGATGAGGAAGAAGAATGAGAAATAAAAAAAATAATCGTAGAAAATTAATATATTTTTATATTATATGTACTAAATTTTATTTTAACTAAAAAAACAAGAAACTAGAATCGGTTATCAAACACATTTTGTGTTTTTGTTTCTTTTTTCAGAGAAACAAGGAACATAAATAGTTATCAAACATGTTTCTGTTTCTACTTCTTAGAAAATAAGAAACAAGAAACAGGAAACAAGAAATGAGAAACGAGAAACAGGAAACGAGAACGTTATCAAACGGGGCCTTAATAATCCAATCCCGGGCTAGTAGAGTCTGGTCTCGTTGAGTTAGATCTCGCTTGTGCAAGTTAATTTTGGAAATATTTTTAATTTGTCTCCTTCATTGGTCCTTATGTGCATGTCTCTTGCTTGCTTGACTATTGACTTTTGAGCCTTGAGGATTGAGTCATGTTTGATTTTTAGTTTCCTCGAGGACTAGCAAAAGCTTAAGTTTGGGGGTATTTGATAGCGAGCATAGCTAGCTATTTTTCTCTGATTAATTAAGCTAGTCTTTTACAATTATTTGTCCAAATTTATGCATTTTTATGTTTTATTTGTAGGAAGTATGTGCTTGAAGCTTAATTCAGCAATTGGAGTCAAATGGAGCTTCCAATCTTAAAAATAAAAAAAAAAAAAAAAATCATAGCGTCGCGACGCTAGGACCAGCGTCGCGACGCTATCGACAAATTTTCCAAAACGCGGTATCGCGACAGCGTCGCGACACTGACCATAGCGTCTCGACGCTGTCGCCAGATTTTCTATAAATTCCTCTTTTCAGCTACGGATTGGGGGAGCCCAATTGGTTAGATTTTAGCCCGAGTTTCGACTAAAGACCTTTGGTGGGAGCTAAAGCAAGGCCAAGGAGCGGGAATCAAGCGAGAAGTCGTGGAGATCGTGACGGGGACGTGCCGGTTTCGACGGATTCGAGTTTTCCTTTCTCTTTCCCTTACCTTTTTTGTAGTTTTTATGGCTTTTCTTTCAATTAGTGTTTGTAGTTTAAAGACTATGAGTTACTAGTTGTTTGTCTTAGGGATTGATGTAGTTGTTTTAGTTTGTTGGATTGATTTGTGGTATGAATATGCATTTATTTTACCTATGCAATTATGGTTAAATGCTTTCAATTACTTGATCACTAGTTGAATGATTTGAGTGTTGAATCTTGCTCGGGAGAGGGGATTTGGCCTAAGACTTACTTTATTTAGTTGCATGACTAAAGTAGAAATTCTAAGTTTGTGACGGGATTTGGAATAACTTTAGAAGTTTCTTGAAGAACTAAACTCAAAGCCTTGCATGTTAATGAACTTAGATAGGGATATCAAGTCGGTTGCATGCATGAGAATCAATTATGCTCGGGAGAGATAGTTGTGATAAAAGGTTCCTAGACTTGGTAGAATAATTGCATGCTAAATTCATCCCATTAATTAATCTTCATTCTTAATCAATGAAATCAATTCCCTAAGAGTCTTTCCATTTGAGTCTCCACTTTTATTTTATGCTTTTTGTCTTTAGATTTATCTTTATCATTGAGTTTTTCTCCCTAAATAAAATTGAACAAAAGTATTCACGATACTTAATTTGCTAGAAAACCAATCCAGAGGACGACACTCGTTTTACACGAAAACACTATATTATTACTTGACCCGTACACTTGCGGTAAGCAAATTGCACATCAATGCGCGCTTGATAGCATTCCAAAGCTTGTTGAGCATCCAATCTTTTCTCATCTTATGCTTCTAACTCTTGAAGGCGTAACTTAGCATTGTCTTCCACAGTCAAACCTTCTTGCACCGCCATTCGCAACGATGGGATCTCTCTTTCTAGGGGGAGAACAGCTTCTACTCCGTAGACAAGAGGGTAAGGCATAGCTCCTGTTGGAGTACGATAAGTGGTCCGGTACGCCCATAACGCTTCACCAATTCTTTCTTGCCAGTCTCTCTTCGTCTTGGAGACTACTTTCTTCAACAAGTTGCATAATGTCTTGTTGAATGCTTCAGCCAACCCATTTGCAGCAGCATTGTACATAGACGAATTATATTGTTTGAAGCCGAACTTTTCACATAACCTGTCCATCAAACTGTTAGAGAACTGTCTTCCATTATCTGTCACGATGCAATGAGGAATGCCATATCGATAAATGAGATGATTACAGACAAAATCTGCTACATATTCTTTCTTTGCTTCTTTTAATGCAACAACTTCAGCCCATCTTGAGAAATAATCAGTTCCTGCAAGGATATAAGAGTGTCTTGTCGATGATTTGGGTGTTATAGGACCAACAAGGTCAAGTCCCCAAGCCTCAAATGGCCATGACGTTATAGTTGGGTGAAGCGACTCTGGCGACTGATGTATGAAGTTGGCGTGAAATTGACAAGCTTCACATCTCTTTGCATATTGCATCGAATCTTGAACCACCGTAGGCCAATAGTAACCCATTCTCTTTAGATGAAAATGAAGCTTTGGCCCGGATTAATGAGCTCCACAAACACCTGAATGCGATTCCTCTAATGCTTGCACTGATTCCTCTTTTCCCAAACATCGAAGATAAAGGCCTTCATATGAGCGATGATATAGGGTATCTTTGTAGTAGATAAATCGAGATGCTCTTCTTCGTATCTCAGTCTTATGACGCGTTTCGACAGGAAGCTTTCCATGCTGTAGGTAATCTAGAATCGGTTGTCGCCAATCTTCTTCTTCAATCACATAGACAGATATTGCATTTGTTTCTTGGCTTTCCTTTTCAGTTGGAGGCATAACTCATCTTTGGCAGAGTGGAATGTTTAGAACTTCACCTTCTGAAATCGTTAGAGCAGTGGCTAAATTTTCCAATGCATCAGCCTTTGTATTTTCGGATCTTGGAACATGTTCTATCGTCACGCTCTCGAAGTTTTCCGATAATTGTCTGGCGTAATTGAAGTAAGGTATCAAATCTTCATGTTTTACCTCATATTGGAACAACAATTGATTGACTATCAATTTTGAATCTCCAAAAATTTCAATATACGTCACTCCGATCTCTTTGGCTATTTGAAGACCGATGATGAGCGCTTGATATTTAGCGACGTTGTTCAAGTACACTTCTCCAAATGTGAAGCTGTATGGCAACATATGTTTTTCAGGCGAAATGAAAACTAATCATGCCCCTGCGCCATTCCTTCGAGCTGCTCTGTCAAAATACATAGTTCATGGCTCAACCAATTCAATGTAAAATATCTCTTCTTCAAGCAAGGCTTCAGATAATATCCAGTCTGACGGTACCGGATGGTCGGCTAAGAAGTCAGTCAAGGCTTGCCCCTTCACCGCCTTTTGCGGAACATAGACAATGTCGTATTGCTGAAGTAAGATTGCCCACTTAGCCAACCTCCCTGAGATAATTGGTCTAGACAAGACATACTTGATTGGATAAGTCCTTGCCACCAAGTGCACCGTGAAGGCTTGCATGTAATGTCTCAGTTTGTCAATGGCAAAGAAAAGTGAAAGGCACATCTTCTCAATGGGTGAATAATTTAGCTCTGCCTCATTCAAAGTTCTACTTAGATAATACAGATCACATTCTTTGTCTTTCTCTCCCTCTTGAGCGAGCAATGCCCCAAGTGATCTTTCTTGTGCAGCAATGTACAATATCAACGGTTTTCCTGCAATTGAAGCGCTTAAGATGGGAGGATTAAGCAGATACTTTTTAATGCTATCAAAAGCATTTTGGCAAGCTTTATCCCATTCAAAGGTTGTGTCTTTTCTCATAAATCTTTGAAATGGCTGACATCGACCTGCTAAATTGGAGATGAACCTTCTGATATAGGCCAGACGCCCTTGGAGACTTCTTAACTCCCGCAAGTTTCGTGGTTCTGGCATTTTCTGAATGGCGTCAATCTTTGATTGGTCGATTTCAATTCCTTGATGCCTTACTACGAAACCAAGAAACTTTCCTAATGTCACACCGAAGGCGCATTTAAGAGGATTCATTTTCAACTGGTACTTCTCAAACTGTCAAAAACTATCTACAAATCTTGCAAGTGGTCCTCTCGTTTCTTGGATTTGACCACTAGATCATCAACATAGCACTCAACACGTTTGTGGAGCATATCATCAAAGATCTTCTGCATGGCTCGTTGGTAAGTAGCCCCAACGTTCTTTAATCCAAAAGGCATCACCTTGTAACAGTATATTCCTTTTGGAGTTCGAAATGTTGTCATCTCTTCATCTTCAAGGGCCATTTGAATTTGATTATACCCTGATGATCCATCCATGAAAGATAAGGCTTCATGTCCTGTAGTGGCGTCGACCATAAGTTCAGTGATGGGCAATGGAAAATCATCTTTGTGACATGCATTATTCAAGTCACGGAAGTCTACGCATACCCGCAGTTGTCTGTTCTTCTTTTTTACTGGCACAATGTTTGTGATCCATGTTGGATATTTCACTTCTCGAATGAACCCCGCCTCTATCAACTATTTGACTTCAATTTCAATTTGAGGAACGAGCTCCGGTCGGAAACGCCTTTGGGCCTGCTTAATAGAGCGATATCCTTGTTTAATCGCAAGATGGTGGATTGTTATTTTTGGATCGAGTCCTGGCATCTCTTTGTACGACCAAGTGAAGAATCTTTATATGTAACGAGCAAATTCAAGTATTCACGTTCCTCTTCAGCACTAAGTGACGCACTGATGAATGTCGAGCGCGGTTCTTCTGTTGTACCCAAGTTTACCTCTTTGAGTTCATCAATTGTTGATTGATTGCCATCTTCTAACGATGCGGGTGCTTCTTCAGCATCTTCTTAAGAAATTTCAGTATCTGGCATTTCTTCGCAAGAAATATGGCAACAATTGACATGTTCTTCTTTAAGCTCTTGGTTCACCTTCGAAGGGTTAGTAAGAATGACTAACTCTCGCTTTACTTTTAAAGCACCTTCTGTATTTATGAGAACAAAAGGTTTTCCCTTCATCCGTGAAGGAACAGTACTGGAAAATTCGTTGTTGTCATTCATCTCGTCGGATTCTTCTGTTTCAAGATTTTTCAACTTTCCCTTGCATTGGCCATATGTTGCCTGAAGGCGGTCGAACACGGATCTCAAAGGTTCATCTACTTTCTTCGATGTAGACACACTCAAACGATGAAACACTGAAAGTCGGATAGGAGTAGAGGTTTTGCTCTGACCTTCCTTTTCCGAAGATGAATATTTCAGCCACTGATGAACTGAAAGACGATAGTTGGCGCTCTAATGCGATCGAAGACAGAGATTTTCTGGCCATCATCATTCTTTTTATCTTCTGGATCGCTCATCTCTTCTATCGTTATGTGATGTGCATCTACAACTTTCCATTTTCTGGTTATACGAACTGGCTCTGGGGGATTGTACCCTAGTCCGGCTCTCGAGGATGGTATGGCATAACCTTCTTTTTGGAGCTTCTTCTGTGTCGGAGAAGACTCAGATCTCCCATCGAAGATTCTTAGACTTTTAAACTCAATATGAGATGTAAAGTCATATCCTGCCTTTTCTAGGAGTTTGTATGCATTTGGATCTAATCCAGCCTTCGTTCGTCTTTCCGGCAAAGTCACTTTGGTACGATCTGTCTTTGATTCTTGAATCTCTTGCTTGGTAATTGCTGTCAGAGGCGTGGTGAAATTTTCTTTTAGAATCTCCACATCACCAACCTTCAAAATTCCTGAACATTCTGTGAATGGTGATTCCCCTTTCTTGCGTCGAGATAAAGGAACGTAGCGCAATATAGGGACGTCGACGCTGCGAACTTTCCAGATTTAATTAGGGCGTACGGGCGACAGCGTCGCGACGCTATGTCCTCAGCGTCTCGACGCTGTCACGCAGAATCAACAGTATATATATTTTGCGATGCTTTCAGATTAAAGGAGCTGTTTTGGAGAGAGAAAAACGACTTCTAGAGAGAGAAAACGGACAGAACAAGGCAGAAACTGAAGGGGCTTGATTTTGAGAGCTTGGATCGAGAGGTTCGTGAAGGGAACGCACGGGAATCATGGCCAACGAGTTTAATCTTTCTCTCTTATTTCTTGTACTGATTTTTAGCATGATTGGGACAAATTTCGATTGTATTTTAGAGACCATGTGTAACTAGATTTCGTTTCTTAGGGACTTGATGTAGCCATTAGTTTGTATGGATTAATTTACGGCTTTTTAGGACGTTTCGTAACGCGGTTTATTTATGCAATTGTATGATTAATGCTTATAATCTCTTGATCACGGATTGTATGTTGTTGTTTCTGAACTAATCGCTCGGGAGAGGGTAGTTTAGATTAGACTTTCAATTGCATGACTTAGGTAATTCGTTAATCAGGAGATTTGGGATTGCTTGAGAAACCGTCATGAGGATTGTTCTTATTGCATAAGCTTATTGTTGAAATTAGATAGGGATATCAATTTCTTAATTTGCTTAAAGGATTAATTGCACTCGGGAGAGGCTTTTAATTATTCATAATCCTTGGTTTATAAACTTGTTACGAATTTGTTCTTAATTATTCGTTAAATTAATTCATGCATCTAATAGGTGAAATCAATTCCCTAAGGCCTTTCTCCATTGAGTTTCCACATTTTATTGCTTTGATTATTTTTTAATTGATTTGCATATTTCTCGCTTATTGTAGACACCGTATTTGGTCCGGCTTGATTTTAGTAATAATGTTTGAAGTTTTTCAATATTTGGAAGTCAATTTGTTTTTGGTATGTCAACAAGAGCATAGCTCAAGTGGCATAAAGTCGTATTAACAATCACAAGGTCTTTGGTTCGAATTTCTTTCCTTGCATATTATCAAAATTTGTTTTTTAGTTTTCATGATTTATTTTCATTTTCATCTTATTTTCTTTTTTTTTTTTTTTGTTTTATTTCTTTATTTTGTTTATTTTATTTTATTTTATTTTTGTTTATTTATTTTATTTTTTTATTTTATTCATTTTTTTCCTTCACTCCTCTTTCCACGTTCTCCATCCCCCCTCATTCTCCCAACCTCTCATATTCTTTCTCCCTCTCCCTTTTTCTTCTCCATTCCTCTTCCTTCTCCCAACCTCCCATTCTTTCCCCATCTTTCTCAACTCTCCCCCTTCCTTCTCCCAACATCTCATTCTTTCCCCATCTTTCTCAACTCACTCCCCCACTTTCTCCCAACCTCCCATTCTTTCCCCATCTTTCTCAACTCTCCCCTCTTCCTTCTCCCAACCTCTCATTCTTTCCCCATCTTTCTCAACTCACTCCCCCTCTTTCTCCCAACCTCTCATTCTTTCTCCATCTTTCTCAACTCACTCCCCCTCTTTCTCCCAACCTCTCATTCTTTCCCCCTTTTTCTCAACCCCTTCCTCCAAGCTCTACTATATAATGAGAGCTTATGGAGGATGGAGGGGGGAGGAAGGACAACAAGGACACAAGAAAAAAGAAGAATAGTGAGAGCTTAGAGAGAAAGTGAGCTTGAGAGGGAAAATAGAGTTTGGAGAAGGATTTTCCAAAAACCAAAGCTACCGCCGCCACTCACCGCCGTACCGACGCCGCCACTCACTGCCGTACCGCCGTTGCCGCCACCACTGTCACCGCCGCCACCGTGCCGCCGCTTTTTTTTTTTTCCAACAAGGCTCCTAAGTGAGGGAAAGTGGAAGAGAAAAAAGAAAAAGAGAAGGAAGGAAGTTGGGGAAGAAGAAAGAGTAAAGCGAATAAGGTGGGTCCCACATTTTTAAATTCTTTTATTATTATTTTTTATTATTTTTTTTTATGTATCCAAATTTTTCCATTTTTCATTTTGGCTATGAATTTGAGTTTCCCAAATCAATTGCAATTTATTTTATTTCATTTTCTAATTAGAAATTTAAATTGATTTATTTTAGACTTCTAAAGAACTTTAATTGGATATTAGTTGAAAGTTTTTTTTTATCTAATTTCAATTAGAGTTTATTTGGGAGTTTCCAAACTAATGTTAATTGGCTTTAAATTGAATTGTTATTACCAATTTCAATTTGATTTTAATATGACATTTTCAACTTTAATTGTCTTTCTTATTAATTTTAGTTGGATTCTAACATAAAAGTTCTAATTTGAATTTGAATTTGTATTTTCCTAATAAATGTTCACTAGTTTGTAATTAGAAAATTCAATTTTCTTTAAAATGGAAATTTTAATGTTTTGAATTTTACTTTAATTTGAATTGTTCAAATGAATTTCAAAGGGTTTTGAAATGCTCAAATGAATTTCAAACAAATGACATTTGAACTAAGATTTTCAATTTGATTTTCACTTTTTTTTTTAAAGACGATTTTAAACTTTTCTTCCATTGGTTTCAATAATTAATTTGGAATTTTATAATAAATTTTTAATTGGATTTAATTTGGGATTTCAACTTTTGTTTGTTTTTAATTTGATTTCATTTTGACATTTACAAATGAATTTCAATTTGGAATTGCCCAAATGAATTTCAATTGGAATTTTATTTGAATTTTCACCCTCAATTGGTTTTAATCTTGAATTCATGGAGTTTCAAAGTGATTTGGAATTTTTCAATAAATGTCAATTTGGTTCTAAATTAAAGTTTCCAAGTCAATGTCTTTTGGTCTTAGATTGAAAATCAATTTCAATTTTAAACTAAATTGGAAATCAATTTCGATTTTGGAAAGGTTAAATCAAATTTCAAAAACATTATTTAATATTTTGAATGGTTAAAATAGATTGATTATGAAAACTTTAATGCTAATTTTGTCTAAGAACGGGTATTTAAGCTGACCGAAAGGGAACACCCTGCCTGGAAATTAGCCTAAAGTTTAACTAGTCAATTATTTTGGCAATCAAAATTTCAATTGGATCTTAAATTAGAAAGTTTTCAAATCAACTTCGATTTGATTCTAAATTGGATTTTCCAAATGAACTTCAAAATAGTTTTACTTTGGTAATTCCAAATGAATTTCTAATTGAATTTGATTTAAAAATGAAAAAATATTTTTCCATTCAATGGTGTCATACCACTCATGATTATTACTTCATATTTTATTTTTGAAATGTATAGCCTATGACGGAGTTGAAATAATTTTCAAATTCTTGAGGTGAAAGATTTTCTTTAATTAGGAAATTTTTACATGATAATAAAGTCATGGGTTAACCCCACTCACAAAATTAAATCCTTACTTTATTTAAAGATAAGGTGAAATTAGTGAGACAATTAATTTTCAATTTTAATTATTTTTTTTTTGTTTATTTTCGTTAAGACACGGACCTTTTGTTTAATGAATTCGAGTAATAAAATAAAATGTTTTCAAACGGGTGTTGTAGGGTGCTAACACCTTCCCTACACACAACTGATCCCCGAACCAAATTTTTGGTTTTCAAAGACCACTTTTTTTTAAAATGGGTGACCAATCACACCCCAAGATGATTGGTGGCGACTCCAAACCTCTCACCTCGAAAGAGATCCTTAGGAAAGGACGTCGGCCGCTCCGCGTCGCGATGACGTTGCGACAGCTTGGTGACTCCACTGGGGACTTTTTTTAAGAGGGTCAATGCCGTTTTCATTTTTTTTTTATTATTCGATTCATTTTGTTATTTATTTATTTATTATGTGGTCCATCTTATTTTATGCATAGTTATTATTGGAGTGACTTGTGTGAATATATTTTGTGCTTTAATGAATGCATGGTTAATTCATATTATATTGTCATACATATCACACACAACCACAGCTCTATACCCGGGCTTTACCTTTAGGATTAGGATCGAGGATGTAGTAGTGTCGACCTTCGAAGGGACATAATTGCCCTCGTGCAGGCGCATGAAAAATCCTCACTCAAGTTAGTTCATTAGTTATTTTATAACGCTTGGATTAATTTGGGGACCTTTTTATCCATTAGGGTTAGAATTTCTCTACCTCACTTCATATTCATGTCATCATTTTGTATTATCATAGGTTTCAAAGTCCACTCTTTTAGGTGTCACTTGTTTTTTTTTCTTGTTTTAAAAAAAAAGGGCTTAAACTTTAAGTTTTCTTTTCAAGAATTTAAGTTTTGTAAAAGAAAATTCTTTTAAAATAAAGTTTAAACTTGTTTTAAAAAAAAAGGTTTTCTTTTCAAGAATTTAAGTTTTTGTCAAGAATAAAAATTATTTAAAAAAAAAAGGCTTAGACTTTGTAAAAAAAAAGTTCTCTTTTAAAGGATTAAATTTTTTTTTTTTCAAAGAAAATTCTTTAAAAAAGTTTAACTTTGTTTAAAAAAAAAACTGTTTTCTTTTCAAGCATTTTAAGTTTTGTCAAGAGAAAAATTCTTTGAAAACTAAATTTGAACTTTGTTTGTTTGTTTTTTTTTTTTTTTTTTTAAAAAAAAAAAAAATATTTTTTTTTAAAAAAAAAAATTGAAGTTTTGTCATGAATAGAAATTCTTTGAAGTTTAAAATTAAGACTTTGCTTGAAATTCTAAAGAGTTAAAAGTTCTGTCAAAATAAAAGTTCAAGTTTTGTTTACAGGAATTTTTTATTTATTTTTTATTTTTTTTAGCTTAATTTTTGTTTTGAAAGAGGGGTTTTCTTTTAATAAAAAAGTTTAATTTTGACAAGAAAAAGAAGTTTTTGTAAGATTGGTTAAAGAGTTCAATTTTTTTTTTTTTTTTGTTAAAAAAGAGTTTTTAAGAGATTGAAGTCTTGCCAAAACAAAAAACTTTCTTTAAGAGGAAAAACTTGTTTTCTAAAAAAGTCTTTCTATTTTGTTTAATTGGAGAAGTAAATATTTCTACATTCTTTCCATTTTAGATTTTTACTCTCCATTTTCTTTTTTTTTTTATTTTCTTTTTTTTTATTTTATTATTATTTTTTTTTCCCTAAAAAGAGTTTATCCCAAGCGTTTTTTTTTCCCTTTACTCCATTTGAAGTCGAATTTAGTATTTAGTTTAGCCATACCATTTAGTTTGGGTCCTGCATCATGTTTTGGAATTAGTAGTGTCGACCTTCGAGGGGATTGCGAATGCTCCCGTGTAGGCACATGAAAAGTCCTCCCCATTTTTCATAACATTAAGTAGTTTTCTCACCTTTTCAAATTAAATTAATTTCTTCATGGTACTATCTTGCTTTTTTAGATGAAGTAATGTCGACCTTCGAGGGGATTGCGAATGCTCCCGTGTAGGCGCATGAAAAATCTATTTTAATTTAAAGCGGTAGTTAATTATTATTTCCTTACATTTTATTTTTCTCCAAAAAGGAACAAAATGAATGCCAACGTACCCATAGAGTCGATACGGTCATCTTCCTCTGAGTATGATGAGTTGAGTACTGTGCTACAATGGGCAGAGCAGACACAACTAAAGCATGGGGATAATCTGCCTTTTAAAAGCCTTGTGTCGTCATCCTTCTCAAGTCAAGTTCAGATCATTGCTAACGAGCTAGGGGAGCTGAAAGCCATTTGGGAAGGTTTAACGCCAGAAAGAAGATTTTTGTTCTCAAAGAGATACGGCCATATTGCAGACCTCATGTATATTCCAGTTAATCGGTTCACCGTCCAGGCTGTGTTAGAATTCTGGGACCCGGCCTACAGGTGTTTCGTATTTCAAGATTTCGACTTAGTCCCGACCATTGAGGAATACCATACGATGCTGAACATTGAAAAAAAAGGTGGAGAAATGATCTATTGTTTCAACCCACAACTAACTGCAAAGAGAACTTTATCCAGATTTCTAGCTGTACACCTAAAGGAAGTGCAGAAAAATGTGAAAGTGAAAGGGGTTGAAGAGTCTATATCTGCAGATTATCTAACAGAACTCGCTCGCAAACACATAAATGAAGAAAGGGGCCTGGTGCTGTTAGCTTTGTGCATCTACGGGATGGTCTTGTATCCCAAAGTTAAAGGATATGTGGACGGTGATGTTTTGAAGTTATTCTTCGGCATTGAGCAAGGGGTGGATCCAGCCATACCTCTTCTAGCGGAAACGGTTCGGGCGCTCAATTACTGTAAGTCCAACAAAGGCGAGAAGTTGAGATGCTGTGTGCCCTTACTCTATATTTGGGTGCATAGTCATTTTAAGTTCCCAGAAGATTTTGGTTGTCCAAAAATCAACTTCAGCAGCACGTGGAATCTAACAAGGAGTACAATTGCAGAATTTGGCACGGCCCCATGGAACTCAAGTTTTCCGAGGAAAGAAGCATGGGTGTCTTTCTTTTCGAATTCCAAATTAGAGCATGTGATTTGGAAGGCACATTGGATGCCCCTAAAAGCCTTAATCTACAGATGCGGGAGCTTCCACACAGTTCCTCTAGTAGGCCCTTGGGGATGCGTCCATTATGCTCCGTTGTTGGCCTTGCGACAAAGTTGGTTTAAACAATTCATACCAACAACTCATGGTCTGCATAAATTAGAATTTTCCTACAGTTGCGAGGATTTTAACGAGAAGAAGCGACAAGTGCTGACTTCTTGGAGAACAGTTAGAAGGATAAATGGCAATAGTCACTCTGAGGGAGTTACTCCAGAATATCTGCAATGGCGCATTAAGAGAAGTAAGATCCCAATTACGACTCGTGACAATGTGGGAGAATCATCCAGTAGAGCAGTAGATAAGCCTAGCCAGCTAGCGACAGAGCGAAATGAGTTAGTGGGAAGAAATCAAACATTGAAACTAGAAAATGAAAAATTACAGCAAGAGGTCAAACGTTTGATGGACCAGGTAACTCAAGCTAGTGGCAAACTCGAAAAAGTAGAGAGAGTTTCAAAAAACCGAGCCAAGCGGGAAAGAGATTATGATATATTGGACGAGGAGAATAGAAGATTGATTAAGGAGAATCACGCTTTGAGGAATGAAAATATTGCATTGCGAAAGGCAACTCGTTCACAAGAGGATAAGATCAAAGACCTTTCAAGAGGCAAAGAGACTCTCTTAGAGTTAGTTGCGGAATTAAACGAAACCATCAACAAGCAGAAAACACAACTTATCGAGTTTGAAGAGGCCAATACTGCTCTAAGGCGAACGCTGGACAATCTACGCGTGAATATACAGGCTCAGTCAGAAGAGTCTGAAGCTTTTAAAAGTTATTCAAGCTCGTTGGAACGTCAGCTCCAAGCATTTCAAAGGGCAAGCGAACAGTTGTCACTAGAAAGAGGACAATTAGAGGAGAAATACTCCTCATTAAGGGAAGATTATGCCACTATGAGAGATGACATGCAGATAATTCTTGGGAAAGTAAGTCGAACCATGAACACTATCAAGATCATGGCTAGGAGAGCCCGAGGATTTTCAGAATGGGCAAGGGATCTGCGAGAGAATACATCACCTATGGCCTCTAATGCGGAGGAGTTGTTTGAGTTTTTAGGGATGATTCGTAGAGACCTTGGGTACTTTGGTCACTTTCATTAATGTTCCCTGTCTTCTTGTTTTCCAATTCTCCAATTGTTTATTTTGTAGATATATTCATTGTTTTTTTTCCTTCAATAATAAAATTTCATTCATTCATGCATCTCATACTTTTCTTATTTCTTTTTACTTTCTCTAAGACCTTTCTTTTAAAAATAAAAACAGAACAATAAAATAGCTCGTTCAACAAGAGTCTACCACACTAGGCGTAGAACAAGGATTATGGAAGAAAAGGGTGAACAAGAGAAGACTAAGCGGGACATCGAGGAAATCAGGGAAAAGGTTGATGCAATCATTGCCGCTTTGGAAAAGGGCAAAATGATTGCAGATACAACTGCACCAGACACTCCGATTGGAAACCCTCAAGCTGGCCTACCATTTCCACCCAGTTTCGCTTCACATATTCGTACGACAGCAGAAACGTCCATGCCACAACATACTTCCTAAAACCCCTTATATGACATACCTGTTGGGCAATACCCTTTTCCATCATTTAAAGAAGGTCAAATTCCCCAATTACCCATGGCAAGCCAAGCTGGTGTTTCTTATTTCAAGCCAGAATTTTCAAAAATACCTTTTGCGGTCCCCAACTTGGATGACCCAGAAGTAAAAAACGAGTTAGCCACACCCTCTAATGAAAAACTTGAAGTTCTAGAGGAAAGGTTAAGGGCGGTTGAGGGCACTAGTGTTTTTGGAAACATGGATGCCACTCAATTATGTTTAGTTCCAGACGTTGTGATCCCACCAAAATTCAAACTTCCTGAATTTGAAAAATATGACGGGACAACATGCCCTAAAAGTCACATTGTTATGTACTGTAGGAAGATGGCAGCGCACGTTCATAATGATAAGCTGCTCATACATTGCTTTCAGGATAGCTTAAAGGGTCCAGCTGCCCGTTGGTATATGCAGTTGGATAGTTCACATGTTGTCACATGGAAGAACTTGGCTGATTCCTTCCTCAAACAGTACAAGCACAATATTGATTTGGCTCCCGACCGACTGGACTTACAGAGGATGGAAAAGAAGAGTACTGAAGACTTTAAAGATTATGCTCAAAGGTGGCGGGATACGACAGCTCAAGTCCAACCCCCTTTAACGGATAAGGAGCTTTCTGCCATGTTCATCAATACCTTAAGGTCCCCATTCTATGAACATATGGTTGGAAGTGCGTCAACCAATTTCTCTGATATAATGACAATTGGAGAAAGAATTGAGTACGGGATCAAACACGGTAGGATAGCCAAAACTGCTGAATCCTCAAGCACGAAGAAGAGCAATACTTCAAAAAAGAAGGAGGGAGAAGTACAGATGATAGGGAAGGCGGATAAGTCCCATCGACAAATCCACCAACCCATCACACAATATCCCTCGAATTATTTACCTACGTACGGATATTATCCACACCAGGTGAATAATGCATCAGCGCAGTACTCCCCATTTTATGGCCAAAATACCAGACCCCAAATGAATCAAAACTTTCAGTCTCGAAGGCAACAACAACCAGTCACTCCAGGTCAGCAAAATAATCGAGCACCTTACAAGCAAGCCCAATTTGATTCGATTCCGATGACATATACTGAGCTCTTGCCTCAGTTAATTCAGAACCATCAATTGGCACCCAAGCCTGTTGCTCCACTGCAACCCCCTTATCCAAGATGGTATGATCCCAATGCAAGGTGTGATTACCATGCAGGTGATGTTGGGCATTCTACAGAAAATTGCACTGCTTTGAAGTATAGGGTGCAAGAGCTCATTAAGGCCGGATGGTTAAATTTCAAAAAGGAGGAGGGGCCCAATGTTGATAATAATCCTTTACCAAACCACCAGGTGAATGCAATAGATCAGTGTCAGGATATTATCAAGAAGGCAGATGTTACAGAGATCAAGACTCCCAAGGAGAAGCTTTTTGAGATTCTCCTCGTTAACGGATATGTATCAATTGAGTATGCACACAAGGACCTTGTTCAAGAAGAATTTGATGATAATCTGACTTGCCTATTTCATGCTGGGGCAAAGGGACATTCTTTAGAACAATGCCATCGTTTTCATAAAAGGATCCAAGAACTGGTGGATTCAAAATTTTTTGTGGTTGCCCAAGCCCATCACCAGGATAATGAAATAGGCGTCGTGGAAGAATTGTTGCCTAAAGAAAATTTGAATCCATCTTTCAAACTAAAGCCACTCACGATCTATTACCGTGAGAAAACTACTACTCATGATCCAAAGTCGATCACCATTCAGGTGCCGACTCCTTTCAAGTACAAGAGTTCTAAGGCAGTACCATGGAGTTATGAGTACAAAGTAACTATTAACTCAGAAACGCCCTCACTTCCAGTTGACAACATTTCCGGAACGGGAGGCGTAACACAGAGTGGGAAATCCTACACTCCAGATCAGTTATTGAAGTGCTCAAAGAATACAATAGAAGAGAAAAATGAGAAAGTCGAAAGTAACACAGGTAGCAATGTCAAGCCTAAAGAAACAACAGTGATGAAGAAATCAAGGGGCAAACAGACTGTGTCTGAAGAAGAAACTCAAGAATTTCTAAAGTTGGTTAAGCAGAGTGAATACAAAGTAGTAGAACAGCTAGCTCAGACGCCTGCTAAGATTTCCATATTATCTTTGTTGTTATCCTCTGATTCGCATCGAGACACGATATTGGAAGCTTTGAATCAAGCATATGTTTCCAAAGACATCACTCCAGATGGTCTAGATAATATCGTTGGGAATATAACTGCTCACAACACCATAACTTTCACTGATGATGAGATACCGCCCGAAGGCACAGGACACACGAAGGCACTTCATATTTCAGTCAAGTGCAAGAACTTTTTAGTAGCAAAAGTCCTAGTGGATAATGGGTCTTCTTTGAACATAATGCCAAAATCAACGCTCGAAAGATTGCCAGTGGATATGTCCCATATGAGGCCAAGCACCGTAGTAGTAAGGGCCTTCGATGGGGCACGCAGTCAGGTGGTGGGTGACATTGAGATTCCAATACAAATCGACCCATGCACATTTAACATAACCTTCCAAGTTATGGATATCCCCTCTGCTTACAGTTTCTTATTAGGGCGACCTTGGATACATTCTGCAGGAGCTGTGCCATCATCGCTGCACCAGAAACTTAAATTTTCAATTGGAAGGAGTCTAGTAATTGTATCTGGTCAGGAGGATATCTTGGTTTCTAGGCCAGCTTCAATGCCATATATTGATGCAGCAGAGGAAGCTTTTGAGTCATCATTTCAAACATTCGAGGTGGCAAGTGCTACAACACTATATGGGGAAGGCAAGAAATCTAAATCTCGATCTTCAGTCAAGACGTTCAAAGAAAGCAACAGTCGTTTAGATGATGTTTTAAGCCTATCAAAAAATACAAAAAGATTTGGGCTTGGGTATAAGCCGGATAAAGCAGATATGATCAGGGTACAGAAGCGAGAAAAAGATAGGCGTTTGGCCAGATTTGAAAGTCGTGAACCAGAATATGGGGAAAAAGTCATCCCTCATCTCTACCACTCATTTGAAAGTGCTGGTATAATTCGTCCAGGAGATTTTGCAGTTGCAGTAGTGACTAAAGAGGAAGAATTTGGTCCATGGATCTACCCGTGCCCAGAAAACTTCGAGCTCAACAATTGGAGTACTATTGAATTACCGTCATTTGCTGTTAAGATGTCAAAGTAATTGACCACTTTTTTATTGTTTTTTGCAATTTCAATTTTCAATTTCAAGTTAGGTTAGTCATTTTACTCATTTCATTTTCCAGACTTCTTTCTATGTGTTCAAGTAAATTTCTTCATTCAATAGTAAATTTCATCATTCAATGAAGGTTTTAGTTCATTTCCTTTTGCTATTGCATAATTACACTCTCCAGGGCAAAATATTTACTCTTCTTTTCTTCTTTTTTCCAAATTATCAACATCTTAAGCAGTAATACTGAGATTGAATGTGCAAACGATTCTCAATACGAACTTGATATTCCTATACACAATGTTGAGTCTGACGAGGAAGAAGAAGATTTTGAACCTAGTGCTGAGTTGTTAGAAATGATAGAGGAAGGGGAAAAAGCGTTGGGCCCCCATGAAGAGTTAACAGAGATAATTAACCTGGGATCACAAGCAGAAGTCAAGGAGGTTCAAATTGGCGCTAATGTCTCTACAGAAACTCGCAAAAAGCTTATTGATTTGCTCACAGAATATGTCGATATCTTTGCTTGGTCCTATCAAGACATGCCTGGACTAGACACGAATATTGTAATGCATCATTTACCACTCAAACCTGAGTGCAAACCAGTAAGGCAAAAGTTGCGAAAGATGAAGCCAGACATGTTAATTAAGATAAAGGATGAAGTCAGGAAACAAATTGATGCTGGATTTCTGACTGTGTCCAATTATCCTGAATGGGTTGCAAACATTGTTCCTGTGCCAAAGAAGAATGGGCAAGTTAGGATGTGTGTGGATTATAGGGATTTAAACAAAGCAAGCCCTAAAGATAATTTTCCACTCCCTCACATTGATGTGTTGGTAGATAACACTGCTGGTTTTTCTACCTTCTCTTTTATGGATGGTTTTTCATGCTACAATCAAATAAAAATGGCACCTGAAGATCAGGAAAAAACTACATTTATTACATTGTGGGGAACATTTTGCTACAAAGTTATGCCGTTTGGTTTGAAAAATGTTGGGGCCACCTACAAGCGAGCCATGGTTACTTTATTCCATGATTTGATGCACAAGGAGATTGAAGTGTATGTAGATGATATGATTGCCAAGTCGAAAGAGGAGGAAGAACACACAATCGTTCTCCGCAAGTTGTTCGATCGATTGAGAAAGTTCCAGCTCAAGCTCAATCCGAGCAAATGTATATTCGGGGCAACCTCTGGTAAATTGTTAGGATTTGTGGTTAGCCAAGAAGGTATCAAGGTCGACCCTTACAAAGTTAAGGCAATTCTGGAAATGCCGCCTCCGCAAACACAGAAAGAAGTTAGAGGATTTTTGGGTCGGATAAATTATATTGCCAGGTTCATAGTGCAATTGACCACAACATGTGAGCCTATTTTCAAATTGCTTCGCAAAAACAATGATGGCATTTGGAATGAAGATTGTCAAATAGCATTTGATAAAATTAAGCAGTATTTACGAAATCCACCGATCCTCGTACCACCAGTGCCTGGACGTCCGCTCATTTTGTATCTCACTGTAACAGAAAGTGCAATGGGATGTGTACTGGGGCAGCATGATGACTCTGGTAGGAAAGAGCGAGCTATATACTATTTGAGCAAAAAGTTCACCAGTTGTGAAACCAGGTACTCCTCGATGGAAAAAACTTGTTGTGCTCTTGCTTGGGCTGCACGTCGCTTAAGGCAATACATGTTGTATTACACGACATGGCTTATTTCAAAAATGGATCCTGTGAAATACATCTTCGAGAAGCCATCTTTATCGGGACGAATTGCAAGGTGGCAAGTTCTTTTATCCGAGTATGACATCACATATGTGACTCGAAAGTCAGTAAAGGGGAGTGCTCTAGCTGATTATCTGGCACAACAACCTATAGAGGACTATGAGCCGATGAAGTTCGACTTCCCTGATGAGCATATCCTCACTGTAGCAACAGAGAAAGAAATATCGAATCCAGATATGTGGACCATGTTCTTTGATGGGGCTTCAAATGAATTGGGTCACGGAATAGGCGCAATATTAATATCGCTTCGAGGAGAATTATTCCCTCTCACTGCTAAGCTGTGTTTTGATTGCACACACAACATGGTTGAATACGAAGCTTGTTCAATGGGCATTCAAGCTGCTCTAGATATGAAGATTGAAAAGCTTCAGGTCTTGGGGGACTCTTTGCTAGTGATTCATCAGCTAAGAGGGGAATGGGAAACCAGAGATGCTAAATTATTGCCTTACAAGCAACTTATAACAAGATTATCTCAACAGTTTGATCAAATTACTTTTGATTATTCCCCAAGAGAGAATAATCGGATAGCAGATGCATTGGCTACTCTAGTAGTCATGTTTAATGTGGATTTTGATGAAGGGGTCCAGCCAATTAAAATCGAAAAACGAGATGTTCCCGCCTCCTGCATGAATATTGAGAATGAGTCAGATGAAAAGCCGTGGTTTCAAGACATCAAACAATATCTGAAATGTGGAACCTATCCTCCTAATGCATTAGAAAATGACAAGCGAACTCTGAGAAGGTTGGCAATGAAATTCTTCTTGAATGGGGAGATACTTTACAAAAGAAACTATGACATGGTACTGTTAAGATGTGTGGACGCCACAGAGGCTAACCAGATTATGAAAGAAATCCATGAGGGAATTTGTGGTACCCATGCAAATGGGCATATGATGGCTAGACAAGTTTTGAGAGCTGGTTATTATTGGCTGACTATGGAAACGGATTGCATTAAGTATGCAAGAGAATGTCATAAATGTCAAATTTATGCAGACAAGACTCATGCTCCTTCATCCGAGTTACACATTTTAACTGCTCCTTGGCCTTTCTCTATGTGGGGAATAGATGTGATTGGACCCATTGATCCTAAAGCTTCAAATGGACATCGATTTATCTTGGTGGCCATAGATTATTTTACCAAATGGGTGGAGGCAGCCTCTTATCGTGATGTGACAAAAGGGGTCGTGATCAAATTCATCAAGAAGGAGATCATTTGTCGATACGGCCTCCCTGAGACCCTAATATCAGATAACGCTAGAAACTTGAACAATAAGATGATGAGTGAGCTATGTGAACAATTCAAGATTAAACATCTCAATTCCACCCCCTACAGACCAAAAATGAATGGGGCTGTTGAAGCTGCAAACAAAAACATAAAAAGAATTGTTGAAAAGATGACTATAACGTACAAAGATTGGCATGAAATGCTCCCCTTCGCTCTACACGGCTATCGCACGTCAGTTCGTACATCAACTGGGGCAACACCTTTTTCCTTAGTATATGGTATGGAGGTTGTGCTCCCAATTGAGGTGGAAATTCCATCACTAAGAGTTCTTATGGAAGCTAAATTGGAAGAGGCTGAATGGGTCCAGAATCGTTATGAACAACTCAATTTCGTTGAAGAGAAGAGATTAACAGCATTGAGTAGAGGTCAGCTCTATCAAAGAAGGATGATGAGAGCATATGATAAGAAAGTTCGCCCAAGAAGATTCAGAGAGGGAGATCTGGTGCTGAAAAGGATCCTTCCATTTCAAAAGGATCATCGAGGAAAATGGACTCCAAATTATGAAGGACCATTTGTGGTGAAAAAGGCTTTCTCTGGTGGGGCATTAATCTTAACCAATATGGATGGCTGTGAATTATAAAGCACAGTCAATTCAGACTATGTTCGGAAGTATTATGCATAGATTGCCTGACTACCCTTCCTAAGGAGGCTAAACAAAGTTGCAGAGTACTCAATAAGTGTTTTGGAAAGTTTCATTTCAGTCTCAGTATTTTGTTTAAAAAAGGGTTGTTTATCCCTCACCATCTCCACCCTCTCAATTTGGAGATATTTCTTTTCTTCATTGTGTACTTCATTGATTAATAAAAGATTTGCTTCCTCCATTTTGACCAGTATAGTTATTATTTTTATGTCAATCACAAATGCAAATTATGCATGTTACATCTCAAGTTCGGGTATTTCATTGTCCAGCCTCTCCACTCTCTTTCAAAAAAAAAAAAAAAAAAAAAGAAAGAAGAGAAAAGAAAAAGAGAAAAAGAAAAAGAAAGAAAATAGATGCTTTCACTATAATCGTTGAGGAAAATTGGTCAATTCTTGCCTATTTTACCCTTTTCATGGAAAGTATGTTCGTTGTTATCAGCTATACTCTCAATCAACTACAACCTTTATTTTGACCGTCGTTCATGTGCAAAGTTTCAAATTACCATTTCTTCCCAGACAAGGTTCCAATTATCATATTGGGGCAAAGCACCCCCTCGTGAAGTAAGAATTCGAAATTACTTACTATGAAACCTTGAGCCTAGCCCACCACGCGTGAGTTTTGTGGTAGGCCAACATGAATTACTGATTCACAATTGAACCCTTTGCTAAACTCATCGCGTATAACTGCGTTGAATCTCCATATTTGTCTACCCACTTGAGAGCTTTTTTGCTAAGCCTGTCACATCTAACCATGTGGCAAACATTTCAAAATATCCACCCAATATTACCAAGGGACCTTCAGTGGTAATGAAATAGGGATTAAACTCTTATGATTTAATGCTTCATAATTAAGACTTGTAGTTCTTTGAGTATTCCTATATTTCAACTTTGTTCAGTCTACACTTTTCCTACCATTTCTATCGTTTATCTTCTCTCCTTTTATTGGAAGGTGACTCCAAGACTAAAGACGATAATCTTGAGAATTTGGACTTAGTAACTTGAGAAGGGGTCTCGAAGTCTCAAATCCTTTCAATAAGTTTTGCGTGAGAAATAACTCTATCATGGTATCAAGGAGCGCTGACAAAGAAACAAAATGGAGTGATGACTTAACAAATGATTGATCTTCTACATGTGATTGTATCATCTGCTAGTCATGAAAGCATGTATTTGGCCTAAAAAAAAGAGTTATGAAAAACAGAAAAAAGAAAAAGAAAAAGAAAAAAGAAAAAAGAAAAAGAAAAAAGGAAAAGAAATGTACGAGGCCAAGATAATTCTTGAAATGCATGATTGGAGCAATCAATGTAGATCAAGAGGTCACACCTCCAAACGATTTGGAGATTTTCTTTGTCAATTATCATCTGGGGCAAAGCTTTCATCATTATACTGGGGCAAAACCGTTATTATTAAATTGGGACAAAGGGTCTTCACCACTATACTACAGTAAAGTCATTTTACCATTTATGTAAACTGTTTTAGACTGGGGCAGGAGCCAAGTTAAGAGAATCACGTTTCTCTTATGAAGAATCTTCCAATCTCGAGCAGTTCTCTACATTCAAGAATAGAAAGCTGAATCACATTTTCATAGAAGAATCACATGCAGATAAATGACAATCACAGTAATGTGGGTTTTTCATCAAAGATTTCGAGCTGACTTAAAGAAAGAAAGAGATATATGAGATAATCCCTTGAGGAGCTACTCCTTGTTCTCGTAGTGGTTGTCCAAGGAATTGGGGTCACCTTAACAAATATTTTCATTTGAATTATGTTCAATCTCTTATTGTTCAAGAGATTTCTTATGAAGGCATTTGTGACCCATGTTTTCTTCCTTCAGTCATTTCTCTCTTTCTTTGTTGACTACCATTCCCATTTGTCTCTAGGCCAAATTCATCTTCTTGTATCGAACCTTTTTTTTGTCCACTACAAGGCTAAGGTTATGAAGCGTTGAATCAGGTAAGATGTTTAATGCTATGAATTACCATTGATAGCTCTCTAAGCTAGCACATGAGACACTTCTAAAAAAACCTACCATACTCTATATGATTAAGCAATCTTTGATTAACATACATGATCTCTTTTAGGTCGAGCAACTTTGATTGACACATACAATTTCTCTCGAGTATTGAAAGCATCAAAAAGAAAAGAAAAAGAAAAGAAAAAGAAAAGAAAAAGAAAAGAAAAAGGAAAAGAAAGAGGAAGAGAGGCAATCAAGATCCGAAGATGTCTATTGTTATATATTTTGAAAGCTTCCTTGACTGATAAATCTTTATTTCCTCTCATTAGATTCATGGGTGGCTTAATGTTTTTATTGTCAATGCAATACCAATTGAAAGTTTTCAATGTCTGCGACATCTAAAGCAATGTCATTTATTCAATAGACTTCGATAGAAGAGAATCCGAAGTGCAAAGGGTTTAGTGGGAGGAGCATTGGAAATTCCACTCACAGGGCGTTTTGCTATGAGACGTTCGGAAGTCTTTAAATCAAGACCTCAAAGTGTTTTGGTTCATCGTCAGCAAAACAGCTTACTTCACTTCGTCTATGTCTCTCAATCTATAAATGTGGAACACAAGAAATGAGCTACTTTATAGTTCTGGTTTTCAAAACTCGCTAATTTTGAAGTTTGTGTTTTTTGAAACTGGTGCCCTGCACATTTTCATGCTGCATGTAAATTTGAATCTCATACATTTAAGCATACTCTACATTTTGAGATTTTGCAAGTCTATGATTCACTTCTTTTATGGTTAAATCGAACCCCGCTAGTCAGTGGAGGTCGAAGCCTGGTTGGAGTCAGGTCCATTTCATGTTTTATTTGGTTGGTTAAATCGAACCCTGCTAGTCAGTAGAGGTCGAAGCCTGGTCTGAGCCAGGTCCATTCCCCTTTTCTTTTGGTTAAATCAAACCCTGCTAGTTAGTGGAGGTCGAAGCCTGGTTGGAGTCAGGTCCATTTAATGTTTTATTTGGTTGGTTAAATCGAACCCTGCTAGTCAGTAGAGGTCGAAGCCTGGTCTGAGCCAGGTCCATTCCCCTTTTCTTTTGGTTAAATCAAACTCTGCTAATCAGTAGAGGTCGAAGCCAGGTTGAAGTCAGGTCCATTTCATGTTTTATTTTGATTGGTTAAATCGAACCCTGCTAGTCAGTAGAGGTCGAAGCCTGGTTGGAGTCAGGTCCATTTCATGTTTTATTTTGGTTGGTTAAATTGAACCCTGCTAGTCAGTAGAGGTCGAAGCCTGGTCTGAGCCAGGTCCCATTCCCCTTTTCTTTTGGTTAAATCGAACCCTGCTAGTCAGTAGAGGTCGAAGCCTGGTCTGAGCCAGGTCCATTCCCCTTTCCTTTTGGTTAAATCGAACTTTATCTTTGATTAGAGATGAAAATCTGGTCAAAGTGAGGTTCATTTTCCTTTCCCAATTATAGGCTATGTTTGTTTTAAGCATGAAGCCCTTTCTTTTATTTTTAACGAAAATCTTCGCCTTCCCAATACTTTGTCTTTTTCCTTTGTTTACCCTTTCAATCCTTCAAGGATACACAACGGGGGGCAAACTGTAGACACCGTATTTGGTCCGGCTTGATTTTAGTAATAATGTTTGAAGTTTTTCAATATTTGGAAGTCAATTTGTTTTTGGTATGTCAACAAGAGCATAGCTCAAGTGGCATAAAGTCGTATTAACAATCACAAGGTCTTTGGTTCGAATTTCTCTCCTTGCATATTATCAAAATTTGTTTTTTAGTTTTCATGATTTATTTTCATTTTCATCTTATTTTATTTTTTTTTTATTTCTTTATTTTGTTTATTTTATTTTATTTTATTTTTGTTTATTTATTTTATTTTTTTATTTTATTCATTTTTTTCCTTCACTCCTCTTTCCACGTTCTCCATCCCCCCTCATTCTCCCAACCTCTCCTATTCTTTCTCCCTCTCCCTTTTTCTTCTCCATTCCCCTTCCTTCTCCCAACCTCCCATTCTTTCCCCATCTTTCTCAACTCTCCCCCTTCCTTCTCCCAACCTCTCATTCTTTCCCCATCTTTCTCAACTCACTCCCCCACTTTCTCCCAACCTCCCATTCTTTCCCCATCTTTCTCAACTCTCCCCTCTTCCTTCTCCCAACCTCTCATTCTTTCCCCATCTTTCTCAACTCACTCCCCCTCTTTCTCCCAACCTCTCATTCTTTCCCCATCTTTCTCAACTCACTCCCCCTCTTTCTCCCAACCTCTCATTCTTTCCCCCTTTTTCTCAACCCCTTCCTCCAAGCTCTACTATATAATGAGAGCTTATGGAGGATGGAGGGGGGGAGGAAGGACAACAAGGACACAAGAAAAAAGAAGAATAGTGAGAGCTTAGAGAGAAAGTGAGTTTGAGAGGGAAAATAGAGTTTGGAGAAGGATTTTCCAAAAACCAAAGCTACCGCCGCCACTCACCACCGTACCGCCGCCGCCACTCACCGCCGTACCGACGCCGCCACTCACCGCCGTACCGCCGCCGCCACTCACCACCGTACCGCCGCCGCCACTCACCGTCGTACCGCCGTTGCCGCCACCACTGTCACCACCGCCACCGTGCCGCCGCTTTTTTTTTTCCAACAAGGCTCCTAAGTGAGGGAAAGTGGAAGAGAAAAAAGAAAAAGAGAAGGAAGGAAGTTGGGGAAGAAGAAAGAGTAAAGCGAATAAGGTGGGTCCCACATTTTTAAATTCTTTTATTATTATTTTTTATTATTTTTTTTATGTATCCAAATTTTTCCATTTTCCATTTTGGCTATGAATTTGAGTTTCCCAAATCAATTGCAATTTATTTTATTTCATTTTCTAATTAGAAATTTAAATTGATTTATTTTAGACTTCTAAAGAACTTTAATTGGATATTAGTTGAAAGTTTTTTTTATCTAATTTCAATTAGAGTTTATTTGGGAGTTTCCAAACTAATGTTAATTGGCTTTAAATTGAATTGTTATTACCAATTTCAATTTGATTTTAATATGACATTTTCAACTTTAATTGTCTTTCTTATTAATTTTAGTTGGATTCTAACATAAAAGTTCTAATTTGAATTTGAATTTGTATTTTCCTAATAAATGTTCACTAGTTTGTAATTAGAAAATTCAATTTTCTTTAAAATGGAAATTTTAATGTTTTGAATTTTACTTTAATTTGAATTGTTCAAATGAATTTCAAAGGGTTTTGAAATGCTCAAATGAATTTCAAACAAATGACATTTGAACTAAGATTTTCAATTTGATTTTCACTTTTTTTTTTTAAAGACGATTTTAAACTTTCCTTCCATTGGTTTCAATAATTAATTTGGAATTTTATAATAAATTTTTAATTGGATTTAATTTGGGATTTCAACTTTTGTTTGTTTTTAATTTGATTTCATTTTGACATTTACAAATGAATTTCAATTTGGAATTGCCAAAATGAATTTCAATTGGAATTTTATTTGAATTTTCACCCTCAATTGGTTTTAATCTTGAATTCATGGAGTTTCAAAGTGATTTGGAATTTTTCAATAAATGTCAATTTGGTTCTAAATTAAAGTTTCCAAGTCAATGTCTTTTGGTCTTAGATTGAAAATCAATTTCAATTTTAAACTAAATTTGAAATCAATTTCGATTTTGGAAAGGTTAAATCAAATTTCAAAAACATTATTTAATATTTTGAATGGTTAAAATAGATTGATTATGAAAACTTTAATGCTAATTTTGTCTAAGAACGGGTATTTAAGCTGACCGAAAGGGAACACCCTGCCTGGAAATTAGCCTAAAGTTTAACTAGTCAATTATTTTGGCAATCAAAATTTCAATTGGATCTTAAATTAGAAAGTTTTCAAATCAACTTCGATTTGATTCTAAATTGGATTTTCCAAATGAACTTCAAAATAGTTTTACTTTGGTAATTCCAAATGAATTTCTAATTGAATTTGATTTAAAAATGAAAAAATATTTTTCCATTCAATGGTGTCATACCACTCATGATTATTACTTCATATTTTATTTTTGAAATGTGAGGTAATAGTTGAGAGACAAATTAGCTCATGTATAGCCTATGACGGAGTTGAAATAATTTTCAAATTCTTGAGGTGAAAGATTTTCTTTAATTAGGAAATTTTTACATGATAATAAAGTCATGGGTTAACCCCACTCACAAAATTAAATCCTTACTTTATTTAAAGATAAGGTGAAATTAGTGAGACAATTAATTTTCAATTTTAATTATTTTTTTGTTTATTTTCGTTAAGACACGGACCTTTTGTTTAATGAATTCGAATAATAAAATAAAATGTTTTCAAACGGGTGTTGTAGGGTGCTAACACCTTCCCTACGCACAACTGATCCCCGAACCTAATTTTTGGTTTTCAAAGACCACTTTTTTTAAAATGGGTGACCAATCACACCCCAAGATGATTGGTGGCGACTCCAAACCTCTCACCTCGATAGAGATCCTTAGGAAAGGACGTCGGCCGCTCCGCGTCGCGATGACGTTGCGACACTTATTTTCTCTAAATAAAATTGGGCAAATATACCTTTAATAATTAGGGGAACTAGAAAACCAATCCAGAGGACGACATTTGATTTTAAATCACTATATTATAACTTTGGCTCGTACACTTGCGGTTAGCAATTTGCGTATCAGTCTTGGAATCTATGATATTGAATAAAGTGTTGGCCTTCAAATCTCCAATAACAAGCTCCAAACGAATCATACCGATTGCTCGTTGGCCGCCTTGGTTGAAGCCTTGAATAACCAACCTACTATTTGAAAGTTCATCCATTGAAATTCCTATCTGTGTCATGGTTGACTTAGGCATTATATTCACCACAGATCCATCGTCGATAAGAATTCGACCAACTTTTTGCTCTCGAATATATCCAGAGACGAATAAGGGCCTATTATGAGGTTTCGATCCCAACATCAAGTCTTCATCTGTGAAGCTAATGGACATATAACATGAGGCACATTTGTGTTCTTGCAAGTCTGGAATGTCTGAAATGTTAGAACTTGTCAATGTTTCAACAATAGCATCTTTGATTGATTGAGGAAGTGACAACAAATCATCTATTGTAAATGAAGGTGAATCTTCTGGCCGTGTCATCACCTGAGATGGACTTGAGGAAGAATCACCTTCTTCGAATGCATTGACAGCATGACATGCGACTATCTCAGGGATGTCCTCATGATCGTCATTAAGAAAGTTCTTTGGGAGGAAATCTTTAAGGGTTACCGGATGTCGAGACAGAACAAAATCTTGATTCTCTTCGACAACTAGTTTAGGCTTTCTCGAACCTTTTATCTTTCTCTTCTGCTTTTGTGACATGTTCTTTCTTCTGTAGTTTCGGAACATGTGAGGCTCTCTTTGAACGGAATGTTTCTTTTGCTTCTTCCGACGAGTTACCAAAGTCCATCCTTCGTCTTCATTTTCAACAGACTCAAGTTGGTCTTGGAAGATGTCTCTTGCAGATTCTTATTGAAGCCAAATAACAATCGGATCTAATGTCCCGAACTAGATCAAACTTGCTACTGAATCATGAACCGGGCTTGGAGCTACTCGGTTGTTCAGATTCGTTGCTATCGTCGCATGATTTGATTGAGCTACCTCATCAAGATCTAACTCAATCTTTTTTTCTTTAGCTAATTTCAAGATTAGCTCCTTCAGGACGAAGCACTTTTCCACCGGGTGGCTGATGACTCGGTGATATTTGCAGTAGTTGGGATCATTAACTCTTCACATCTCTTTTGGTCGCTTGCATTCTGGTAGCTCAATAAGTTATTTTTCCAGGAGTTGTTCTAACATATCTGAAATGTCAGAATCTGGAAAAGGGTAAACTTTCTCTTGCCTTTCTTTCAAGGTCAGACGACGTCTCTCACCTCCCTCTTGTTGTTTCTCTATCTTCTTTTTTTTCCTTTCGAAGAAAACTTGAAAGGAGTTGCATTGACTACCATTGACTCTTTCGTAGTGCTTTTGGTAGCTTTCTCAGTATTCTTAACTTCTTTCTTTTATTTCCTGCCATCGGGGACAATAGAATATATGTTCCCTCTAGTAGCAATGCTCAATTCCATGTCATGAGCGCGGGCTGCCAACTCCTCGAAAGTGCGGGGCTTTATTCCCTGCAGGATATAGAGGAGTCCCCAATGCATGCCTTGGATGCACATTTCAACAGCAGACAATTCGGTGAGTCGGTCCTTGCAATCTAAGCTCAAAGCTCTCCAACGGTTGATGTAGTCAACAACCGGTTCGCCTTTCCGTTGTATAGCGCTGGTGAGCTCCGTCATACTAACGGTTCGTCTTGTGCTGTAGAAGCAGTTGAGGAACTCCTTCTCAAGTTGTTCCCAACTATCGATAGTCTCAGGCTCAAGGTCGGTATACCAGTCGAAAGCATTCCCCTTCAGTATTCGTACGAACTGCCTGACTAGTTGGTCTCCTCTAGTACCAGTATTTTCACATGTCTCGACGAAATGAGCAACGTGCTGCTTGGGATTGCCCTTCCCATCGAATTGTTGAAACTTCAGTGGCTGGTATCCATGAGGCATTCTCATATTGTCGATTCTCTTGGTATATGGCTTGGAATACAAGAGAGAGTTCTGAGTCGGTCCACCATATTGAGCTCTGATGGAATTCATGATCATATCCTGGAGATGCTGGACGGACAGTGAAGCAATAGAAGTGGAATGTTGTGACTGATCTTGTGCAATAATCTTTCCCTTATCTTTGATGGCAGGGGTCTGACTCGATTCAACAACATCCCGACTTTCCATCTGGTTCCTGAGAGAGGCGATTTCTTGGTCTTTCTCTTCGACCATCTTCAGTAACATGCTGATTTTCTTCTCAACTTCAGCCATTCGTTCTTCACTAGTTCCGACATCAGTCATCATAACAGACATTACATCAGGACTGGATGTTTCGTTTGGTTGCTGAGAAGAAGAGATGAATTTGCCAAGCATCAGATTTTCTAAAGTGGCGATTTCAAGTTGAGCAGATTCTGTCATGCGTCTCAGCATCTTGTTTGCAATGACAGGAGTTTGGTTGTCTTCGTATTGGGTTTCCTTGGAGCGACTGCGAGTAATTGGCCCCACATAGGAGTTGCTTGAAGCAACGATCTTTGAAGAAACTTCTTCGGAAGTCATGATTTCTTTGCGAGAAAAAGAGATGAGAGGTAGAGACGGTCCCACTGGGCGTGCCAATTTGTTCACACGATATTTCGACAAAGGAAATTTAATTCGTGGAAATGAACTTGATTTTATTGAATTTGTATGTAGAAGCGTTACAGTCTCTAATATTTATCCTCTGATGCTTTCTCTCAAAATGTAGAATCTGTTCTGAGGGCTGGCGAGCTTGATCTCAGACGGAGGAAGGTTGAATCTTCAACTTGTATCTTGATGAAGAAATGGTTGATTCTTTGGAGTCTTCCAGTCGTTGGATCTTCTGAGTCTTGAGATGGTCGAATTCTGAATCTTGGATCTTCTGAATTCTCTGGACTCTCTGACTTCTGAAGACTCTTGACTTTGGGAGAATGCTCTAGGCTCTGGCTTCTCTGACTCTGTCTGAATGCCCCAAAATGAATGGTGGCCTCCTCTATTTATAGAGTTTGGTGGACCTCATATGGGCATGGGCTTGGGCCCAACCTTTGGGCTTTGGCTCTTTTGGGCTGTAATCCAATTAATTTTTAATAAAATTAGATTATTTTAATTTATTCCAATTTCTTCGATGATCTCAGGTCACATTAGTCTCGGGTCCAATTGCGACGTGACATAATTGAAGGGATAATAGCCCTTGCGCAGCGGAAAAAAACAAACAGAACCTTTAACCCCGAATTAATTTAAGAACAAAATACCAATACGTTGGGTAAATTACAGCAATTTAACCAAATTCAAACATGTTGGAAATTGCTTATAAAACATGCTTATACAGCCCTAAAATATAGATCTAATCTATATAAAAAGATCCTATTGATCCGAGGCTAAGAAACAATTACCTTTGTAGAAACTCTTGATCGTTTCACCAAATTCTCTTTGAATTGCTCCCAAAAACAGCAACTAGCAATCCTTGTTTTCGCTGGAAAAATTGCCACAAACACCACCACGAGGATTCACCAGTATTCTCAAAAGGGTACACGTTGAGAGCTTGTGGGAACCGAAAACTCTAAGGATTTCTTCTGGAAAAACACTCTGTATTCTCAGAGAGAGAGAGCAGAACCAGAGAGAGAGCGAGAGAGGGAGAGAGGCGTGAGACTGAGAGTGATTTCTGCAACTGAATCAAGACCACGATAATAAAGGTAAGGTTAAGCCACCTCACGCATCCTCAGGTAACTGAATAGTCAGTTACCTGATAATAATTAATCACAAATTAAAATTAAATTGTAATTAATTAAATTTAATTAAATCAATATTAATTTAAATCCCATTTAAACTAATATCCCTCTTTAACCTATAGTTCAATTAAATCAAATTTAATTAAACTAAATCAATTAATTAATTCGAAATTAATTAATAAAAATTAAAATAATAAAATTGAACATCACATATTCAATTATTATTCTCTCTCTCAAAACTATAGTATTAATATACATCCAATGCATATCAATTATAACCTATAGTTTTAATATGAACCAAATTTATATTTTAGTATAATATTCGAACACCTTCGAATATTCAATCCATCCTTAGAATTTTACCTCAACGCCCTAAATGAACTACCGGTGGGACCTAATGGACCTACAGATCAGAAGCTCCAACGATATGAGATTAGTTGGTTAAACTCATTAACCAAGTTAATCAATATTCGTTAACTGTGGTTCACTCCACTAAAGAACCACAGATGCACTCTTCTCACTGCAGATATATTTCTGTGTCCATGGATATTGACCGTCAACAGCAAGTCAGCCCTTCACGTGTGTTCGTACCCCAGCTAGGTCAAATTACCGTTTTACCCCTGGGCTACCTCTTGATCCTTAAGTACCAGTGCTCCTCTAATGAACAACATGTTTGTGGTCCAACCAACAAACAGAAATCCCTCTCGTGCCATAAAGAGGGTAGGGCCCATTGTTCAAGACCCGGAGACACCACTTAAGGGAACACACCTCTACTTACCCTCATATCAGGAAGGAGTGAATTCCATCTTGTAAGACTACGTTCCCAGCTCCCCACTCAGTCTTATCCCCATAATGGTAGGCTTATTGAGTCGGCGAACAGGCCACTCTCACCCGTACAAATCAAAGGACAATCCCTCATGGACAGGAGTCCATAATCCACTTAGGATTAAGGCCAAGTTGCCTAGGTCATCCTAGTGAAATAGAAACCGAGCTAACTAACGGTGTTAGAGTTAGTGGTTAACTATTTCGCGGTCCGGTCTTTGTGCAAACTCATTGCACATGATACCCCACTCGCATGTCAACCACATGAACGCGTTGGATCACTACGTTTGTATCAATATACAAAGCGGGCCGTATCCATAGTGTCACCAGGATAAGGTACCCAGCCTTATCCCTATACTATAGACCCTTTAGGCTAAAACTTGAACATTGATCCCCGTATGTCACTACATACTAGTTCAAGCCTCATTCTATTAGCCATGGATGTTTAGTTTATTGGATTAGGGTTAATAAGACAAGATATAATACAAACACTGAATAATACATCACTTTATTAATGTTCGGTCAAATGTACATTTACTATCTACGAGTTTTAGGGCATAAAACCCAACAATAATTTGATTGGACTCGACTTATGTATCAATAATAGACAAGTGGCATTGTTTGATTTGCTGAATTTTAATGTCTATTAATTTAATTAAGGGACACGTGTAAATTTGTAATTGGTCCCAAAAATATTTTATTATTAATTCAAATTAATGACGTGGCAATTTGTGATGGGCCAAAATTTCTCGCTCAACAGTCGTGATTAGCATCGTTTTTCCGGCAGCAGAACCATAGGCGCGACCAGCATTGTTCAGGATTGTTTTCTCTGTTTTTTTCGGAGTTTAATTCAGTGGGTAAGTGCTTAGAAGTTGTTTCGTGATTGATTTTTGAGTTTAATCAAATGCCCATTTGTTATTCTTTTTGTTCAACAAGTTTTTCCTTCAAATTTCGATGAATCGAGCAGTTGGTCTTCGAGTTTCAGTGTGTTTGAGCAATTTCAGATTTGGATAAGTGTTTTACATCAAGATTAGAGTTGATTTTAGTGTTGATTCAAATACCCATTGATGTTAGCTCTCTATTTCAATGTACCCACAATATTTGGAGGGCAAATTGTCGAGCTAGAGCGAAGTTGAAACCCTGGACAGCAAGTGTTGGTTTAGTTTTAGGTAAGTTTTTGGGCGCAAAAGCGTCTCTAAGTTGATTAGCTCTTAGTTGAACGCTCGATTTAAACTCCTATTGATCTCTCTAGAATTTTCCCTTTTTGTGGTTGCTTAAAGCCTTGGAGTTAAAGAACTTGTTAAGGGTTTATCAAGTGTTTATTTAGCTAAGGTAAGTAGCTTTTCGGATACAATTTTCATGCTTCGTTCCTTAACATGATTGTTGGGATAGATAAGTAGCCATTGGATTAAGTTCTATGCTTGGACCCATTTAATTGTGTATTTAGATGTGCAAGCATGAGTTGGATTTAAGATCTAAGTTTTTTCCTTGAATTCCAATAAGCATGATTGATTCATTTTGAAGCATGAGAATAGTATGAGAATGTTACGGTTAGTTGTAGCATGTTGAGTTAGCCTTTAAGTAAGTAGTTTTTTGGTTTACGTCGTATGCTTTGGACCCGTGTTTTCATTATGTCATTATGCTAGCATGAGATAAGTATGAATGGTTGGCCTTGGAATTGGAGAACATGATTGTTTTACTCTTTTGGAAACATGAGTGTCGCATGAGAATGTTTTAATTAATTGTAGTGTGATGAGTTTGCCTTTGGGTGGTATTGCATATTTATGAGATTATTGGGGATAGGCTGAATTATTGTTTGGAGGTGATGTGGTTGAGAGTGTTTGATTTCTATTGTTGTTGAATGACTTTGGATGAATTTAGGTTGGGCTGCTGATTTTTAAAGTATCTTGAGTTATGTTTGCCTTTGGATGCATTTAGGTTGGGCTACTGATTTTTAAAGTATCTTAAGTTATGTTTGAGCATATGCCCAATTGTGAATTTTAAGTTATTGTGTTTAGGGAGTTTAATTTTGTTGAGTTGTTCCTTTAGCAAATTTGGAGTTTTGTTACGTTGTTTGATTTGTTAAGGTATTGTGTTAGGGGGGGGGGGCAATACCTTGTTGCACTTAAGTTATTGTGTTTAGGGAGTTTAATTTTGTTGAGTTGTTAAGTTTAATTGTTCCATTTGCAAAGTTGAGTTTCTAAGTTGTAGTTGTTAAGTCATTCTATTTGGGGGGTCAATACCTTGTTGCAATTAGTCCTTTTAACGAGTTATTGTGTTTTTTAAGGTTTAGTTTCACTTATTTTCCATTTAGTTGTTGTGATTAGGAAGGTCGATACCTATTTTCACTTGAGTATTTTAACTAGTGTAGTTGTTGTGTTTAGGGGGTGGTCAATACCTTGTTGTACTTAGTTCTTTTATCGAGTTTACTTGTTTTCATTGATATGTTTAGTTGTCACGGTGTTGTTGAGTTGAGTTTGATTGCAAATGGCTTTCATGATATTTGGGATAAGTGTTTAGAGAGTTTATTTTTTGTTAAGTTGTTCTATTTGCAAATTTGGAGTTTCAATATTTGATTTGTTAAGGTATTGTGTTTGGGGGGGGGGGGTCAATACCTTGTTGCACTTAAGTTATTGTGTTTAGGGAGTTTAATTTTGTTGAGTTGTTAAGTTGAATTTTTCCATTTGCAAAGTTGAGTTTCTAAGTTGTAGTTGTTAAGTCATTCTATTTGGGGGGTCAATGCCTTGTTGCACTTAGTCCTTTTAACGAGTTATTGTGTTTTTTAAAGTTCAGTTTCACTTATTTTCCATTTAGTTGTTGTGTTTAGGAAGGTCGATACCTATTTGCACTTGAGTATTTTAACTAGTGTAGTTGTTATGTTTAGGGGGTGGCCAATACCTTGTTGTACTTAGTTCTTTTAACGACTTTACTTGTTTTCATTGATATGTTTAGTTGTCACGTTGTTGTTGAGTTGAGTTTGATTGCAAATAGCTTTTATGATATTTGGGATAAGTGTTTAGAGAGTTTATTTTTGTTGAGTTGTTCCATATGCAAATTTGGAGTTTCAATATTTGATTTGTTAAGGTATTGTGTTTGGGGGGGGGGGGTCAATACCTTGTTGCACTTAGGTTATTGTGTTTAGGGAGTTTAATTTGGTTGAGTTGTTAAGTTGAATTGTTCCATTTTCAAAGTTGAGTTTCTAAGTTGTAGTTGCTAAGTTATTCTATTTGGGGGGTCAATACCTTGTTGCACTTAGTCCTTTTATTGTGTTATTGTGTTTTTTAAAGTTGAGTTTCACTTATTTTCCATTTAGTTGTGTTTAGGAAGATCGATACCTATTTGGCACTTGAGTATTTTAACTAGTGTAGTTGTTTTGATGTTGATAAGTTTAGTTTCATTAAGTTCTTATAAATTTAGTTTCACTTGTTTTATTCAGTTCTTTGAATAAAGATGGTTGCTTATGTTGTTAAGTTTGTGTTCATTATTTCTCATAAGTGTAGTTGTGTTCATGTTTGTTCTATTGTGAATGTTCTTGTTGTTGTTAGTTTAGTTTCATAGCTTTTGATGAGTTGTGAATCTTGATTTGAGTTATATCGTCTCTAATTCAATTATTTAATCTCATGCTTACATATTTTATTTCCTTTTATTTTTCAGGTTGGATGCATGAATGGTTTGACAAGAGCGCTCCCCCTTTTTTTTATGGAAATGTGAAGAATGTAGGTTCATTTTTTCCTTTGTGATTTTTTGTTAGTCATTTTGATGTGATGTGAATCATTTTGTTAAATAAACTTCATCTAAACTTGAGATCATTTTAGAAAATGATCAATTGTATTAGATTCTAGACATGTTTCTTTATTATGGTTAATATATGAACTATAATGCATTTTCACTTTCATTTGACATACTACATTTCTATTTGATTAATTGTAGTTGTGTCAAAAAAAAATATTTGATTAATTGTAGAATTGTTAATTAGTTCAAAGATGGTAATATTATTTTATTTATAGGTTTACTTATTGAATTAACTATTTATTTTATAAATCATAAACAATTTTTAGCAATGTTTTATATAATGTCGATAAACGATCATAATACAATGTGTTCCCATAACAACATGGAAAGCATACAAAAAAAAACTAGCATTGAGTTTTTAGTGACGCATAGTATTACTTTTACCGATATACACAGTTGTCGCAAAATATCTAATTTTTTACAAGTTTGAGTGCTTTAGCAACGATGTCCACATCACTAAAACTGATTTTCTGTGACATGTGGACTGCGTCACTGAAGATTAATTTTTAGTAACATGCTGACAGTGTCACTGAAAATCTTCTTCAACGACAACAAGGTAGATGTTGCTAAAACATCTGTTCAGCGACGTGTCCCCACGTCCCTACTTATCGCTTACACCGACGTGTAGACGTCACTGGAGATCACTTTCAGCAACGCCTACAGTAGACGTCGCAAATACTTACGACTACGTAGAAACAGCGACGGATGCAACGACAAAGCCATGCGCGTCGGTGAAAGTTTTAACGACGTTTTTTTGCGTTTCAGCGACGTGTTTCGTGTGCCACTGAAGGTGTTTTTTCTTGTATTGATATTTTATTCTTTCCTATTTAAAAATTTTCAATCCGTTTATTTACTTTCTAATTTTGAAAGATCCCTAAAATCACTCCCAATTTTTCTTAAAAAAAAAATCTCTAAAATCACTCACTATTTTTCCCAATTCACACGGTGTCTTCCTCCCTTTCTTCCTCATTCATGATCTTTCTCCCTCATGGTCTCTCGATCTCTCTCTCCCTCTTCATCTCCGATCATTTTCTTTTCGCCGACGACCAACCACCACTGGAAGCGTCGTCGGCGCCCATCCATCGTCATTGCAAACTCAAACAAGCAGCACCACACACATCATTGGATACTACCAGCCTAGCTATTGTCCTCAAATTGCGGCTGTTTTATCATGAGTATCGTTGGATTTCACCACCGTCGTGGTATATTTAATATATACATATGTATTTATTATTTAAAAAATAAGGTATTTTTTATAGTTATATATAGGTTTTTTTCCAATATCTATATTTCTCCTAAATGCATTGGTATATTTAATATACATATGTACATACATGTATATATATAATATATATTGGCAAATAACTAAATATACAAGTGTATATTTAATACTATAGTAATGAGAAAAGAAAAAAAAAAGAAACTCAGTATTCGTGGCTATAATAATGAGTAAAAAAAGGAAGACTTATGTACATAATGAAGGATTGGAATTCTCAATTCAGTTACAGTGGAAGCAATTGAACCGTTCGTAAATTAATTTTGTTTTACAAAATACCAATGCATTGGCAAAAGGTTAAGCGATGAAAAACATACCTTCGTTGACGACTCTGAATTCTTCAAGAACGCCTTTCTTGATTGCTCTGCAACAACGAAGAACACCACCATTTGATCTTCCCCGCTATAACTCTGAGATTAGGAACGTAGTTGTGGGACTACCTAATCTTGAATGGGAAAAACTCTCAGAGAGAAAATTCTCCCTAGAGTTCTTGAGTTGAGAGAATATGAGAGGGCCTTATGGTGGCCATATGTTGTGGTACCTAAACCATAGGGTTAGTGTTCTATTTATAGGAGAAAGGTCATGAATAAAATATTCATTTAAAATCAATTATTTCCATAACTGATTTAATCTTTTCCATTAATCAATTCCATGACCAATCAATTCCATAATTGATTAATCTTTTCCATAAATGATTGATCACTTCCATAAGTGATTAATCATTTCCATAATTGATTAATTTCCAATTAATTAATTCTTTAATTAATTAATCATCAATTAAATATCATATATTTAATTTCAGACCTTCTATTAGTTAATTAATTAATTACCCAATTAAATATCATATATTTAATTTCATACCTTCAATTAATTAATTCTATAATATGAATCAAATTCATATTAAAATTTGAACTCCTTCAAATTCTCTTATATCCTATAAATTTAATATGAATCAAATTCATATTAATATTTGAACTTCTTCAAATATTTATTTCTCTCATAGACTATAGTTTAATTAAATCTCATTTAATTTAAACTAAATTGAATAATTAATTAATTCATAATTAATTAATTCATCTTCTAATTAAATACCCTATATTTAATTAGACATATATTTGAACTCTTTCAAATATATCAATCTCTCAATTTAATAAAGTTTAATCTCAAATTAGACTTTATATTTTAATGCATCATTATACATTATATTAATTTGTATCTCATACAATTAACTTAATTCCCAATATGAATTTGAACTATTCAAATTCTCTCAAGATATATTTGTTCCTAATTACTCTTTACGAGCTAGCAGGAGGACCTAATGGACCTACAGATCAGAAGCTCCAACGATAGGAGGTTAACTGATTAAACTCATTAATCAAGTTAACCAATTCATTAACTGTGAGTCATTCCACTAAAGACACACAGCTGAACTCTTCTCACTGTAGAACATTTCTGTGTCCATGGATGTAGACCTATACCGGTAAGTCAATCCTTCACGAGTGTTCGTAATCACGGCTGGGTCAAATTACCGTTTTACCCCTGTGTTACATTTGTCTCCTTAAGTACCAGCGCTCCTCTAATGAACAACCTGTTTATGGTCCAACCATTAAACAGAAAGTCCCTCTCGGGCCAGTGAGAGGGCGGGATCCCTTTGTTCAAGTCCTGGAGTCACCACTTAAGGGAACACTCATCTACTTCTCCTAGAAGTGGGAAGGAGTGAATTTTATCTTGTGTTGTCATGTCCCCAGCCCCACACTCGGTCTTGTCCCCAAGAAGGTAGGCTTATTGAGTCGGCGTGCAGGCCACTCTCACCCATACTAATCAAAGGACAACCCCTCGTGAGAAGGAGTTCATGACACACTCAGGATTAAGACTGAGTTACCTAGGTCATCATATTGAAACAGTAACCTAACTAGTGAACGGTGTTACATCTAGTGGTTTATTATTTCGTGGTCCGATCTTATGCAAACTCATTGCATAGGATACCCCCGCTTGCATGTCTCCTACATGGACGCCTTGGATTAATACGTCTGTATCGAATACAAAGCAGGTCGTATCACATAGTGTTACCAGGATAAGGTACCCAGCCTTATCCTTGTACTATAGACCTTTTAGGTTGTTACTTGAACACCAATCCCCGTATGTCCCCACATACTAGTTCAAGTCACATGTAAACAACCTTGGATCTTAGTTTATTGGATTTGGGTCAAATTGTGCAATATTTAACAATAACACTTTATTGTAGAAACTCAATTACACTTTATTGAAACAAGTATACAATTTGTTTACATTCACTATCTACGAGTTTTAGGGCATAAAATCCAACAAATTCCCACTTGAACTAGAACTCTAGTTTAGTGGAATGTACAATAATCTATACAGCATTGGGTGTATAATACATGTATAAAACATATACAATGTACAAATACAATAAACTAGGGCATCACTATACTCATTTACATAATGGTATCACTATACCCATTACATTTCTCCCACTTGCCCTAGATTACACCTTTGTACATATCTCGTAGATCTAGACCTTCTAGATGACCCTCAAACACTTTAGCCGAGAGAGTCGTTGTAAATGAATCAGCAATATTTCATTCAATGTAATGTGTCTACTTGTCTTAGGTTGCAATGTTCTTTTGAATTTGCCACAACACCACTATATCACTATAAAGTGTGATGGGCAAGTTCACATTTGGAACACATTCCAAATCAATCAAGAACTTTCTAAGACATACAGTCTCTATCGCTGCTTCACAAACAGCTAATTTTTCGACCTATACGGTCAAGACTATAACTATGTCATACTATAGCTCCATCGTAAAGAGTGACCACAAATACTGATGTAGATTTCCTCAAATCCTTATCAGTCTTAAAATCTGTGTCAGTGTATCCTGTAAGGATCAAATCCTTAGTCCCATACACGAGCATATAGTTCCTCGTTCTCCTCGAATACTTGAGGATATTCTTAACGGTTTTCCAAAAATCTTGGATTAGATTGATACTTACTGACAATCCCTACTGCATAGGGCATTCGTCTCATGCCCTCAACCTCTTGAGGTGTCTTAGGAAACATTTTCTTAGACAAAAGAATTCCATGTCTGAAAGGTAGTGAACCCTTATTGGAATTCTGCATCTTATATCTAACTAACATCTTGTAGATATAAGACACCTGAGACAAGGCTAGCCTTTTGTTCTTACGGTTCCTAAACAATTTGGATCCCAAGAACAAACTCAGCTTCTCCCAAATTTCCACTTGGAAATGAGCTGCTAGCTCCTTTAATGTCAGTAAGCTAACCTACATCATTCCCAATGATTAGGATATCAATCATATACAATACTAAGTAAGCTACTGAACTATTGATGATTACTTGTAAACACAAGACTCATTAATGTTCTGATTAAAGTCAAAAGATTTGGTCTCTTTATCAAATCTTATATTTCAAGATCGAAATGCTTAGGTTAATCCATGAATGGATCACTTAAGCTTGCAAAACCTTTTGCTTTCGATCTTGCTGTATGAACCCTTCTGGTTAAAACCTTTAATGTCTCGTTTTCTCTTGTAAATCCACTTGTAACTAATAGGTGTTACCCATCAAACAGATCTACAAGATTCCAGATGGAAGTGAAATACAAAAGACTTCATTTCCAGGTCCATGACTTTAATCCATTGGTCCTTGTCAACATCATTCATTTTCTTTCTAAAAGATAATGAACCCACTATGCCATCATCAGGTATGATGACCTAGGCTTCAAACAAGCCCATGTAACATTCAGGTTATCAAACAACCCTCCCACTACATTGAGGCAATCTCAACTATTGAGATGGATGTGACTGACTAGATGCACTGATCCATCAACAACTTTTGTTGAACAACCAACCTCATCAACAACTCTTGTGGATGTTACTGTAGCTTCATTAGTTAACTTACTTAAATCGACTTTACTCTGTGGTTTATGATTTTTTTTATGTGAACTTCTTCTGAGAATTTAGCATTTGTCGATACAAATTCTTTATTCTCTTGTGAATTGAAGAAGTATCAACTTCTCGTTTCCTTTGGGGTTGCCTACTACAGTATGCAATGCAGTCAACACTACATGACCCCAAAACGAGCCAAACAATTGAGCATAACTCAACATGGAATGAACCATATCCAATAGGGTTCTATTCCTCCTATATGAGATTTAGGGTGTGATCCCATGTACTATCAAATAGTTCTGGAATCTCAAATCCCTATACTCAACACTTTGATCAGATCGAAGTGTTTTTATCATCTCACCTAACAAGTTTCCAACTTCAGTCCTAAGCCCCTTCGAATATCTCAAGAGCTATAGACTTAAGTTGCATTAGGTAAAGATACTCATACCTTTGAATAATCATCCAAAAGAGATGAATTATTCATGCCCTCCCACTGCTTTAACATATTGAACCACAAGGATCCAAATGTACCAGCTCCAAGGGCTCTTTGGCTCTTAGATCTTTTCCAGTAAAAGATCTATCAGTCATTTTGCCCACAAGGCATGACTTGCAAGGTAGTAGAGAGTCATCTTCTAACTCGCTTAGAAGTTCACTCTTGACCAGTCTCCCAATCAAATTGAGATTAATATGGTCTACCTTAGAACCAAATAAAGGTATTTTCCTTTAGGAGAAATCCTTTGCCTCTTTTCACATTGAGTAATAGCAGTCTTAAACAACCCAGTGTTCATGACTGCTTTACTATTGATTAGTCTTAAAACATTTAGGTTACTTTTCAGTAAAGCTAAACAAATGTCAGTCCCTTTCTTGAAACAAAACTGCGTTAGCAGAGAAAGGTAAAGAGTAACATTGTTCCAGCAAATAAGACACAGAAATCAAATTTCTTTTTATCTTAGGAATTACATACACATTATCTAATAATATGTATTTTCTCCCACTGAGAAAAATAACTTAATGTTCCCCACTGATATAGCTAAAATAACCTCTCTAATTCTAACTTTGAGAGTTATTACACAAGCAGCAAGCTCTTGCCAGGAACTTATTCCTTTAAAAGTAGAACACACGTGATTTGTGGCCCCTGAATCAAGTATTCAGGGAGAATCACTATTCTTCACTAATCACGTTTTCAAGACAAGTAAATGAAAATTACGGTCTTGAACAAGTTCTCCTTTTGCTAAGCAAGGTTCTATGTCATATTCATCAAGAACAATTCTTAATGAATTAAACATATGGGGCATGAGGACATTCCTCAGTTAAGAATAATCCTAGACTTATTTACCACAATTTGTCGTTTAAGCCTGTTGTATTACCGTTATTCATAAAGTGACGTAAGACAATACACATAAAATTATTATATAATTGTTGAAGTAACAAATTACTTGTATTATTAATTGCACTAACCCATCACAAAAAATCCAATCAAATTCTGCAAAAACAAATAAGCAATCAAAGAAACCCTATAAAACTATTGATTTAGTTTTTGCAACGATACTTCAAAGGTTTAGAACAACAGCCACCGAAGGGTGGTCAACTACTCCTCCTCTGAATTGAGACAATCTCAACTAAACTCTAACACCAGAATAACTCATATTCCGTCAGCGTTTAGTTACCGTTGTTCGGTCAAGGGTTAGTTAACACATTTAACTCATCCCCGTAAGTGTAACCCTCCCACTTTCAGATCTCAGAGGCACGCACCAACAGGCTACCGAAGGGAAAGACAACTGTTGGTGATTAGCCTAAGTGACCATATCCTATTCAGGAGTTCACGGTGTTCCGAATCCTATGATCAGGCCCTCCGAAGGGATGGTTGCGCCAAGACAACCTGCAGGCGGATCATAGGACTCTCACGGTGTGAACTAGGGGTGGAGACCGAGGGATACGTTGACACGTGTCCCGCTCCCACTTACTCTAGACATTTTTCCCATTCACCTTGTTATTGATCCATGCAAACACTTTCCGAAGGGAGGCCGCTCCTAGGGCAACTCGAAGCCGAGCATGAACCTCACGTTGTGAATATAGGGACATAGGAGCAAAACTTGATTTAAATCTTGTTTTGTAATTTTTCTCCCACTTAAAATGTCCTAAGGTTAATTTAGAGTTGTTTAACTTAGATAAAATTCGGCTAAGTCAATCTATCTAAGTCTGATCCTATTATAACAATTATGGAAAGGATTCAACCACAATGTTTTAGGTGAATTAAACTTCTTTTAATAAACCCAACATTGCAAGTCAACATTACTATGGTTAATTCAACTCAAGTTTCGGGTCAGTTCCCAGGTAGGAGGTGTTCCATAAACCGTCAACTTAAATACCCCCAACCTTAGACAGAACTTCACCGAGAGAGTTCCCTTATAACCACAGTAATGTAAGGTCTTTACTCTAAAGATCTAGGTGCATTAAACACTTTTAACAAACTTAGTGACATTGCAAGCTAACATTTAACTATGATTAATTCAACTCCGGTATTCCAGGTCAGTTCCCAGGTAGGAGGTGTTCCGTAAACCGTCAGCTTAAATACCCCCAGCCTTAGACAGAACTTTACCGGTGGAGTTCCCTTATAATCATAGCAATGTTTTTCCTACTTAGTCAATTAAAACTAATTTTAATTCTAAGTAAGAATAATTCTAATCCTATTAGAAATATGATCTTAGGTCTAATTAATTTTAAACATTTTAAAATTAATTCATTTATCCTAAGATCCTATGTTTGCATGCAATTCTTTGTTATAGGTTGACGGTTTCTATTCATTAATTTTATAACTATTATAAATTTTAATGAATTAACCCTATAACATGTTATTATGGTGAATAAATTAACAATCAAATTCTAATTAATTAACCATACAATAGCATACATGACATACAATAATATAACAATTATATTAATCTAAGGTAATGTCATGCTCAATGCAATTTAATTTTCCTTTTAATTAACCTAACTCTTAAATTAATTATACAAGAAAATTAAAAAATAAGCATTACCATTTTCATACATTAACATAACATTTATATTAATAGTGTAGACACCGTATTTGGTCCGGCTTGATTTTAGTAATAATGTTTGAAGTTGTTCAATATTTGGAAGTCAATTTGTTTTTGGTATGTCAACAAGAGCATAGCTCAAGTGGCATAAAGTCGTATTAACAATCACAAGGTCTTTGGTTCGAATCTCTCTCCTTGCATATTATTAAAATTTGTTTTTTAGTTTTCATGATTTATTTTCATTTTCATCTTATTTTCTTTTTTTCTTTTTTTTTCTTTTTTTTTTTTGTTTTATTTAATTAATTTATTTATTTTGTTTATTTTATTTTATTTTATTTTTGTTTATTTATTTTATTTTTATTTATTTTATTATTTTATTTTATTCATTTTTTTTCCTTCACTCCTCTTTCCACGTTCTCCATCCCCCTCATTCTCCCAACCTCTCCTATTCTTTCTCCCTCTCCCTTTTTCTTCTCCATTCCCCTTCCTTCTCCCAACCTCCCATTCTTTCCCCATCTTTCTCAACTCTCCCCCTTCTTTCTCCCAACCTCTCATTCTTTCCCCATCTTTCTCAACTCACTCCCCCTCTTTCTCAACTCACTCCCCTTCTTTCTCCCAACCTCCCATTCTTTCCCCATCTTTCTCAACTCACTCCCCCTCTTTCTCAACTCACTCCCCTTCTTTCTCCCAACCTCCCATTCTTTCCCCATCTTTCTCAACTCTCCCCCTTCCTTCTCCCAACCTCTCATTCTTTCCCCATCTTTCTCAACTCACTCCCCCTCTTTCTCCCAACCTCTCATTCTTTCCCCCTTTTTCTCAACCCCTTCCTCCAAGCTCTACTATATAATGAGAGCTCATGGAGGATGGAAAGGGAGGGAAGAACAACAAGGACACAAGAAAAAAGAGAAGAATAGTGAGAGAGCTTAGAGAGAGAAAGTGAGTTTGAGAGGGAAAATAGAGTTTGGAGAAGGATTTTCCAAAAACCAAAGCTACCGTCACCACTGTACCGTCGCCGCCACTCACTGCCGTACCGACGCCGCCACTCACTGCCGCCGCCGCCACTCACCACCGTACTGCCGCCGCCACTCACCGCCGTACCAACGCCGCCACTCACTGTCGTACCGCCGTTGCCGCCACCACTGTCACCGCCGCCACCGTGCCGCCGCTTTTTTTTTTTTTCAACAAGGCTCCTAAGTGAGGGAAAGTGGAAGAGAAAAAAGAAAAAGAGAAGGAAGGAAGTTGGGGAAGAAGAAAGAGTAAAGCGAATAAGGTGAGTCCCACATGTTTAAATTCTTTTATTATTATTATTATTTTTTTATGTATCCAAAATTTTCCATTTTTCATTTTGGCTATGAATTTGAGTTTCCCAAATCAATTGCAATTTATTTTATTTCATTTTCTAATTAGAAATTTAAATTGATTTATTTTAGACTTCTAAAGAACTTTAATTGGATATTAGTTGAAAGTTTTTTTTATCTAATTTCAATTAGAGTTTATTTGGGAGTTTCCAAACTAATTTTAATTGGCTTTAAATTGAATTGTTATTACCAATTTCAATTTGATTTTAATTTGACATTTTCAACTTTAATTGTCTTTCTTATTAATTTTAGTTGGATTCTAACATAAAATTTCTAATTTGAATTTGAATTTGTATTTTCCTAATAAATGTTCACTAGTTTGTAATTAGAAAATTCAATTTTCTTTAAAATGGAAATTTTAATGTTTTGAATTTTACTTTAATTTGAATGGTTCAAATGAATTTCAAAGGGTTTTGAAATGCTCAAATGAATTTCAAACAAATGACATTTGAACTAAGATTTTCAATTTGATTTTCACTTGATTTTTTTTTTTTTAAAAAAAAAGACGATTTTAAACTTTCCTTCCATTGGTTTCAATAATTAATTTGGGATTTTATAATAAATTTTTAATTGGATTTAATTTGGGATTTCAACTTTTGTTTGTTTTTAATTTGATTTCATTTTGACATTTACAAATGAATTTTAATTTGGAATTGCCCAAATGAATTTCAATTGGAATTTTATTTGAATTTTCACCCTCAATTGGTTTTAATCTTGAATTCATGGAGTTTCAAAGTGATTTGGAATTTTTCAGTAAATGTCAATTTGGTTCTAAATTAAAGTTTCCAGTCAATGTCTTTTGGTCTTAGATTGAAAATCAATTTCAATTTCAAACTAAATTGGAAATCAATTTCGATTTTGGAAAGGTTAAATCAAATTTCAAAAACATTATTTAATATTTTGAATGGTTAAAATAGATTGATTATGAAAACTTTAATGCTAATTTTGTCTAAGAACGGGTATTTAAGCTGACCGAAAGGGAACACCCTGCTTGGAAATTAGCCTAAAGTTTAACTAGTCAATTATTTTGGCAATCAAAATTTCAATTGGATCTTAAATTAGAAAATTTTCAAATCAACTTCGATTTGATTCTAAATTGGATTTTCCAAATGAACTTCAAAATAGTTTTACTTTGGTAATTCCAAATGAATTTCTAATTGAATTTGATTTAAAAATGAAAAAATATTTTTCCATTGAATGGTGTCATACCACTCATGATTATTACTTCATATTTTATTTTTGAAATGTGAGGTAATAGTTGAGAGACAAATTAGCTCATGTATAGCCTATGACGGAGTTGAAATAATTTTCAAATTCTTGAGGTGAAAGATTTTCTTTAATTAGGAAATTTTTACATGATAATAAAGTCATGGGTTAACCCCACTCACAAAATTAAATCCTTACTTTATTTAAAGATAAGGTGAAATTAGTGAGACAATTAATTTTCAATTTTCATTTTTTTTGTTTATTTTCGACACGGACCTTTTGTTTAATGAATTTGAGTAATAAAATAAAATGTTTTCAAACGGGTGTTGTAGGGTGCTAACACTTTCCCTACACACAACTGATCCCCGAACCTAATTTTTGGTTTTCAAAGACCACTTTTTTTAAAATGGGTGACCAATCACACCCCAAGATGATTGGTGGCGACTCCAAACCTCTCACCTCGAAAGAGACCCTTAGGGAAGGACGTCGGCCGCTCCGCGTCGCGATGACGTTGCGACAAATAGCTCATGAAAATAAATAAGCAAATAAATTACTTTCATAAATATAACTTTTTATATTTTTACTAAAGTAATTTCATGTTCAATACTTCTCAAATTTCATCCATTTAATCATAACAATTTATATTAAATACCCATGAAAATTAAATTCATGCATGATACTTATTTTTTAACAATTATAATTAAAAGTGCATGAATATGCTTAACCTATGGTGGGATTATAAACTATATGACATTCATAAAGCAATTTAAATAGCTAAGTAGACGGGTTTTGGCATCCTAGGACTCAAAACAATAGAAAAATTACAATAATTAATCTATCTAAGTCCTATCCTGCCGTGAACCAGCTCAAACCAGCCTCAAACTGCATCCAAACCCTTCGAACCGGCAGAAAATTGAGCTAAACCATGTTGAACCGTGCAAAACCAGCTTCAAATAAGCTTGAACCGGGCCAAAAACTGTCCAGACCAAGCTCAACCGCACTGAACCAGGTCAAACAATCCACGAACCAGTCAACAGCCGCTTGAACCGCGCCAAACCGATGCGAACCGGTCAAAGATCCACGAACCAAGTGAACCGCACCTCAACCGCGCGCACAAAACTAAATATAATTTTAAAAACCGCTTATATTAAGCACGATATTGCTCACGGCTTGGTGGTTGATGCATTGATGCTTCAATTTCTAGTGCATGCGCGCGAGTTCGATCTGCGACCAACGCTCTTTTTTTTAAAAAAATAATCATGCACTAAATGTAGGCAAGCCAAGGTTCGAACTCAAGCGCTGAAGCTTCACAGGCGTTGACATTACCATCCAGCCACACGCGGAATGCACGGATGCCGAATTTATTTTATTTTAATGTTTTGTCCAATTGTTCTTCCCAGCAGGCTTGCTCTCGGTTTTCACAAAAAAATTGCGATTTCCAGCCGCGATTTTCGTCAATTTTAACCCGAATTGCAGCAGAATTTCACCCAAATTGATACATTATCAACAAAGAAAAATAGCCACAATTGATAGACACAGACTTACAGACTCGATTTGCAATAAAACGCCCAAAACACCGGGCCCTTACATTAACAAATCAATGAAAAATTGCAAATTCTAATGCCAAAACCCCTAACCATCTACTAGCAAACCATTATACATCAAATGCACAATTAATCCCACCAATCAACCAATGCAAAATTTTTAAAACATAAAATTAAAAATACGATTGTCTCTGATACCAATTGAAGGATTGGAATTCCCAATTCCGTTACAGCGGAAGCAATACCAATGCATTGGCAAAAGGTTAAGCGATGAGAAACATACCTTCGTTGACGACTCTGAATTCTTCAAGAACGCCTTTCTTGATTGCTCTGCAACAACGAAGAACACCACCATTTGATCTTCCCCGCTATAACTCTGAGATTAGGAACGTAGTTGTGGGACTACCTAATCTTGAATGGGAAAAACTCTAAGAGAGAAAATTCTCCCTAGAGTTCTCAAGAGGGCCTTATGGTGGCCATATGTTGTGGTACCTAAACCATAGGGTTAGTGTTCTATTTATAGGAGAAAGACCATGAATAAAATATTCATTTAAAATCAATTATTTCCATAACTGATTTAATCTTTTCCATTAATCAATTCCATGACCAATCAATTCCATAATTGATTAATCTTTTCCATAAATGATTGATCACTTCCATAAGTGATTAATCATTTCCATAATTGATTAATTTCCAATTAATTAATTCTTTAATTAATTAATCACCAATTAAATATCATATATTTAATTTCAGGCCTTCAATTAATTAATTCTATAATATGAATCAAATTCATATTAAAATTTGAACTCCTTCAAATTCTCTTATATCCTATAAATTTAATATGAATCAAATTCATATTAATATTTGAACTTCTTCAAATATTTATTTCTCTCATAGACTATAGTTTAATTAAATCTCATTTAATTTAAACTAAATTGAATAATTAATTAATTCATAATTAATTAATTCATCTTCTAATTAAATACCCTATATTTAATTAGACATATATTTGAACTATTTCAAATATATCAATCTCTCAATTTAATAAAGTTTAATCTCAAATTAGACTTTATATTTTAATGCATCATTATACATTATATTAATTTGTATCTCATACAATTAACTTAATTCCCAATATGAATTTGAACTATTCAAATTCTCTCAAGATATATTTGTTCCTAATTACTCTTTACGAGCTAGCAGGGGGACCTAATGGACCTACAGATAAGAAGCTCCAACGATAGGAGGTTAACTGATTAAACTCATTAATCAAGTTAACCAATTCATTAACTGTGAGTCATTCCACTAAAGACACACAGCTGAACTCTTCTCACTGTAGAACATTTCTGTGTCCATGGATGTAGACCTATACCGGTAAGTCAATCCTTCACGAGTGTTCGTAATCACGGCTGGGTCAAATTACCGTTTTACCCCTGTGTTACATCTGTCTCCTTAAGTACCAGCGCTCCTCTAATGAACAACCTGTTTATGGTCCAACCATTAAACAGAAAGTCCCTCTCGGGCCAGTGAGAGGGCGGGATCCCTTTGTTCAAGTCCTGGAGTCACCACTTAAGGGAACACTCATCTACTTCTCCTAGAAGTGGGAAGGAGTGAATTTTATCTTGTGTTGTCATGTCCCCAGCCCCACACTCGGTCTTGTCCCCAAGAAGGTAGGCTTATTGAGTCGGCGTGCAGGCCACTCTCACCCATACTAATCAAAGGACAACCCCTCGTGAGAAGGAGTTCATGACACACTCAGGATTAAGACTGAGTTACCTAGGTCATCATATTGAAACAGTAACCTAACTAGTGAACGGTGTTACATCTAGTGGTTTACTATTTCGTGGTCCGATCTTATGCAAACTCATTGCATAGGATACCCCCGCTTGCATGTCTCCTACATGGACGCCTTGGATTAATACGTCTGTATCGAATACAAAGCAGGCCGTATCACATAGTGTTACCAAGATAAGGTACCCAGCCTTATCCTTGTACTATAGACCTTTTAGGTTGTTACTTGAACACCAATCCCCGTATGTCCCCACATACTAGTTCAAGTCACATGTAAACAACCTTGGATCTTAGTTTATTGGATTTGGGTCAAATTGTGCAATATTTACCAATAACACTTTATTGTAGAAACTCAATTACACTTTATTGAAACAAGTATACAATTTGTTTACATTCACTATCTACGAGTTTTAGGGCATAAAACCCAACACATAATATATATAAGCTGGTATATATGAAGTTATATATGAATATAAATGTTTTTCTGTAAAATCCAAAAATCTAAAAAAAGATATGTATGCTATGGGACATATATACTAAATTACTATATATTGAATATTAACCAAATATATAATAATTAATGCAATATATGCATAGATTATAAATAGTATATTATTAAGGAATATATAATAACTGAAATAGTTATGTCAGTAAAATGAATATTAATCGAAATATATACTCAATTTTTTAGATATTCCAGCGAACATGCTATATATACTCCTGTCGGGAAGAAAAAATCGGGAAGGAAAAAATCGATTAGCTTTTGTCCGATTAGTGAAGAAAATAGAAAACTGCTACCACGAAGAAAAAAAGCGTGAAGGAAAAAATCGATTAAGAAGGTTGTCAAAAAAAAAAAAAAGAGAAAAAAAATGGATCAACCAAAAATTACCAAATATAACGAAAATGGATGGAAATGGTCGATAATTGAATGAAATAAAAAGAAAATACGTTGTGATCATTATGGCAAGAAATCAAATCTCCACAATCAATTTTTCAAAATATTAAGGATTTAGTTAAGATAATATCTTATAAAATCTAATAAAATATGATAAGAAGGGTAAAATGGTAAAAAAAAATGCTGAAAATCTAATTTTGAAAATCTACAAAACCATGGACATATATGAAAATATGTATATAAAACAGCTCATCAACCAAAATTTCTCTATATTTATTTCATATAACAATAGTTCTCGATGCATTAAATTTTTGCATTTACATAATTCAATTTTCAGAACATTGCAAGGAGTAGAAAATAAAAAATAAATGTTAAATTATTGTTTGATAACGTGTGGGAGATTGTGAAAGAGTATTAATCACATTTATTATTTTTATTTTCATAGCTTAATTTTAATTTAAAAAAGGAAAAAAAAGGTTTAATGAAGAAGTGAACGTCAGTGTGTTGATATTTTGAATTTAATTGTTTTTTAATAAAACAAATAAGGTTAATTAAGTTAGGTATTATCTAAACAGTCAAGGATAATATCGTCCTAATTTTTTTTCTATCATTTGTACTTTTATATGTATATTAAAGATTATAGATTATAGATATAGACATAGATTATAAATATAAATATAGTTATTTCCTATATCAATAGTTATGAGTGCATTTAAATTTTCACATTTACGGCCCCGTTTGATAACCATTTGGTTTTTTGTTTTTGATTTTTGAAAATTATGCTTGTTTTCTCCTAAATTCCCTAGCATGACTTCCATCCTAGTTAAGGTTGCATTTTTAATTCCTAGCCAAATTTTAAAAACAAAAACAAGTTTTTGAAAACTATTTTTTTTTTTTTTGTTTCAAAATTGGACTTGGTTTTTTTATACAAGGTAGAAGATTGATACTAAAACCAATAAACTTGTAGGTGGAAGTATCTGTGTATAAGCTTAATTTTCAAAAACCAAAACCCCAAAACCAAATAGTTATTAAACCGGCGTACGTAATTCCAATTTCCAGAGAATTCTAAACAGGTAGAAAATCAAAAGTAAATGTGAAATTATTGTTTGATAACGTGTGGAAGATTGTGAAGAGTACTAATGGCATTTATTATTTTCATTTACATAACATAATTTTAATTTAAAAAAAAAAAAAAAAAACAAGGGTTTAATGATGTGAACGTGAGTGTGTGTTGTTGATATTCTGAATTTAATTATGTTTTTCAATAAAATAAATAAGTTTAATTTAGGTATTATCTAAAAATTTAAGGATAATATCGTCCAAAAAAAATGTTTTTCCTCCTTCATACTTTTATATAGACTAGTTGAGTAACACGTGCATTGCACGTGAAATATTATAGTTTTAAATTAAAATATGAGAAAATAATAGTTTTCTAATATGCAATAAATAAATATTATATAATTTTTATTTTAATAAATTTTTAAAAGGTAGACAAAGCAAACTTTTTTTTCAATGTTTTCATATTATTGTTTTTTTAGGAAAACTCTTATGTATATATTACAAATGAAATTTTGTACAAATAATTAATTTATTAAATGAATATGTTAATATTTTGATAGAGTGAAACACATGAATCAAACAATTTTCATTTTAATGTTTTTATATTTTTATCATTTTCGTGAAAATTTTGGAAAAAAAAATATAATTTAGAATTGTTTACATAGTTGTGTCTTATACATATAAAAAATAAATAAATAATTATTGTTTTAACATAATTATTAATAATTAAATTTAAGAAAATTATTCTAAAAATACACATTTATTTAAATGAAAAAAAAGTATATTATGACATATTTGTGCCTCTATGAATTTTTTTGAACATTTTGTCTATATAATATTGATATTTATATAATTGAAAGAACACGAGTAATAAATGTCAAAAAAACTAAAATATGCATATAACGTTTGAGGAAAATATTATTAAAAAGTGAATAAAAAATGAAAAAAGAAAAATAGAAAGATGAAGTTTCTCCTAATTAATGTGAAGTGTCATGTAACTTTAGGATTGGATGTCAAAATTATTGTTTATAACAATAAACGTGAACTAAACATTTTCAAACACTCAATCATTTGGGACACCATTGTATAACCCAAAAATAGGAATAGATGTCGTTTTCTATAGAACCTATAAACACGACTCCACTGTTAAATCATGATGTTTTAAATTTACGATCTAAATAACACCCATACACAGTGGAATAGTCACTCAATCATTTGTTTCACTATGTAACCACTCCCCATGAAATAAATTCTCTCAACATGCACTTCTAACAGTTGCAACTATTCGAAGCAATGGAATAGTCACACCGATATGTGAAAGAATGATTTGTTCCACTATGTAACCACTCCTCATGGATTAAATTCTCTCAACATGACAGTTCCAACAGTTGCAACTATTCGAAGGGAGGGACAAAACAGGAATTTATTAAAATGTTAAGGGCAAAATGGGAAGACAAAGATTCTCCCCTCTTAGCCCCATTTATATATAGTATAGACTAGTTTTTTTTTTTTTTTTTTTTTTTTTTTGAAAAAATATAGACTAGTTTTTTTAACACGTGCCTTGCACGTGGTATTTCCAATTACTTTATAATGTTGATAATATTTTCTTTTCATTTCATCATATATATATATATATATATATATATAAAAGAATAAATTTTGTTTTATATTGATTTATTAAATTTTGTTTCCTACATCTTTTTATAATGGTAGAGCTAAAAAGTTAGAAACTTTGGAAATTCTAATTTGTCTCATTTAAAATAATATAATAAAATTGTTATTAAAGATAAATAGTTAATTTTTTAGATAATGAAAAACAAAACTTTTCATATTAAGCCTATTAAATTCCAAAACTTGTCAACTTAACGGTGCATTTGATTTTTCATTCATTAAAAGCTAAACTTATCTATATCTATCTATAATCTATGTATCTATATTCTATACAAAAGTACGAACGTGGAAGAAGCTTTTTTAGAATTCATAGAATTTAAAATTGCTATCTTTTATTGTAAAATTTGCTACATTAGTTTTTTTAGTGGCTTATTTAAAAATGCTATGTGTTAATAGGAGTTATTATTGTTGATTAAATAAAGATAGAAATTAATATTAAAAGAAAACATTTCATATTTCATCTTTCTTATTTAAAATATATATAATTAAAATTAAGAATTATAAAAATTAAAAAACTTTTCATCTTTTAGCTTTTTAGATGCTCTTTTATGAGTTAAATTAAATTTAATAGATAAATTTTATAATTATTAGTGGTAAATTTTAGATTTGACCCAAGAGTAAAATATGCCAAAAAATGATTCTCCTCCTTAACGACTTTTTGAGATGATAAGAAAAGATAAGATAAAATTATTATTAATACTACTACTACCTATATACTTTTTTAAAAAAATTATCTTTTATTTTAGCTTTTTTTTTTACTTTTTAATATTTAAAAATGTTAATTAAAAAATCTTAAATTAAATTAAATAATACTTATTTTCTATGGTTAGAATATGAGAGAAAAAAAATATATGATTTTAATTAGATAAAAAAAAAGGAAAAAAAGATATATGATTTTAATTAGATAAAAAAATTATGTTGGAAATAAAATTAAAAAAAATGGTGATACATAACCAACAAAAACAATAAGAAAATTATTTATAAAATAATATAAACCATCTATAAGAAGTAAGATATTGATACCTTTGCTTCATACAATTATCTAAAAAGAGATTCGCCTTTAATTAACGTTTCTCATCTTCTTTCAAAAAAAAAAAAAATTGGTGTTTCTCATATGAGATCAAACCATTTTTCAAGATACAATGACATCCAATTACAAAAAACGCTACTTTGCAATTCCTACAACTTTACACTACACCAATATGCAATGCAATCTTCTTAAACTATCTATCTAAAACTATAAGAAGGAACTAATAGATGAAGAAAAAAAAAAGATGAAAAAAAATCAAAATAAGAAAGCTAAATCCTTGTAAAAAAAAAGGTAGAAGAGATGTCTTTATATAATGTATGAGATGAATAAGTTACAAAAATTCTTGAGTTCCAAAACCTTTCAAATTTCATTATTAATTTTAATTAAATGTAAAATTAAATTTTTAGAATTAATTAGGTAAGTTAAGCTCTTCATATTCCTAGATTTTTCAAATTCTTTTTAATTAAAGTTATTAAAAATTAAAAATATCATAATTTTTATATTTACAAACAGGTAAAAGTAATTGCAATTTTTTAATGTAATAATTTAGTTTTTTAACGTGAAATGTTAATGTTAAGTATTTTTTATTTTTATTTTTATAATAATTAATGTAAATATTGAAGATGGTGGAAGAGAGAAAGGTATTTAGAGGGAGAAGACTAATTATAAAAAAAACAAAAAACAAAAAAAAAAAAAAAAAGAAGAAGGAGAAGACTAAGAAACGTAGAAATGGGGTAGGAGAGAGAAAAACATGTAGCATTTGTGAGGAATTGGTGGGAGAGAGAAAAATGTATAATTAATTAAGAGAGATAAATACTTTATTAAGAAAAAAGAGATAAATACTTAAATGAAATTCAAGAAGGACAACTTAGTCATTTTTTAAAAAATCAAGGTTAATATTGTCCAAAAAAAGTTTCTTCCCCATTCGTACTTTTATATATACTAGAATACAGTAACGTGCGTTGCACGTGTTTCTTGTCCCATTGCAAAGACCATTTGATGGGTCTAAATTTATGAGAAGCATTATAGGACAATTTTTCTTCAAAATCAGTTTGTGTAGTGGAAGACCATTTGGTAATAAAGAATTTAGGAATTCCTGCATCAAAGCTCATGAATTCTTTGGCTTCTCCGGGAAAGATCTCTATCATTTTTGCATTGATATGATCAACATATTCATTTGTAGTTGAGAGGATTACTCTTTGGGTGACATATTTTGTCGAGCTGTCTTTTTAGCTAAATTTAGAAGAAAAAAAAATCAATCAATAAATGTAGCTTTGCTGAACTTTCATCATGGCTTGTTATTACTATATTCTTTGGAATGCAAATGAAATCTTCTTTGATCGTTGTTTCAATCCCATTTCCAATTTCTAGTAGGTACTATGCAAATTCAATGTCATCTAGAGCTCTCGTATTCTTTGACAATTTTAGTTTTTCCATTTTTTTTCCATAAGTATGACTTGACCAAACTTTGAGCTACACTTTGTTGCCTTGTTACTCTTTTCAGAATGACATCATATGCATCCTTTTGTTCGTCATTTAAGTTAAATGATTACCTCTTATCAAGAAGAAATATGTCATGCTTCTTGATAAAATGTTCTTTAAAATTTCGAGATTTGACATGAGTCGTTCGTTTTACACTTATTACAATTCCAACAATATCTACAAACAATTGAAAGTTAGATAAAGGAAATCTAAGAATGAAACTATTATTATTATTTTTTTTTTTTTTGTAATATGAAAAAAAATGCTTACCAAAGACTTTAGGGTCGAAATTGTTGTTGATGGAAGTTAAAATCCACATGATTACTCTTTTTATTACCAAAAGACATATTTTCAATCTCTTCAATTTCACTACTACTTGTGAAAGTAATCTCAAACTCATCATGGACATTCAGATATCTATGATTCACTGTATTGATTTTTCCATTCTGAATGATATATATAGACTTTGCCCTTCTTTAATTACAATGTCATTGAATTTTTTAATTAAATCATTGTATGGAGTAATTTGAACCTTGTTTGTTCCTTATAAAAAAGGAAATAAAATAATTAAATATTATCATTTTTATATTTTGATAATATTTAAAGGAATATTTCAATGCAAGCTAATATATATATATATTTCTACATATTCATGAAAGTCAATATGAATATTTTTATAGATTCAGAAAACATATAGTAAAACAATGTTATTGTGATAAACATTGAAAAGTACTGTAAAAAAAAATTGTGAACATATACATTAAATTAAATTAAAAATAAGAAAGTCAAAGTTACACCTTCATCCATGACAATGAATTTCAATACCTCCAAAAGCTCTCCCTTTTTAGTTTGATATTTCTCAATAATACCTTTACAAATAGCACTTCCTTTCAAATTCCAATTAGTTTGGAAATGTTCCAGATCTAACATATTTTCCATGACACCTACAATTTTTAAATATTTAAGATTAAAGGTTATAATCTTACAAATATAATAGAATGAGAACTTAAAAAAATTGCAACAATTGAAAATCTTCAAAAACACATACTTCTAAAATAAATTAATTCTCAATTTGTCACAAAAAGAAATCAATGATCTTTGCTTACCAATTGCATCCCAAATGTTGCAACTATTTATAGGGAATGAAATTTGTATGTTATAATGGATAATTTACTTTTTGGTTATGGAATTTGAAAAGTTTCATAATTTATTTTTTAGTTTAATAAACATAAATATAATTCTATAAAAAAATATAATTCTATAATTTATAACTAAGATAGTAACGTGAATTTAGTCTTAAAAAAACGTGAATGTAATGAGAGAGAGAAAATACTAATTATAGTGGGAGAGAAAAGAGTGGGAGAGAAAAGAGGGATTTGGAGGGACGAAGAAAGTTAGAGGAATTAGGAGGGATTATGTATGTTACACTATTTATAATCTGTTTTTTAGTTTAATAAACATAAATACTAAGACAGTAACGTGAATGTAATGGGGGAGAGAATACTAATTATAGTGGGAGAGAGAAGAGAAATTTGAAGGGATGGGTGTGATGGGAGGGACAAATTTGAGAATTATAGAAAAAGTGTGTTGGACAAAATTGTCCAAAAATGATTCTTTTGGTAAACCAATTTTAAAATAGTAAGATAAGATAAGATTATAGAATATAGAATATAGAGTATAGATTATAATTATAGATATATTTATTTCATATATCAATAGTTATGGGTGCATTTAAATTTTCACATTTATGTAATTCAATTTTCACAATATTGTAAAGAAGTCAAAAACTAAAAATAAATGTGAAATTATTGTTTGAGAACAAAGATTATTAATGAAATTTATTATTCTTTCAAAAAAAAAATTAATGAAATTTATTATCTTCTCAACAAAAAAAAATTATGGCATTTATTATTTTCATTGCATAATTTTAATTGCGGTTTTGGAGGTTTAATGATGATGTGAACTTGAGTGTGTTGTTGATACTTTTAATTTCATCATGTTTTCTAATCAAAATTTAGTTAGGGGCAACAAGAAAAATGGCTAAAAATAAATAATTGGCTTGAAAAATGGTTAAAAATAAATAATTGGCTTGAAAAATGGCTACAGAAGTTTAGAAATTAAATAAATGGCTAAACGATTTTATAATTAATAAATGCCTATTTATAGAAGACAAAAATGCCCCCAACAAACTGTCTAAGATGTTCCTAACGTTTAAAATTAAAATCAGAGTTTATGAAAGAAAAAATGCCTCTAAACACGTTAGAGAAATTCTAGGAAGCTTGAAATTCAAAAATCCAACGAACCAAACTAATTTGAAAACCTAGATGTAACATCTTCTTACTATTGAAGAACTTTTTTCACTTCTCATACAACAAGTATTAAACTAATCTTGAGACAAAAGGGAATTGCAAAAAAAGATCAACTAAAGAATCCCAAATGTTAAAGAAAAGATAAGAAGCAAGTCTTAGGTATACCGTCGAATATCACATGCGAACCTCGTTTCTTGTTTCCGTTTCTTCATTTTTAATAAAGAAAAATATAATTTCGTGACTCTAACACCTATACATTCAATAATAATAAACCTATATTCTTATTTATGTTTGGAAAAAATTGGAAACAAGAACAAAAAAGGAGAAACTAGTTTTAGTTGTTCCCAAAAGTTCTATACAATTTTTGGGAGTGTTTCTAAAAAATGAGAAACAAGAAACATACATAGTTATTAAATTCTTAGATTTCTTAATAAAATTGGAAACAAGAAACAAGAAACGAGAACGTTACCAAACGGGCCTTAAAATGCCAAACAAGCCATACCAACCGTCAATTACTCATACGATGTTGTAGTAACATAAATGTGAGAAATAGATCGAAGCTGGAAGAATTTTCGCATCAATATTTCGGTACACTCAAATATATTATAAGTATGCTCAATTTTCCAAAAATTATTAGAAGTAAAATCGAAAAGAGATGAAAAGCAATATGATAAATGTCAAAAGCAACCTGGACAATTCGACTGTCATTAAGCTCAAACTCATCGTTAGAGACTAAAGAATCGTAGGGGCGACCACACTGATCCAGCCTCTGACTTTCATTTGGAAAAATCTTCTCCTCCTCCAACTTGGAAATCGCTCGCTCATTGAACCTTCTTCTTGACGATGACTGCCAGCAAAGATTTTTTGAAGCCGAGAGATCGAAGGTATGTAAATAACGGCTGGATTTTGCTTTTATTTGAAACTACTTCATAGACAATCCCTCGATTTAAGGTTTTTTTTTTTTTACAATATTTCGTGTTTTATGTGAAAAAATGCCCTTCTTAACAGCATCCTCGGAGATTTTTACAATAAGTTGACCACGTCAGAGCGGTATGTACTGATATATACATATATTATTTACACCGTTTATGACTGCTGGTGTGTACTGGAGCCTAAAATTGAGATGTATGTATCTGGATATAACTCTGTCCTGTGTATTGAAGGGTGAAAGTGTGCTGGAATGCCTATTGAATGACACTCTATTGTTTGTTTGTACTATTATATACATGCATATTAGCCATGCTAGTATATAAGTTTTATGCATCCCCTACTTTATAGACAATCCCTTGATTTTAAGGATTTGTTTTTTTTTTTAGCAATATTTCGAGATTTATGTGAAAAAGGTCAACTACCTCTACCCCCTTGTGACATATTATAATTTGATTGTTTTTATTGTGAAAATCCACCAGGATGTTATTAAGAAGAACCCTACAAGGAAAAACAAAAAAAAAAAAAAGAACAAACGGATTAAGAAAGATGTAATTGAAGAAGTTGACCCCGTAAGAGCGGTATGTACTAATATATACATATATTATTTACACCGTTTATGACCTGCGTGTACTAGAGCCTAAAATTGAGATGGATGTATCTAGATATAACTCTGTCCTATGTATTGAAGGGTAAAAGTTTGCTGGAATGCCTATTGAATGACACTCTGTTGTCTGTTTGTACTATTATATACATGCATATTAGTCATTCCAGTATATAAGTTGTGTGCCCCCCAACAATAGCGATGCTTATTACATGTCTGCTTGTGAATTCTATGTGCACTACAGTGTATATACATATATGTGATAGTGTCTCCAAGATAGACGTCTATCTTGAATGTTTATATATAAAAACGATGTTCATTGCATGCCTGCTTATGAGTACTGTGTGCACTGCAGTGTATATACATGTGATAGCGTCTTAGTGTGAAAACATGAAATGTGTAGTTAAATATAAACAAATGTAAATATTTGGAAAACAATAAAAAGAAAAAAACTATACTAATCAATTTAGTAAATGCAAACAATTGGTTTCAACATCTTATTTTTGTTTATATAAATAAACTAGAAAATAATTTTAGGGAAAAATACACTTTTGGTCCCTGAGGTTTGGGTTAAGTGACAGTTTGGTCCCTGAGTTTTCAAACTCAACAAAAATACCCCTGAGGTTTGAGATAAGGAGCATTTTAGTCCCTGCCGTCAATTTTTCTGTTAAATCTTAACAGTTGCTGACGTGGAACTATTATTTTAATTAAAAAAAATAATTATTTTTATTTTTTAAAATAAAAATAGTAAAATAATAAAATATTAATATTTTATTCTTTTTTTATTCTTTTTTCTCCCACCCTCTTTCTTCTCTTTCATCTTCTCCATCTTCTCCATCTCCTTCATCTTCCTTCTTCTTCTTCCTAACTCCGGCGACCGGCGGCCCCCGCCTGCCGCCGCCGCCGCCGGTCGTTGGTGACTTTTTTTTTTCTTTTCTTCTTCTCTTTTCTTCTCTTTTCTTCTTCTCTCTTACCCCATTTTTCTTCTCTATTTTTTTTTTTAAAAATAAACAAGAGGAGGAGGGAGGAGGGACTCCTCCGTTTCCGGTGCGAAACAGAGGAGGAGGGGCCTCCATCTCCGTCCAGATCTTGACGGAGAAGGAGGAGGGGCCTCCCTCCTCCCTCCTCCTTTTGCTTATTTAAAAAAAAATAGAGATGAAAAATGGGATAAGAGAGAAGAAGAAAAGAGAAGAAGAAAAGAAAAAAAAAAAGTCACCGGCGATCGACGGCGGCGGCGGGCGGTGGCCGCCGGTCGCCGGAGTTAGGAAGAAGAAGAAGGAAGATGGAGAAGATGGAGAAAAAGAAAGAGAAGAAAGAGGGTGGGAGAAAAAAGAATAAAAAAAGAATAAAATATTAATATTCTATTATTTTACTATTTTTATTTAAAAAAATAAAAAATAAATAATTTTTTTAATTAAAATAATAGTGTCACGTCAGCAATTGTTAAGATTTAACAGAAAAATTGACGACAGGGACTAAAATGCTCCTTATCTCAAACCTCAGGGGTATTTTTGTTGAGTTTGAAAACTCAGGGACCAAACTGTCACTTAACCCAAACCTCAGGGACCAAAAGTGTAATTTTCCCATAATTTTATGTTATACAAAAATTTTAGTTGAAATTTTGTTTAACACATAATATGTGTGTGTTTGAATGATAACTTATGCATTATGGTTGTTTTAACCAATTCCTATTATTTAATTGTAACTCTTTATAATTCAATTTACTAAAATTAGAATTGAATCAAAATAAATTATAATAAAAACTTAAATTAAAAAGGGGAAAAAGAGAAATTTTAGAAACAATGTTTATTGCATGTCTGCTTATTAGTATAGTTGTCTGCCTGTTTGTACTACTACATACGTGTCTTAGTGTTGTTCTTTTGTAACGTGAATCTTGATACAGGACAATGATTACTTCATGCCACTATCAAAACAGAGCAAAGTGCTCAAAATTAACCTCTTCTGCAAGACAGAGATCGTGGAAAACATCCACTAGATATTGGGAGAGAATCAACATCATGTGTCATTGAGAAAATCTTCTAATTACAAACTTACAGCCACTATTTTGATCATGATATGCAAAAAATAAATAAATTAAGCTATGATATTTAAATGAGGAAAAAATATCGAAAGATTAATGGAACTTAAAAAAACGAAATCTTTTCTTACGGTTGGAGAGATAGAGGAAGCCTAAAATATAGAAAAATCTTGTTTGCCCGTTGGAGAGATATCAAAACCTGAAATCCCCGTAAATCAGGATGCATCCACCCAAAAAATTGGGGGGGGGGGGGAATTTGTATGCTTTAACGGTGTTTGTGTATAGACATATATACCAGGAGTAAAATTGGAGAAAAAAAATCTGAAAAGCAGTTTCGAAAAAGGCAGTAGTCATGCCTGCAATTATTGAACTTCCTTTGCCAAAAAACAAGTGGGGTATTTTTTCTAGCCATTTACCACAATTCCCCAAATATCAAAGGTTAAGGATAATGTCGTCCAAAAATAGTTTTTCTTCATTCGTACGTTTATATAGGCTAATAATCAACACATGTTTTGCACATGAGATTTGTGGATTTTATTTTATTTTATTTTTGAGAAAAAACATGAAATTTGTAGTTAAATATAAACAAATGTAAATATTGGGAAAACAATAAAAAGAAAAAAACTATACTAATCAATTTAGTAAATGCAAACAGTTGGTTTCAACATCTTATTTTTGTTTATATAAATAAACTAGAAAATAATTTTATGTTATACAAAATTTTAGTTAAAATTTTGTTTAACACATAATATGTGTTTGTATGATAACTTATGCATTTTGGTTGTTTTAACCAATTCCTATTATTTAATTGTAACTCTTTATAATTCAATTTACTAAAATTAGAATTGAATCAAAATAGATTATAATAAAAACTTAAATTAAAAACGGGAAAAAGATAATTTTTAAAATTAAGAAGGGGCAAAAGGAGAAATATATCAAAAGTTTATCCCCTTAAGTCATAATATAGAATAAATATATGTAGACATAAATATAGGTAGATTGAAAAAGATTTCAAAATATTGATACAAATAATATTGTTTAGTATCATATTTATTCCAATACTTTATAAATTTTATTGGTTAGAAAATTGGAAATATGCATAAAGATTTTAGAACAATATTCAAATATTGAATAAAATAATAAATAAATAAATGTATATTTAAATTAAAAATCAACATGGAAAACCAATATCAAATCAATTAACTTAATTTTACAAAATTTTCTATCAAAGATAAATTTTCCAATTTTTATTGATTTTTCAGTTTAATTATTTGTTTTTTTTTAAAAAAACATTATTCTAATCTTAAACAAATTAAGTCGGACCAAATACAATGTTTACATAAATCGTGAGATGTTTTTGACATAAACTTTAATGTTTCTTAATGAATTATGATCTAAATTTGAAATATATATTAATTTATTGTTTTTTTTTTATAAATCATGATATTAATTTCATATTTAGGAGATGAATAGAAACTTTAGAAATTTTATAGATTTTATCAATTTATTATTTTGTCAATCGGTATCGAGTTTGAAAATTAGAGATATGTAAATAGATTTTAGAAATAAAATAATGCATTTAATATAATAAATATTATAATTATAAAGGGCAAAAGGACAAAAGAGAAAATCAAAATTTCTCCCTTTAAGTCCCTTTAAGATTGTACAAGTAACCTACACATGTTATGCATGTGAAATTTGTAGTTTATTTTGAAATATAAACAATTGGAAACATTTATAAAATAGTAAAAAGAAAAAAAAAACCATATTATCTAATTTAATAATTACAAGAAATGTTTTCAACATCTTATTATTGTTTATATACATAAATTAGAAATTAATATTATATTATAAAAAAAAATTAGTTCAAATTTAGATTAACAAAGATGGTGGTAACATGGGAGAGGGGGAGAGAATGAGTTCTTTGTGGTCAAATAAGACCTTTGACCAACCATACAAAAAAAAAAAAAAATCCTCAACTCAAAATTTATAGAGTTTAGAAACCTCGGTAGTTATGATAAATATTTTTAAATTAGAAATTTTTTTAAATTAGAAATTTTGAAAATTTAAAACAATTGTTTTGAATTTTAGTTTTTCAAACTTAATTTCAAAACTTGATTGATTTAACCGAAAATTAAACTCAATTATCATTTTATTTTTAAAAAATCAAAACAATTTATCTAAATTTAGATTTCATAAAATTTAATTTAAAAAATTCGATTTAATTCTAACTGAAAATCTAAATCAATTATCTTGTTATTTATCCATTAAAAACTAGTTAATCTTTACATTGAATCTCAATTTTGACTTTTATAAATTCTAATTTTTAGAAATTGAAAAATCAAATTTGAGACTTCTTATCACCAACTAATCTCATCTTTTTTCTTAATAATAATAATAATAATAATAAAAAAACTTTGAAAAACCAATATCAAATCAATTAACAAAAATTTCTATCAAAGATAAATTTTTCAATTTTTATTGATTTTTCATTTTAATTCTCATTCTTTTACAAAAAATATTCTATTCTTAAACAAATTAATTAAGTCTGACCAAATACAATGTCTACATAAATCTTGAGATGTTTTTGACGTACAATTTATTTTTATTTTTTAATAAATCATGATCTCAAGTTAAAATATGCATTAATTTATTATTTTGTTAACAAGTCGTGATGTTAATTTCATATTTAGGAGATAGAAATTTTAAAATTTTATAGATTTTATCAACCAGAATAGAATATGAAGATTAAAGATATTCATAGTGATTTTAGAAATATAATAATTTATTTAATATAAGAAATATAATAAATTAAAAATAGTAATAGATGAATTTTCAAATTAAGGAGGGGCGAAAGAGGAAATCAAAAGGTTCTCCCCTTAAGCCCATTTTAGATATTACTAGTAAACAAACACGTGCATAGTGTCACGGTCATGCTTGTCAAAGGCGTGTTGCCCATGGCCGCATGGCCATGACAACCCATTCCCCTCATGCTTTCATTATATGTATTTCCTTTGTATCGCTTGTTTATTTTTCCTTGCATTTCTCAAGTGTATGACTCGTCGTGATTTTCATGTTTAAGCCTGCCAAGGCTAAAATGCTTAATAATATACTATAGGCGGGTACGACTAGTTGTCAAACCTTCCTACCCGGAGTTGTTCGCTATCAAGCTGTTGTTGTCCCTTTGCTTACTTGATAGTTCGTGCAACAAATATTCTTACAAAATGTTTTCAACTGTTTTCCAAAGCTTTTTCTCTAACCCCGTTTTCTAAAACCGTTTTCCAAGAACGGGGGTGGAGGTTGCGAGATAGGCCCTTTGTGCCACCAGCGATCCGGAATTGAGTTGGCTGACTTACTCGTGGGCGAGAGTAAGTGCCGCACCATTACTTGCGAGTTTGAAAAGAGTGCGATTGTGATAGTTGGTATCAGAGCCTAGTTGGCTCCTCCCAAGTGGAACGTTTGGTAGAGATCGAAGAACAGTTCTCTACCTTAGGGAAGTCCCTAATGCTATTCAGTTCGTGGAATCTCAGCTAGATGAGATTTCGACTAAAGCCGACAAAGTTGATGCAGTAGCTGGCCGCGTGGATGGGATGCCCATCCAGGAATTGATGATGAGGGTTGAGAACCTTGAAAGTAAAGCTACACGACCTGGTAGCTACGAGCGTGGTGATAGCTCGTCGGGCTCTGCAGCCCTGATGGAGGAGCGTGTCGATGGCTTAGACAGATCCCAGAAAGCGATAGTCTAGATGGTTACGGACCTATTAGAGGATGTGAAAGCTGCCCTCGACATGGTCAGGGCAGAAGTGGCGGATCTGAGTGCCAGATTAAACCTCACGATGAGAGCAGTGGGGAACTAAGCCCAGTAGGAGGCGCGGTCCAGTTCAACAAAGTTAAAGTACCCGAGCCTAAACCCTTCTGTGGGGTTCGAGATGTAAAGGCTCTTGAGAATTTCATTTTTGATCTTGAACAATACTTTCGAGCGACGAACACTGTGACCGAAGAGTCAAAGATAACATTGGCTACTATGCATCTTGCAGACGATGCAAAGTTGTGGTGGAGGTCCCGATTCATGGACATCCAAGAGGGTCGTTGCACCATAGATAGTTGGGAAAAATTGAAACAAGAACTTCGTTCTCAGTTTTTCCCCGAGAATGTGGAAATTTTGGCGAGGCGGAAGCTGAGAGAGCTCAAGCACATAGGCAACATTCGAGATTATGTGAAACAGTTTTCTGGATTAATGTTGGACATTTGCGATATGTCAGAGAAAGACAAAGTTTTCTGTTTTGTCGAAGGATTGAAGCTGTGGGCAAAATCCAAACTTTACGAACAGCGAGTGCAAGATCTTTCGACCGCCTATGCAGCGACAGAGCGACTGTTTGACCTCAGTAATGATCAATCCCAAGACGTGAGACGGAATCCGGGCCCTTTTAATGGAGGAAACAAAAATAATCGGCTAGGCTCCCCCAAAAGTGGGGGAGGAGACAAACAAGGAGAGGGAGATCGTAGATGAAGGGAATACAAGTTTCCACGCAGCGGAAGCGCATCGATTGGACCTTATGTCGTATATTAATTAACATTAAAATACCGTTACGAAAACTCAAACATACTTTAAACTCTCTTTAAAGTTGCTGGAAATTCAGTTTAAACATGCTTAAAAATAAATCTAAATTTATTTTCATGATTTTCTAAAGAAAAGGGGAAGAACCGTCACATACCTTCGTTGTAGACTTGACCGTTCTTCGCCAACAACGCTCCAACGAACGAAAACGCAGCAGCCTCTTCGCCTCTTGATCGCTGGAATTTTATTCTTGATTGACACAATAACCACAAAGGTTACACCGATATGACTCTAGGTCTAGGAGGCAAAAGACTTGTGGGAGTCTTTCTCTAAGAGGGAGGCTAGAGAGAATTTTAGGCCTTGTCTTTGAGAGTCTAAGAGCAAGAGCAAAATTTCAAGTGTCATGACCAATTAGGTCTAGTGTTCTATTTATAGAAGAGAGGCCATGAATAAAATATTCAATTAAATCAATCTTTTCCAAAATTTATTCAATCTTATTCCTTAATTAATCAATCATGATCAATCAATTCCATAATTGATTAATCTTTTCCACAAATGACTAATTACTTCCATAAGTGATTAGATCATTTCCATAAATGATTAATCACTTCCTTAAGTGATTAATTATTTCCATAATTGATTAATTCCCGGTTAATGAATTCTTTAATTAATTAACCACCAATTAAATATCACATATTTAATTTCCGGCCTAGAATTAATTAATTTGCCCAAACACATTTCAGGCCTTAAATTAATTCATTATTTGAACTCTTTCAAACTTCCATAAATTTATATTTGAATTTCTTCAAATATTAATTTCTCTCATAATAATATATCAATATATATTATATTTGTTTCCCTTAGTAAATTGAACATTTTCAATTTACATTTATTACTTAGTTGCCTCAAGTTACTTTATGAGCTACCAGTGGGACCTAATGGACCTGCAGATCAGAAGCTCCAACGATGTGAGATTAATTGGTCAAACTCATTAACCACATTAATCAATATTCGTTAACTGTGTGTACATTCCACTATAGACTCACAGTTGCACTCTTCTCACTGCAGACATATTTTCTGTGTCCACGGATCTAGACCTATATCGACTAGTTAGTCCTTCACGAGTGTCCGTAACACCAGCTGGGTCAAATTACCGTTTTACCCCTGGGTTACCTCTATTTCCTTAAGTACCAGTTCTCCTCTAATGAACATCCTGTTTGTGGTCCAACCATCAAACAGAAAACCCTCTCGTGCCATTGAGAGGGTAGGGCCCTTTGTTCAAGACTCGGAGTAACCACTTAAGGGAACACTCATCTGCTTCCCTAAAGTCGGAAAGGAGTGAATTCCATCTTGTACGATTATGTTCCCAGCTCCCCATTCGGTCTTGTCCCGAAAATGGTAAGCTTATTGAGTCGGCGTATTGGCCACTCTCTCCCATACAAATCAAAGGACAATCTCTCATGAGCAGGAGTCCATAATCAACTCAGGATTAAGACTAAGTTGTCTAGGTCGTCCTAGTGAAATAGAAAACCAACTAGTTAACGGTGTTATAACAAGTGGTTACTATTTCGCGGTCCGGTCTTATGCAAAATCATTGCATAGGATACCCCCACTCGCATGTCTCCTACACGAACGCGTTGGATCGCAGCGTTTGTATCAAATACAAAGTGGGCCGTATCCATAGTGTCACCAGGATAAGGCACCCAGTCTTATCCCTATACTATAGACCCTTTAGGTTGTTTCTTGAACAATGATCCCATATGTCGCTACATATAGTTCAAGACTCATATTACAGCCTAGGATGTCTAGTTTATTGGATTAGGGTTATTATTAGGCAAAGACAAATATAAAATATAAAATAACTAATAACAATTAATGGAAAAATATATCAATATTATTTCATTAATATCCGGTCAATAGTTACATTCACTATCTACGAGTTTTAGGGCATAAAACCCAACAGTAGACCCTTCTAGCAGAGAGGCGGAAACTCCTGGCGAGGGCCACACCAACAGAACAACTACTATCAGAGGCCCCTTTCGTGCTTCATATGTAAAGCGGCCCATAGGGTGTTTGATTGCCCGTAGCGGGCAACCCTCCAAGCTTTTCAAGCCACTTTTGACACCCACCCCGAAGTTGAAGCGGTAGCCGCAGAGACTGAGGGACCACAAGCTGAAGCTGAGAACAACCATCGAATGGGGGCCCTAAAATTCCTCTCTGCCCTCCAGAAGAAAGTGGGGGAGTCCAAAGAATCGTTAGAAAGAGGACTCATGTACATTGACGCATGTCCAGCTTCACATGTCGGCCAAGAGCACGATGGTCGACTCAGGAGCCATCCATAACTTTATGACAGAAACGAAAGCACGTCGGCTGGACTTGCGATGGGAAAGAGACATAGTCAAGAGGGCCACAGTGAAGCTGGGTGATTGGAGTGGCCAAGCTGATTTCGTGATCGTCAAGATGGATGACTTCGACATTGTGTTGGGGATGGAGTTCCTCCTCGAACACAAGGTGATACCGATGCCCCTGGCAAAGTGTTTAGTGATCACGGAATCCCGCCCCATTGTCGTTCAGGCCAATATTAAGCAGCCAGGAGGAATAAGGATGATCACAGCCCTTCAGTTGAAGAAGGGTCTTGCTCATGAAGAACCCACCTTTATGGCCATCCCCATAGTGACAGATGAGAGCGAGAAAGAAATAGTCCCTGAAGAGATCCAATGGAGTCTAGAAGAATTTTGCGGTGTCATGCCTGACAGTTTACCGAAGAACTTACCTCCGAGGAGAGGGATTGATCACAAAATTGAGTTGTTGCCTAGGGCAAAGCCACCCGCCAAGAATGCCTACCGTATGGCACCTCCCGAGTTAGTAGAACTTCGAAAGCAACTTGACGAGTTTCTAAATACGAGATTCATCCGCCCAACAAAGGCTCCCTATGGGCCCCCAGTCTTGTTCCAGAAGATGAAAGACGGAAGTTTACGTTTGTGTATTGGTTATCGAGCGTTGAACAAACTGATTGTCCGAAACAAGTATCCTCTCCCAATCATAACAGATTTATTAGACCGCCTCCATGGGGCGAAGTACTTCTCGAAGCTGGATTTGAGATCAGGATACTACCAAGTCCGCATTGCAGAAGGGGACGAGCCGAAAACAACATGTGTCACCCGCTATGGGGCTTTCGAGTTCCTTGTTATGCCCTTTGGCCTTACAAATGCTCCGGCCACCTTCTGCACCCTGATGAATCAAGTCTTTCATGAATATCTCGACAAGTTTGTGGTTGTCCATCTGGATGACATCGTTGTGTATAGCCCGACCTTGGAGGAACATCAGGTTCACCTGTGACTTGTCTTTGAAAAGTTGAAACTGAATCAGTTGTATGTAACGAGAGAGAAGTGCTCCTTCGCACAGAAACGTATAAACTTTCTGGGACACGTGATCGAGTGTGGTAAGATCAGTATGGAAGATGGGAAGGTCGAAGCCATACGGGACTAGAAAGTGCCATCATCAGTGACCGAGTTGCGTTCCTTTCTTGGATTAGCTAATTACTACAGGTCATTCGTGGAAGGATTCTAAAAAAGAACAGGACCCCTGACAGACCTGTTGAAAAAGAGTAATGACTGGAGTTGGACTTCAGCGTGTCAAACCGCCTATGAGGACTTGAAGAAGGCGATGATAGAAGGACCCGTGCTCGGGATTGCAGATGTAAGCAAGCCCTTCGAAGTAAAAAAAGACGTGTCCGATTTCGCTCTGGGTGGCGTCCTCCTCCAAGACGACCACCTCATTGCTTACGAGAGTCAAAAGTTGAATGATGCTGAACGGAGGTATGTCGCCTCCGAGAAAGAAATGCTAGCTGTTGTGCACTGTCTAAGGGCTTGGAGACAGTACCTTTTGGGAGCCAAGTTTGTAGTCAAGACCGACAATAGCTCCATCTGCCATTTCTTCAACCAACCAAGATTGTCATCCAAACAGACGTGATGGCAAGAACTTCTCGCAGAGTTTGATTTCCAATTCGAACACAAGCCTGGTAAGGCCAACCAAGCGGCGGACGCTTTGAGTCGGAAGAGCGAACATGCGACCCTGTGCATGTTAGCCCACTTGAAAGCGAGTAGGCTGAGTGGAACCGTCCGTGAGACAATTAAGGAACATCTGAAGAACGACACCGCAACCCAAGCAATAATGAAGTTGGCTGAAGAAGGAAAGACTCGTCAATTTTGGGTCGAAGACGGTTTGCTCCTAACCAAGGGCAACCGCCTGTATGTCCCTTATTCAAGGAACCTCAGGAAGCTCTTAATCGAAGAATGTCATGATACTTCGTGGGCCGGCCACTCTAGGTGGCAATGAACGTATGCGCTCGTCAAGTAGGGGTACTTCTGGCCAAGCCTCCGAGCGCAACGAAGTGACGCGGCCCACGGTCACAATGCAGAACCTGAATGACAAAGAAGTAGAAGAGATTTTGGCAGACAGGATTCGTCGCACAGGTAAACCTCGTCCAGACGTTCAAGAGTTCCTAGTGAAGTGGGAAAGGCTCCCAGATGCTGAGATTAGTTGGGAGCGGGTTGAAGACTTGAAGTCGGCTGCCATCAAGATCGTCGAGTTCGAGCAGCGTCGGTTGATAGAGACGTCAACCATTTAAGTGGGGGAGAGTGTCACGGTCATGCTTTTCCAAGGTGTGTTGCCCATGACAATCCATTCCCTTCATGCTTCCATTATATGTATTTCCTTTGTATCACTTGTTTATTTTTCCTTGCATTTCTCAAGTGTATGACTCCTCATGATTTTCATGTTTAAGCCTGCCAAGGCTAAAATGCTTAATAATATACTATAAGGGGGTACGACTAGTTGTCAAACCTTCCTACCCGGAGTTGTTCGCTATCAAGCTGTTTTTGTCCCTTTGCTTACTTGATAGTTCGTGCAACAAATATTCTTACAAAATGTTTTCAACTGTTTTCCAAAGCTTTTTCTCTAACCCCGTTTTCTAAATCTGTTTCCCAAGAACGGGGGTGGACATTGAGAGATAGGCCCTTTGTGCCACCGGTGATCCGGAATTGAGTTGGCTGACTTACTCGTGGGCGAGAGTAAGTGCCGCAAAATCGCTTGCGAGTTCGAAAAGAGTGCGATTGTGAAAGTTGGTATTAGAGCCTAGTTGGCTCTTAGACTCACAAGACAAGAGTCTAGAATTCTCTCTAGCCTCCCTCTTAGAGAAAGACTCTCACAAGTCTTTTGCCTCCTAGACTTAGAGACATATCGGTGTAACCTTTGTGGTTATTGCGTCTTTGAAGAAAATTTCCAGCGAAGAAATCAAGAACGAGTCGCTGTGTTTTCGTTCGTTGGAGCATCGTTGACGAAGAACGGTCAAGTCTACAACGAAGGTTTGTAATGGTTATTTCCCGTTTCTTTAGAATAGCATGAAAATAAATTTAGATTTAATTTTCAAGCATGTTTATAGTAATTTCCAGCAACTTTAAAGTATGTTTAAAATTTATCTTGCCTTTTCGTGACGGTATTTTAATGTTAATTAATATACGGCGTAAGGTCCAATCGATGGCGTAGGGGCTTTCATCCCCTTCATGTGTGTGATTGTGTTTCACTCGAGGGCTGGAACGCTTATTCTTGAGTCTGAAGCTTCAATTGATTCTTGGAGCTTTTGGAATCTTTAGGTCTTGAAGTCTTGGAGTCTTGAAGAGTCTTCAGTCTTCAAGAAGTCTTGAAGCCTTGGAGTCTTGAAATCTTGAAGAGTCTTTGGTCTTCAAGAATTGTTGAAGTCTTCTAGTCTTGAAGAATCTTTCTTTGGATTCTCTGACTCTGGCTGATAGCTTCCAACTTCTCATCCGTAAAATGGAAGAGAACCCCTCTATTTATAGAGTTCTCGCTGCATGGGTCCTGATGACTTTTGGGCCAACAACTTGGGTTTGGGCTTTATTGGTATTGGGCTCAACTATTTAGTATTGGTCTGGTTCATATTTGACTCAAAACCTAATGACCCAAATATTTAAAAGACCCAAATTTGATCAAAATAATTATTTTTTTAATTAATTGATCAAATTATTTAATTTGATCAAAATAATTTAATTTTAATTAATTGATCAAATAGAAATTTGGCTCTATAAAGTTATAATTGGCCAACTTTGTCTTCAAATTAAATTTGGGACACATGTCAATTTATAATTGGTCCCAAATTTAATTATTTGTAATTTCGCCATTAATTTTAAACAATGACGTGACAATTTGTGATTGGTCAAAATTCCTCCTTCAACAAATGCCCCTTTTCGAGATTTATGCACAAGTTATGTGTGAGTGAATCTCGAAAATGATATTTTGGAATCAAAATGCAGAGCATTTGTTCTTGATTTTGATTCCATTTGATTTTTCAATTTAATCAAAACATGAAGTCAATTCTTAGTTTTGATTTTTTTTCTTGCTTGACACGTATTTTACGCAATTAATCAAAATTTGAATTTTGGACAAAATCTTAGTTTTCTTGTTTGACGACAACTTTAATTTGAACTTAAGTTTGTGACAAATTTTTGATTATGCCCAAACTTTAATTTAAGTAAATTTAAGATTGCATCCAAAATTTGGTGGGAATTTGGAATAAAAATTTGCATATGGAACTTAGAAAATTTGATTTTAGATAAGAGTCAGATTATACTCAAATTCAGTTTAATTCAATCTAAATTAATTTAGGAGTCTACCCAATCAATTTGAATTTATCTCCCAATTTGATTTAAATCAAATCTCATACTTTTGGGTTAAAATTTGAAACAAAATCCTCCAAATTTTTATCTTTCAATTTGATTTAAATCAAATCTCATATCTTTGGGTTGAAATTTGAACCCAAAATCCCAAGATTGATGAAGATTGTCGTTGGAGATAAGATTTGTCTATTTGAATCCAAACTTTCCCTTCTATAAATAGGGCTGAACCTCAGTAGGGGAGAGCACACATCAATTGCAGAGAGCATTCAAGAAAAGATTCAAGTAGAAAATTACTTTCTTCTTCTTTTTTTTTTTTAATTTTTAATTTTCTTTCATTTTTTTAATTTTTCATTTTTCAATTATTTTTTCGTTTTTTTCTTTACTTTTTAAAATTTTTCGTTTTTTTATTTTTTATTTGCAATTTGTTTCTTTCTTGCTTGAATGTCTAAGCTTTGTGCAACATTCGTCACCAAATTCACTTGCAGTGATTTCACCACCTGTCTAGACCAGTAACTTTGATGACTGTAGAAACTTCACTTGCAGTGATTTCACCACCTATCTAGACCAGTCACTTTGATGACTGTAGTTTCCTGCAGGGGTGGTCACCACAGTCGTCATCAACTTCACTTGCAGTGATTTCATCACCTGTTTAGACCAGTCACTTTGATGACTGTAGTTTCCTGCAGGGGTGGTCACCACGGTCGTCATCAACTTCACTTGCAGTGATTTCACCACCTGTCTAGACTAGTGACTTTGATGATTGTAGCTTCCTGCAGGGGTGGTCACCAGATTTGTCTACAGCGACGCATGCCTGCCAGACCAGTCCCTATTTTATTGAGTGATCTGAGTAGCATTTGAAGATGAAGTGAAGTTTTCAACTGTCAACTTTTGAAGAAGAAGTGAGACTGCCAACCGTCAACTTTTGAAGATGAAGCGAAAGTCGTCAACCGTCAACTTTTCAAAAAGAAGCGAGGTTGCCAACTTTTGACTTGAGGTAAAATTCTATCCAATTTTAACTTGCATTAGGAATAGAATTTGAGTTTGGAATTTGGTTGATTTTGGGTTTGACTTGATTTGGATTGAGAATAATCTGAGTTGACTGAATAACATATATGTATAATATTAACAAGTGAATCTCTTTTGGGCCAACAACTTGGGCTTTATTGGTCTTGAGGATGGAAAAAAAAACATAAATAGGGAAAAGGAAAAAAATAAAATATTTAGGATGATTTTGTTCCCATTTTCGATCTTTGTTAGCACTCAACCTCCCACCTCAAATCTTTGCCCCATCTTGAAGCATACTACAAAATTCTCATATTCTAACCCTCTACTAAAGAGAAGAAATTCTAACTATTTAATAAATAATTTTTACATATTTCAGATAGATAGAAGACTCACATTTAACCACTCAAATAAATAAAACTAAATGTCCTATATGAAAGATTGAAATTCCCTAATTCCGTTAGCGGAAGCGAATTGAGTCCGTTTTTAGTTAATGTTGTTTCCACCAAAATACCAATACATTGACAAAATTTAGAAAAATATTCTAAATCAATTATTAATGTTAAGCATACAACCTTAGAACTAATTCTAAAGGAGAGAAGCAAACATACCGTCGTTGTCGTCTCTGAAATATCAAGGACGTCTTTCTTGATTTCATAGGGACCAAGCGTCAACAATTGGGACACCACCAATTGATCTTCCCCTCTATGACTCTAAGATTAGGAACGTTGTTGTGGGACTACCTAATCTTGAATGGGAAAAACTCTGGAGTGAAAATTCTCTCTAGAGTTCTTGGGTTGAGAGAATATGAGAGGGAGGCTAGAGAGAATGCAAGAGTGCATTCTCGTGGCCTTACGTTGTATCACCTAAACCCTAGGTTTCGTGTTCTATTTATAAGAGAAAGACCATGAATAAAATATTCATTTAAAATCAATTATTTCCATAACTGATTTAATCTTTTCCATAATTAATCAATTCCATAACCAATCAATTCCATAATTGATTAATCTTTTCCATAAAAGATTGATCACTTCCATAAATGATTAATTACTTCCATAAGTGATTAATCATTTCCATAATTGATTAATTTCCAATTAATTAATCACACCAATTAAATATCATATATTTCATTTCAGACCTTCTATTAGTTAATTAAATAATTACCCAATTAAATATCATATATTTAATTTCAGGCCTTCAATTAATTAATTCTATAATATGAATCAAATTCATTTTAAAATTTGAACTCCTTCAAATTCTCTTATATCCTATAAATTTAATATGAGTCAAATTCATATTAATATTTGAATTTCTTCAAATATTTATTTCTCTCATAATAATAAAGTTTAATTTCAAATTAGACTTTATATTTTAGTGTATCACTATACATTATATTAATTTATATCTCATACAATTAACTTAATTTCCAATATGAATTTGAACTATTCATATTCTCTCAAGATATAATTGTTCCTAATTACTCTTTACGAGCTAGCAGGGGGACCTAATGGACCTACGAATCAGAAGCTCCAATGATATGAAGTTAACTGATTAAACTCATTAATCACATTAACCAATATTCATTAACTGTGGGTTATTCCACTAAAGACCCACAGTTGAACTCTTCTCACTGTAGAACATTTTTGTGTCCACGGACATAGACCTATACGGGTAAGTCAATCCTTCACGAGTGTTCGTATTTTACCCCTGGGTTACATCTGTCTCCTTAACTACCAATGCTCCTCTAATGAACAACCTGTTTATGGTCGAACCAATAAACAGAAAGTCCCTCTCGGGCTATTGAGAGGGTGAGATCCCTTTGTTCAAGTCCCGGAGTCACCACTTAAGGGAACACTCATCTACTTTTCCGAGAAGTGGGAAAGAGTGAATTCCTTCTTGTGTTGTCATGTCCCCAGTCTCCCACTCGGTCTTGTCCCCAAAAAGGAAGGCATATTGAGTCGGCGTATTGGCCACTCTCACCCATGCTAATCAAAATACAATCCCACATGAGAACGAGTTCATGACACACTCAAGATTAAGACTGAGTTACCTATGTCATCCTATCGAAACAGTAACCTAACTAGTTAACGGTGTTATATCTAGTGGTTTACTATTTCATGGTCCGGTCTTATGCAAACTCATTGCATAGGATACCCCCGCTTACATGTCTACTACATGGACGATTTGGATCAATACGTTTGTATAAAATACAAAGCGGGTCGTATCTCATAGTGTTACCAGGATAAGGTACCCAACCTTATCCTTGTACTATAGACCTCTTAGCTTGTTACTTGATCATCGATCCCCGTATGTCCCCACATACTAGTTCAAGATACATACAGACAACCTTGGATCTTAGTTTATTGGATTTGTGACAAATTGTGCAATATTTAACAATAACACTTTATTGTAGAAACTCAATAACACTTTATTGAAACACGTATACAATTTGTTTACATTCACTAATGTACGAGTTTTAGGGCATAAAACACAACACTATAATCGTGAGATTTTTTTTTGGAACTAACAAAATATTTAAAAATAAATACCAACTAAAAAGTCAATAAAATAATATTAATTAAGAAGGGTTAAAAGAAGAAAAAAAACTATATTATTTATGGTGGTAACGTGGGAGAAGGGGGGAGAGAAAGAGAGGGAGTGTCGGGTAGAGGAGAGAGAATAAGTTCTTTTTGGTCAAAGAAGTGCTTTGACCAACAATTAAAAAAAAAAAGAAAACTTCCTATCTTCTATCCTCTAAACTCAAAATTTCATGTCTTTCCTTAACTGATATATGATTTTCAATATGTACGTGGTTTAGACCACTATTTATAGGGTTCAAATGAATCTTGATAAATAAAAATGACAAATAATAATTAAATAAAAAAATCTTCAAATTTTCACAATCGAAAATCCCCATCTTCTTTCCTTCTCTACCCCACGAAGTTAGTCGCAACAGGTCCTCTTCTTCGGGTCTTCGTCACGAGCGGTCACCACTACCATCGCACACCATGTCTCCGACGTAGCTATACTAGTCATGGTGTGCTACGGTAGCGGTTTCAGCGTGCTTGGCAGGTTCGTGGAGGCGTAGCAGCAGACATTTCGCATGGGTTTTCCTCTGGTGGTTTCCAGCAGCTCCCTAGCGGCTGAAGCTACTGCGACTCCCAAATTCGACGAGCTGCACGGCGGCAACAGGTGTTCGCGCGACAGTTCGTGGGTGCGTGGGTTTTCTCCGGCGTGAGGGGAGGCGCGACGTGTAGCAGTCAACAGTATCAGTGGCACTCCAGCAATTGTGGGTGTCGATTTTAGTAGTTTTCGACGAGGTCGGAGTGTTGCAGCAACATTTTCGCGTGGGTATTCTTCCTTGGGCGTTTTCGGCGGCTTGGTGAAGTTTCAGCATTGGGTAAGAGGAGTAATTCGTTTTTGAGGCTGTTTTAAGCAATTTAAATGAATACCCATTGATTTTGCCTTGTGATTTCAAGGTCGTTAGCGTGTTGGTGATTCAATTGGAGGATTGGAGCGGATTTGAGACCCTAAACAACAAGCAACATGGATTCCATCACATTGAATGTGACTTGCTGATCATTGACCCTCATGGTCAACTCTCCTTTCTGCACATTAATTAAAGTCCTACCGGTGGCTAAGAATGGTCGTCCTAAGATGATCGGCACATCCTTATCAGCTTCACAATCAAGAATGATGAAATCTGCTGGGAGTAAAAATTTTTCAACCTTGACCAACACATCTTCAATTTTTCTGATAGGTTGTGTAAGTGATCTATTAGCTAACTGTAAGGTTACAGTTGTTGGTCTTGCTTCTCCGATCCCCGAGTGCTTAAATATGGAGTATGGCATCAGGTTTACACTCGCTCCTAGATCGCATAAAGCTCTGCCTACATCCCTTCCTCCCATGGAGCATGGAATGGTGAAACTTCCTGGGTCTTTGAGCTTGGGAGAAATCTCATTCTTGACCAGTGCACTGGAATATTCAGTGAGTGCAACAGTTTCATATTCTCCCAATCTTCTTTTCTTTGATAGGATATCCTTCAGGAACTGCACATAGGTAGGGATCTGTTCAAGCGCTTCTACCAATGGGATATTGATGTGTAGCTGCTTTAAAACATCTAAGAACTTCTTAAACTGTGCATCCTGCTATGGATCTATAACAAATTTTTGAGATCTTGTGGTCACATTTGCGGTCGCATTACCCTGTTTTTTCTCTGAATTTGATTCTTCTTTTTCTACCAAGGCTTCATGCTCCTCGGTTTTTTCTTCATTGCTTTTATTCTGTATAATATCTAAGGTAATGTCTGACTTCTTTTCTAAAATCTTTTCTCGAGCTTCTTCTGGGATCTCTGCTTCTTAATTTACTAGGTACTTTGGGCCATCATATTCTAGTCCACTTCTCAAGGTTACTGCTTTGCATTGTTCCTTTCCTTCTCTGTGAGGGATCTCAGTCTTGCTAGGCAACGTCGCTTGTGGTTTATTCTTAATTTCTTGAGCAATCTGTCCAATCTGTACTTCCAAATTCCTAACTGCAACATCGTTTCTTGCCATGTATTCCTTAATAAGAGTCTCTAGATTTGATTCTCGACTCTGCACCTGGACTGGTTGGAAGTTCTTTTGCAGCTACTGTTCTATAGGAGGTTTCCCAAATCATGCATTAGAATTACTTGAACCAGCTTGTCCTCCCCAAGAGAAGTTTGGATGTTGTCTCCAACCTGGGTTGTACGTGGCCGAGTATGGATTCCATCTGTTCTGGTTCTTGTTCCCTTGTTGACCTACATAAAAGACAGACGCGGGATTCAGTGGACAATTATCAGCGATGTGTTCATCACCACAGATTTCACAGCAGGGAGAAGAAATAACATTGACAGGGGCTATTTTCGCTTGATTGTTCATCGTCATGCACATCATCATGCTGTAGATAGCCTTGATTTGGGTTTGCATGGTAGAATTAGCCTCTGTTTCCACTACTTTAACTGGATTCTTCAAGATTGTTGTTGGCTCATTCTCTCCCCAATGACGATTGTTTGTGGCTATGGTGTCCAAGATAGCATGTGCCTCATTTGCAGACGTCTTCAAGAAAGATCCGTTTGTAGATGCATTCATAGTGCCTTCGAAGCTTGATCTAATCCACTATAAAAATACTCCAAAATGATGCAAGCAGACAATCCGTGATGTGGACACTTCCAAACCAGCCTTTGAAATCTTTCCCAGGCTGCATCAAGAGGTTCATTGTAAGATTGTCTGAAAGTAATAATTTCAGCTCTATACTTGGCATTTTTATTAGAAGGAAAAAACCTCTCTAAAAATTTCTCAGCCAAATCATTCCAAGAAGTGAAGGAGTTTGGAGGGAATGAATCCAACCAAGTTTCGGCATCTCCCTGCAAAGAAAATGGAAAAAAACTTTAGCTTCAAAATATCTTCAGGCACTCCTGTAACTTTAAAAGAATTGCAAACTCTAAAAAATAGCTTAATGTGTTTATGTGGATCTTCATTTGGATGTCCAAAGAATTGACCCATGGTATTCAACATTTGGAACATCACTGGTTTAAGTTCAAATTGTGGAACATCTATCGGTGGCTCCAAAATTCCTGGTTTTAAAGTCTGAAAAACAGGTAACGTGTAGTCCTTTATTGCTCTATTGCGATCTTCAGCAATATAAATTTGATTTTCTTGTTGTGGCATCGATGGAATTGGAGGAATTCTCCCACCATTTTGCTCCCTTCCACGATTCAGTGGATCAACTTGAGGATCGACTCGAGGTGGTTCCATCAGAAACTCTTGTATGTAAGAAGCTTCTTCTAGAGGTTCCTGTGCACTCAACTCTTGTTGTTCCCTTCTCTTTCGTCTTTGCTCCTTCCTTCGACGACTAAAGGTTCTTTCTATCTCAGGATCAATGTCAAAGAGTGGACACCCCTTGTTCATCCACTAACTTCAACCTGCAAAAGCAAAACAAATGCAAATCAAAGTCAAATTCCTTTTGAGACAGAATATGCAGTCGCAATCTAATCACAATTTCATATAACAAATCTGGTTTCACTTTTGGTCCCTGGCAACGGCGCCAAAAACTTTGTGTGACAGAGGCTGAATTATGGATGTGAGATGAGATGATAAATAATAATAGAGATAAATTCATCCAACCTTAGTGCAATTATACACTATCGCACGTAGTAATAAAAACTTGCTCAACTGATTGCTTAAAAATAGGTAACCAGAAAAATAATTGATGTTTGATTTTTAGAAAGATAAATAAAGCAAATAAATAAATAAAAGAATAACAATGATAAACAAACGAGGTATTCAACATGGATTCATCCCAAAGGCTAGCCTTAGTCATGGATTATTTAACTTAAGTCCATTCAATGCATTGGGTCAGATTTAACTTCTATTTGGCCTTGCTCCCAAGAACCGCTAGAAGGCTAAGTGAGTATCGTTATGCACATTTTGGTGACTCGACTCCGACATAGATAATTCATGAATGCAACCTATAACCCTATAGTTGATATAGGGTGCCTTAGGCAGCTTGCCCTATACCACCGAACAATCTCTTTCCAGCTTTTTCTCCTATATCACCTTTATGAGAACCGATATAGTCTGTCGCTTTCGAGATAAAACTTACATAGCATGCAAAGTCTAAGTGATCAATTTAAACTCAGCAAGATCAGAATGATATTCAATAAAGAATGGCATGCATTGAACAAAACTTAAGCAAATAAAACACTTTCAAGCTATTGAACCATAAGGGAATTCACCATATTGAACCCCTCAACGGAATTTAGCTACTCATGGTGAGATAAAGTGCAAATGAATACATTTTCATTGAAAATAAGATGTAAAGAATACAGATAAATGAAAAGTATCAAAAGCTGGAAATAAAGACAGTAGCCAAATACTATGGGTTTTTCTATTTATCTAATCCTTCTAGAGTTCGCTTAGACACTCCACTCTCTCGCTTTTACAAGTGAGAATGGGTGAAAATCCCTACAAACCCTAAGGTTTGATGTCGAACTAAGGTTAGAATTCAGTCATCTAAGAAGGACCTCGGGCATCCCTACTCATAGGCGTCAACTCGGGTTCTGTCACCACCTTGTTCTTCCAAATGAGTTCTGCTTGAATTTGACTTCGAATCTCGAGCTTATATAGTGTTGGATATGGTTGATGAGCTGTGAAATAGGTGCTGGTAGGTAGCCTTGTCGGTTTCAGGGTCAAAACAACCGGTTAGATGCGAAGAAGTCTCGTTCAAAACGACCCGCAGACGACTCGGAACTGCCTCTGTTTTTCCCGAAATGCGGTCGCATTTCTGGGTAAATTCCAACATTTCCTCTGTTTTCCTGCACAACAATAAACTTAGTCAAATTCCCTTTGAGTCTTTTTAAGCACAAATGAGCATAATTTGACAAAAGTGATTCTCAACACCCTAACTTATCAACTTTAGCATATTTCCAGCTTGGGAACAATAAAATTGATCTAAACATGCAGTATTTGACAAGGAAATGAGCTAAATATTAGGGTAAAATAGGTATATTTTTTTACGATTATCAATGCCTACACATGACTTAGAGACATGAAATTGATGTACCTAAGTCGAGGTTCGTGAAATTGACGACCTCCGTAGGAGACACATGAAATTTATGTGTCTAGGATATGCATGAAATTGATGTATATCTCCTAATTAATAAGTTTAAAATAAAGTTTAGAGCCACCAAAAAGATATTTGTTGTTGATTCTTAAAATGTTTTTAAAGTGTGACCCAACCTCAATAGTAGGGTCACTTACTGAGTATTTTAAATACTCATTCTTTTGAAAAATAATTTTTTTCAGGTAAAGGCGAGGGCAGATGCACGGTGACTGATGATAATCCGTTAGGCAGCCATGACGGAACCAGGAATTTCATATTTTATTTTTTTCTGCTTTAAGAACTTTGTTTTACTTTATTTGTAATTTGTTTGAGAATTTTTTCTAGAGGCCATGTACATTTATATTTTACAAATTATTTATGATTATTTAAAACCTTTAAAATTAAGGATCCCGAATAAAAGTTTTTTTCTTAAGTTCTTACTTAAATTAAGTGTTTATGTTTTAAAATATTTTTATTTAAAAAGGCCTCCAAAGCATTCATTGTCGTAACGGCCCCTTAAAGGCTATTTAAGAGTTCGGGCCGTTACATAAATTTTAATGAAACTGGTTTATAACCAATATCATGGATGTAAATCATACCTGATACAACATCAAAATTTGAAAGTTTTTCTTTATTGCACTTTTAAATTCTCAGTTTTTCTTTATTGCACTTTTAAATTCTCAACATTATTTGGATGTATAAATTATCATAGGGGTGGTTGTAGCAATAGCAAAAGGGGAATTTCTATTTGCATGCGTGCCTTCACTATTTGAGGTTTGTAATTATGACAAAAAAAATTTAGCCCAACCCAAAACATGAATAAGAAAAAGTAAAAAATACCATTTCCAAAATTTTCCCATGTTTTACTGTTATGAAGTGTATAAATGGTATATCAAACATAGTGTTGATATACTAATGATATACCTAAAATGAAATATATCAGATATACTGTTGATATACTGTTGATATACTTAAAATGAATTATATTTGATATACAGCCGATATACTTTACTATGGTATATTAGTGGAATGATATTCCTAATATGAAGTATGTTAACCGTATATTGTTATTTTATATTCAGTATATCAGATATACCTAAATTGAAGTACATATACTACTAATATACTTTGATATATCAGTGAAGTGTTATTCCTAATATGAATTATATATCAACAATATATCAACAGTTTATATTCAATATAAAAAATATACTTAAAATAAAGTATGTCACTGATAATTAAAAATATATATTAATGTTTTTTTTTTTTTTTAAATAAAGTCTATCATTGATATATTTAATCAGTCATAATCAAGTATATCAATGTTATTAATTATTTGAGTAGTATAACAAAAGAGGTATATCGATGGTATATCAATATTCATAACAAGTATATAAGACAAACATTTTATGTTATAAAAACAAAAATTTTGTTTTAAATACGTAAATAACACAGCACAATTCAATAAACAGAAAATGAAACATAACAAATATAAGTAAAGAAAAGTAACATTTCATATATCAGGTATATCATTCTTATATCAATACTGAAGTATATCATAGGTTACATTTATCAAATAAAGTATATATTAGATATATAATTGTATTCATTCGAGTATATCAAATTTGGTATATCAGTTCACTGTTATTCTTTATATCTCGTATATCAATAAATATAAAGTATATCGTCTGATATACTACTAATATATCAGTTGATATACCAACAAGGGTAAAACTGGAATGATAAAAAAAGCGAAAAATCAGATTTTAAATTTTTTGCTATATTTGCAAATCTAAAAAAGCATAGATAAATTTGCAATTGTCCTAATATATTTTGCTACCCGTTACAATTTCCCATTATCATATTTATTTTATTTATCCTAAAATTTTTAAATATAAAAAATCTAACCTACTTAAACCCCTTTTTAAGATTGAAGATAACGAAAAGTCTTTCAAATTACCTAGGTAAGCATTTATATATTTTCCAAAATCTTAATTTTGTAATCAATTAATAATTCAATTAAAGCTATGTTTAATCAAATCGTTAAATTAACATTAATTAGATATAAAAGATAATTTTCTTCCTATCATCTTCTCTAAAAAAAATTCCAAAAATTTGTGAAAAATTTTGAAGGTCGGAGAATAGCATAATGAAGAGAGATCGATTTAAAAAAAAAAAGAAGGTAATAGTGATCGATCTCCTTTCCCATTTAAAAAAGAAAAAAGAAAGGCAATACTAATGAACTCGCACAAAGGTGTACTCACTTATATTATTAGAGAAACAAACGAAAAATATTTCTTATTCATATGAAACTCTAAAAGTAGGGGTGGAGAAAATATACTATAAACTAATAAAATCTCGATACTAAAGAAAACTAACAAAATCTCTTAAAGATAAAGTAGCCTACTTGAAAAAGAAATAAGAAAAAACTATATATATTTACACTAAATGAAAAAGCTATATTTACTCACATTGCTGAAGATGCAGTAGCAAACCCTTGCTCCTCCCACTTGGTTGATGTTTGGTGCAATTTTTTCAATTCGTCATGCACCACATGATGAAGAGCTCTACTCCCATCTTTCCATTTTTCGAGAAATTGACAAAAATGACCCCCTCAATTTTATGTTTTGTAAAAAAGGCCCCCATGGATAAAATAGTTTTCTTAACCCTTTTTTGCCAAAACATAGAAGTGAAAAGACGAAAATACCCTTGACTAATTTCAAAACATAACTTGACCCATTTTTTTCAAAACGCCGTTTCTTTCCCTCTCAATCGTCTCGACATTTCGATTTTCCATTGTCACCATTCGTTGATTTCGTGGTTCCATTTGGTGTTTAATCGACTTTACATCGCGTTTTACTACAAGAAGGTACGTTTTTTTCGGTGTATTTCGTGCGTTTTCTAGGGTTTTCATGTTTTAGGTCTATGCTTTTATCGTTTGTAAAGATTTTTTGAAGTTTAGGTTCATTTTATTGCACATTGTTAGCTTTTAGCGGTTTCTGTGTTGGATTTGCTGAAAAAACGTTGCAGATTTTAACCTTTAGGACCGAGTTTTTTTTTTTTTTAATCTCCCGAACGATGCATCCCGATCGTATTGCTTGGAGGGAAATAGAGACAAGGATCGGGAAACACAATTTTGTGAAGAAAATGCTTTTCTCGTGCCCGATCCCGATCTGGTAATCCGGCCGGGAATCTCGATTGTCTCACTCAGACGACCCGAAAGGCAGAGACAAAGATAATTGTTTTTTTAAATAAAATTATTTGGTATTTTTTTCTTTCAATTATTCTTTGTTTTTTTCTTTATAGGTTTAATCATCATGGCAATGGTTCCAAAAATTCCACCTTCTGACCATTTTCCGGTTGCATTGACGTGTTGTTCTCATATAGGGAAAACAGTGAGAGCCATTAAAAACAAATTAACTGATGCCCAGTTAGTGATGTTTAGACAGACATTTTTGGTCATTTATTGGATTCATCTTTAATGTTTAATGACCAATTAATCCATTACTTTCTTTTCAGAAAAGTAAACGAGGATAGGGTAGATGGGATTAGTTTTGATATTTTGGGGAACAAAGTTTCATTCAGGCAGAGTGAATTTGATATCATTATCCGGATTATGCATAGTACTAGACACGTTAGGAGCAATATCTGTAGTACTTGGCTTAGAAGAATCTACCTGAACGACAACACACAACAATGAAAGGATTTGAGTTAGATAGATTATTCCCCGACCTCCGATTTGAGAATGATGATGACGTAGTTAATGTGACCCTATTTTATTTCATTGAGCTCGCGATGATGGGGAGAGAGAGGAAACAACAAATGGATACGATCCAACTAGGTATAATTTACAAGTGGGATAGATTTTGTAATGAAAATTGGAGCAAAATTGATAGCATGCAATTATGCTATCTGTTTCCTAGTTATTTTGGCTCGTTTTGGTGCGTTAATTGTGAGCTTTATTGTCTTTTTATGTTAAACCAGGAATTTTACTCCAAATTAGAGGCTTCGGTCCATAATTGAGGAAAATAGGAGAAAACATTCAAAGTGGAGGCCCAAAAGCCCAAAGAAGTGAAGAGTTGTAGGCCAATTTTTGTGCATTGAGGCTTCTAGAAGGACCAGCGTTGCGACACTATTCTTAGAGAGTCTCGATGCTGGTTGAAGTATGCGGCAAGAAAGTGACATCACAGTGTCGCGACGCTGTGACGTTAGCGGTGCGACGCTGTTCGACTTGGGCGGCAAGATAACTTCAAATCTCCTCCTATAAATTGGCTACTTCTCTTTGGTGAAATTCATTCTAGTATGGGGGGTTCTCCCCTAGCTCAATAGAGAGTAAAAAGTGAGTAGAAATGAGAGAGGAAAGGTGGAATTGATCAAGATTCCAAGGCTTGGGACTCGAGATGATCGTGACGGGAGCATTGGATCAACACAACGGTTATTTCTTCTTTAAGGCTCTGTAATTTCTTATTATTGTTGAGTTAGGACCATGAATCAAGATTGTTGGGCTAAAATTATTCCCATTTTTGAGTAGATCTAGAGACTTAGGGTCGTTAATTTAGCTAATTGGAATATGTCGCTTAATTATTTGGATATTGTAATGAATTTCTTCATATTTCATCTATTAAATTTGTGCTTAATGCTTTTAATCCCTTGATCACATATTGATTAATTTGTTGGTCTAAATTGATACTCGACAGAGAAAAGTTAAATTAGATCCCAATTGCATGGCTAACGATTGCTTGGAACACGAAAGTGAAAAAGAATTGTTAGAAATTTATGATGAAGTTGCTTAATGCCATACTATAATTAACTATGGAAATGGACACATAAATTAGTTATGTTAGAATGAGATGAGGAGGAACTTGAGAGAGAAATCCTCTTAAATTACTTCTAGATTTATGAAACTGAAGACTAGTAATTACAAGCATCCGTTGAATTGAGCTACAAATCCAAAAAGCTAATTAACACCCTAGGTTGACTTCCCTGGATAGGAAATTCCCATGTATTTGCATGTTTCTTTTCTACTTGTTAGATTCGTTAATTTTCTACTTGTTAGATTCGTTAATTATTTAACTCCAAACAATATTTTAAATTGGAATGATTTGGTTAATGCTTTTCTTACAAAACTTTTCCCATTAGCTAAAATTACAAAGCTCAGAACTTAAATTGGGTTATTTAAACAAATGGAAGATGAGCAATTGTATGAGGCTTGGGAACATTATAAAGACATGTTAAGAAAATGCCCACAACATGGGTACCCTAACTGGCTTGGTACAACTCTTCTATAATGGGTTAAAACGGGATTTTAAAACAATCTTTGACATTGCGGCTGGGGGAAACGTTTTAGCCAAAACTATCAAGGATGCTCGAGCTTTAGTAGAAGAGTTGACTTTGACAAGTTATCAGTGGCCGTCTGAGCAATCAGAGTCCAAACAAAAGGGGGAACCATGTGAAACCGATGAGGTGAGTTCTTTAAAATTTCAAGTCGAAGCTTTAACAAAGGCCTTGAACAAACTCTCAGGATCAAAGATTCCAAGTTCGCCTAAAAGTTGTAGAGAAAAATCTCCTTTGAAAGTGAAGTCCCAGCCTAAAGAAATAGTTCGTAAAGAGAAGAAAAATCCTTTAGAGGACATGTTGGGGAAGTTTATTGAAGAGACCAAGACTTTGTCGATTAATGTGCAAGGACCAGTGTCAACAATGCAAGCCAGAGTGGAGAGACAAGATATTGTCATTAGTAAAATGGAAGTAAAGATTGATCAAATGACAATTTTCATGGACCAAATTTAGCAAGGAAAATTCTCCAATGTCTTCGTCGTAGAACCACAAGAGCATTGACCTACGATATCATTAAGGAGTGGGAAGCAATTAAGAGAAGTAGAAAGAAGAGAAGTCAAGGAATCCAACATTAGGAAGATACTGGATGAGGATGATGATCAAATTATTCCCGAGGAAGAAATAGTACAACCAGTGCTAGATAAGTCTCCAGACCCTATTCCTCTAGTTCTTAATCAGATTCCATATCCATAGAGATTTCAAAAGAAAAAGTTGGATGCTGAGTTTTCTAAATTTCTTGATATTTGTAAACAGCTACACATTAACATCCCTTTTGCTAATGCCTTGGAACAGATGCCACACTATGCCAAATTCATTAAGGAGATTTTGTCGAAGAAAAAGAAGTTCGAGAAGCACGAAACAGTGAATATGACTACCGAGTGTAGTGCCATAATTCAGAAACATTTACCACCGAAATTGAAAGATTCAGGGAGTTTTACTCTTCCCTGTACTATCGGTAGTTTTTTTTATTAAGAAAGCTTAGTGTGACTTAGGGGTGAGTATTAACCTAATGCCTTTTAGTGTCTATAGGAAACTTGGTTTGGGAGAATGAAAGTCAACCACCATTGTTATACAATTAGAAGATCGTTCGATGACATACCCAAAAGGTATATTAGAGGATGTTTTGGTTAATGTTGACAAATTCATTTTTCCTGTAGATTTTGTAGTGCTAGGCATGGAGGAGGACCCCGAAGTCCCTGTCATTATTGGAAGACCATTTCTGGCAACCGCTCCCGCTTTGATAGAGGTACAAAAAGGAACCCTGACTCTTAGAGTGGAAGACGATGGGGTATTGTTCAACATTTTTAAAGCATTGAAACACCCAGAGGAGGTTAGTTCATGCTTTACAATTTATTCAGTTGATACTATTGTTGATGCCTGTGTAGAGTCAGAGTCTTCTGTTGATCGTTATGAAATAAACATGTCTGATGTATTTGGAGATGAATTAATAGATTTTAATTAGGAGTGTGCTTTGATTTGTGATGAGATTGATAGACCTTTAGAATTCGGGAAGGAAGAAAAATTAACACTAGATGTTTGTGCTCAAGTTGACACCCCTCCCCCTGAGTTGAAACAATTACCTGCTCACCTGCATTATGCTTTCTTAGGAGAATCTTCTACTTTTTCTTTTATTATATCTGCTGATTTGAATAAAGTAGAAGTGGAAAAATTGTTGGATGTTTTGAGGAAGCATAAATCTGCCCTAGGATGGTCTATTAGTGATATAGTTCGAGTATCTCATGTTATAACCATGGATGTTTCTATTGGATTATTAAGATATTAATAAACATTTCTCACTAAATAACATCTTTATTTATATAAAGTATAACAACACTTGAGTTCTAGGACATAAACCGCAACATCCTTGTCGTACACTTCTCCACACTACTGCTCCTCCATTGAGAGTGAACACAGATCCCGACGTAGATCTCCTAGAGTCTATGTCAGTTTGAAAATCTGAGTCAGTGTATCCAGTAAGGATCAAATCCTTAGATCCATACACTAGCGAATAGTTTCTTGTCCTTCTCAGATATTTGAGAATATTCTCAACAGCAGTTCAATGTGCTTGACCAGGATTGGACTGATATTTGCTAACAACACCTATTGCATAACATATGTCGGTACGTGTGCATAGCATTGCATACATAATAATTTCGACTGTTGATGCATCAGGAATTTGTTTCATATCCTCAACTTCTTGAGGTGTTTTTGGACTCTGTTCCTTTGATAGGTGCATTCCATGTCTAAAGGGTAACAATGCTCTTTTTGAATTCTGCATTGAATATCGATTTAGTACTTTATCGATATAAGATGCTTGAGACAGTGCTAGAAATCTGTTCTTTCGATCTCTAATTATTTGGATCCCCAAAACATATTGAGCTTCTCCCAAATCCTTCATTTGGAATTGAGCTCCTAGCCTCTGCTTAATTTCAGACAATACTCCCACTACATTTCTTATAAGTAGGATGTCATCAACATACAAAATGAAGAAAACTATAGTAGAGTCAATGATCCTTTTATATACACAAGGTTCATCTACATTCTGTTCAAAACCATAAGATTTGATTACAGTGTCAAATCTTTTATTCAAGGATCTTGAGGCTTGTTTTAATCCATAGATGGATTTGTTAAGCTTGCAAACATTTTCTCATTCTCCCTGGATTATGAACCCTTCTGGTTGGACCATGTAAATAGTCTCGTCAAGACTCCTGTTCAGAAACGCAGTCTTGACATCCATTTGCCAAATTTCATAATTATAGAAAGCGACAATGGAAATGAGTATTCTTATTGATTTTAACATTGCTACTCGTGAGAAGGTTTCATCGAAATCAATTCCTTCTCTTTGGTTATAACCTTTAGCCACTAATCAGGCTTTGAAGGTTTGTACCTTGCCAATTTGGTCTTGTTTTCTCTTATAGATCCACTTGCAACCGATAGGTTGATCTACAAGTTCCCAGACGAAGTTAAAATACATAGATTCTATCTCAAGGTTCATGGCTTTGACCCACTAGTCCTTATCCTTATCTCCCATTGCTTGTCTACAAGACAATGGATCCTTTACTTCATCATCAGGTATGATGAATTGAGTTTTAGTTAAGCCCATGTACTGGTCAGGTTGAATTATAACCCTCCCACTACGACGAGGCATCTTTATATCTTGAGATGGTTTAGAAGCACCAGTTTTACTAACAACCGTTGTTTGTTTGTTTGTAGCTTCCCTTAAAAATTCTTTAAGTATTAGTTTGCTGCGTGTTTGATGATTTTTCATATGATCTTCTTCAAGGAATGTGGCATTGGTCGAAACAATTACCTGGTCGTCTAGAGGATCATAAAACAGACCTCCTTTTGTTTCTTTAGGGTATCCTACAAAAAGGCATATTCTTGAACGTCGTTCCAATTTCTTTGGTTTATGCACCAACACGTGTGTTGGGAATCCCGAAATTCGAAAGTGTCGTAAACTCCCTTTACGTCCTCTCCATATCTCGTACAGAGTTTCTGGAACACTTTTAGAGGGAACCATGTTCAGAATATATGCAGCGATTTCTACGTCAAAACCCCAAAATGAATCAGGGCAGTTGTGCATAACTCATCATAGACCGAACCATATCTAATAAGGTTAAGTTTCTTTTTTCTAACACATTATTCTGTTGTGGTGTACCTGGTGCTGAGAGTTGTGAGGAAATTCCATGTTTTATCAAGTAGTCCTGAAATTCCAAATCCATGTACTCTCATCCTCGATCAGATCTTCTGATAGTAAAGTTTTGATAGTTTTACCTATCTTATTTTCAACTTCAACTTTATACTCTTTGAATTTTCCAAGAGCTTCTGATTTTTTCACCATTAGGTAAACATACCCATATCTTGAATAATCATCAATGAAACTGATGAAGTATTCATATCCTCCTCATGCTTTAACATTCATAGGACCATAGAGGTCAGAATGTATAAGTTCGAGGGTTTCTTTGGCTCTTTGACCTTTATCAGAGAAAGGTTGTTTGGTCATTTTACCTTCTAGACAGGACTTACATGGTGGTAATGAGTCATCTTCTAACTCGTTTAGAAGTCCACTCTTAACCAGTCTTTCAATACGTTTTTGATTTATGTGTCGTCCTAGTTTTAGATGCCAAAAGAGGGTATCTTGAGAAACATTTTGTCTTTTATTTTTGGTCCGCGTTGTTTTAAATATTTTGGTGTTATAAACAACTTTTGTTTCATTGGGTCTTAATACATTAGATTGTTTTCAAGTTTAGCAGAACACACATGGAAATTTTCTTTTGAATATAAACACTTTATTGATTTCAAAAGATGCATTATAGTTTTGTTCCATTAAATGGGAGATGGATATTAAGTTCCTTTGCAAACAAGGAACATACAAAACATCTTTTAACAAAATATATCTATCTCTAAGACAAAGTTGCATTTCTCCCACTGCTTCAACTAAGACGACATCTCCTGTCCCTACTTTGAGTGTCACCTTGCCTTCTTCAAGAGTTTTCCAAGAACTAGTTTCCTGTACAAAAGAACATACATGATTAGTCACTCCTGAATCTAATATCCATATGGAGTTATCATTTTCTACTAAGCATGATTCAATTACAAGAAAATCGTATTTACCTATTTTCGTAGCTTCAGCTTTTTCTGCTTTCTTCTCAGCAAGATACTTAGGACAGTTTCTTCTCCAGTGACCGTCCTAGTTACAGCGGAAGCAAGTTCCTTTTCTGTAATCTTCTTCTTGATTTTCTTGGTAATGGGACCTTTCCCCTTTCCCTTGTTCTTTTTCTTCAATTGAATACTTTTATTCTTAGAAGATTTAGGCTTATTCCAAGAGTTTGACCCGCTTAGGAACTTCCTACCAGAAACAACATTTGTTCCATTTTATTGTCCTTTACCATTAGTAAGGGACTGGTAGGTCTGAAGCTCGTAAGATTGTACTCAATTTTGTTCATAACTAAAATGGTACGGAATTGCATGAAACTTTTCGGGAGAGATTCCATAATGAAACTGACTTGACTACTTTCATCTATGACAGCGCCGTTTACTTCGGCTGCATTAAAATGCACCATCATGTTTAACACAATTTTTCGGACAGAAGTTCCTTCTTTCATCCGAGAATTATAGATGTACTTGAGGGCTTCATGGCGAAGGGATGAGGACGACTGTCCAAACATGGCCTGCAGTGAGTCCATTATTTCCTGTGCTGTTTCCATACCCTCATGCTTTTTAGATAGAACATCTCTTATGCTCGTCAAGATAAAAACCTTTGCCTTTTCATTGGCTCTAGTCCATTTGTCATAGGCGTCTCGATTTACTTGAGTTCCTTTCGGGCCAGGGTTGGGCTGACATTCTTCCGTTAAGACAAATTGAAGGTCATCAATCACTAACACTGTATTTTAATTTGATTTCCAGGTTCCATAGTTGTCACCGTTAAGTTTTTCTCAAGCTAATAGTTATACTAATGTGCTAGGCATGCTTAAATAATATAAAATCCTTTATCAGTGAAATGAATATTTAAACAAATCCAATTATAGTTTTAGCAAAAGTAATAGTGTACCCATCTCATTAGTTATTTTGCAACGATATTTCAGTGAGTCAGAATAACTGCTACCGAGGGGTAGTCAATCATTCCTTCACTGAACCAAGACATTCTTGACTAATAAATCCTATAATCAGAATAACTTTTTATTTCTGTTATCATTTTAGTTATCGCTACTTTGGTCAAGTATAAGCTAACTATTAGTTTATCTTGTAAGTGTGACCCTCCATTTTTTTTAAAATTTTGAGAACGGTCCCAGTAATGTTACCGAATGGAAAAGCTAATGTTGGGAACGACCTTGAGAAATTCTTTATCCTTATAGGGAGTTCATTGTGCTACAATCCCTATGTTACAACCCTCTGAATGGGGTAGCCGCTCCAGGGCGTGCTTAGCAGCCGAACATAGAGATCTCGCGATGTGAACCAATAGAAGAGACCATAGGACATGTTGACACGCTTCATTCTCCCACTTACTATAAATACTTTCTCCATTCACCTTGATATTGATTTATGCAATAACCTTCCGAATGGAGTGGTTACGTTTGTAAGTATCAAGAGGCTATGCATAAATCTCACTGTGTGAATTTAAAAGGAGAACGTGAGGAAAACTATGTTTTATCTTTTTCTCCCACTAAGTATTTTAAGTCAACCCTTTACTTGTGTTTGAACCCCAGCTAGGTCAAATTATCGTTTTACCCATGGGCTACCTCTTTATCCTTAAGTTCTAGTGCTCCTATAATGAACAACTTGTTTGAGGTCCAACCAACAAACAAAAGTCCCTCTCGTGCCATAGAGAGGGCAGGGTCCATTGTTCAAGACTTGGAGACACCACTTAAGAGAACACACCTCTACTTACCCTAGAGCCGGGAAGGAGTGAATTCCATCTTGTGTGATTATGTTCCCAGATCCTCACTCGGTATTGTCCCCAAAATGGTAGGCTTATTGAGTCGGCGTGCAGGCCACTCTCACCCATACAAATTAAAGGACAATCCCTCACAGACAGGAATCCATAACCCACTCAGGATTGAGACCAAGTTGCCTAGGTCATCCTAGTGAAATAGAAACAAAACTAACTAACGGTGTTACAGCTAGTGGTTAACTATTTCACGGTTCGATCTTATGCAAATTCATTGCATAGGATACCCCCACTCACATGTGAACGTGTTAATTTCATAAAAGCGGAAGCAATTTTTTATCAAAGCACTTAATTCGCTCAATTTGATCACTGAAGTCATGTTGTTCATATGAAGAAAAATAGAGACAACTTGCCTACCTCTTGTTCAATGGAGAAATTGGTTGGATTGGCTGCTTTTTTTTCTTCACCAAAGAGTCACGAACCACCAAAAGATCTCCTTGTTATCCCCAAGCCCTTGGAACGGATTGTGGGATCCTCAAGTGATGGAATTTTAGAAAGAAAGCTTGAAAACAAAGCTAATGGAGATGGGTTTGGTGAGCTTTCAATTTTGCAGCAATTCACTATCTTAAGAGCCCTAATCTTTCAACCTTCTTCTCCAAATATGTAGAGGGATAAAGGAAGAAGAAAACCCCCAGCTTGACACCTAACCAAGCTGAAGATAGTGGGAATTTTGGTGGCTATCATGAGGGGAGTGCATGGGTTTAGTCACCATGCACTCCACCTCCAAAAATTCAAAATTTTTGAATTCAATTAATTTAATAATTATCCAAATTAATTTGGATAATTATCTAATTTTCAATCATCTGAAAAATTCATAATTCAAATTTAAATCAATTCAAAATTAATAATTATTAAATAATTAATTTATTTAATATTAAATATTAAATTAATATTTTGCCACCAATCCCGAACATTTCAAAAATGTTATTTTCAATCATGAATCCCTATTCATGTTTTCGGTATTTAAATCATATTTAAATATTAAACACTCAGAAATTCGGTTTTTACAAAAAACCCAACGTACCAAAAACGCCTTTCACCTCTTCTCAATTTTCTTAACATGAATTTAAGGAAATTCATATTTTATCCATCATATTGTTCCAAAGGTTAGTCTCGAGCTAGCAAGGGGACCTAATGGACCTACAGATCATGGGCTCTAACAGTGTGAGGTTAAACTAGTCAAACCCTTTTAAGTTAGTTAACCAACTTCCGTTAACTACCAGGACACTCCACTATAGCCTAGTAGTTGAACTCTCCTCACTCTAGATATATTTCCGTCCATTCGATATAACCATGATTAGTAAGTCAATCTTTCACAGGTCGTTCGTTACTATAAACAGGTCAAATGTCTGTTTTACGCCTATAGTACATTTTAGTTCATTAAGTCCACTGGTCCTCTACTGAACAATTTGTTTATGGTCCAACCATGAAACAAGATCCCTCTCGAACCAGTGAGAGGGTGGAGCCCCTTGTTCAAGTCTCGAACTCAGCACTTAAGTGAATAACCTTTCTACTATCCCTGTATCGGGTAGGAGTGAATTCTGTTTTGCTTTACTACGTCCCCAACCATCAATCTAATGTCATCCCCAAAATGGTGGGAGTATTGAATGATACTTTTATGACCACTCTCACCCATGCAGATCAAAGGATGACATTAAACGAATAGGAGTTCATAGTAAGCTCAAGATTAAGATCGAGTTATCTAGGTCATCACATGAAATAATCAGTCTTAATTGTAAACAACGTTATAAAGTAAGAGTGACTTATTTCTTGGTCCAGTCTTGTGTAAACATCTTTTACACAGGATGCCCCTACTCACATGTTAATACACGAACGAACCAAGATCACGTCGTTTTCTTTATTTAGCGAAGTAGGCAACTTCCATAGTGTTACCAGAACAAGGTTACCCAACCTTATTCATTTACTATAGACCATTTAGGTTATATACTCGAACTCGATCCCTGCCTATATACATGATATAGTTCAAGTATCTCAAGTTATAACCATGGATATTTCTATTGGATTATTAAGATATTCATAAATAATTTTTCACTGATTAACATCTTTATTTATATAAAAGATAACAAAACTTGAGTTCTAGGACACAAACTCCAACAACATGTCCACTATATGAACACGTTGGATCACTGTGTTTGTATCATAATACAATTCGGTTTGTATCCATAGTGTCAACAAGATAAGTTACCCAGCCTTATCCATATACTATAACCCTTTAGGCTGTCTCTTCAACATTGATCCTCGTATGTCCCTACATACTAGTTCAAACCTCATACTAACAACCTAGAATGTTTAGTTTATTGGATTAGGGTTAATAAGACAAGATTACCCAATACAAACAATATAAATGAACAATGCATCCTTTTATTAATCTTCGGTCAAAAGTTACATTTACTATCTACGAGTTTTAGGGCATAAAACCTAACAAACTCCCACTTGAACTAAAACTCAAGATAATGGGAAAGTATATACAAAACAATCCAAAGTTTGAAATGGTAAATGTATATTGTACATTACATAAAGGGGGCTTTGCACATATAGCAAAAACCGACAAAAATATAGCAAAATTAGCAAAAAAATAAAATTATTTGCGGAAATAGCAAAAAATACGTTAAATTACGAAAATACCCTTAGTATCTCCAATAGTCTATCAGTCCCTATTATTGATAGCCACTGATAGACTTCGATTAATAGGAGTCTAAATACTGATAGACTTTGATGATAAGGTTCAATTAATCGGAGTCTACTAGTGATAGACTTTGATTAATCGAAGTCTATCAGTGTGTATCACCGATAGACTCTGATAATTATAATCTATAAGTTTTTATCGTGTTTAATTCAAGCCTATCAGTGATAGCCACTGATAGAAAACAAATTAATTCAAGTCTATTAGTTCAGTTTAATTCAAGGCTATCAATTTTTATCCATCAGTTTAATTTAAGTCTATCAGTGATAATCACTAATAGAAAACCATTTAATTCGAGGTTATCAGTTTCTATCACTGATAGAAATCAATTCAATTCAAGACTATTAGTTTCTATCACCGATAGAAACCAATTTAATTTAAGTTTATCAGTTTCTATTAGAAATAAATTTAATTGAAGTTTATTGACTTGTATCACTGATAGAAATTAGTTTAATTTAAATCTATCATTTTCTATCGAGGATAGAAATCAGTTAATTGAAGTCTATCAGTTTCTATCCCTGATAGAAATCAGTTAATTATCAATTAATTGAAGTCTACCAATTATTTTTATTGATAGAAATCAATTTAATTGAAATCTATCAGTAAACTACTTTCCAATTGCAATTCATCTCGGTAATTAGAAACCCATCCACAATTATTATACTACAATCATAAGTTGAACAAAAATTTTAAGTCTCTTGTGGTAATTGGAACATAAAATCAAAAAATAACCATTACAAACAAGTGACTCTTAATCAACAATATAATTTTTAAAGCCTAGCACACAAGCTCCGTGACCACCACTATAAAATTTCTATTCTTGTATTCTTTGTATTTCATTATCTATCAATTATAGCCCTGATAGACTTCGACTAGTGATAGACTACGATTAACCGGAGTATATCAGTGATATACTTTGATATACCTATACAAACACTCACCAAAATTGCTATTTTTGTATTCTTGGCATTCTTGAATTAAAAAGAAGGCCAACAAGAGCTTAGCTCAATTGGCATAAAGTTGTATCCCCATATATTATCAAAAGTATATATTATATATATATAATTTAAAGAAGAAGAAACAATCATAACAATACTGCTCAGAAGAGGGAAAAAAATCATATTAATCACATAAGAACTCCACCCTCATAAATGCAAAAAAAAAAAAAAAAAAAAAATCGTAATAGCTCATTATAAAAAAAGAAAAAAAAAATCATAACAGCTCATAAATGAAAAAAAAAAAGAAGAAGAAGAAAGCAAAAAAAAAAAAAAATATGGGGATACAACTCCCACTTGCGCTAGATTATACTATATACATATCTCACAGACCTAGACACTCTAGATGACCCTCGAACACTTTAGCCGAGAGGGCCTTCGTAAGCGGATCAACAATGTTGTGCTTCGAAGCGATCTTGGTTACGACCACATCTCCTCTTTCCACAACCTCTCGAATGGGGGTGATACTTCCTCTTGATGTGTTTTCCTCGTTTGTGGCTATGAAGTTCCTTAGAGTTTGCTACAGCCCCACTGTTGTCACAGTATAATGTTATGGGCAAGTTCATATTTGGAACAACTTCCAAATCTGTCAAGAACTTCCTTAACCAAACTACTTCCTTAGCTGCTTCACAAGCAGCTACATACTCAGCCTCCATGGTTGAGTCCGCTATGCATCCTTGTTTGATTCTTCTCCAAACTACAGCTCCCCCGTTAAGGGTGAACACTGACCCTGACGTGGATTTCCTAGAATCCTTGTCAGACTGGAAGTCAGAGTCGGTGTATCTAGTGAGAACTAACTCTTTAGCCCCAAACACCAGAATGTAGTCCCTCGTTCTCCTAAAATACTTGAGGGTTCCTTTAACGGCGGTCCAGTGGTCTAACCCTGGATTTGACTGATATCTCCTTACTATCCCTATTGCATAACAAATGTCTAGCCTAGTGCAGAGCATAACATACATTAAGCTGCCCACAGTTGAGGCGTAAGGAATCCGTCTCATATCCTCAATTTCTTGAGATGTCTTAGGACACTGTTCCTTAGACAAGTGAACCCCATGTCTGAAAGGTAACGAATCCTTCTTGGAGTTCAGCATCAAATATCGAGACAACATTTTGTCGATATACGTTGCCTAAGACAGGGTTAGTGTTTTGTTTTTTCGATTCCGAATAATCTGGATTCCGAGAACATAATGGTCCTCTCCTAAATCTTTCATTTGGAATTGGGTCGCTAGCCATTCTCTTACGTCAGACAGATATCCTACATCTATCCCAATGAGTAGGATGCCATCAACAAAAAGTACTAGGAAAGGTACTTTGTTTTTGTTGATTTTCTTGTATACACAAGGCTCATCAACATTTTGGTCAGAGCAAAAAGATTTGATCGCAGTATAAAATTTAATGTTCCAAGATCTGGAAGCCTATTTCAACCTATAAATGGATCGATTTAGTTTACAAACTTTTTGCTCCTGACCTTGGGTTATGAACCCTTCCGGCTGAGACATAAAGATATTCTCTTTCAAGATTACTATTCAGAAAGGCAGTCTTGGATAAGAGAATTCTTATTGACTTTAACATAGCAACCGGAGAAAAGGTTTCTTCACAGTCCACCTCTTCTCTTTAGGTATAACCCTTTGATACAAGTCTCGCTTTGAAAGTCTTACTTTCCTAACAACATCTCTTTTTCTTTTATAGATCCATTTGTTGGGTTTTATGCCCTAAAACTCGTAGATAATGAATGTAACCGTTGACCGAATATTAATAAAATAATATTGATATATTTTTTCTATTAAATGTGATTAGTTATTTTATATTTTTCTTTGCCTAAAATAACCCTAATCCAATAAACTATACATCCTAGGCTATAATATGAGTCTTGAAATATATGTAGCGACATATGGGGATCACTGTTCATAAGACTGGGTGCCTTATCCTGGTGACACTATAGATACGACCCACTTTATATTTGATACAAACGCTATGATCCAACGCGTTCATGTAGGAGACATGCGAGTGAGGGTATCCTATGCAATGAGTTTGCATAAGACCAGACCGCGAAAAAGTAACGACTGGTTAAAACACCGTTAACTAGTTGGTTTTCGATTTCACTAGGACGACCTAGAAAACCTTGTCTTAATCCTGAGTTAATTATGGACTCCTGCTCATGAGGGATTGTCCTTTGATTTGTCAGGGTGAGAGTGGCCAATACGCCGACTCAATAAGCCTACCATTTTGGGGATAAGATCGAGTAGGGAGCTGGAAACATAATCATACAAGATGAAATTCACTCCTTCCCGACTTTAGGGAAGCAGATGAGTGTTCCCTTAAGTGGTGACTCTGAGTCTTGAACAAAGGGCCCTACCCTCTCAATGGCACAAAAGGGTTTTCTGTTTGATGGTTGGACCACAAACATGTTATCCATTAGAGGAGAACTGGTACGTAAGGAAATAGAAGTAACCCAGGGGTAAAACGGTAATTTGACCCAGCTGGTGTTACGGACACTCGTGAAGGACTAACTAGTCGTTATTGGTCTATATCCATGGACATAGAAAATACATCTGCAGTGAGAAGAATGTACACACAGTTAATGAATATTGATTAATTTGGTTAATGATTTTGACCAATTAATCTCACATCATTGGAGCTTCTGATCCGCAGGTCCATTAGGTCCCACTGGTATCTCATAAAGTAATTTGAGACAACTAAGTAATAAATATAAATTGAAAGTGTTCAGTTTACTAAGGGAAACAATATAATATATATTGATATATTATTATGAGAGAAATTAATATTTGAAGAAATTCAAATATTAATATAAATTTGAGTCACAATAAATGTATGGAAGTTTGAAAGAGTTCAAATATGAATTAATTAATTTTAAGGCCTAAATCTATTTGTGCAATTAATTAATTCAAGGCCAGAAATTAAATATGTGATATTTAATTGGTGGTTAATTAATTAAAGAATTAATTAATCAGGAATTAATCAATTATGGAAATAATTAATCACTTAAGGAAGTGATTAATCATTTATGGAAATTATCTAATCACTTATGAAAGTAATTAGTCATTTGTGGAAAAGATTAATCAATTATGGAATTGATTGATCTTAGATTGATTAAATAAGGAATAAGATTGAATGAATTTTGGAAAAGATTGATTTAATTGAATATTTTATTCATGACCACTCTTCTATAAATAGAACACTAGACCTAATTGGTTTAGTAGCCCTCTTGCTCTTAGACTCACAAGACAAGACCCTAGAATTCTCTCTAGCCCCCCTCTTAGAGAAAGATTCCCACAAGTCTTTTGCCTCCTAGACTTAGAGACATACCGGTGTAACCTCTGTGGTTATTGTGTCTTTGAAGAAAATTTCCAGCAAAGAATTCAAGAAATAGTCGTTGCGTTTTCGTTCGTTGGAGCATCGTTGGCGAAGTACGATCAAGTCTACAACGAAGGTTTGTAACGGTTCTTTCCCATTTTCTTTAGAAAAGCATGAGAATAAAAATAGTTTTATTTTCAAACCTTTTTTCAGCATGTTTATAGCGTTTTCAGTAGCTTTAAAGTTTTATTATGCCTTTTCGTAATGGTATTTTAATGTTAATTAATATACGGCGTAAGGTCCTTTCGATGCGCTTTCGCTGTGCCGGGGCTTTCATCTCCTTCAATCGGCATCAGAGCCATCACTGTCTCTATTAATTGATATTAAAATTTGTGATAGGCTCTAATAAGTGGGATTTATGCATAATGTATGTTCGATTTGCATTGAACTATGTAGGTTAATTTTATGGCCATAGATTTTATTTTTATGTGATTTTGATCATTTAAGGGCCTGGTGTTTTGGGTATTTTATGTAAAATCGAGTCCTATATAAGTCCGGGTTTAGATTAAGCTTTTATGAGATAAAAATTGAAGAAACTGCGACTGAAAATGAAGAAGAAAACCAAGAATAAGATGCTGTTTTGCTTAGAAAATTGTTCCAAACGTAACAGCGTCGGGACGCTGTTCACAAAGCGTCTCGACGCTGTCTCGATACCGCAGGCGCTCAGGTAAGGAAATCACACGGCGTTGGGACGCTGCGTTGCAAGCGTCTCGACGCTGTCACGATGCGACACGAACTAGGGTTTCAAGAAGGCGCGGTTCAAGCAGTTTTGGGTAGTTCGGTTTGTGGATTGGACCGGTTCGGCTGGGCTGGGACCTATTTGGTCCGGTTCAGCTAATTTTTGTCTTGGTTCGTGATTTTGGAGGCCGGTTCGAGGTTGTTCGGGGCGGTTCGTACTGTCTAGACAAAATGTTTGAGCTGCAGAAGGATTTTAGGATAGAATTTAGCTAAAATTAATGTAATTTAATGCTTTATTTTATCCTAGGGGCCAAAATTAACCGGTTCAATTGTTATTTATAAGCTTTATAGATGTCATATAGAATTTATTAATCCCACCTTAGGTTATAAACATGCTCATGCATTTATTTATATATTATAAATTGTTATAATGTATGTTTTAAATGCATGAAATTGTTTTCATATTTTTTAATATAAGTGTATATTAATTATATGAAAAATAATAAAGCATGAAGCATGTCATTACTTAGATTAAATATAAGTAGTTATGTTTAATGTGATTAATGCAACTTGCTTGATTGATTTTCTTGATTGGCTTATAATTGTTATATTAAAAGAAAATCAATATTGCATGTAGCATGAAACGTCCATAGTTATTAATATAATTGTTATATTATTCATGAGATGCAATTAGTATGGTTTAATGTTTTAATTTGAACGAGATTGTTGAATGAATTAAACCCTAGATTCTTGATTATAGGATTAATCTTTGAAATTTGAAATAGTTCTTTAATATTAATGATTAGAAGCCGTCAATCTATAATCGAGAATTGCATGCAAACATAAGATCACAGGATAAATTGGATTAATTTTAAATTGTTTAAAATTAATTAGACCTAGATCAGTTTCTAATAGGATTAGAATTATTTATTACTTCGAATTAAAAATAGTTTTAATTGACTAAGTAGTAAAAACATTGTTATGATTATAAGGGAACTCCACCAGTAAAGTTTTGTCTAAGGCTGGGGGTATTTAAGTTGAGGGTTTATGGAACACTTCCTACCTGGGAACTGACCCGGAATACTGGAGTTTAATTAATCATAGTTAAATGTTAGCATGTAATGTCACTAGGTTTGTTAAAAGTGTTTAATACACTTAGATCTTTAGAGTAAAGACATTACATTATTGTGGTTATAAGGGAACTCTCTCGGTAAAGTTTTGTCCAAGGCTAGGGTACTTAAGATGACGGTTTATGGAACACCTCCTACTTGGGAACTAACCCGAACCTTGAGTTGAATTAACCATAGTAATGTTGGCTTGCAATGTTGGGTTTGTTAAAAGAAGTTTAATTCACCTAAAACATTGCGGTTGAATCCTTTCCATAATTGTTATAATAGGATCATACTTAGATAGATTGACTTAGCCGAATTTTATCTAAGTCAAACAACCATATATTAACGTTAGGACATTTTCAGTGGGAGGAAAATTACAAAACGAGATTTAGATCAAGTTTTGCTCCTACATCCCTATACTCACAACGTGACGTTGATACTCGACTTCGTGTCGCCTTAAGAGGGGCCTCCCTTCAGACAGTGTTTGCACGAATCAATTACAAGGTGGATGGGAAAAATGTCTAGAGTAAGTGTGAATGGGACACGTGTCAACATATCCCTCGGCCTCTGCCCCTAGTTCGCACCGTGAGAGTTCTATGATCCGCCTGCAGGTTGTCCTGGCGCAACCATCCCTTCGGAGGGCCTAATCATAGGATTCGGAACATCGTGAACTCCTTCATAGGATAGGAACTCTTAGGCTAATTACCAACAGTTGTCTTTCCCTTCGGTAGCCTGTTTGTGCGTGCCTCTGAGATCTGAAAGTGGGAGGGTTACACTTACGAGGATGAGTTAAAAATGTTAACAAATTCTTGACCGAACTACGGTGGCTAATGTCCAAAGGAATATGAGTTATTCTGGAATTAGATTTACCTGAGAAATGTCTCATTTCAGATGAGGAGTACCTAATCACCCTTCTGTGGCTAATATTCTAAACATCTAAAACATCGTTGCAAAACTAAATCAATAGTCTTAGGGTTCTTTGATTGCCTGTTTTGCTAAATTGATTGGATTGTGTCAATTGTTTGCTTGTATGGGTTAAGACAAAGATAACTAATACGGTCATTGTTTGTTTAAATTTCAACAATGTCTTCCTCAATATTCTCTCTACTCAAAAATGAGAAATTAACCGGCGAAAATTATGCTACGTGGAAGTCGAACCTGAATACGATTCTTGTTGTCTATGATCTGCGGTTCGTCTTAACGAAGGATTGTCCTCCAGCCCCTGCTCATAATGCATCCCAAGCGATTAAGGATGCTTATGACCACAGGACAAAGGCCAATGATAAGGCTTGCGTCTATATCCTAGCCAACTTATCTTAAGTTTTGGCTAAAAGGCATGAAGGCATGGTCATAACGAGGGAAATTATGAACTCTCTCCAGGAGATGTTTGGACAACCGTCCTACCAACTCCACCATGACGCTCTCAAATACGTTTATAGTTGTCGCGTGAAAGGGGGCAAATCTATTCAGGAACATGTCCTGGATATGATGGTCCAATTCAACGTGGCAAAAGCAAACGGGGCAGTCATAGTTGAGCGTAGTCAGGTTGCATTTATCTTAGAATCTCTTCCGAAGAGTTTTCTACAGTTTCGAAGCAATGCAATGATGAATAAAATAGTATTCAACCTGACTAGCCTCCTGAATGAGCTACAACTCTATCAGTCTCTTCTTAAGAACAAGGGACAGGTAGAAGGAGAGGCAAACGTTGTTCACTCTAAAAGAAAGTTTGAGAAGGGTTCATCCTCTGGAACTAAATTTGTAGCCACTTCTTCAAAGAAGATTCAAAAGAAGAAAGGAAACAAGGGGAAATCTTCCTCTACAGCTGCTAAAGACAAGGGAAAACCTAAAGTTGTGACGGACAAGGGCAAGTGTTTCCACTGCAATGTAGATGGACACTGGAAGAGAAACTGCCCAAAGTACCTTGCTGAGAAAAAGAAGGAAAATGAAGGTAAATTTGATTTACTAGTTTTAGAAACATGCCTAGTAGAACATGATGAGTTTACCTAGATACTTGATTTAGGAGCAACTAATCATGTTTGCTCTTCTTTTTAGGAAAATAATTCCTTTCGGAAGTTGAATAATGGGGAAATGACGGTCAAGGTCGAAACTGGAGAAGTCATTTCCGCTAAAGCAGTGGGAGCTGCGAAGTTATATTTTAGAAATAGATTCTTACTGTTAGAAAGTTTGTTAATTGTTCCCAAGATTAAGAGGAACTTAATTTCTATTTCATGTTTGATTGAACAATCGTATACAGTTACTTTTAATATGAATGAAGCGTTCATTTAAAAGAATGATGTACTTATATGTTTAGACAAATTAAAAAATAACTTGTATGTATTAAGACCAACCGAAAACAAAGCACTTTTAAATCACAAATTATTTAAAAGTGCTGAAACTCAAAGAAAAAGACAAAGGATTTCTCCAACAAGTAACAATACTCATCTTTGGCATCTTAGACTTGGTCATATAAACATCAATAGAATCAGTCGTTTGGTAAAGAATGAACTTCTAAGCAAGTTAGAAGATGATTCACTACCACCTTGAGAATCTTGTCTCGAGGGCAAAATAACCATAAGACCCATTACTGGAAAAGGTTACAGAGCCAAAGAACCCTTAGAGTTAATACATTCGGATCTATGTGGTCCAATGAATGTAAGAGCTGGAGGAGGGTACGAATATTTCATCTCATTTATAGATGATTATTCAAGGTATGGTTACTTGTACCTAATGGGACATAAGTCTGAAGCCCTTGAAAAGTTTAAGGAGTTTAAGGTTGAAGTTGAAAACCTATTAGGTAAATCAATTAAAGTACTTCGATTTGATCGAGGAGGGGAGTATATGGATCAAAGATTCCAGGATTATATGATAGAACATGGAATCCAATCCCAACTCTCAGCCCCTGGTACACCTCAACAAAATGGCCTATCATAAAGGAGAAATAGAACCTTGTTAGACATGGTTCGATTAGTGATGAGCTATGCTCAATTGCCTAGCTCGTTTTGGGGGTATGTAGTAGAGATTGCAGTACACATCTTGAACAATGTTCCCTCGAAAAGTGTTTCTGAAACACCTTTCGAATTATGGAAGGGGCGTAAACCTAGTTTGCATCACTTTCACATCTGGGGTTGTCTAGCACATGTACTTGTGACAAATCCTAAGAAACTGGAACCTCATTCAAAACTGTGTCAATTTGTTGGTTACCCTAAAGAAACGAGAGGTGGTTGTTTTTACGAACCACAAGAAAATAAGGTGATTGTATCGACAAACGCCACCTTCTTGGAGGAAGACCACATGAGGGATCATAAACCACGTAGCAAAATAGTATTAAGAGAAGCTACTGAAGAATCACCAAGAGTTGTTGACGAAGTTGGACCTTCAACAAGGGTTGAAGAAGGAACTAGTTCTTCAGATCCATCTCATACTTCTCAAACGTTGAGAATGTCTCGACGTAGTGGGAGAGTTGTATTACAACTTGATCGCTACTTGGGTTTAACTGAAACTCAAGTTGTCATACCTAATGATGGCATTGAGGATCCATTGTCCTATCGACAGGCAATGAATGACGAAGATAAGGATGAATGGGTCAAAGCCATGGACCTGGAAATGGAGTCTATATACTCCAATTCTGTATGGGAACTCGCAGATCTACCAGATGGGGTAATATCCATAGGGTGCAAATGGATCTATAAGAGAAAAAGAGATGCAGCTGGGAAGGTACAGACCTTCAACGCTAGACTAGTGGCAAAGGGTTATACCCAAAAAGAAGGGGTTGACTATGAGGAAACCTTTTCTCCTGTAGCCATGTTAAAGTCTATAAGAATTCTCTTGTCCATAGCCACATATTATGACTATGAAATATGGCAAATGGACGTCAAGACTGCCTTTCTGAATGGTAATCTTGAAGAGAATATCTTCATGTCTCAACCCAAAGGGTTCATAACCCAAGGCCAGGAACAAAAGGTTTGTAAGCTCAATCAGTCCATTTATGGATTAAAACAAGCATCTAGATCTTGGAACATTAGATTTGATACTGCGATCAAATCTTTTGGTTTTGACCAAAACATTGATGAACCTTGTGTGTACAAGAAAATCAACAAAAAGAAAGTAGCTTTTCTAATACTTTATGTAGACGATATCCTACTCATTGGAATGATGTAGGATACCTCACTGACATTAAGAAATGGCTAGTAGCCCAATTCGAAACGAAAGATCTTGAAGAGGCTCAATATATTCTTGGAATCCAAATCATTAGGGATCGTAAGAACAAAACATTAGCACTGTCTCAAGCAACATATATTGACAAAATGTTGTCTGAATATTCGATGCAAAACTCCAAGGAGGGATTATTACCCTTCAGACATGGGGTACACCTGTCTAAGGAACAGTCTCCTAAGACACCTCAAGAAATTAAGAACACGAGACACATTCCCTACGCATCAGTTGTGGGCAGCTTAATGTATGCTATGCTCTGCACTAGGCCTGACATATGTTATGCAGTGGGAGTAGTCAGTAGGTATCAGTCTAATCCACAGTTGGACCACTGGGGAATGGTTAAGAATATCCTCAAGTATCTTCGGAGAACGAGGGACTGCATGCTTGTGTATGGAGGTAAGGATTTGATTCTTACTAGATACACTGACTCTGACTTTCAAGATGATAAGGATTATGGAAATCCATATCAGGGTAAGTATTCACCCTCAATAGAGGAGCAGTAGTTTGGAGAAGCAACAAACAAGGATGTATAACAGACTCAACAATGGAGGCTAAGTATGTAGCAGCTTGCGAAGCAGCTAAGGAAGCAGTCTGGCTTAGAAAGTTCTTGACTGATTTGGAAGTTGTTCCAAATATGTGCGTGCCCATAACACTGTACTATGACAACAGTGGGCCTGTAGTCAACTCAAAAGAACCTCAAAGCCACAAACGAGGTAAACACATCGAGAGGAAGTATCACCTGATACAGGGGATTTTCCAACGAGGAGATGTGATCGTCACTAAGATCGCTTCAGAGCACAACATCGCTAATCCATTTACGAAGGCTCTCACGGCTAAAGTCTTTGAGGGTCATCTAGAGGGTCTAGGTCTACGAGATATGTATGTCGTCTAATGGGTATAAGGATTCCCTAGTTCATTGTATTATTTTAATATACATGATGTTTCCAGCTTTAGATTATTGCAATTACATCCCACAAACTAGTGTTTTAGTTCAAGTGGGAGTTTGTTGGGTTTTATGCCCTAAAACTCGTAGATAATGAATGTAACCGTTGATCGAATATTAATGAAATAATATTGATATATTTTCTCCATTAAATGTTATTAGTTATTTTATATTTGCCTTTGCCTAAAATAACCCTAATCCAATAAACTAGATATCCTAGGCTGTAATATGAGTCTTGAACTATATGTAGCGACATATGTGGATCACTATTCAAGAAACAGCCTAAAGGGTCTATCGTATAGGGATAATACTGGGTGCCTTATCCTAGTGACACTATGGATACGACCCACTTTGTATTTGATACAAACGCTATGATCCAACACGTTCGTGTAGGAGATATGCGAGTGGAGGTATCCTATGCAATGAGTTTGCATAAGACCAGACCACGAAATAGTAACCACTGGTTATAACACCGTTAACTAGTTGGTTTTCTATTTCACTAGGACGACCTAGACAACTTGGTCTTAATCCTGAGTTTATTATGGACTCCTACTCATGAGGGATTGTCCTTTGATTTCTATGGGTGAGAGTAGCCAATACACCAACTCAATAAGCCTACCATTTTGGGGACAAGATCGAGTAGGGAGCTGGAAACATAATCATACAAGATGGAATTCACTCCTTCCCGACTTTAGGGAAGCAAATGAGTGTTCCTTTAAGTGGTGACTCCGAGTATTGAACAAAGGGCCCTACCCTCTCAATGGCACGAGAGGGTTTTCTGTTTGATGGTTGGACCACAAATAGGTTGTAGCAGTCGGTCTATTTTTTTTTTTTAAAAAGGAGGATGTGGGCAATGGCCCGGTCAAAAGGGGAAAAGGAAAAAGGGGGGAAACTTCCCCCCAAATTTGGTCAACTGACCGTATTAAAAAAAAAAGAAATCAGAATCTCTCTTTCTCTCCCTCTCACGTACACTCTCTCCCTCGTAGCCCCCTCATCTCTCTCGCTCCCTCTCGGTCCTCTCTCCCTCCGCCGCACGCCATTGCCGCCTCTGCCCTTCGCTCGCCACTCGCCGCCGCGCCGCCGCAGCCGGTAAGTACTCTCCCTCTCTATCGTTTTCGTCTGTCTCCCTCTCACGTACTCTCTCTCCCTCGCAGCCCCCTCATCTCTCTCGCTCCCTCTCGGTCCTCTCTCCTTCTGATGTGAACTTTTCCTATCGCAAGCGCACGGGTCAAGTAATAATATAGTGAAAGTAAATTCGAATGTCGTCCTCTGGATTGGATTTTAAGCAAATCAAGTATTGTGAATAATCTCGCTCAATTTTATTTAGGGATTAAACTGTGATGAATGAATGATAATAAAAACGAATCAAAGCAAGTAAAAAGAATGGAAATTCAATTGGGAAAACTACTTAGGGAATTGATTTCGTCGATTTAGTTTATGATTGATTTTAAGGAATAAGTTATTATGCACAATGAAATTATGAGCCAAAGACCCTTTAATCACAACTACCTCTCCCGAGTATAATTGATTCTCATTGAAATTAACCAACTTGATATCCCTATCTAAGTTTATTAATCATGCAAGGCAATGAGATCTTTTAACAAATTCTAAAGTTAATCTAAAACCATCATGAATTAGAAAATAAACTTTAGTCATGCAATCTTGAGTAAGTCTAGATCAAATCCCCTCTCCCGAGCTAGATTCGAAACTTAAATCATCCAACCAATGGCAAATTAATTGAAAGCATTAAATCAAGATTACAAACACAATAACATTGCACAACTTAAACCATAAATCAATCCATAAACTTAATCAACTACATCAATCCCTAAGCTACAAGTTTAGCTACTCATGAATGTAAATACAAGCTCAACTAAACATGTGGAAGCCATAAATCTAACTAAAGAAAGAAAAGGGAAAAGAAAACTCAATGTAGGCCGAGTCCGACGTCCCCGTCACGATCCCCACGAACAATGGGTTGATTTCCAAATCTCTCCCTTTGTTTTCAGCCTCCAAGTGCTCTGTTCTGCTCTGTTTTCGGCTCCCAAAGGTCCCAAATCGAACTCCCCCAAAACCTAGCCGAAAATAAGCCTTTATTCTGTTTTTTCGTCTTAGCGTCGAGACGCTGCCTTCAAAACGCGCGTTTCAGGAAAGGAAATTATACATCGTCGAGACGCTCAGGTCGCAGCGTCTCGACGGTGTGACCTTTACGCGCCTATTCTGATATGGAATGCTAGCGTCGAGACGCCTAAGGGCTAGCGTCTCGACGCTAGTCACCTTTTGACCGAATTTTGACTTTTTTTTCCATTTTGATTCTTTTTCCTTCCTTTGCATCTTTTCGCGTCCCGAGCACCCGATTAACTCCAATATTGCGCTACAACTCCAATCAACCATTTCCTACAAAATAAACATTAAAGCACAATAAAATGGCCCAAAAATCATAAAAGACTAGCTAAATTAAATAAGTAAAGATAGCTAGCTATGCTCGCTATCAAATACCCCCAAACTTAAGCTTTTGCTAGTCCTCGAGCAAACTAAAAATCAAACATACAATGGAAGAATGGATGCAACAATCATAACTCCATCCTCAAGGCTCAAAAGTCAATAACCAAGCAAGCAAGAGACATGCACACAAGGACCAATGCGGGAGACAAATTAAAATTTTTCCAAAATTAACTTGCACAAGCGAGATCTAACTCAACAAGATCAGACTCTACTAGCCTGGGGTTGATTTATTAAACTCTCAGCTCATCTTCCCTCTACACTGGCACTAAGGCTTCACTAATGAGTTAATGCAACAAATTAGTTTGTTTATCTCCATACTTAGGTGCTTTTAATTAACAAATGAATTAAGCATTTAAATGTGGCACTAGCTTTCACACACCCATTGCAGGGACCCTTAACCTGAGTTTTCTCTGGTTGGCCTAACTGATCACAACAGGGGTAGCTCTTTTTGCCTAAACTTTATTAATCATTGCATATTGCGCGCATAAGTCATGACTTTTTTCTTTTTCAACAAAAACAACAAGACTGATTTTTCGTTATGAACATAATAAGCAGATATTCTTTTCTTTTCTCCTAAGCAAGATCAAACATGCTAATTTGCAAAAAATTAACTCTTTAGCTCTACCCTACACCTATCGAGGTGACAACAAGCATATGAACCCAATAATTCGCTCCTAAGCATTCAAATCCAAATCTAGCCAAGACAGATACTCTACTCATGCAAGCCATCTCCTAGAAAATTTTTAAAAAGTCTCCCTTTTTGGGCACTTATGCTTACATCTCATCACAAGCTTGAAAATTGACAAGAAAGCCTATCCTAGGACATCATAATCATGCAAAAGTAGCATCCAGAAAACAACCATATGCATAATTCAAAGAAAGCTCAAAACTATAGCCCGAACTTAGATGCTCAAGGGCTCCACAAACATGCTAATCCACCCCCAAACTTAAAATATGCATTGTCCTCAATGTATAAAGAAAATAAGGCATAAACAAGCATGAGAACAATAAAAGAATGACAGAAGTGAACAATACTGGCCTGGAATAATGATGACTTCTTGACTGAAAGCTTGGAATCTTGAAAGCTTGAAAGAAAAGGAGAGAAAGAAAACAAGACCTACAAAACAACAACAATAAATAAATCAAAAACAAAAAGAAAACACACTAAACTTACTTGGGTTGCCTCCCATAAGCGCTTGTTTAACGTCATTAGCTCGACGTGTTGACCGTGCTTCAATGAGGCTTTTGTTTTGTGAATCCAACAGAGGTGCTCTTTCTTGCACCTTTCCTGTAGCCCATGTAAAACACTTCATCTTTAGAGTCTTCAATTGCTTTAAAGATCTCTTTTTCGTTCTTGACTCTAATAGTGAGCTCCCTGCGCTCAATATCTATAATCACTCGCCCAGTAGTGAGGAATGGTCGTCATAATATGACAGGCATTGAAGGATTTTCTATCATGTCCATAACATACAAGTCAATAGGGAGGAAAAATCTACCTACTCTGATTAACATATTTTCTACAATACCAACTGGTCTCACCATAGATTGATCAGCCAATTGGAGTTTTACAGGAGTAGACTTGATCTCACCTATATCTAACTTTTTACACAACGATAGAGGAATGATATTAATGCTAGCACCTAAATCACATAATGCTCTAAAAGAGTAAGTACCAAAACTACAAGGAACAAAAAAACTCCCTGGATCTGCTACTTTTTCAGGTACTTTCTGTTGTACTCTGGTGCTGCATGTGGAAGCAAGATAAACAGTGTCAACCTTCTTTTCCTTTCGCTTCTTTGCTAACCACTCCTTCATGAACCTGTTGTATTGGGGCATCTCTAATGCCTCTGCAAAAGGAATATTAATATTCAGATTCATAAAAGCTTTCATAAATTTATCAAACTGAACCTGATTATTCTTTTTCTTCTTTTTCTTTTTCTTTTCCTTGGGAACCATAAGTGTGGGAGATGGAATAAGAGGCTCAAAGTTAGGCTTTTCAGCCTCATCTGCTGATGTGTCCTCCTCCGCTTCCCCTGTAGGCGTTTCATAGTCCTCAGATTCAGGTTCCTCATCAGATTCCTCCTGGTGCACAGTGATTGCCTTACAATATTCCATCTGGGGTTTCTCTTGTTCAGCTGGGGCCTTACCTTTATTCATGGTGCTTACAACATTCACCAACTGTCCCAGCTGAGTTTCAATGTTATTGATGGCAGCACTGTGGCCATTCACTGTGGTGTTGATAGCACTGACTGCCTCCTCTAATTTGGTTGTCCTATTACTAGACTCTGCAATGAAAGCTCCAACAAGATCTTCTAACTTTTTATTATCATGAGTTTGAGGGGCAAAACCAGGAGGATTAAGAACATTCTTAGTATTAGCATAAGAGAAATTTTCATGGTTCCTATTGTTAGGGTGATAATGTGTAGGTGTAGAGTTATTATTATACCCCCTAAAATTCGAATTTGAAACATACTGAACCTGTTCAATAGTCTCCTCCTGAGGTCTAGATGTTAAAGCAACAGCTGATTCAATTGACTGTGCACTCCCTGTACCTGAAAATTTCATAAAAGCATTAGCAAGGGATGTCATCTGGGCCTGGAGTGCACTTACTTTATCAACCTCAAACACTCCAGCAGCAATCTTTTTAGGTGTAGACCGCTCAGATGGCCACTGATAGCTGTTGGTGGCCATATCCTCTAAAAGTGTGCGAGCGTTTTCCACGGTCTTGGACAACAGAGTCCCACCTGCAGCTGCATCAACAATCGTTTTTGCACTAGGAGTTAGACCATTATAAAATAATTGTACCTGGAGCCAATCGGGGTAACCATGCTGAGGGCACTTCCTCAGTAGCTCTTTGAATCGCTCCCAAGCTTCGAACAGCTGTTCATCATATTGTTGTTGGAATGTCCCAATCTCGGTCCTTAGCTTGACCGTCTTTGCAGGAGGGAAAAATTTCTTTAGAAAGGCCTAGACCAAAGCATCCCAAGTAGTGATACTCCCAGGAGTAATAGACTACAACCAATCTCGTGCTTTATCCTGCAAAGAAAAAGGAAATAAACGTAAGCGAATAGCATCCTCAGAGACTCCATTAATCTTTACCGTCCCACAAATGTCCAAGAATGATTTAAGGTGTGAATTTGGATCCTCAGTGGGTGATCCTCTGTATGCACAGTCTCGAGCCATCTGAATGAGGTCGGTCTTCAGCTCAAAGTTGTTGGCATTAATCGGTGCATAGACAATCCCCGACTGTTGCCCCTGAAACACAGGCTGAAAATAATCTCTAATAGGCCTAGGCTCCTCAGGTTGATTTTGGTCAGCCATGCAAAAATTTCTCTAGTTTCCCTTCGAATCCTATGAATTGTTCTTTCGATCTCGGGATCCAATGGTGCTAAAATTAAATCTTTATCCCTACGCATAAACAAACAAAACTACCCTAAAAAGGAAAGAAAGTAATTATGGAAAGCAACAAGGAAAAGAAAATAACTAATCTCAATATGGAAAATAAAATCTAGAAAAGGAAACAAAATAACCTAATATGGAATGCAAAAACAAATATGGCAAAACAAAAATAAGGAAACTAACAAATAAGGAAAAACTAATCTAAAAAGGAATAACAAGAAACAATTAAGGAAAAGATTATACAATTAAAAGAAAAACTAACCTAGAAAATCAAATATGGAAAGAAAAACAAATAAGGAAAAAAATGCAATCAACCAAAACAATAAAAATATACCCTAAATTAAGATTAAGCAATTTTTTCACAATATCAATCTAGCTAAATGTGCCAATCCCCGACAACGGCGCCAAAAACTTGATGTGGACTTTTCCTACCGCAAGCGCACGGGTCAAGTAATAATATAGTGAAAGTAAATTCGAATGTCGTCTTCTGGATTGGATTTTAAGCAAATCAAGTATTGTGAATAATCTCGCTCAATTTTATTTAGGGATTAAACTGTGATGAATGAATGATAATAAAACCGAATCAAAGCAAGTAAAAAGAATGGAAATTCAATTGGGAAAACTACTTAGGGAATTGATTTCGCCGATTTAGTTTATGATTGATTTTAAGGAATAAGTTATTATGCACAATGAAATTATGAGCCAAAGACCCTTTAATCACAACTACCTCTCCCGAGTATAATTGATTCTCATGCAAATTAACCAACTTGATATCCCTATCTAAGTTTATTAATCATGCAAGGCAATGAGATCTTTTAACCAATTCTAAAGTTAATCTAAAACCGTCATGAATTAGAAAATAAACTTTAGTCATGCAATCTTGAGTAAGTCTAGATCAAATCCCCTCTCCCGAGCTAGATTCGAAACTTAAATCATTCAACCAATGGCCAATTAATTGAAAGCATTAAATCAAGATTACAAACACAATAACATTGCACAACTTAAACCATAAATCAATCCATAAACTTAATCAACTACATCAATCTCTAAGCTACAAGTTTAGCTACTCATGAATGTAAATACAAGCTCAACTAAACATGTGGAAGCCATAAATCTAACTAAAGAAAGAAAAGGGAAAAGAAAACTCAATGTAGGCCGAGTCCGACGTCCCCGTCACGATCCCCACGAACAATGGGTTGATTTCCAAATTTCTCCCTTTGTTTTCAGCCTCCAAGTGCTCTGTTCTGCTCTGTTTTCGGCTCCCAAAGGTCCCAAATCGAACTCCCCCAAAACCTAGCCGAAAATAAGCCTTTTTTCTGTTTTTTCGTCTTACCGTCGAGACGCTGCCTTCAAAACGCACGTTTCAGGAAAGGAAATTATACATCGTCGAGACGCTCAAGTCGCAGCGTCTGGATGCTGTGACCTTTACGCACCTATTCTGATATGGAATGCTAGCGTCGAGACGCCTAAGGGCTAGCGTCTCGACGTTAGTCACCTTTTGACCAAATTTTGACTTTTTTTCCATTTTGATTCTTTTTCCTTCCTTTTCATCTTTTCGCGTCCCGAGCACCCGATTAACTCCAATATTGCCTACAGCTCCAATCAACTATTTCCTACAAAATAAGCATTAAAGCACAATAAAATGGCCCAAAAATCATTAAAGACTAGCTAAATGAAATAAGTAAAGATAGCTAGCTTTGCTCACTATCACCTTCCGCCGCAAGCCACTGCCGCCTCTGGCCTTCGCTCGCCACTCGCCGTCGCGCCGCCGTTGTTCGCGATCGCGCCGCCGTCGGTAAGTACTCTCCCTCTCTCTCGTTTTCGTCTTTCTCCCTCTCGTGTACTCTTTCTCCCTCGCAGCCCCCTCATCTCTCTCGCTCCCACTCGGTCCTCTCTCTTTCCGCCGCACGCCACTACCGCCTCTGCACTTCGCGCCGTCGTCGTTCACTGTCGCGTCGCCGCCGGTAAGTACTCCCCCTCTCTTTCATTTTCGTCTCTCTCTCTCTCTCTCTCTCTCTGTATCAGACCTCGCCTCGCCGCTGTCCGTAGCTTAGTCGCCGCCTATGTTATGTCGTGCACGTCGCCGCCACCATCGCCGTGAGTCACCTCCAACTGCACGCTATCGTCGCCGCCGATCTGCAGCTCCGCCGCTACCACTTTCAACTGGTCAACCGCTGTCACCGCCTTAAGACATACAACCGCACGCATCTTGAAGGTTCAACGATTACAACTGGTGGGTAAAGAGGTTGTAGTTCAGATGTTTTGGTATTTTGTGCCTTAAATGGGATACCAATTGATGTCGTGTGTTAATCTAAGGTACCCAAGGAAGTTGTTGGTCAAATCTTTAAAAGCAGAGTGAATTTGGAAACCGGACAGCAAGCAGTAGTTTCAGTTGGGTGAGCTTCGACCCTCTTAAGTATTGTGTGTTAGGAAATTTATTGAGATTGTTATGCCTCTGATGTGAGAATATATTTTTCTTATGTGTTAATAGGCTATTATTTTGCATCACGTGGTTGGTGTTATATCTAGTTGTTTGGGTGTTTTCAATCAAGCTTAGTTACCTCACGGTAAGTAACTTGCTGCATTGGAATGAAATGTTTATGCATTGAAATGACTATTGCTCCTAGCATGAGTTGCCATTAAATATTTGGATTGAGATTGAGATGTTATGAATACGGTTGTCTTCAAGACTTTGGTTGTTGTGTACTTGTGCAATGTGATAGGTGGAAGTGCTTGACTGTTTTATATTATAAGTTGACTGTCATTGTTTGTGGACAACGGGGAGTTTGTATTTTATCTCTGTTTAGGAGTGTTGTCGTCGCCTTCGTTTTTTTTTTCTTGAGATTGATTGAGTTGGGATGGTGCATATCAGTTTAGCCTGTCAGTATTCTTCGTAAATGAAAAGAATTTTGTTAATTGGGTTGCAGTTAAAAATTAGTAAGTGTTAAGGGGTCCTAATGGGTAAAGGATTAAGAAAGAGAAAAGAATAGGCTAGTTGTCTTGATTGAGGGTCGTGTCGATTAAACACCTAGAACTAAGATGTATTAGACTCAAATGAGGGGCTTAATGGGCGGAACTTGGCTTCGCAGACTAGGTGCCATTTACTAACTGTGGAAGTTAATTTCTTACTTAAACCCATGAACGCCCCACCAGTGAAATGGTAGTTTAGAGCGCTACGCGCACACTAGTGCCTTGAGGGATGAGACTCAGCTCCACTGACTGGGTGCCTTCTACCATCAGTAGGAGTAGAGATATCCCCAAACACCCACCTGTGCACTACCAGTGAGTTGGCAAACTTATATGTAGGTGAGTTAATCGATCACGAGACCCGAACTAAAGATAAATGAAATGAAATGAATGAGAATGAGATGACCTAACCCTTAGGCCCTTAGTTTGAATAAAATGTTGAAACCTTGGTTGTTGCAAGTGTCTAGCAGTATTGTTACTTACTAAGTATTTTCCTAAATACTCATTCTTTTCCCTAACATATAATTGCAGGTAAAGGTAAGGGTGTTCAGAACGCGTGACGGAGTGCTGCTGAGCGAGCCATGGATTTCCTTAGGATAGTCTTCCGCATCTTATGTTTTTCAAAATTCTTCTTCTTGAACTTGTATTGCGATTGTTTTAAGGTTTATTCCGCTTTAAGTTTTGCTTGAATGGCTAAAGTGTTCTTTTTGTTTTGTTTTAACTAGGATCCCAGGTTGAAAAGTTTCGCAAAATTTCTAAGCATGTTTTACTCCAATGGTATTTCATCTTCACTATTTGAAAGTATAACGAAATGCACGTAGTAATGGCCCTAGGATCTAGGCATGAAATGTTGGGTCGTTACATCATTAGAGGAGAACTGGTACTTAAGGAAATATAAGTAACCCTGAGGTAAAACGGTAATTTGACCCAGCTGGTGTTACGGACACTCGTGAAGGACTAACTAGTCGTTATTGGTCTATATCCGTGGACATAGAAAATATATTTGCAGTAAGATGAGTGCAACTGTCAGTCTATAGTGGAATGTACACACAATTAATGAATATTGATTAATTGGTTAATGAGTTTGACCAATAAATCTCACATCATTGGAGCTTCTGATCTACAGGTCCATTATGTCCCACTGGTAGCTCATAAAGTAATTTGAGGCAACTAAGTAATAAATGTAAATTGAAAGTGTTCAAATTACTAAGGGAAACAATATAATATATATTGATATATTATTATGTGAGAAATTAATATTTGAAGAAATTCTAATATTAATATAAATTCGAGTCACATTAAATTTATGGAAGTTTGAAAGAGTTCAAATATGAATTAATTAATTTTAAGGCCTAAAATCTATTTGGGCAATTAATTAATTCAAGGTTGGAAATTAAATATGTGATATTTAATTGGTGGTTAATTAATTAAAGAATTAATTAATCGAGAATTAATCATTTATGGAAATAATTAATCACTTAAGGAAGTGATTAATCATTTATGGAAATGATCTAATCACTTATGGAAGTAATTAGTCATTTGTTGAACAGATTAATCAATTATGGAATTGATTGATCTTGGATTGATTAAATAAGGAATAATATTGAATCAATTTTGGAAAAAATTGATTTAATTGAATAATTTATTCATAGCCACTCTTCTATAAATAGAACACTAGACCTAATTGGTTTAGTAGCCCTCTTGGTCTTAGACTCACAAGACAAGACCCTAGAATTTTCTCTAGCTCTCCTCTTAGAGAAAGACTTACACAAGTCTTTTGCCTCCTAGACTTAGAGACATACCGGTGTAACCTCTGTGGTTATTGTCTCTTTGATGAAAATTTCCAGCAAAGAATTCAAGAAATAGTCGTTGCGTTTTCGTTCGTTGGAGCATCGTTGGCGAAGTACGATCAAGTCTACAATGAAGGTTTGTAACGGTTCTTTCCCATTTTCTTTAGAAAAACATGAGAATAAAAATAGTTTTATTTTCAAACCTTTTTTCAGGATGTTTATAGCGCTTTTAGCGGCATTGAAGTGTGTTTAAAGTTTTATTTTGTCTTTTCGTAACGGTATTTTAATGTTAATTAATATATGGTGTAAGCTCCTTTCGAAGTACATAGACTCCATCTCAAGGTCCATTGCTTTGGCCCATTCGTCTTTATCTACATCATTCATTGCCTGACGATAAGACAATGGATCCTCAACACGATCATCAGGTATGACTACTTTTCTTTTAGTTAAACCCAAGTAACGGTTAGGTTGTATCACAACCCTCCCACTGCATCGAGGCTCTCCCACTATGTGAGGAGGATGAGATTGACGTGAAGAGCTGGCTCCTACATCAACTATTGTTGAAGGACCAGCTTCACCAACAACTCTTGCTGACTCTTCTGTAGCTTCTTCTAACACTAATTTACTACGTGGTTTGCGATCTCTAATTTGGTCTTCCTCCAAGAAAGTAGCGTTCGTCGATACAAACACTTTGTTTTCTTGAGGGTCGTAGAAAAGACCACCTCTCGTTTCTTTAGGGTAACCAACAAATTGGCATACTCTAGAATGGGGTTCGAGTTTCTTAGGATTTGTCACTGGCACATGTGCAGGACAACCCCAGATACGGAAGTAACGCAAACTAGGTTTATGCCCCTTCCATAGCTCAAAAGGCGTTTCAGAAACACTTTTTGAGGGAACATTGTTTAGAATATGTACTGCAGTCTCTACTGCATACCCCCAAAACGAGCTAGGCAATTGAGCATAGCTCATCATTGAACAAACCATGTCTAACAAGGTTCTATTTCTCCTTTCTGATACACCATTTTGCCGAGGTGTACTAGGTGCTGAGAGTTGGGATTGGATTCCATGTTCTAACATATAATCCTGGAATCTTTGATCCATATACTCTCCACATCGATCTGATCGAAGTGTTTTAATTGTTTTACCTAATAGGTTTTCTACTTCAGTCTTAAACTCTTTAAACTTTTCAAGATCTTCAGACTTATGACCCATTAGATATAAGTAACCATATCGAGAATAATCATCTATGAAAGAGATGAAATATTCATAACCTCCTAGAACTTTTACATTCATTGGACCACAAAGATCCGAATGTATCAGCTCTAGAGGTTCTTTGGCACGATAACCTTTTCCAGTAAAAGGCCTCTTAGTCATTTTACCCTCGAGACACGATTCACCAGGTGGTAAAGAATCATCTTCAAATCCGTTAGAAGTCCATTCTTCACCAAACGACCGATTCGATCGATGTTAATATGATAAAGACGTAAGTGCCAAAGATATGAATTGTTACTTATTGGAGAAATCTTTTGCCTTTTATTTTGTGTTTCAGCCATTTTAAACATCTCATGATTTAAAATAGCTTTAGTGTCGGTAGGTCTTAACACATATAAGTTATTTTCTAATTTCGTAGAACAAATAAGTATACCATTTCTATAAATAAACACTTCATTCATAAGAAAATCAACAGTGTAAGATTGTTCTAGCAAACATGAAATAGATATCAAGTTCCTCTTTATTTTAGGAACTATATACAAATTGTCCAAAACAAGATATCTATTTCGAAAAAATAACTTTGCAGCTCCCACTGCACTTGCTGAAATGACTTCTCCCGTTCCAACCTTGAGAGTCATCTCACCAACTTCTAGCTGCTGGAAATCATTTCCCTGAAAAGAAGAACAAACATGATTAGTGGCTCCAAAATCTAATATCCAGGAAAACTCATCATGTTCAATAAGGAAAGTTTCTAAACTAAGTAAATCGTATTTACCTTCCTTTTCTCTCTTCTTCTCAACAAGGTAACGAGGGCAGTTCCTCTTCCAGTGACCATTCACATTACAGTGGAAGCATTTGCCCTTGTCAGCCACGACCTTGGCCTTTCCCTTGTCCTGTAGAGCCTGAGCAAAAGCCTTCCCCTTATCACCTTTCCTCTTTTGAATTTGCTGCGACGAAGAAACCTGAGGTACATATTTGGTTCCTGAGGATGAACCATTTAGGAACTTCTTTTTGGAATTGGCCACATTGGCCTCTCCTTTAACCACACTTTTGCCCTTGCTTTTCAGCATGAACTCATAAATTTGTAGCTCATTGAGGAGGGTGGTCAGGTTGAACTGAATCTTGTTCATGCTCACATTCGTTCGAAACTGCATGAATCTTGCTGGAAGCAAATGCAGAATGAATGCAACCTGACTCCGCTCGAAGACGATCCCGCCATTTGCCTCCACGGTGTTAAATTGGTTCATCATGTCGAGAACGTGTTCCTGAAAAGGATGCCCCTCTTTCATGCAGGCGTTGAAGACATTCTTCAGAGCATCGTAGTGGAGTTGATAGGACGAAAGTCCAAACATCTCCTGAAGGGAATTCATAAGTTCCCTTGCAGTCTCCACGGTCTCATACCTCTTGGCCAAAACTTCATTTAAGCTGGCCAATATGTAGACACGGGCCTTTTCGTTGGCTTACTCCAATGTTCTTGGGTGTCTTTTACTGCCTGAGCGGTAGTGCGAGGGGGAACTGGAGGTCACTCCTCCGTCAAGACAAACCAGAGATCCTCAACTACGAGAATCGTATTCAAGTTTGATTTCCACGTACGGAAATTCTCACCGGTTAATTTTTCGTTCTTGAGTAAAGCGATTATAGAGGAAGACATTGCTGAAAAAACAAACAATTGATCATATTAGTTATCTTTAGCTTAACCCATCACACAAGCAATACAAACAATTGCACAAATCCAATCAATTTTGCAAACAAACAATCAAAGAACCCTAATAAAACTATCGACTGTGTTTAGCAACGATGTTTTAGAGGTTTAGAGGAACAATCACCAAAGGGTGATCAGTTGCTCCTCCTCTAAAATGAGACATTTCTCAGTCAACTATAGTTCTAGAATAACTCATATTCCTGTAGATGTTAACCACCGTTGTTCGATCAAGGATTTGTTAATAAATTAACTCATCCCTGTAAGTGTAACCCTCCCACTTTCATATCTCAAAGGCACACACCAACAGGCTACCGTTAGGAAAGACAACTGTTGGTAATTAGCCTAAGTGACACTATCCTTTTTTAGGAGTTCACGGTGTTCTGTATCCAATGATCAGGCCCTCCGAAGGGGTGGTTGCACCAGGGCAACACGCAGGCGGATCATAGAAATCTCACGTTGTGACCTACGGGTGGAGACCGAGGGATACGTTGACACGTGTCCCGCTCCAACTTACTATTGTCACTTTTTCCATTCACCATGTTATTGATCGATGCAAACACTTTCCGAAGGGAGGTCGCGTTAAAACGACACGAAGCCGAGCATGGATCTCACGGTGTGAATATAGGGGCGTGGGAGCTGATACGCAAATTGCTAACCGCAAGTGTACGGGCCCAAGTTATAATATAGTGATTTAAAATCGAATGTCGTCCTCTGGATTGGTTTTCTAATTCCCCTAATTATTAAAGGTATATTTGCCCAATTTTATTTAGAGAAAATAAACAAGAGATATGCAACACAATTAAAAACTAATAAAAGCAATAAAATGTGGAAACTCAATGGAGAAAGGCCTTAGGGAATTGATTTCACCTATTAGATGCATGGATTAACTAAACGAATAATTAAGGACAAATTCGTAACAAGTTTATAAACCGAGGATTATGAATAATTAAAAGCCTCTCCCGAGTGCAATTAATCCTTTAAGCAAATTAAGAAATTGATATCCCTATCTAATTTCAATAATAAGCCCAAGCAATTAGAACAACCCTCATGACGGTTTCTCAAGCAATTCCTAATCTCCCGATTTACGAATTACCTAAGTCATGCAATTGAAAGCCTAATCTAAACTACCCTCTCCCGAGCGATTAGTTCAGAAACAACAACATACAATCCGTGATCAAGAGATTATAAGCATTAATCATACAATTGCATAAATAAACCGCGTTACGAAACGTCCTAAAAAGCCGTAAATTAATCCATACAAACTAATGGCTACATCAAGCCCCTAAGAAATGAAATCTAGCTACACATGGTCTCTAAAATACAATCGAAATATGTCCCACACATGCTACAAATCAATACAAGAAATAAGGGAGAAAGATTAAACTCGTTGGCCGTGATTCCCGTGCGTTCCCGTCACGAACCTCTCGATCCAAGCTCCTCGAATCAAGCCCCCTCGCTCTCTGCCTTGTTCTGGTCGTTTTTCTCTCTCTAGAAGTCTTTTTTCTCTCCCCAAAACAGCCCCCTCTTTCTGAAAGCATCGCAAAATATATATACTGCTGATTCTGCGTGACAGCGTCGAGACGCTGTGGACATAGCGTCGCGACGCTGTCGCGCATACGCCCTAATTAAATCTGGAAAGTTTGCAGCGTCGAGACGCTGTGGAGGTAGCGTCTCGACGCTGTCCCGAATGCGCGCCTCTCCTGACTTGCGCCCAGCGTTGAGACGCTCCAAGGGCTAGCGTCTCAACGCTAGGCCTTTAATTGCCTTTTCTTGATTTCTTTTCTTGGCCCGAATTAATTCTTTCGCTCCTAAATTATCGGTAAAGCTCAGAAATGTCGATTTCCATTGAAATACTTGATTCCTACAAAACAAAACCAAATGGAGATAAAAATGCCCAAATAATACTCAAGACTAACGATAAAATTATCTAAAATATAGCCCAATAAATTGCGCTATCAGGAGAAAAACTCGATTTAAATCAAGTTTTGTAATTTTTCTCCCACTAAAGTAAACTATCGAATATTTTAGGGTTTGATTAAACCTAGATAAATCCGGCTAAGTCATTTATCTAAGTCTAATCCTATTATAACTATTATAATAAGGTCTAATGTCTAGGTGAACTAAACAAATTTAATAAACCTAGGGACATTTTTCTAACATTAAACTATGATTAATTCAACTCCGGTGATCCAGATCAGTTCCCAGGTAGAAGGTGTTTCGTATACCGTCAACTTAAATACCCCCAACCTTAGACAAAACATCACTGGTAGAGTTCCCTTATAATCATAGTAATGTTGGTCCTACTGAGTTCATTAAAACAATTTTAAATTAAATAAGAATAATTCTAATCCTATCAGAATATGACCTTAGGTATAATTAATTTTAACTCATTAAAATTAATTAATTTTAACCTATTGTCCTATGTTAGCATGCATATCTTGATTATCGATTGACAGTTTCTAATAATTAATTTTAAACTATTCAAATTTTAATGATTAGCCCTATAATCATGCATACTAGAGTTTAAAAGCAATTAAAAATCATATTCAAGTTAATTAAATTAAACTATATTACTTTGCATTACATGAATTTTAATATAACGATTATATTAAACTATGGATGTTTCATGCTCAATGCAACTTTGATTTCCATTATTAATAAAATAACATTTATATTATTGCCAATCATGGTAAATCAAAGTAGCATGCTGCAAACAATTTATTAAATATAACAATTTATTTTTAACTAAGTAATTGCATGCATCATGCTTTTCCATTTTCATGATTTTAATATAACTCAACTATATATTGAAATACTCAAGAAAATAAACCATGCATTTCAATCATATATTATAATCTAATTATAACATACATAAATACATGAGCATGCTTTATAACCTAAGGTGGGATTTAAATCTAAATGACATCAATAAAACATTTAAATAGCTTATAAACCGACTAATTGGCCCCTAGGATAAATTAAAGCTAAATTACACTAATAAAGCATATAATCTATCATATTGCATTAGTCTGCAGCTCCAAAATCAGACAAGAATGCACGAACCGACCCAAACAACTTCGAACCTATCTTGAAAATATCAAATTGAACCAAAACCAGGTTCAACCGGACCAAACTAGTCCCAGCTCAACCAAATCGCACGAACCAGACCGGAAATAGGGTTGCACCATCACGTCACCATGAAACTCTAACCGTCGCAAGAAATCACGACAACGTCGAGACGCTTGATGAACAGCGTCCCGACGCTGGCGTGATTTCAACTGTCCGTTGCGTGAAATCGCGACAGCATAGAGATGCGTGAGGAACAACGTCCCAATGTTGTTGCGTCTGGAGCCGAATTCTGGGCAGAAACCAGCACTGTTCTTCACGAAATTAGGGTTAATAAGACAAGATTACTCAATACAAACAATATTAATAAACAAAGCATCATTTTATTAATGTTCGGTAAAAAGTTACATTTACTATGTACGCGTTTTAGGGCATAAAACCCAACACGAGTTACCTAGGTCATCGTATGGAATAATCAGTCATCTTAACAGTAAACGGCGTTATAAAGTACGAGTGACTTATTTCTCGATCCTGTCTTGTGTACACATCTTTTACACGGGATGCCCCTACTCGCATGTCTTTACATGAACGATCTAGGATCACGTCGTTTGCCTTATTCGCAAAGTAGGCCGCATCCATAGTATTACCAGAACAAGGTACCCAACCTTATTCATTTACTATAGACTATTTAGGTTATATACTCGAACATGATTCCTGTCCATATTCACGATATAGTTCGAGTATCTGATGTTATAACCATGGATGTTTCTATTGGATTATAAGATATAAATGAAAATTTTCAATGAATAACATCTTTGTTATATAAAGGATAACAAAACTTGAGTTCTAGGACATAAACCCCAACATATTTCTTTCATATAACTTATAGTTTTAAAATGTTTTTTTTTTTTTACAATACTTATAGTTTTAATCTGCATCTAATGCACATTAATTTTGACATATAGTTTTAATCTGAATCGAATTCGTATTAAATTTAATATTTGAAATGCTTCAAATATTTAATTCTCCCATAAATTAATTTTGAATCAAATTCAAAATAAATTTATATTATAAACTTTAATTAAAATATTAACTTTATATTATAATGTATCACCATACTTTATATTATTTCTCTTAGTAAATTTGAACATTTCAAATGACAAATTACCTCAATACCCTTTATGAGCTACTGGTGGGACCTAATGGACCTACAGATGAGAAGCTCCAACGATATGAGATTAACAAGATAAACTCAATAACCAAGATAATCAATATTCGTTAACTATGAGTACACTCCACTATAAAACCACTGTTGCACTATTCTCACTGCAGATATATTTCTATGTCCACGGCTATTGACCAATAACAACAAGTTAGTCCTTCATGAGTGTTCGTAACACTAGCTGGGTGAAATTTTCGTTTTACCCCTAGGTTACGTCTACATCCTTAAGTACCAGTGCTCCCCTAATGAACAACCTATTTGAGGTCCAACTAACAAACAGAAATCACTGTCGTGCCATTGAGAGGGTAGGGGCCTTTGTTCAAAACCTAGAGACACTACATAAGAGAGAACACTCATCTACTTACCATAAAGTCGGAAAGGAGTGAATTTCATCTTGTGTGATTATGTTCCTAGCTCCCCACTCAGCCTTGTCCCCCAAATGGTAGGCTTATTGAGTTGGTGTACAGGCCACTCTCACCCATACAAATCAAAGGACAATCCCACGTGAATAGGAATCTATAACCCACTCAGGATTGAGACTAAGCTGCCTATGTCATCCTAGTGAAATAGAAACGTAACTAGTCAACGGTGTCACATCTAGTGGTAACTATTTCACGGTTCAGTCTTATGCAAACTCATTGCATAGGATACCCTCACTCGCATTTCCCCTAGACGAACGCGTTGGATCATTGCATTTGTATCAAATACAAAGCGGTATGTATCCATAGTGTCACCAAGATAAGGTATCCAACCTTATCCCTATACTATAGACCCTTCAAGTTGTATCTTGAACAGTGTTCCCCGTATGTCCCCACATATAGTTCAAGACTCATACAACAGCCTAGGATGCTAGTTTATTGAATTAGGGTTATTTACGAAAGACAAACATAATACAAACAATAAAACTTTATTGAATGATACATCAACAACATTTTATTAATGTTCGGTTAATTCTTGCATTTACTATCTGCGAGTTTTACGGCATAAAACCCAACACTGAGTGTTTAGACTGGGAGGCATTCCATGGTTTATATAGAATGTTGTATCCCTTTTCCTATTCATAATAGGTTTAGGGATACTTTTCCTATTCATAATAAGTTAGAGATGTATTTAATTAATTAATAATAATTAATTACTTTTCTCAGTTGTAATAGGATATACATTTATTTAATTAATTAATAATAATTAATTAGTAAAATCAACAATTAAATCAAATTTAATTATTTCATTTAAATCATATTGAAATGAACATTTCCCACATAACCTATTGTTTTAACATGAATCCAATTCATATTAAAATTAATATTTAAAGTTCTTCAAATGTTTAATGAATTTTGAATCACATCCAATATTATATTATTTCCCATATTAAATTTGAACACTTCAATTTGCAATCAAAACTTTGTTTCCTCAATTACCCTTTACGAGATACGAGTGGGACCTAATGGACCTACAGATCAGAAGCTCCAGTGATATGGATTAATTGGCTAAACTCATTATCCCAATTAATCAATTTTCGTTAACTATGCGTACACTCCACCAGAGACCCACAATTGCACTCTTCTCATTGCAGAATATTTCTTTGTCCACGGATATAGACCAATAACAACAAGTTAGTCCTTCACGAGTTTTCATACCACCAACTGGATCAAATTACTATTTTGCACCTCTGTTACCTCTATGTCCTTAAGTTCAGTGCTTCTCTAATCATCAACCTGTTTACGGTCCAACCAATAAATAGAAACCCCTCTCGTGCTAGTGAGATGGTAGGGCCCTTTGTTGAAGACCTGGAGCACAACTTAAAGGAACACTCGTCTAGTTACCCTGACGTGAGGAAGTAGTGAATTCCATCTTGTGTGATTATGTTCCCAACCACCTACTCGGTCTTGTCCCCAAAATTGTAGGATTATTGAGTCCGCGATCTGGCCACTCTCACCCATACAAATCAAAGGACAATCCCTCGCAACAGAAGTTCATAATACACTCAGGATTGAGACTAAGTTGTCTAGCTCTAGGTCATCCTAGTGAAATAGAAACCTTACTATTTAACAGAGTTACATCTAGCGGTTATTATTTCGTGGTCTAGTCTTATGCAAACTCTTTGCATAGGGTGCCCCCACTCGCATGTCCCCTACATGAACGCGTTGGATCATTGCATTTGTATCAAATACGAAGTGGGTGGTATGCATAGTGTTACTAGGATAAGGTACCCAACCTTATCCCTATACTATAGACACTTTAGGTTGTACCTTGAACACTGATCTCCGTATATGTCGACATACAGTTCAAGACTCATGCAACAACCTAGGATGTTAGTTTATTGGATTTAAAGTTATTTAAGACAAGACTAGTACAATAATTCGAGAATTCTTTATAGAATAATGATCAATAATAATAAATAGCACTTTATTGATAAAAGTCAATAGTTTACATTTACTATCTACGTGTTTTAGGGCATAAAACCCAACAAAGATCGAAGCAGTACAAGTTCGTAGTAAGTTGTTCTATTTCTAAACATCATCCAAGTCTGAGCTTTCAAGATCAGTAACCCTCGAGTATAGGTATGTATTTGGACCATGAGGTTAAGGGTATTGCAGATTAGACTTCGAATTTTCAACAGGAAATCTATGACGTGTTGCAGAACAGAAGAGGTTAGATTTCTAAGTTGTCTGCATACGTTGCTGAGCTTGAAGCCAAGTTATCTTTGGAGGTTTCTATCAGCAGAGAGGCAACTGATTTCGAGGACACCAACGCCATAACCTTGAGGAGTTGTAAAGAAGTCCCCTCAAGAGTACCCCCAGTGGACCCTGCACAAAACACACCACCACAAGAGCCAAAAGTTTAAATTTCTACTCTAGCACCACAGGTAAATGTTAATCCATTGGTTATTTCTAAAAGTGTAGTTCCTAAGCCCCCCTTTCCTTGCAAGTTGAGAAGCCCAAAGGAAAAGGCTTTCGAGAAGGAGGTTGTGGACATATTTAAAAACGAGGACATCTGCATTCCATTGCTGGAGGTTGTTAAGCTGATACTGAAGTTTGCACGGTTCTTGAAAGAAATGTGCACAAGACGGACGAAAGTAAGAGAAAAACGAAGAATAGAGGTAATTAATAATGTATCAGCCCTTATACATAGTGATATGCCAGAAAAATGCGAAGGTTCAGGTATATTTTATATTCCTTGTGTGATAGGTAGCAAGACTATTGAATATGCCATGTTGGATTTAGATGCATCTGTGAATATCATGCCATACTTTGTCTATTAGGATCTTAAGTTGAATTCTTTGCGAATGACTAGTGGTGTCTTTCAATTGGCTGATAGGTCTCACGTTTACCCCCTGTACGTTTAGTTGAGGATGTCCTAGTGCAGATTAAAGAATTAGTTTTTACTACTAATTTTTATGTCTTGCATATTGATAGTGGTTACCCCTAGTGTTGCATCTATTCTATTGGGGAGACCTTTTGTGAATTCTGCTAGGACTATGATAAACATTGATAAGGGAGTTTTGCCTCTTGAATATCAGGGGGCCGAGATGTAGTTATAATGGACATTCCTGAGGCTGTTAAGTACCTCGATATTTCTGCTTCCCTTTGCCATATGAATATAGTTGACTCTTTAGTGCAGGATATTGTTGTTAATGATAAGGTAGACATGGATCTTTAACTGGACCATTAGGATGATGATGTTATTGATTCAAGTGAGTTGGTTTCTAACCCTTCCTTTGATTCTATTTCTTTTGACCTTGGGATTCCTGTTACTTCTAGTAAGTTGCTTCCTTCCATTGTGCAGACACCTAAATTGGAATTGAAGGCTTTGCCGGAGCACCTCAAGTATGCTTAATTGGGTGGCAATGAAATGCTACCGGTCATCATCTCTAAGAAATTAACTGCAAACCAGGAGAAGTGGCTAGTGAACGTGTTGAAAGAACACAAGAAACCATGGGATGGACCTTGGCTGACATCAATGGAATCAACCTCGTCACCTGCATGCATAGGATTCAATTAGAAGAGGATGCAAAGCCTTCGAGGGAGCCCTAAAGGCGATTGAATCCAACTTTGAGGGAAGTTGAAACGAAAGAAATGGATAAGTTTCACGCTGCAGGTATCATCTACTCCATTTTGTATAGTAAATGGGTTAGTCCCATTTATGCAATTCCTAAGAAGACATGCATGACTGTAGTTAGGAATAAAAATGATGAGCTAGTACTCATGACGGGACGGGTTCGGAGGGTGTCAAACTTTCCAACGTCCGTGCCAAATAAATTTACAATCACCAACCCCTTAAGCTAACTTGTAACAATAGTGGTCGGGGTCGAACACAAGGAGCACGATTGTTAATTTGTCTAAATCAGGTTTATTGCGAAGATCAAACTAATGGGTGGTTTGGATTTGGATAGAATGAAAAGAGGGAAAATAAAGTGCTGAAAATTAAATTGCAGGAAAATAAATGGCGGGTAGGCTAATCATAACTTGGTGATTACTGCAATTGGAAGTACTTGGTGTTAAGTTAATTCAAATTCATTCATTGATTATCGAAAGATTTATTTTACAAAATTCTTATGAGCCCGGAGTGCTTCATTGTTTTAGCATAGTCCACCTACTAAACCTGTGTCTAACAAATTAAATTACCTGATACTCCATGAATTCTTTAATTCATTAGTTATTTTAATGTCGTTTGCTGCCTCTCATGCTTAGCCCGATTGGCTCCTCAGACTAACTCTAACTAACTAAACTAGTAATCAGATAACTCCTTAAAAGTATTAGTTAACTAATTGCATTTTCGTGGAAGGCCTGAAATTGTCTAATTAAATTATGAATTGAAATTCTCTAATTAAAATAAATCAATTTCTCCTAGATTCTTAGGCCTATCGAAAGTCTACGCTAGTCTACCTTGAACTAGCGATGGATCTGCTTCAACCTAGTGGTTATCTATTCATAACTCATAAATTGCAATCCTATGAATCCTAAGAGTCGTCAATTCAAACGAGAATCATAAATCTCAATTGTTTAAAGGAGAAAACTAGGATGCATTATAAATCATTCAATAAAATACACAAAAATTCCTGAAATCTCATGAAAATTTAATAAACTTACAGACCGAGGTTCCAATTACATCAATGAACGCTTAGACGACCATAAACGAGCCAAATCTAAGCCCAAGGCTTGATTAACTGACCTAAAATTAACCTAAACTAAGAAAAATTAAGAAAATACAGAGGAAATCAAGAGGAATTAAAGAAGATAGAAGAAAGGGTATTTATAAGGGAAATTGCATTGGGTGGCAATTAGGGTGTTTTCTAATTGCATATATAGCACATTGTAAAAATAATAGCAAATATGAAAATTTATTAGTATAAAATTTCATAATGCCCATTTACCCCTATTTAACTTTGAGTTGTGTGCAAATTCTACCAATTTCCGCATATTTCTTTCTATCAGTGTCTGTCACTGATAGACTTTGATAAGCGAAGTCTAACAGTATCTATCATTGATAGACTACGATTAATCGAAGTCTATCAGTGACTATTGGTGATAGACAATGATAGACTATCATGCTAATAGACTTGTATAATCCTTTTTATCAATGTCTATCATTGATATATTTTGATAATTGGAGTCTATGAATGTTTATCACTGATGAATTTGATTAATCAAAGTCTATCAATGATAGTGAAGGTGTTAATATCTAACATGCGGAAGCAATTTTGGATCTTAGGCACATAATAACATCAATTTGATCATACAAAGCATGTTGTCCATAAGAGGAAAAACAGAGTTTATGAGTACCAACCTCTTGTAGCTCAAAATTGAATGAATAAGTTTGTTGTTTTTCCTCACCAACTGATCACGAACCACCACAAGATCTTCGTTGATATTCTCAAGTCTTTGGAACGGATTGTAGGATCCTCTAGTGATGGGAATTAGAAGGGAAAATGCTTGGGTTTCAAGCTTTGAGAGGTTTTTGGTTCATGAGCTTGAGATATTATTTTGGCAGCATAACACTAAGATTTTCCACCTACTTTCTTCACCAAATCTGCATCTATTTAAAGAGAAATCCATGGTGAGTTGAAGCACAAAAATTAACAACAAATTAATCCGAAATTGAGTGGGATTTGTTGGCTAATTGAGGAGGAGTGCATGGTGACTCATGCACTCCACCTCCTAAAATTTCATTTTCTTTTGAATTAATTAATTGAAATGAAAATAAATTTTAATTAATTGATTTTAATTAATAATCTGAACATCATTTTAAATTTTTAATTTTCAATTTTAAATTAATTCATAATTAATTTAAATTAATTATTATTTAAATAATCAATTATTTAATTATATATTGATGAAATTTCTAATATTAAATTAATATTTTGCTACCTATGTGATTACCATTTGTGTATTCTATAAGTTATTTTTAGATAGCCCACTAGGTTGAGGCAAACCACTCTCTACGCGAGACGACCCTTGATAGGCCTAGGATGCATGTTAAAGGTTGTAGGAATTAGATTTAAATTGCATTTGAATTAGACCCAAGATCCCAAAGAGGCTAGTTTTAATAGGTAGTTGCAAAATTGCTTGTTAATAACTAGCTAGATATAATTAGTAACCGTTGCAGAGGTCTCAGATGGTTGCTAAATTATGTATAAGGGGTGATAAGGGTAAAAAAATATACCTATTTTACCCTTATATTTAGCTCATTATCTTGTCAAAGTTATATGTTTTGGATCAACTTTACTATTCCCGAGCTCAAAATATGTTAAAGTTGATAAATTAGGAAGTTGAAAGTAACATTTTTCAAATTATACTTATTTGTGCTTAAAAAGACTCAATCTAGGAAGGCAAATGAAATGCGACCACATTTCTTGAAAAACAGAGGTAGTTCCGAGTCTATCGCCGGTGGTTTTGAACGAGACTATTGCACACCTAACCGGCTGTTTTGACCTCGAATTCGACTGGGCTACCTACCAGCACTATATAAGCTCGTGATACGAATTCAAATTCTAGCATAACTCATTTGGAAGAAGAGGGTGGTGACAGAACCCTAGTTGACGCATATGAGTAGAGATGTCTGAGGTCCTTCTTAGATGACTAAATTCTATCCTTAGTTAGACATCAAACCTTAGGGTTTGTAGGGATTTTCACCCATTCCCACTTGTAAAAGTGAGAGAGTGGAGTGTCGAGCAAACTCTAGAAGGATTGTATAAAAGAAAAAAAAAACCCTAGTATTTAGCTATTGCCATTATTTCCAGCACTTGTCACTTTTCGTTCATTTGTATTCTTTACATTTTATTTTCAATGGAAAGTTGTTCATTTGCACTTTATTCCACCATGTTTAGCTAAATTCCGTTGAGGGGTTCAATATAGTGAATTCCCTTATGGTTCAATAGCTTGAAAGTGTTTATTCGCTTAAGTTTTTATTCCATGCATGTCATTCTTTATTGATTATCATTCTGGTCTTGCTGAGTTTAAATTGATCACTTAGACTTTGCAGCTATGTGAGTTTGATCTCGAAAGGGACAGGCGATATCGGTTCTCATAAAGGTGATATAGGAGAAAAAGCTCGAAAGAGATTGTTCGATGGTACAGGGCAAGCTGCCTAAGGCATCCTATATCAACTATAAGGTTATAGATTGCATTCGTGAATTATCTATGTCGGAGTCGAGTCACATAAATATGCATAACGGTACTCGCTTAGCCTTCTAACAATTCTTGGGAGCAAAGCCAAATAGAAGTTAAATCTGACCTAATGCATTGATTAGACTTGAGTTGAATATTCTATGATTAAAGTTATTTGCCTTTGGGATGAAACTATGTTGAATACCTCGTTTTATTTATTATTGTTATTTCTTTATTTATTTTTTTTATTTATCTACCAAAAACCAATCATCAATTATTTCTTTGGTTACCTATTTTAAGTAATCATTTGAGCAGTTTCTTCTTCAAATATGAGTTTCCAATTTAGTCCTCGTGGGATCGATACCCTTGGAATACTTCTAAGGTTTTTATTACTATGTGCGATAGTGTATACTTGCACTAAGGTTGGCTGAATTTATCTTTATTATTTTCTATCATCTTATCTCACATCCATCATTCAGCCTCTGCCGCACCAAGGGGTGGCGAGCGATAGAGTCTATATTAATTATTCTTGTTAATTGCAAAATTCACGGTTAGCAAGTTAATTAGCACAGGTTAGTGTAGGGGGGTCCTCCGAGTAACCTAGAAGCCGACTGGACCAATGAAATCAGCTTAGAACGATTATTAGAGAAAACGAGGAAGCCAACAAATTAGAATCAAGCATAATCAATCTGAGTCCAACGATCCCTTTTTATGTTATTGATCCCGTCTTTTTTCTGTTTTGCACGCCTAGTTTTCTGTCTTTTAAAATTTAGCATTTAATTATTTATTTACTTTCGCTTGTCCTTCATTCCAAAAATCTCCCCATCTTTATAAGCATGAAATTCTACAACTGCTAGGTCCCCTTCCCTCTGTTCGACCCCGACCACTATTTCTACAAAATAGTAGTAGTGTCGTGGATTATAAATTTTATTTGACCAATAGAAGCCTCAACAACTATGTCCCGTCAAAATTGGCTTCGTTGCTGGGGAAAGACGTTTTCTAGTGTTTGTAGGATTTTGTGTTCTTTTTGTGCTTTTTCTTTTTCTTTTTGCCGAGCTTAACAATGAAATCAGCATAGCCTCGGCGTGCTGATCCCATGGCCGAGCACATGATGCAATAACTTGCAGCTTCTGATCCAAGTCATCTCCCATCTCTTGGAAACCTCGAAGTCATAAGAGAAAGCATATACATCACCCAAGCACCTGAGAAATACTTTCACAAGTACTGGGATCGCTTTAATGGGTTATGTGCACTTCCTCATAGCCCATCATCTGAGGAGTCCTTGTTGTTGCACTTCATTGAAGGATTATCACCCGATGACAGAAGGATGTTGGATATAGCAAGTGGCGGGGATGCACTATACAAAACAATCAATGAGGCTAGAGAGATAATTTCGAGCTTGGCAACATATGTTGGACTCATCATATTTCAAGCACGAAAGGTAAATTCTTTTGATTCTTCGGAAAACCAGGATTCTAAGCAACAACAAGAAGGTAAGTCTAATGAGGTTAGTGAGCCTGAGCTTGAACCTTCTTTAGATTCTAAGTCTGATTCATGTGATATGTCATGCGTGATAGGAGAAATGGAAATAGATGATAAGTTAGTGCTGGTCGATTCTATGCAAAATTCTATTTCCCCTAAGCTTATTAATTTTGATTCGCATGAGCTAGACTTAGTGATTCTGATTGTTGACCAGTCTGTTGCTCGTTATAAAGGTGTCTTGATCAGTATGTTGGGGATGATTTGTGATCGGTTTAAATTTTCTCATACTTTGCACTCTATGTTCAAGATTAATTTGTCTATGCAGGAGCCAATAAAAAAGAAGAAAAATAAGAAGGATGTAATGAAAATCAAAGAGATTGATTTTGGATGAAGATCGAGGAGAATGTGGTCGAGCAAATGACCTTAAACATTTGCACTGAATAATTTTACTCCTTTTTGTTATTTCAAATTCTTAGATAGATTTATTTTTATCAGTTGCTTTTATGCTTGTTCCTTATTTTTGTCTTTTAGGAATGGCGGTACAAAACCGAAGCTTCTACATTTGTAAGAAAACATGATTCACCACGCATGAGCGCAATATTCAAGGAAGTTGTATTCTTTCTCCTATGCATTGTCTTATCCTTCATGATTTATTACATTGAGGGCAATGCAAATTTTAGATTAGGGGTGGGGGATTATACTTTATGTTTCTGTTGGGCCTTGAGCATCTGAGCGTCAGGCCAACGTTTGTGCTTAATGAATGTCTTGCATGCTTGTTGTGTATATGCTTGTTTAAGTGATCATGATTTCCTAGGATTGACTCAATTTGTTTTGAAAATTTACTGCTTTCGATGAGTTGTGACCAAGAGTGTTAAAAAAAGGAGCCTTTTCAAAAAAATTTCTTGGATATGTCTTGCACTTGTTGGGAATCGTTCTTGCTTTAAGTAGGACTTGAATGCTTAGGAGCGAATTACTTAGCTCATATTCCTGTTGTCACCCCGATAGGTGTAAGGTTAAGCGAGAAAGTCTAATTTTTTTGCAAAATAGTGTGTGGAGTCTTGCCTAGGAGAGAAAAAGAAAATATGCCTAAAATTAAAAAAAAAATAGTGGAAAAATAAGTCAGTGAGCGCAAGTGAAAAGAAAAACCATATGCTCGTCCTTTTTATTTCAAAAGAAAAAACATGCTTGCATTGAGCTTAAATGCTTAGGGGTAAAACAAGCTACCTGCGGTGTGATCAGTTAGGCCAACCAAGAGTAAAACTCGGGTTATGGGTCCCTGCATTGTAGTGTGAAAGCTAGTGCCCCATCCAAAAGAAATGCAAAAAGAAAAAGAGAAAGAGAGAGAGAGAGAAAAAAAGCAAAAAGCGAAAAGAAAAGAAAAAAACAGAAAAAAAAAAATAGAGAGAAAAGAAAATGGAATTCCTTGATCAGGCACCTAAGCAAGAGGAAACAACCTAGTTTGTTCCATTTGGGCCTTTTAGCAAGACCTTAGTGCGAGTGTAGGGGGAAGATAGGATGAGAGTTGAGTTAGCCAATCCTGGGCTAGTAAAGTCTTCTTTAGGTAGGATGGAACTCTCTTGTGCAAGATAATCTTTGATAAAATTTGATTTGTCTCCTAATTTGTCTCTCTTGCGAATGTCTCTTGATTGCTTTAGTTTTTGGAGTATTTGAGTCTTGAGGATTAAATCACTTTTCGATTATTTGCATAACATCTTTTTCTTTGGTTTGTGTGCCTTGCTCGAGAACTAGCATGGTTTAGGTTGGGGGTATTTGATAGGGACCTAAATAGTCATATTTTATCGCCTCTAATCTAAGCTTGTTAGACTAATTTTATGCTTTACTTGTCTTATTTACAGGTTAACTGAGCTTAGGCTTTTTCGGGAGCCGATCATGCTAATTGGTGTTAATTTGGGCCAATTGCGGAGTTTTGGAGCCATCTTGGTGTCTTGGATGGTGAGGAGGTGAAAAGACCCAATTGTTTTGAAGTGGGCCTGAAGTATGACACCAAAAGCCGAAGATTGAAGCCCCGTACCGAGAATAAGCGAGACAAGACCGAGAAATAAAGCAGGAAGTCAAGATTTGAGGCTGGCGTCGAGACGATGTGCCTTGGCGTCTCGACGCCGACATGAAGATTGGCTAGAGTGAAAAGTTCGCAACGTCTCGACGTCGTCGTATTTTCTATATATATGTAGCCTCGGTTTAGTCCACCGTTAGGTTAGAATTTTTGTCTCTTTACGATTTCTTCTGCCTCTTTTACATTTCAGCACTGTTGTAGACCATTCTTGGTCATATTTTATGGATTCTTTAAGGTTTATTGTTGATTTTACTTCATATATGCGTAGCTAATCTTGTTTAGATCGTTGGATTGAGTTTATGTCTTGATTCTTAATAAGCTTGGCTGAGTTTTCTAAGTTTTACTTGTTGTTCTTGCTGGATTTTTATTAAGTTTTGCATGTTATCCCGTTTAAACCAATACATTAGGCTAGTCTATTAGGATTGACGCCCTATGCAATTACCGCTTGTGTATTCTATCAATTATTTTTAGATAGTCACTAGGTTGAGGCAAGCCACTCTCTACGCGAGAAGACCCTTGATAGGCCTAGGATGCATGTTAAAGGTTGTAGTAATTAGATTTAAATTGCATTTGAATTTAGTTCTTACGACTCCAGACCCAAGATCCCAAAGCGGCTAGTTTTAATAGGTAGTTGTGAGATTGCTTGTTGATAACTAGTTAGATATAATTAATAACTGTTGCAGAGATCTCGGATGGTTGCTAAATTATGTATAAGGGGTGGTCTGTGATAGAGTGTATATTAATTAATCTTGTTAATTGCAAAATTCACGGTTAGTAAGTTAATTAGCACAGGTTAGTGTAGGGGGTCCTCTGAGTATCCCAGAAGCCGACCGGACTAAAGAAATCAACTTAGAACGATTATTAGAAAAAACTAGGAAACCAACGAATTAGAATCAAGCATAATAAATCCCAATCCAACGATCCCTTTTTATGTTATTGATCCAGTCTCTTTTCTGTTTTGCATGCTTAGTTTTTTGTCTTTTAAAATTCAGCATTTAATTATTTATTTACTTTCTCTTGTCCTTCATTCTAAAAATCCCCCCATCTTTATAAGCACGAAATTCTACAACTATTATGTCCCCTTCCCTGTGTTCGACCCCAACCACTATTTTTACAAAATAGTAGTAGTGTCGTGAATTATTGTATATTTTATTTGACCAACAAGAGCCTCGACAACTCCGTCCCGTCAGACATAATATCCAACAAAGTCCCATTTGGACTAAAAGTCAAGTGAGGTTACAAAATGTCAGGAAATTAGCAATTACATCAGGTGTTAAATAATCGTAGTCCTAAATTCTAGAGATATCCTTCAAACACTTTAGCCGAGAGGGCTTTTGTAAATGTATCTGCCATGTTCTGCTCTGAGGCTATCCGTGTAGCGATCACGTCTCCCCGCTGTACAATCTCCCGGATGAGATGATATTTTCGTTCAATGTGCTTTCCTCGTTTTTGGCTTCAAGGTTCCTTTGAATTTGCAACTGCTCAATTGTTATCACAATAAAGAGGGATAGACATGCATATTAGGAACTACTTCTAAATCAGTTAGAAATTTCCTAAGCCATACTGCTTCTTTTGATGCTTCACATGCGACAGCATATTCAGCTTCCATAGTGGAGTCAACAATACATCCCTGCTTAATGCTTCTCCACACAATCGATCCTCCATTAATAGTAAACACAGATCCCGACGTTGATTTCCTAGAATCTAAGTCGGTTTGCAAATCTGAGTCATTGTATTTGATGAGGGTCAAATCCTTAGAACCATACACTAGCGAATAGTCTCCCTTTCTCCTCAGATACTTGACAATATTCTTAACGACAATCCAATGAGCCTGACCTGGATTGGACTGATATCTGCTTACAATACCTACAACATAGCATATGTTTGGTCGTGTACATAACATTGCATACATCAGGCTACTATCTGCTGGTGCGTAAGGAACTCGTTTCACATCCTCATCTTCTTGAGACGTTTTTGGACTTTGTTCCTTTGATAGGTGAATTCCATGTCTGAAGGGAAATAAACCTTTTTTGGAATTTTGCATCAAATATCGAACCAGAATGTTGTCGAGATAGGATGCTTGAGATAGTGCTGGTAATTTTTCTTTCTAATCCCTTATTATCTGAATCCCTAGAACAAATTGAGCTTCACCCAAATCTTTCACTTTGAATTGAGTTGCTAACAACTTTTTAATGTCAGTCAGAAATCCCACATCATTCCCGATGAGTAGAATATCGTATACGTATAAAAGTAAGAAAGCTACAATAGAATTGACGATCCTTTTATACACACAAGGTTCATCAGTATTCTATTGATAGGACCAAAATGGTCCTATTTTATTACCTCTAATCTAAACTTGTTAGAGGAATTTTATGTTTTATTTGTCTTACTTACAGGTACTTCGAGCTTAGGCGATATCGGGAGCCAACCATGCAAATTGGTGTTAATTCGGGTCAATTATGGAGTTTTGGAGCCATATCGGTGTTCTTGGACGGCGAGAAGGTGAAAATACCCAAGTGGATCGAAGATGCTTGTTAAAGGTTGTATTGATTAGATTTAAATTTAATTTATATTTAGTTAGTTCAATTCCGGACACACGAGTCTAAAGCGGCTAATTTAAGTAGGCAGTTGCGAGGTTTCAGATTGTTTATTTTAGATTAGTTAGACATAACTTAGTGGTCATTGTGAGGTTTCAGATGATCGTTATTTTATGCATGAGGCATGGCAGTCGATCATGTTAATTGCAGGGTTCTAAGTTAATTGGTTAATTAAACACAGGTTAGTGTAGGGGGTTCTTCAAGTAACCAAGAAGCTAACCGGATTCATAAAAGCTGCATAGAGTGACATTTAGAGAAAACTAGGAAGCCAAGTGACATAAAGTTCAAGCATAAGAAATCCCAATCCAACGGTTCCTTCTTAGTATTGAATTCCGTCTTATTTCCTTGATCGTATGTTTTATTGTTTTGTCTCATTTAAATTCAACATTTTATTTTTTGGTTGCATACATCTATTCAAACCCCCCCTGTTGCATGAACACAAAATTCTACATCTACTAGATCCCTTTCGTTGTGTTCAACCCCGACCACTATTTCTACAAAATAGTTGTACTATTGTGGATTATAAATTTATTTGACAACTCAAAGCCTCGACAACTCCGGCCCCGTCATCTATTCAAAACCATAAGATTTGATTGCAGTATCAAATCTTATATTCCAGGACCTAGAGGCTTGCTTCAATCCATAAATTGATCTTTTAAGCTTGCAAAACTTTTGCTCCCCACCTTGGACTATGAACCCTTCTCGTTGGACCATATAAATACCCTCGTCAAGATTACTGTTCAGAAACGTTGTCTTAACATCCATTTGCCGAATTTTGTAGTCAGTTGTCTCTGCCGATTCGATGAAGTATGCATTTGATAGATTACGAGTTAGAGAATTAGTTTCTTTTTTTCACATGAAAAAACAAATAGAAACTCTGTCGGTATTTAAGATATTGAGTTGTTCAATTTTATTGCAATTGTTGTGAATTAGTTTCTTTTCTTCCCCACTTCCCTCACTCTTCTTCTCTTGCATCCCTCTGTCGAGTTAGAGAATTAGTTTCTTTTCTTCCCCACTTCCCTCACTCTTCTTCTCTTGCATCCCTCTGTCGAGTTAGAGAATTAGTTTTTTTTCTTCCCCACTTCCCTCACTCTTCTTCTCTTGCATCCCTCTGTCGAGTTAGAGAATTAGTTTCTTTTCTTCCCCACTTCCCTCACTCTTCTTCTCTTGCATCCCTCTATTTGGGGGGGGGGGGGTTTTAGTTGCAGAGCCGAAACTGATTTTTCCTCTTCTTGAACGCCATTGATTGCCTTACCCATTCGTTTCTTATTCATGAAATCAAAACTCATAAAGATTGAAGCACTGTGTTTTCTTTTTCTTGTTATTGAAAACCCAAAACCTTCATTTTCCCAATCTCCCGTCTTCTCACCTCATTTCTGGTTTGGGTCATTTAACTTTTACCAACAAGAGCATTCTTCTTCTTTCACTTATTTTCGACATTCCCTCAAAATCGATTTTCCACACCATCAAATATTTATGATTGAAATGTTTTTAGCTCTCAAAATGGCATAAACCTCTGCTGAAAATATCCAAAAGATAAAAACATTTTGGGTTTTTTCTCTCCTTAAAACCCAAAAATCAATCTTCACTCTCACACGCTGAGTTATGGCCATTCATTTACTCGAATATGCTCAAATGCAAAGTATTACTCTCATTTATCATTGTATTTTGTAGAAGATTTGTATTCTTAAGGTCCTTATTTGTCTCTCTAACCTTATTAATCCTCTTTTGTAAATTACAAAGTCACAAAATGGGAGGGAGAAGAACTCACACTTGTAACTCAAAGTGCCACTAAGGTTTATGCTTTGCTGTCTATCTCTAGTCTTTTTCTAATTATAGGATAAAAGAGAAAACTTGACTTACATTACTTCTTTTATTGAAAAATATTCAAGGAGATTGTAAATTGCAAAGACACAAAACATGAGGGAGAAGAACTAACACCTGTAACTCAAACTGATACGAAGGTAAATGTTTTACCATGTGTCTATTTTCATTCTTTTCCTCTTTACTAATTTGAATATTGGGTTATAGGATAAAAAAGAAAACTTTACATGCATGACTTAACCATGGAATACAAAATCAAGAATATTGTGAAATGTGACTATTTTGTACAAATGAATTTTAACTTTGGTGGTTACTGTCTTTTTCATGTTTGTTATCTATTCTAAAATCTTTGTGTTTCAAAGTCATTTTTTATGCACACGAATTAACAAGCAATATGTGTGTCTTCTATTTTTAATTCAAACTTCCCTTAATGTCACTGATATTTATTGGCCTTTTAGTATTGTAAGTTATTGACCTTCTTTCTTATTATAAGTTAAAAGTAGAAGGAAAAGTTATACACACATGTTAGGATTCATTGGATAATTAGAAATACTTTTTTTTGTAGTTGCTCATGGTTCATGATAATGATTGCCTAAGAAAAAGGTTATATTTATTTTCTTAAGGGATAAGTTAATATTAACGGTCATCTAGTAGCATGGTTGATGTGCATATTAAACATGTGTGGAAACTCTTATATACTAATCAAGTGCTGGTTTTGATGATATAATTAATTTGTTGGTTTGTTCTCATTGTTAACAAATGCCTAGGACTGTATGAATAATTTTAAAAGAATATGAGCTTAAATGGAAGCTTTTTTAGTAGTAGACTGTCAATTATTAAGAAGTGTTAGGAGTGTTAGGAGTCTGTGAGTAATGAAACATTATAATTATAAACTTTCAAAATTGTAGTACTATAACTTTAGTTGCAATCCATCAATTTTATTGAGTGTTTTATCTCAATGGTATATATACCATCAAAATTCTAATAAAGAAAAATGCTACCTAACAAAGCTAGCTAATGAGAAACATTTTCCTCTTAAGAAAAACAAGTTGAAGGTAAATGTTAAGTCCTGTAATTGGTAATCTTTTATTAGTCTAGTGATTGTTTACATTTCTATGGGCTGGAATGAAACACAAGGATCTTCGAAGAGACTAAATCGATGCCAAAAATCTTTGACTGATGCAGTCCAATGGTATGCTAATTGGGAAAATGGAGTAGTTCTTGACATCCTATTTTTAAAATTGGTAGATTACTGTTATTTGTTTTTTTTTGTTTGTTTGGGCTCTTCTTCACCTATGGGAGGCATATGTGTGGAATTATTTTATTGTTGAAAGAGCTTTGATTTTTTTCCTAGTTATATTGTTATTATTTTGGAACTTCTTAACCTGTAATTAACAGGGTTAATGTAGTTAGTTGGAGGATTTTTATAGGCTTAGCCACTTTTGGTTTATATCATGTTTATTTTTCATTTTTAGGTTATGACTAGTGGATGGATACTTTGTTTTTCATCTTTTGTGTTTTCTCACGTCCCTTTTCTATTAGTTTCTTCTTGGATTCCTTCTTCATCTGTTTGATCTCAGCTTTATGCTTTGAACTTGTTATGTTACTTAAGGTTAGTCTCATTTATTGTAACGACCCTACTTTTCATGCCTAGATCCTAAGGCCGTTACTACATGCATTTCATTCTACTTCTAAGAACATCGAGAAATTATCCTTTAAAGAAATCATACTTAGAAATATGCGAAACTTTTCAATCTGGGATCCCAGTTTAAAACAGAACAAACGAAACCTTTAGTAAATCAACCAAACTTAAAGCGGAATAAATCGTAAATCATTCAATACAAGTTCAAAAGGAGAATTTCAAAACGTAAAAATGCGGAAGACTATCCTAAAGGAGATCCATGGCTCAGCAGCTCTCCGTCACGCGTGCTGTACACCTTTACCTCTACCTGCAGTTGTATGTAAGGGAAAAGAATGAGTATTTAAGAAAATACTCAGTAAGTAGCCAAACTTCAAGACACTTGCAGCAATAAAAGCTTTAATATCTTATTCGAGTTAAGGGCCTAAGGGTTAGGTCATTTCATTTCATTTCATTTCATCTCATTTCATTTCATTTCATTTCCTTTGTAGTTCAGGTCTCGTGTTCAATTAGTACACCTCTATATAAATATAAGTTTGCCAACTCACTGATAGTGCACAAGTGGGAGTTTTGGGAGGTCTCTACTCCTACCGATGGTAGATGTCACCCAGTCAGTGGAGCTAAGTCTCATCCCTCAAGGCACTAATAGGCGCGTAGCGCTCTAAACTACCATTTCACTGGTGGGGCGTTCATGGGTTTAAGTCAGGAATTTACTTCCACAGTTAGTAAATGGCACCTAGACTGCGAAGCCAAGACCCGCCAATTAAGCTCCTCATTTCAGTCTATTTCATCTCAGTCCTAGGTGTTTAATTGACACGACCCTCTTGTAAGGCGCTAGCCTATTCCTTTCCCCTTTTTTTTTAATTCTTTTCCCCTTTATGTCCCCTTAACACTTACTAATCTTTATCTGCCACCTATTTAACACGAACAATTCCTCTTCCTAGCTTACTAACAGGCTAACTGATGTGCATCTTCCCAACTCAGTCATACCACAAGAATAAGAAATGGAGGTGACAACCGACACTCCTAATCCTGAAACCACTTGTATGCTACTGAAAATTCGGCAGCATAACGACATGCATATGGGTAACCCAAAATTTTCCTACACCTGGAAACAACAACGATGCACTTCTATAACGCAAACGAGTCAGAAACCAACCCAACTCCAAATCACCACTCCAATGAATATTAAACCCATCCTACATAACACCAACACATCCCAGAACAATCATAGATCAGATATTCCAAGCATGCTTACTAAATTCTACAAACATATCAACACTTAAGTCATGCCCAAGTAAACAACACTCTAACCGTAATTAAGTAAGCATTACCACGAACCAAGGAACATGCAACCAAGCCAAAAACTTAACCAACTCCAATTCACCACCAAGAAGCATACAATGAAAACAATCCAAACACTTCATGCCCAAGAAGCTACTTACATGCAGGCGAACTTTATAAACAACAACTAACCAAGGCATGCTTAACTATTTTCATGCTTCCAAGAAAAGAAGAACCAACCATGCTTGGTTAAACCCATGACAACACTTAGAACTTTAATCCAATTGGCTACTTACTTTAGTGAAGAAGATATTGGATCAACCTTCAACAAATTTCCTAACTCCAAGGCTCTTTAGCAAGCTACAACAAGGAAATGAACACTTAATTAACTATGGACTCTAACCAAGCATTCAACTAAGAACCCATTACATTTGGGGTAAAATTAACAACCAAAGCTTACCCAAACAGAACCACAGCTTACTGTCCAGCAGTCCCAAATTGCTCAAATTCGATAATTCGGCCTTCAAACGTTGTGGGTACCTAGAAATCAATAGCTAATATTAATGGGCACTCTTCCAACATAAACAAAACAACCAAAACTTCAAATCTCATTTACCCACAACCTGAATATGCTTGGAGCTGCCGGAACGTGTGAAGAGGAAAGCTTGCTGCACGACGTAAATAACGAATGAGTGTTCGATTAAACGATAAAAGACTACGTAGATCTGAAACTACATCGTTCTTACAAATTGTTTAATTAGTCGAACCGTCAAACGCTCACGATCTTAAACGACTCGAGGCGGCGTACAGCTGTTTGGCTGAGGACGGCAGCGGCACGACTGAAGGATTCGACGACTGCGGCGTGCACGACGACGGGAGGCGAGCGGCGGCGTCGAGCGGTTCACGATAACTTGCGGCGGTTGAGAAGGAGCGAGAGAGAGAGCTGCGAGGAGAGAGAGAGAGAGAGAGAGAGAGAGAGAGAGAGAGAGAGAGAGAGAGAGAGAGAGTGAGTGAGATGGAGACGGGTTAAAGAGAGAGACGAAAACAAGAGAGAGAGATAGACATTACCGGCGGCGGCGGAGGAAGGCGACGATGGCGGTATGGGCTGAAGGCGGCGGCGTGCGGCTGAAGGAAGACCGAGAGCGTGCGAGGGAGAGAGAGAGAGTATCGGGGAGAGAGAGTGCTGAACGTGAGGGAGAGAGAAAGAATTCAGTTTTTTTTTTTTTTTTTTTTTTATGCACGGTCAAATGACCGAATTGGGGGGAAGTTTCCCCCCATTTCCTTTTTTTTTCTTTGACCGGGCTTCTGCCCGTTTTTCCCTTTTCCCTTTTTTTTTTTTCAAATCACCGGTTGGTACATCATACTAACCTTAAAAGAACTTTCGTCCTCGAAAGTTGCTAGTACTGGAACAACTCTGGATACTTTGCCATCATTTCATCTTCTCTCTCCCACGTTGCCTCTTCAGACAAATGGTTTCGCCAAAGGACCTTCACGAGAGCTATCTCGCGATTGCGAAGGACCTTCACCTCTCTGTCAAGGATTAGCACAGGTTCCTCCTCATAAGAAAAGTTCTCGCTCAAATGTAAAGGTTCGAAGTCCACTCTGTGGGTTGGATTTGTCAAATACTTCTGCAGCATGGAGACATGAAAAACATTGTGCACCGCCGAAAGAGAAGGCGGCAACGCTAGACGATAGGCTACCGAACCAATCCGTTCTAGAATTTCAAAAGGACCAATGAAACGTGGACTGAGCTTGCCTTTCCTTCCAAACCTCAATACTCCTTTCATTGGAGCTACCTTCAAGAAAACATGATCACCCACATCAAACTCTAAATCTCTTATCCTTGTATCAGCATAACTCTTCTGTCGGCTTTGAGCCGTTAACATCCTCGATCTGATTGTACGAATGGCCTCGCTGGAGGCTTGAATCAATTCAGGTCCCAACAACGACCTCATCCCAATAAACAGGGGACATGCATCTCTTCCCATAGAGGGCCTCAAACGGTGACATACGGAGGGTTTCTTGATAACTATTGTTATAAGCAAATTCCATTAAGTGCAGGTGTGCATCCCAACTACCTGAGAAATCCAAGACACATGCTCGCAACATATCCTCTAGAGTTTGGTTCAATCGCTCAGTTTGACCATCTGTCTGAGGGTGAAAAGCTGTACTGAATCGTAACTGAGTACCCAAGGCTCTTTGCAGACTCCTCCAGAAGTTAGACGTGAACCGAGGGTCTCTATCTGACACGATTGATACCGGCACACCATGAAGCTTGACTATCTCTGTCATATATAACTGTGCCCACTTTTCAACAGTGTAAGTGGGCTTCCCAGGGAGAAAATGTGCTGACTTAGTGAGTCTGTCGATAATGACCCAAATCACGGTGTAACCCTTGGCCGTTCTAGGCAATCCTGTGATGAAGTCCATAGATATATGCTCCCACTTCCATTCTGGGACACTCAGCGGCTGCAACAAGCCTGCTGGTTTCTGTCTCGGGGCTTTCACCTGTTGGCAAACAAGGCATTTACTAACAAAATCCGCTATCTCTCTTTACATGCCCTGCCACCAGTAATACTGTTTCAAATCATGGTACATCTTCGTACTTCCTGGATGGATTGAAAAAGGTGAATTATGTGCCTCTGCTAATAATTCCTATTTGAGATCGGCATTCCCAAGTACGCATAAGCGACCCTGGTAACACAAGTCGAGGTCTGAAGATAAGGAAAACTCGTTCACCTGTCCCGCCTCTACTTGACTGCGTTTAACAACAAGGTCAGGGTCATTTGGTTGTTCATCTATGATCCTCTGTCTCAAGCTCGACTTAACTATCAACTGAGTTAGGCGTGCTGTAACTTTGCCCACTGCAATCATAATCTCTGCACGTTCCAAGTCATCCAATATATGAGCCTGAGTAGTAATCAAAGCGGACGCATGAGCGGTCTTCCTACTGAGGGCATCTGCAACCACATTTGCCTTGCCCGGGTGGTACTGGATGTCACAATCATAATCTTTTACTAACTCTAACCATCTTCGCTGCCTCATATTCAACTCCTTCTGGGTGAAGAGGTATTTCAAACTTTTGTGGTCCGTGAAGATTTGGATTTTCTCTCCATATAAATAGTGCCTCCAAATCTTCAAAGCAAAGACCACTGCTGCCAATTCCAAGTCATGGGTCGGGTAGTTCTTCTCATAATCTTTCAGCTGACGAGACGCATAAGCAATGACTTTACCATGCTGCATTAACACACAACCCAATCCCTTCTTTGAAGCATCGCTGTAAATAACGAATTCCCCAGAGCCATCAGGTACCGTAAGTACTGGTGCTGAAACTAGTCTCTGCTTAAGCTCTTGGAAGCTTGCCTCACAAGCTTCATTCCACACGAATGGAGTACCCTTTCGAGTCAACTGAGTTAGAGGTGCGGCAATACTGGAAAAACCCTGCACAAAACGATGATAATAGTTGGCTAACCCCAAGAAACTCCGAATCTCGCTGACTGAAGTAGGTCGAGACCAATTGGTCACTGCCTCTATTTTGGCTGGATCTACTGTGACACCTTCCTTCGACACCACGTGCCCTAAGAAGGAAACTCGTTGTAACCAAAACTCACATTTAGAGAATTTGGCATACAACTTGTTCGTTCTGAAGGTAATTAGAGCTCTCCTGAGATGATCCTCATGTTCCTCTTCTGTCTTGGAGTAGATAAGAATGTCGTCGATAAAAACAATTACGAATGAATCTAAGAATTCCTTGAATACCCTGTTCATCAACTCCATGAAAACTGCGGGAGCATTAGTAAATCCAAAGGACATCACAGTGAATTCGTAATGGCCATACCTAGTTCGGAAAGCTGTCTTGGGTATATCGTCCTCTCTAATCCTCAACTGGTGATAACCTGACCGTAGATCTATTTTAGAAAACACTGCTGCACCTTGAAGCTGATCAAAGAGGTCATCAATCCTAGGCAGAGGGTATCTGTTCTTTACTGTCACTTTGTTCAGCTCTCGGTAGTCGATGCACAAGCGCATTGTCCCATCCTTCTTTTTCACAAACAAAACCGGAGCACTCCACGGCGAGACGTTGGGGCGTATATAGCCTTTGTCCAACAGCTCTTGAATCTGGACCTTAAGTTCTTTCAATTCCACTGGAGCCATCCTGTATGGAGCTTTAGAAATCGGATTAGTACTTGGCTCAAGCTCAATGCAGAAGTCAACCTCTCGTGCTGGTGGTAATCCTGTCAGATCTTCAGGGAACACATCTGTGAACTCCCTCACTACCAGAATTGAGGTCATTGATGCCTCGGTTTTCCTTGTGTCAACCACGCTAGCCAACAAGCCCCAGGCTCCTTGGCTAATCAATTTTCTCGCCTTTATTGCAGAGACCACTTTAGGAGCACCTTTGATCATCGATCCTTTAAACTTGAAGCTTGCCTCTGACGGAGGGTTAAAGATCACCTCATTACGATGACAGTCTATGTTGGCATAATTAGAAGCCAACCATTCCATTCCCAAAATGACGTCAAAGTCACTCATATCAAGGGCGATCAATGTCACATCCATTGATCGATCAGATACTAACATTTGGCAGGCTTTCACCGCTTCACTAGCTAGTAGTGTTACCCCCGCAGGGGTTGAGACTGACAAAACATAGCCTAGCGGCTCTAGTTCTAGGTTGGCTTGACTTACAAACGATGCAGAAATAAAAGAATGCGTTGAGCCCGAATCAAACAACACAAAAGCATAGTGGCCGAGGATAGGGATGGCACCTGTCACTACTACATTAAGGTCCTCGGCCTCTTGTCGGGTGGTGGAAAATATCTTGCCCTTATGTTGTGCTGGTCTCGCCCCAGATGCCTGATTTGAACTGGACGGCTGGTCGGCATAGTTAGCTTTCTTCTGGTTACAATTCGGGGCAATATGCCCTTCCCGACCACACTTGAAACAAACACTGGTCCCTGCCAAGCAACGACCCCAATGGTACTTTCTGCAGGTCTGACATAATGGCCTATCCTGATTAGGCCCTGGTTGATTCTGTGCTCTCTGTCGACGGTCCTGGGGTGGACCTCGTCTAGGGTAACGGTGACCCCTCTGTGTGTTCGAACTCATCTGATCGTACCTTCGCTTATGACCTGAGGAAGGTTCTGAAGAGACAGCTGACGGTCGTCGATCAACCAGCTGTGCCACCCTAACTGCCGTGGCATAGTCCTGGGGTTCATGGGCTGCCACATTGCCCTGAATCTCTTCCTTTAAGCATGTGATGAAACGTTCCACCTTATCAGCCTCTACAGCTACCAGGGCAGGGGCAAACCGTGACAGTCTGGCAAATTCAGTCTCGTACTCCTCTACCGTTCGGTTTCCCTGCGTAAGAGCCACGAACTCTGATTGCTTCTTGAATCGGGAGGCAGCAGGGTAATACTTCCTGAAAAACTCCCCCTTGAACTGAGTCCATGTGACAGGTCCGTTGCTGACGTCTAAGGTCCTTTCGATCGATTGCCACCAAATCAGGGCGTTATCTCGTAACAAGAACACGGCGCAGTAACTTTCTGGTCCTCCGGGCAGTTCATGTGGCGAAAAACAGTCTCGATGGAGGACAGCCACAACTCTGCTACCGTGGGGTCCCTTGAGGCTCCATCGAACGGACATGGGTCCCACTTCCTGAAATCTCTCAAGCACCTAGCCTCTCGTGATAAGGCGGCTTCGTTGTTCTGAGGCACTTGGGCCTGTCGCCCTGCAAGCACGCCTGCAACTACAACCTGCACTGCGGTCTGAACTATTGCCTGAATATCCATCGTGACAGGTCCTACCGCAGGCCCCGGCTGTTCCACTTGTGGGTTTTCTGGTAGGTTTCCTTCTTGCTACACAGGTGGCACGACTTGCTCAGGGGCTGTACGAACCCTGCCACGTCCTCTTCCTCGACCTCTTCCACGTCCTTGTGCTCGGGGAGGCATGATCTATTTCACAAAAATTTTATCATCTTACTAACAGGCTTGAATCCTTTAAACAATTCACAGGTACTAAACCTTATGCATATCTTTCCCACAACATTGATCTTTTACGAACATGTATAACACATAACATTTACAAGCTACAAAGTAATCAAACGTGTACCTGGCGTGACCGGATGCTTGCTGATAAGCCATGGACATATCTAAGGTCTATGATGTAAACCAGTCTAATGAACCTATAACCTAGAGCTCTGATACCAACTGTAACGACCCTACTTTTCATGCCTAGATCCTAAGGCCGTTACTACATGCATTTCATTCTACTTCTAAGAACATCGAGAAATTATCCTTTAAAGAAATCATACTTAGAAATATGCGAAACTTTTCAATCTGGGATCCCAGTTTAAAACAGAACAAACGAAACCTTTAGTAAATCAACCAAACTTAAAGCGGAATAAATCGTAAATCATTCAATACAAGTTCAAAACGAGAATTTCAAAACGTAAAAATGCGGAAGAGTATCCTAAAGGAGATCCATGGCTCAGCAGCTCTCCGTCACGCGTGCTGTACACCTTTACCTCTACCTGCAGTTGTATGTAAGGGAAAAGAATGAGTATTTAAGAAAATACTCAGTAAGTAGCCAAACTTCAAGACACTTGCAGCAATAAAAGCTTTAATATCTTATTCGAGTTAAGGGCCTAAGGGTTAGGTCATTTCATTTCATTTCATTTCCTTTGTAGTTCAGGTCTCGTGTTCAATTAGTACACCTCTATATAAATATAAGTTTGCCAACTCACTGATAGTGCACAAGTGGGAGTTTTGGGAGGTCTCTACTCCTGACGATGGTAGATGGCACCCAGTCAGTGGAGCTAAGTCTCATCCCTCAAGGCACTAATAGGCGCGTAGCGCTCTAAACTACCATTTCACTGGTGGGGCGTTCATGGGTTTAAGTCAGGAATTTACTTCCACAATTAGTAAATGGCACCTAGACTGCGAAGCCAAGACCCGCTCATTAAGCTCCTCATTTCAGTCTATTTCATCTCAGTCCTAGGTGTTTAATTGACACGACCCTCTTGTAAGGCGCTAGCCTATTCCTTTCCCCTTTTTTTTTAATTCTTTTCCCCTTTAGGTCCCCTTAACACTTACTAATCTTTATCTGCCACCTATTTAACACGAACGATTCCCCTTCCTAGCTTACTGACAGGCTAACTGATATGCATCTTCCCAACTCAGTCATACCACAAGAATAAGAAATGGAGGTGACAACCGACACTCCTAATCCTGAAACCACTCGTATGCTACAGAAAATTCGGCAGCATAACGGCATGCATATGGGTAACCCAAAATTTTCCTACACCTGGAAACAACAACGATGCACTTCTATAACGCAAACGAGTCAGAAACCAACCCAACTCCAAATCACCACTCCAATGAATATTCAACCCATCCTACATAACACCAACACATCCTAGAACAATCATAGATCAGATATTCCAAGCATGCTTACTAAATTCTACAAACATATCAACACTTAAGTCATGCCCAAGTAAACAACACTCTAACCGTAATTAAGTAAGCATTACCACGAACCAAGGAACATGCAACCAAGCCAAAAACTTAACCAACTCCAATTCACCACCAAGAAGCATACAATGAAAACAATCCAAACACTTCATGCCCAAGAAGCTACTTACATGCAGGCGAACTTTATAAACAACAACTAACCAAGGCATGCTTAACTATTTTCATGCTTCCAAGAAAAGAAGAACCAATCATGCTTGGTTAAACCCATGACAACACTTAGAACTTTAATCCAATTGGCTACTTACTTTAGTGAAGAAGATATTGGATCAACCTTCAACAAATTTCCTAACTCCAAGGCTCTTTAGCAAGCTACAACAAGGAAATGAACACTTAATTAACTATGAACTCTAACCAAGCATTCAACTAAGAACCCATTACATTTGGGGTAAAATTAACAACCAAAGCTTACCCAAACAGAACAACAACTTGCTGTCCAGCAGTCCCAAATTGCTCAAATTCGATAATTCGGCCTTCAAACGTTGTGGGTACCTAGAAATCAATAGCTAATATTAATGGGTACTCTTCCAACATAAACAAAACACCCAAAACTTCAAATCTCATTTACCCACAACCTGAATATTCTTGGAGCTGCCGGAACGTGTGAAGAGGAAAGCTTGTTGCACGACGTAAATAATGAATGAGTTTTCGATTAAACGATAAAAGACTACGTAGATCTGAAACTACATCGTTCTTACAAATTGTTTAATTAGTCGAACTGTCAAACGCTCACGATCTCAAACGACTCGAGGCGGCGTACAGCTGTTTGGCTGAGGACGGTAGCGGCACGACTGAAGGATTTGACGACTGCGGTGTGCACGACGACGGGAGGCGAGCGGCGGCGTCGAGCGGTTCACGACAACTTGCGGCGGTTGAGAAGGAGCGAGAGAGAGAGCTGCGAGGAAGAGAGAGAGAGAGAGAGAGAGAGAGAGATGTAGACGGGTTAAAGAGAGAGACGAAAACAAGAGAGAGAGATAGACATTACCGGCGGCGGTGGAGGAAGGCTACGACGGCGGTATGGGCTGAAGGCGGTGGCGTGCGGCTGAAGGAAGACCGAGAGCGTGCGAGGGAGAGAGAGAGAGAGTATCGGGGAGAGAGAGTGCTGAACGTGAGGGAGAGAGAAAGAATTCAGTTTTTTTTTTTTTTTTTATGCACGGTCAAATGACCAAATTGGGGGGAAGTTTCCCCCCATTTCCTTTTTTTTTCTTTGACCGGGCTTCTGCCCGTTTTTCCCTTTTCCTTTTTTTTTTGTTTTTTTTTCAAATCATCGGTTGCTACATTTATGTTCTTCAAAGTTAGTCTTTATAAAAAAAAGGTTGATCAAAGTTGGAGTTTAACCAAGATAGTTACCATATGCCTACCAAGCTTTTACTCTGCCTTTTCGAGACTCATTCGGTTTAGGATGAAGTGAAAAAATATAACTTTTGTAGCATTAGGTTGAGTTATTCATTTGTACTTCCTTGTACTGTTAATATTTAATTCAAGTATATAATTTATGTTATACAATTTTTTTTTTATATTTTTTTTAATAGGAAATGAAAAAGAAGCAAGGGCGTACATCTACTCAAAGGTGTCTTGGTTTTGATTCAAATGCACCATGAAGGCAACACACTGAACGTATTTCTAAGAACAATCATGAGAAGAGTTTACCTCATCTAGATGTAAATTATGGGGATGATTTGTCTAATCCTAAACATACCACCCAAGAAAAAGAGCATATAGTCGTTGATAGTACACATACAACTCAAAAAGCATCCTTATTACCACCAAATTCACCAGCTTCATGTAGAAGAGGAGCACTTCAAAAGTTAGCTGCAATGAGTCAAGTCTCCCCAGAACACCATATTTCTATTCATGAAAGGTCTACTAGAACAAGGTCTCAAGAAATGAGAGAGGATATAAATTCTTCTGAACCAATTACCCAAAAACTTCCAAAACAATGTAGAGGCCCTACAAAAATGAAAGCTATAGCAGTCGAGGAACACAAAAGAATAGATATAACCTTTAATGAGTATGGGCAACCGATTGGAGAGAGTTTAGTAGGGATGGCTTCATTTTTAGGTTCACTTGTGAGAGAGGTAGTTCCTGTAACTTCAAAAGATTGGAGAAAATTGTCAATGAGAATGAAAGAAATTCTATGGACATCTATCCAAGTACGTATTTCATATTTTGATTGATTGTAATGTCTTTAAATCTTATATCTTGTGTTATGAACTAATGACTATTTGAAATATTATTATATAGTCAAGATATACTGTGAAGGAAGATTGGCAAAGGACTTATTGTTTTCAAAAGATGGGAAGGTTATGGAGAGCGGGAAAATCACGAATTGTGTCCTCAATTCAAAATGTTTCCCATGAAGAGGAACTTTGTAAATTGAAGCCAAGTAATATACAATCGATGCATGATTGGATAGATTTCGTGAAGCAAAAGAAGAGTGACGATTCAAGGTAATTTAGTACAATTTGTATCAAATTCATTATATGATTATTAATCCTAAATTCTTGTATAGTTTAGAACAATTTACTCATGCATATTTCTATGTGATTAGGCAAAAAATGAAAGATTATTTAAAGTCATGAAGAAGAATCAACTTCCACGTACATGTAGCCGCAAAGGATATGCTCGATTGGCAGATGAAATGGTATTATTTAGTTTTGAGTTGCTAGAAACCTTATCAATTATTTCAATTTATTATAAACTGAAGATGCATATTTTATTTTCAAGAAAAAAAGTTGTTTAGATCTGTCGTCAGTGACAAGGGTTGCATTTTGGGCAAAGGCACATAGGAAAAAGGATGGAAATCCAATTAATTCAAAAGTTGCTGAAACACTGGTATGGTTAGAAAACCTCACAATTTATTTAACATTCAACTAATGTGTTAGACTTTATTGTCATGTATTGGACTATGATGTCATTTAATTGGGAGTCTGTTATTATGTGATTGAGATGATTGTGTTCTTATTTTATATTATAATATGAGTGTGAAACGGGGAGCGGGAGGGGGGTTTCTTAATGTGATGTCTTGTATCCCATGTAACTTAAACTCATGCTAAATTGATATTTTGGAAGTTAATTAAGATATTTTCTGCATAATGAACCCTTGCATTTTGACTAGTTAAATATGTGAGATCTGACTCGCTTGTGTTGTGGATGTTTGGAGTTTGTTATGTTAGTTTCGGGTGCTGTGGAAATGTGTAGTTGAGTTCAGCGATCATAGAAGTGTTATTTTTATGTTTAACAGGTAAAAAAATTTGGTTTAGTCCTATGTATATCGTTATGCTGCCGAAATTTTCGGAGTTTCAATAGAGAAGAGATAAAAAAGGTTTTTTGCTAATTGTATGTAATGCTAGGTACGCATTGAACAAATTGACAATAAAAGAACCACTCCTTCAACTAATGTGGTCAATGATGCAATAAGTAAAGTTCTTGGTCCCAATCGTGGTCATATTAGAGGACTTGGGTTTGGAGTTACTTCTTCAAAGTTGTCTACATTCTCTCAAAGAGATAACGATTAAAAGAAACTTGAAGAAAAGTATAAAAAGATGGAGGAACAAATGTTTGAAATGAGATCCATGGTGTTTCATCTACTAAAATCTCAAGTATGTTTGAATAATACAAATTAGCATAGATTTATATTTATGGTTTTTTTTAATCATATATTACTTGATTTCTCTTTTTGAATCTTTCTAAATTTAGGGTCAAACAAGTGAGCAATTTTCTAATGCTACAAATGAACACATGGTTGACAAAGTTACTACCAACCAAACTGAATCTTCACCTTTGGTAATGTATTCTTTGCTAATTTCTTGCATTATATTTTAATTTTAGTGTTATATTAAACTTGTTTAAATGAAAATTTTATATCATTTTCTAATTATATTATATATATATTCTTTTTATATTGCCTTATTGGTTAGATTATTAACCATAAAAACGCTCTCCGCAAGTGCAAGTTGCTAGATTGGTATGGTTCAGGAGAGGTTGTTGCTGAAGGTCGATGGTCTTCAAATGACCCAAAAGTTCTTGTTCATCATGTTCCCCTTGGTCCGTTAGCAGTTAGAGTTTGGATAGATTTACCAATAAATCCCGAGGCATATTTATGGAGGCCTAACTCAGAAATGTCATATATCGAGGATGTTATTAGTAGTACAGTTACATGGCCTTTTGACAAAGTTATAATAAGTATGTTCATGTATTTCGTTATTTTTTATTAAATATATTTACTCAATCAAATTAAACTTTCACTTGAATTATTTTTTTTTTATATTTGTTCCTATTTTTATTACTTTTCTCTTTTTGTAGGTTGATGAAAGAATCACTCCCTCTAAAATGGAATGACATACTACATATTTTGATTTTGGATATAAACATATTTTGTAAACCAAAAATGATAGGTTGATAAAGTTTTATTTGGTATCATTATATCATCCAGAGTTGATGATATTTATTGTTGTATTTACTTGTTTTTGTGGGCTGATGTGGAATTTTCCTACAGCAAGCGCACGGGTCAAGTAATAATAAAGTGATCGTAAAAATGAGTGTCGTCCTCTGGATTGGATTTTTAAGCTAAATCAAATATTATGAATAATCTTGCTTAATTTTATTTAGGGAACGGAAAGCAGTGAGTGAAAAATATTCAAAGCAAATAAACAAAGGAGATTCAATTGAAAGAATACTTAGGGAATTGATTTCGCCAATTTAATCTAGGATTGATTTTAGGGAATGAGTTATCATGCACAATGGAATTATGAGCCTAAGAACCTTTAATCACAACTACCTCTCCCGAGTATAATTGATTCTCATGCAAATTAACCAACTTGATATCCCTATCTAAGTCTATTAACATGCAAGGCATTTAGTCCTTTTTGACCAATTCTAAAGTTAATCTAAAATCCGTCACGAGCTTAGAAAATAAACTTTAGTCATGCAATCTTAATAAAGTCAACGTTAAATCCCCTCTCCCGAGCAAGACTCAACACTTAGATCATTCAACTAGTGGCCAATTAGTTGAAAGCATTAAATTAAGATTGCAAACATAATAACCATTGCACAACTCATACCATAAATCGATCCATAAACTAAAAAGACTACATCAATCCCTAAGCAACAAGTTTAGCTACTCATACATGGCGTTACTGTTGGGATTTATGCCCTAAAACTCGTAGATAGTGAATGTAACCGTTGACCGGATATTAATGAAATAATATTGATATATTTTTCCATTAATTGTTATTAGTTATTTTATATGTCTTTGCCTAATAATAACCCTAATCCAATAAACTAGACATCCAAGGCTGTAATATGAGTCTTGAACTATATGTAGTGACATATGGGATCATTGTTCAAGAAACAGCCTAAAAGGTCTATTGTATAGGGATAAGACTGGGGGCCTTATCCTGGTGACACTATGGATACGACCCACTTTGTATTTGATACAAACGCTGCGATCCAACGCGTTCGTGTAGGAGACATGCGAGTGGGGGTATCCTGTGCAATGAGTTTGCATAAGACCGGACCGCAAAATAGTAACCACTGGTTATAACACCGTTAACTAGTTGGTTTTCTATTTCACTAGGACGACCTAGACAACTTAGTCTTAATCCTGAGTTGATTATGGACTCCTGCTCATGAGAGATTGTCCTTTGATTTGTATGGGTGAGAGTGGCCAATACGCCGACTCAATAAGCCTACCACTTTGGGGACAAGACCGAATGGGGAGCTGGGAACATAATCGTACAAGATGGAATTCACTCCTTCCCGACTTTAGGGAAGCAGATGAGTGTTCCCTTAAGTGGTTACTCCGAGTCTTGAACAAAGGACCCTACCCTCTCAATGGCACGAGAGGGTTTTCTGTTTGATGGTTGGACCACAAACAGGTTGTTCATTAGAGGAGAATTGGTACTTAAGGAAATAGAGGTAACCCAGGGGTAAAACGGTAATTTGACCCAGCTGGTGTTACGGACACTCGTGAAGGACTAACTAGTCGATATTGGTCTAGATCCGTGGACACAGAAAATATGTCTGCAGTGAGAAGAGTGCAACTGTGAGTCTATAGTGGAATGTACACACAGTTAACGAATATTGATTAATGTGGTTAATGAGTTTGACCAATTAATCTCACATCGTTGGAGCTTCTGATCTGCAGGTCCATTAGGTCCCACTGGTAGCTCGTAAAGTAATTTGAGGCAACTAAGTAATAAAAGTAAATTGAAAATGTTCAATTTATTAAGGGAAACAAATATAATATATATTGATATATTATTAAGAGAGAAATTAATATTTGAAAAGTTCAAATATAAATTTATGGAAGTTTGAAAGAGTTCAAAATAATGAATTAATTAATTTAAGGCCTAAATTGTGTTTGGGCAAAATTAATTAATTCTAGTCCGGGAATTAAATATGTGATATTTAATTGGTGGTTAATTAATTAAAGAATTCATTAACCGAGAATTAATCAATTATGGAAATAATTAATCACTTAAGGAAGTGATTAATCATTTAAGGAAATGATCTAATCACTTATGGAAATAATTAGTCATTTGTGGAAAAGATTAATCAATTATGGAATTGATTAATAATGATTGATTAATTAAGGAATAAAGATTGAATCAATTATGGAAAAGATTGATTTAATTGAATATTTTATTCATGGTCTCTCTTCTATAAATAGAACACTAGACCTAATTGGTCATGATACTTTTGACACTTGACACTCTTGAAAGACAAGACCTAGAATTCTCTCTAGCCTCCCTCTTAGAGAAAGACTCCCACAAGTCTTTTGCCTCCTAGACTCAGAGACATACCGGTGTAACCTCTGTGGTTATTGTGTCATTAAAAGAAGAAAATTCCAGCGATCAAGAGGCGAGAAGGCTGCTGCGTTTTCGTTCGTTGGAGCGTTGTTGGCGAAGAACGGTCAAGTCTACAACGGAGGTTTGTAATGGTTCTTCCCCTTTTCTTTAGAAAAGTTTTAAAAATAAATTTAGATTTATTTTAGCATGTTTAAACCGATTTTACAGCGGCTTTAAAAGTTGTTTAAATTTTTGTTTGAGTTATCGTAACGGTATTTTAATGTTAATTAATATACGGCTAAGGTCCAATCGATGCGCTTCCGCTGCGTGGGGACTTTTATTCCCTTCAATTGGTACCAGAGCCATCGCTGTCCCTATTAATTAATTTTAAAAGTTGCGATAGGCTCTAATAGGTGGGATTTATGCATAATGTATGTTCGGTTTGCATTGAATTGTTTGGGTTAATTTTATGGCCATAGATTTTATTTTTATGTGATTTTGATCATGTAAGGCTCGGTGTTTCGGGTATATTATGTAAAATCGAGTCCTATGTAAGTCCGGGTCTAGAATAGGTTTTTATGAGATGAAAATCGAAGCAATCGCCGCTGAAAACGAAGCCAAAACTGAAGAAATCGTTGCTGTTTTGCCCAGATTTTGCCTCCAGGCGCTCGGTAATGAAAGCACACAGCGTCGGGACGCTACCTCAACAGCGTCTCGACGCTGTCTCGATTACGCAGGCGCCAGATATGGAAAACGCACAGCGTCGGGACGCTATCAACACAGCGTCTCGACGCTGTCACGATGGAGGCGCGCATTAGGGTTTCAAAAGGCACGGTTCAAGGCGTGGCCGGTCCGGTTCGGACCGGTTCGGCTGGGCTGGGACCTATTTGGTTCGGCTGGACCGTTCGTGCTGTCTAGACCAATTCCGGAGCTGTACATGGATTTTTTAGGATAGAATTTAGCTAAATTAATGTAATTTAATGCTTTATTTTATCCTAGGGGCCAAAATTAACCGGTTCAATTGCTATTTATATGCTTTATGGATGTCATATAGAATTTTTAATCCCACCTTAGGTTATAAACATGCTCATGCATTTTTATATATTATAAATTGTTATAATGTATGTTTAAATGCATGGTTTTGTTTTCATAGTTTTAATATAAGTGTATATTAATTATATGAAAAATTGGAAAGCATGAAGCATGTCATTACTTGAATTAAATATAAATAGCTATTTTTAATGTGATGAATGAAGCATGCTTGTTTGATTTTCTTGATTGGCTTATAATCTTTATAATAAAAGAAAATCAAAAATTGCATGAAGCATGAAACATCCATAGTTAATAATATAATTGTTATATTATTCATGCAATTAGTGTGGTTTAATTATTTAATTTGAATGAGATTGTTGAATGAATTAAACCCTAGATTCTTGATTATAGGATTAATCATTAAAATTTAAAATAGTTCTTTAATATTAATGATTAGAAACCGTCAATCTATAATCAAGATTTGCATGCAAACATAAGATCATAGGATGAATTGGATTAATTTTAAATTGTTTAAAATTAATTAGACCTAGATCAGTTTCTAATAGGATTAGAATTTTTTCTTACTTAGTATTTAAAATAGTTTTAATTGACTAAGTAGGAAAAACATTGCTATGATTATAAGGGAACTCCACCGGTAATGTTCTGTCTAAGGCTGGGGGTATTTAAGTTGACGGTTTACGGAACACCTCCTACCTGGGAACTGACCTGGAATACCGGAGTTGAATTAATCATAGTTAAATGTTAGCATGCAATGTCACTAGGTTTATTAAAAATGTTTAATGCACCTAGATCTTTAGAGTAAAGACCTTACATTACTGAGGTTATAAGGGAACTCTCTCGGTAAAGTTCTGTCTAAGGCTGGGGGTATTTAAGTTGACGGTTTACGGAACACCTCCTACCTGGGAACTGACCCGAACATTGAGTTGAATTAACCATAGTAATGTTGACTTGCAATGTTGGGTTTGTTAAAAGAAGTTTAATTCACCCAAAAGATTGCAGTTGAATCCTTTCCATAATTGTTATAATAGGATCAGACTTAGATAGATTGACTTAGCTGAATACTATCTAAGTTAAATAACCCTATATTAACCTTAGGACATATTCAGTGGGAGGAAAATTACAAAACGAGATTTAAATCAAGTTTTGCTCCTACGTCCCTATATTCACAACGTGAGATTCATGCTCGGCTTCGAGTCGCCTTAGGAGCGGCCTCCCTTCGGAAAGTGTTTGCATGGATCAATATCAAGGTGAATGGGAAAAATGTCTAGAGTAAGTGGGAGCGGGACACGTGTCAACGTATCCCTCGGTCTCCGCCCATAGTTCACACCGTGAGAGTCCTATGATCCGCCTGCAGGTTGTCCTGGCGCAACCATCCCTTCGGAGGGCCTGGTCATAGGATTCGGAACATCGTGAACTCCTGAAAAGGATAGGAGCTCTTAGGCTAATCACCAACAGTTGTCTTTCCCTTCGGTAGCCTGTTGGTGCGTGCCTCTGAGATCTGAAAGTGGGAGGGTTAAACTTACGAGGATGAGTTAAAAGTGTTAACAAATCCTTGACCGAACAACGGTGGCTAATGTCTATACGAATATGAGTTATTCTGGAATTAGAATTAGCTGAGAGGTGTCTCATTTCAAAGGAGGAGTGCCTGATCACCCTTCGGTGGCTGACATTCTAAACCTCTGAAACGTCGTTGCAAAACTAAATCGATAGTTTTAGGGTTCTGTGATTGTCTGTTTTGCTAAAGTGATTGGATTGTGTGCAATTGTTTGCTTGTATGATGGGTTAAGGCAAAGATAACTAATACGGTCATTGTTTGATTAAATTTTAGCAATGTTTTCCTCAATTGTCTCTCTACTTAAAAATGAGAAATTAACCGGCGAAAATTATGCTACGTGGAAGTCGAACCTGAATACGATTCTTGTTGTCGATGATGTGCGGTTCGTCTTAACGGAGGATTGTCCTCCAGCCCCTGCTCGTAATGCATCCCAAGCAGTTAAGGATGCTTATGACCGCTGGACAAAGGCCAATGATAAGACTCGCGTCTATATCTTAGCCAGCTTATCTGAAGTTTTGGCTAAAAGGCATGAGAGCATGGTAACAGCGAGGGAGATTATGAACTCTCTCCAGGAGATGTTTGGACAACCGTCCTACCAACTCCACCATGACGCTCTCAAATACGTTTATAGCTGTCGCATGAAAGAGGGCACGTCTGTTCGGGAGCATGTCCTGGATATGATGGTCCAATTCAACGTGGCAGAGGCAAACGGGGCGGTCATAGATGAGCGTAGTCAGGTTGCATTCATCTTAGAATCTCTTCCGAAGAGTTTTCTACAGTTTCGAAGCAATGCAATGATGAATAAAATAACCTTCAACCTGACTAGCCTCCTTAATGAGCTACAGCTCTATCAGTCTCTTCTTAAGAACAAGGGACATATAGAAGGAGAGGCAAACGTTGTTCACTCCAAAAGAAAGTTCGAGAAGGGTTCATCCTCTGGAACTAAATCTGTAGCCACTTCTTCAAAGAAAACTCAGAAGAAGAAAGGAAACAAGGGGAAAACTCCCAGTACTGCTGCTAAAAGCAAGGGAAAAGCCAAAGCTGTGGCAGACAAGGGCAAGTGTTTCCACTGCAATATAGATGGACATTGGAAGAGAAACTGCCCAAAGTACCTTGCTGAGAAAAAGAAGGAAAATGAAGGTAAATTTGATTTACTGGTTTTAGAAACATGCTTGGTAGAACATGATGAGTTTACCTGGATACTTGATTCAGGAGCAACTAATCATGTTTGCTCTTCTTTTCAGGAAAATAGTTCCTTTCGGCAGTTGAACGATGGGGAAATGACACTCAGGGTCGGAACTGGAGAAGTCATTTCAGCTAAAGCAGTGGGAGCTGCGAAGTTATTTTTTAGAAATAGATTCTTACTTTTAGAAAGTTTGTTAATCATTCCCAAGATTAAGAGGAACTTAATTTCTATTTCATGTTTGATTGAACAATCGTATACAGTTACTTTTGATATGAATGAAGGGTTCATTTATAAAAATGGTGTACTTATTTGTTCAGCCAAATTGGAAAATAACTTGTACGTTTTAAGACCAACCGAAAACAAAGCACTTTTAAATCACGAATTATTTAAAACTGCTGAAACTCAAAGAAAAAGGCAAAAGATTTCTCCATCAAGTAACAATACTCATCTTTGGCATCTTAGGCTTGGTCATATAAACATCGATAGGATCGGTCGTTTGGTAAAGAATGGACTTCTAAGCAAGTTAGAAGATGATTCACTACCACTTTGTGAATCTTGTCTCGAGGGAAAAATGACCAAGAGACCCTTTACTGGAAAAGGTTACAGAGCCAAAGAACCCTTAGAGTTAATACATTCGGATCTGTGTGGTCCAATGAATGTAAAACCTCGAGGAGGGTACGAATATTTCATCTCATTTATAGATGATTATTCAAGATATGGTTACTTGTACCTAATGGGACATAAGTCTGAAGCCCTTGAAAAGTTTAAGGAGTTTAAGGCTGAAGTTGAAAACCTATTAGGTAAATCTATTAAAGTACTTCGATTTGATCGAGGAGGGGAGTATATGGATCAAAGATTCCAGGATTATATGATAGAACATGGAATCCAATCTCAACTCTCATCCCCTGGTACACCTCAGCAGAATGGTGTGTCAGAAAGGAGAAATAGAACCTTGTTAGACATGGTTCGATCAATGATGAGCTATGCTCAATTGCCTAGCTCGTTTTGGGGGTATGCAGTAGAGACTGCAGTATACATCTTGAACAATGTTCCCTCGAAAAGTGTTTCCGAAACACCTTTCGAATTATGGAAGGGGCGTAAACCTAGTTTGCATCACTTTCGCATCTGGGGTTGTCCAGCACACGTGCTTGTGACAAATCCTAAGAAACAGGAACCTCGTTCAAAACTGTGCCAATTTTTTGGTTACCCTAAAGAAACGAGAGGTGGTTATTTCTATGACCCACAAGAAAATAAGGTGATTGTATCGACAAACGCCACTTTCTTAGAGGAAGACCACATGAGAGATCATAAACCACGCAGCAAAATAATATTAGGAGAAGCTACTGAAGAATCATCAAGAGTTGTTAATGAAGTTGGACCTTCAACAAGGGTTGATGAAGGAACTAGTTCTTCAGATCCATCCCGTCCATCTCAAACGATGGGAATGCCTCGACGCAGTGGGAGGATTGTATTACAACCTGACCGCTACTTGGGTTTAACTGAAACTCAGGTTGTCATACCTAATGATGGCATTGAGGATCCATTATCCTATCGACAGGCAATGAATGACGAAGATAAGGATGAATGGGTCAAAGCCATGAACCTGGAAATGGAGTCAATGTACTCCAATTCTGTATGGGAACTTACAGATCTACCAAATGGGGTAAAACCCATAGGGTGCAAATGGATCTATAAGAGAAAAAGAGATGCAGCTGGAAAGGTACAGACATTCAAAGCTAGACTAGTGGCAAAGGGTTATACCCAAAAGGAAGGGGTTGACTATGAGGAAACCTTTTCTTCTGTAGCCATGTTAAAGTCCATAAGAATTCTCTTATCCATAGCCACATATTATGACTATGAAATATGGCAAATGGACGTCAAGACTGCCTTTCTGAATGGTAATCTTGAAGAGAATATCTTCATGTCTCAACCCGAAGGGTTCATAGGCCAAGGTCAGGAACAAAAGGTTTGTAAGCTCAATCGATTCATTTATGGATTGAAACAAGCATCCAGATCATGGAACATTAGATTTGATACTGCAATCAAATCTTTTGGCTTTGACCAAAATGTTGATGAGCCTTGTGTGTACAAGAAAATCAACAAAAGGAAAGTAGTTTTTCTAATACTTTATGTAGACGATATCCTACTCATTGGGAATGATGTAGGATACCTCACTGACATTAAGAAATGGCTAGCAGCCCAATTCCAAATGAAAGATCTGGGAGAGGCTCAATATGTTCTGGGAATCCAAATCATTAGGGATCGTAAGAACAAAACGCTAGCTCTGTCTCAAGCAACGTATATTGACAAGATGTTGTCTCGATATTCGATGCAAAACTCCAAGAAGGGACTACTACCCTTCAGACATGGGGTACAGCTGTCTAAGGAACAGTCTCCTAAGACACCTCAAGAAATTGAGAACATGAGACACATTCCCTACGCCTCAGCTGTGGGCAGCTTAATGTATGCTATGCTCTGCACTAGGCCTGACATATGTTATGCAGTGGGAGTAGTCAGTAGGTATCAGTCTAATCTAGGGTTGGACCACTGGGGAGCGGTTAAGAATATCCTCAAGTATCTTCGGAGAACGAGGGACTACATGCTTGTGTATGGAGCTAAGGATTTGATTCTTACTGGATACACTGACTCTGACTTTCAAGCTGATAAGGATTCAAGGAAATCCACATCAGGGTCAGTTTTCACCCTCAATGGAGGAGCAGTAGTATGGAGAAGCATCAAACAAGGATGCATAGCAGACTCAACCATGGAGGCTGAGTATGTAGCAGCTTGCGAAGCAGCTAAGGAGGCAGTATGGCTCAGAAAGTTCTTGACTGATTTGGAAGTGGTTCCGAATATGAACGTGCCCATAACACTATACTGTAACAGCGGGGCTGTAGCTAACTCAAAAGAACCTCGAAGCCACAAACGAGGTAAACACATCGAGAGGAAGTATCACCTGATACGGGAGATTGTGCAACGAGGAGATGTGATCGTCACTAAGATCGCCTCGGAGCACAACATCGCTGATCCATTTACGAAGGCTCTCACGGCTAAAGTGTTTGAGGGTCATCTAGAGGGTCTAGGTCTACGAGATATGTATGCCATCTAATCTAGGGCAAGTGGGAGAAATGTATAATGGGTATAAGGATGCCCTAGTTCATTGTATTTCCAGCTTTAGATTATTGCATTTACATCCCACTAACTAGTGTTTTAGTTCAAGTGGGAGTTTGTTGGGATTTATGCCCTAAAACTCGTAGATAGTGAATGTAACCATTGACCGGATATTAATGAAATAATATTGATATATTTTTCCATTAATTGTTATTAGTTATTTTATATGTCTTTGCCTAATAATAACCCTAATCCAATAAACTAGACATCCAAGGCTGTAATATGAGTCTTGAACTATATGTAGTGACATATGGGATCATTGTTCAAGAAACAGCCTAAAGGGTCTATAGTATAGGGATAAGACTGGGTGCCTTATCCTGGTGACACTATGGATACGACCCACTTTGTATTTGATACAAACGTTGCGATCCAACGCGTTCGTGTAGGAGACATGCGAGTGGGGGTATCCTGTGCAATGAGTTTGCATAAGACTGGACCGCGAAATAGTAACCATTGGTTATAACACCGTTAACTAGTTGGTTTTCTATTTCACTAGGACGACCTAGACAACTTAGTCTTAATCCTGAGTTGATTATGGACTCCTCCTCATGAGAGATTGTCCTTTGATTTGTATGGGTGAGAGTGGCCAATACGTCGACTCAATAAGCCTACCACTTTGGGGGCAAGGCCGAATGGGGAGCTGGGAACATAATCGTACAAGATGGAATTCACTCCTTCCCGACTTTAGAGAAGCAGATGAGTGTTCCCTTAAGTGGTTACTCCGAGTCTTGAACAAAGGGCCCTACCCTCTCAATGGCACGAGAGGGTTTTCTGTTTGATGGTTGGACCACAAACAGGTTGTTCATTAGAGGAGAATTGGTACTTAAGGAAATAGAGGTAACCCAGGGGTAAAACGGTAATTTGACCCAGCTGGTGTTACGGACACTCGTGAAGGACTAACTAGTCGATATTGGTCTAGATCCGTGGACACAGAAAATATGTCTGCAGTGAGAAGAGTGCAACTGTGAGTCTATAGTGGAATGTACACACAGTTAACGAATATTGATTAATGTGGTTAATGAGTTTGACCAATTAATCTCACATCGTTGGAGCTTCTGATCTGCAGGTCCATTAGGTCCCACTGGTAGCTCGTAAAGTAATTTGAGGCAACTAAGTAATAAAAGTAAATTGAAAATGTTCAATTTATTAAGGGAAACAAATATAATATATATTGATATATTATTAAGAGAGAAATTAATATTTGAAAAGTTCAAATATAAATTTATGGAAGTTTGAAAGAGTTCAAAATAATGAATTAATTAATTTAAGGCCTAAATTGTGTTTGGGCAAAATTAATTAATTCTAGACCGGGAATTAAATATGTGATATTTAATTGGTGGTTAATTAATTAAAGAATTCATTAACCGAGAATTAATCAATTATGGAAATAATTAATCACTTAAGGAAGTGATTAATCATTTAAGGAAATGATCTAATCACTTATGGAAGTAATTAGTCATTTGTGGAAAAGATTAATCAATTATGGAATTGATTAATCATGATTGATTAACTAAGGAATAAAGATTGAATCAATTATGGAAAAGATTGATTTAATTGAATATTTTATTCATGGTCTCTCTTCTATAAATAGAACACTAGACCTAATTGGTCATGACACTTTTGACACTTGATACTCTTGAAAGACAAGACCTAGAATTCTCTCTAGCCTCGCTCTTAGAGAAAGACTCCCACAAGTCTTTTGCCTCCTAGACTCAGAGACATACCGGTGTAACCTCTGTGGTTATTGTGTCATTAAAAGAAGAAAATTCCAGCGATCAAGAGGCGAGAAGGCTGCTGCGTTTTCGTTCGTTGGAGCGTTAGTGGCGAAGAACGGTCAAGTCTACAACGGAGGTTTGTAACGGTTCTTCCCCTTTTCTTTAGAAAAGTTTTAAAAATAAATTTAGATTTATTTTAGCATGTTTAAACCGATTTTACAGCGGCTTTAAAAGTTGTTTAAAGTTTTGTTTGAGTTATCGTAACGGTATTTTAATGTTAATTAATATACGGCGTAAGGTCCAATCGATGCGCTTCCGCTGCGTGGGGACTTTTGTTCCCTTCAGTTACAAGATCAACTAAACATGAAAAAGCCATTAAATCTAACTAGAGAAAAGGAAAAGGAAAGGAAACACTCAATGTCGTCGAAACCAGCACGTCCCCATCACGATCTCCACGCCACCAAGTGAGATCCCCGGTCCTCGTCCTTGCTTCAGCTCCGACAGTAGGTCTCTAGTTGAAATTAGGGCTAAAATCTCCCAATTTGGCCTCCCCCAATCCATAGCATGAAAAGAAGTATAAATAAGATTTCTGCCGATAGCGTCGAGATGCTGTCGACATAGCGTCTCGACGTTATGCTCTGCCGCGCGTTCTGCTTATGGAAAAACCGACAGCGTCGAGACGCCACAAGGCTAGCGTCCAGACGCTAGCTCTCGGTTAAGCCTCTTTTGTACTCTTCCAACTTTGTTTCTTTTCGGTTCTTTGGCATCTTTTCAAGTCCCGAACACCCGATCAACTCCAAATTCTCGCTTAAGCTCTAATCAACACTTTCCTACAAAATAAACAATTAAGTGCAATAAAATGGCCAATAAATCATCAAAGACTACCTAAATTGAATATGGAAAACTACCTAGCTATGCTCGCTATCATGGGCATTGTGAATTATGTATTGAACGTTTATTTAGAGGAAGCAATGACATTACTATAGCTATCAAGAACATCATTTTAGAAAAACAATAAGCTACTATAATAAAACATTCATCCAATACTCCAAAAGATATTCAATATCTTTTATCTATATAACATAACACATTAATACAAGAGATAACAACACATATAGCCCAAATTGGAGGCCCTATTTACAAATATGAACAAGTTCACTATATTTTACAAAAGTAGATTATGGGCCTCCATTTATTTCACATACATTTGGGCCCTTTTCCATTATTGCCCTTGTTTTGGTTTTCCCGTTAAACGCACGGAAAATGGGAGGGAAATGATTCTCATATGGAAACGAACGGTTGCATTTATTTCGAATTAAAAAATATACCATCATATCACGCTCGACAAAAGAGGAAAAAACCAGAGGTTGGATTCACATTGTTCTCTCTCTCGTCGGTGGAAAAATTTGCAAAACAATTTTTAGGAATTTAGGGAACATTACAGACGGCAACGAAAGAAGGTGTTATCGACAACAAAGAAGAACGGTAAGTCAAATATCATGCAGTTACTTGTTTTTTTTTTTATTCGGAAGATTCTTCCATTTAATCTTTGGTTTATATGGGTTTCGGTAGGGATAGAAACAAAAGAAAAAAGGAAAACGAAAAACCCTAGGAAAATAGAAAAGGGAAAACAGAATCAATTTTAATTCTATAAAATTAACGATTACTACAAGACTGTGTTTAAGCAGTTCTTGCAACTCATACCTACGCAGCTACAGACAGATCCAGACCTGTTCTATAAGAGCGAAACCTAAGATCCCGCGTCGGATTGATCTGACTCCAGCACCACCCCCACGAAATCTTTTTCTTTGCTGCCAAAATTCCAAGTTTCTTTCTTTGACTTTTCCCTTTTTCTAGGTTTGCTTATTGACCTACTGGTTGTTGGGTCTTATTCCCCCATATGATCTGGGAAAGTGGTTGGAAAGGCAAATATTTAGAGATTTGCATGTCTCTGATTTTAGGTCCTTATGTATTTTGATTATTGGGATTAATAGGGCACTGTTTAGAAACTCATGGGCACGAATGTGGTAGATATTAATGTTCATATTATTATATACCCCATGGGGAATAATTTATATTATTTATCAATTTCTTTCCGAATATGTGGGCATTTTATCGTGGTGTATATGAATGATATATAATAGGTTATGGATAGAGTTAAGAAAACTGCAATGAATGAGAATAGACGAAGAAGTCAGAGAATTTTGGGTAGTGGTAGCGGATTGCGAACACGAAAACGGAATGAAAATGACGTTATCGATATAGATTCCGAGGTATGTAATAAAAATGTTGAAATGGAATATTAACTATATGTCAAATAAACTAACGAATTTAATGTATTATCGGGATGAAGTTGATAGGTCAGCCAACCTCCGTATACCAACTAACTCAACGTTCTTCAATCGGTTGTTTGGGGATATGGCTTCTGAAATACGACCTCCAACACGTAGAATGGATGAAGAGGATGATAAACAAGGAGAACCTATACCACTAAAGATTGTAGACCCATTTGTTCATTTAGCGAACAGTCAAATAGTTCCATATGGATATTGCTTCCAGGAAAAGATAATGAATACTGCTGAGGAGGTATAACAATCTTATACGACACTTTGTATAATATAAACTCTTATATAAAAAAAATATTGCAGGGATATCATGAGGAGGAATCGATTCAACAGGAGAAAGAGGCTTTGGATGACGAGGTCGCAAATGAGCAGGATGAAGAAAATATAGAGGTATATTATCAATAAACATTGTCGACACAAAAAATATATATATGTATATACAATATGAGAATATCATATATAAATATATATATATATACATATATATATTCATTTATATATGATTAGCTAATCGAAAATTATCTGTTCGGGCCACATATCGAGCAACAGGATTTAGCTGGTGAAGGAAGAGAGGGGGATGTACAGGAAGAACATGTTGTTCAGGTTGCGACAGATGAAGATAAAAAAGATGAAGACAGTGGAAAAGATTCGACGGAGAAAAAACAAAAGGTATATTAGATATATAACTGAAAATATATTATCTGCATAAAAACAACGGAAAATATACGTTTGTAATTGGTTGAGGGATATTACACTAAAGGGTAAAATATAATTAGGGGACTCATTCTAAGGATCAAAAAGAATATGGGGATGCGGAGAATGTGGAACTTGAAGAAAATGAAACGGAGGTGAATGATGAAGCTAAAATGTGGGATATATGAATTTATTACAAATACGTATATGTGTGAATTTTGTTGATTGCAGGAGGATGTTATTGCTCTGGACGATACGACAGATAGGGAAGAAGCTAGGAGGGAGAAAAGGAAAAGGACTGTAAAAGTTGTAAAGGTATATTATCTCTTAATATAAATCAATTATGTGTTGTATACACGAACATTTAACAATCTTTCTATTTTCAGAAATCAAAGGCAAAGAAAACCACAGAGGCAACATCCTCTAAAAGAGTAAGAATATAATAATATGAAAATGTATATTTAATTTCAACGAATGAACTTTTAGTTCATAAAAAGATGATCGGTGTTTAAAATTTTTCAGATTACAAGGAATACGAGTTCTGCGGGAAAAAAACAAACGGATAAAAGAAAAAACACAACAAGATGTTCGGCAAACAAAAAAGAGAAATGTATAATAAATACGAAAAATAAAACATCATATAATTATAAATATATGCTGATTTCTTGTTTGTTTTTTGTTGTAATTAGATTGACCGAAAGAGTGAAACTTCAAACAAGGTGATGAAGATGGAACGATTCTCAAGAGGATCAGTCATTGGAATTACCAGAGAGGATTTGTATGAGGTAACATTTATCGATAAACGCATATCGATAATTATATATACTGCTGTATGTGTTAAAAATATATTATATACCAGTGGGTATATGGGGAATATGCTATTATTTATAGATTATATCATACGTATATAAGTTAATTTCATACTTCCTAATGAAACTGTTATATTAATACAGGTTGCACCTTTGTTGCTACTACGAGAAAAGTGGTCCAATGTTCAAAAACTTAACATCTATTCAAGATATGAAGTTATGACAAACATTAAGGATAGGTTAAGAAAAAAACTCTTTGACAAATTTAGGGCCAGTTGTTTTGGAAAATTTCTTGACATTCAAATCAATAAGTTCCCCAACCAACTTCTATACCATATGATCAGGAGGCAGTGTAGCCTAACGAAGGGGGATGAATTGTGGTTTAACTTTGAGGGGAAAGTTGTAAAATTTTGTATGAAAGATTTTGAAAAAATCACTGGACTTAACTGTGGAGATTTCCCGGTAATGGATATGAATAAACTTCCAGGTAGATTTCTTAAGAAGTATTTCAATGCTGAGAAACCAATAAAGAGATCAATTTTTTATGATCATTTCATGAAAATGGATGGAGTGAAAAAGAAGGACAAAGTTAAATTGGCCAAGTTATATTTTCTATCTAGTTTTTTGTTGGGAAAACAAGTAAGCACGGGGGTAGATATAAATCATATCACACTTCTTTATGATGATGAACAATTTGAAAAGTACCCCTGGGGTAGGATAGCATATACCACCACCATCAACTCAATAAAAAATGCTATAAAGAATCCTGATGCATTGGTGGTTGGGATTGTTGGATTCCCACATGCATTACTTGTGTGGGCATATGAATGCATCGCACAAAAAATTTCAAATGGGATGCCGAAGATGAACAACTGGGTGTCAGACGTACATCCTGAATGGAAAGACTTGGCTATGAAAGTCTTTGAACACAAAAATGTACGTTATATAATATAGAACAATTACATTAAGTATGAAATATATCCTGGTTTATAATTTTTTTATTTTTTTAATATTTCCAATTTCAAATATATGAGTTGATTGATGAGGATGTTCCCGAAAAAAGAACGTCACGCTCAAAAGAAATTCAGCAGCTAAAAGAGACAGGACGTGAGGATGCATCGACGTCACGCTCAAAAGAAATGGACACAGATGAGCCAACTAACTTAGAAGACGTTAAGGACATGATTCTTACCAGTTTGGAGGAATTGAATATGAAAATGTCCCAGCTCTTCCGAGAAATTGCTGAAATGAAGAAAATGTTGGCGACAAAGCAATCGGGGCGAAATTATGTCGACAATAATGAGAATGATGACAATAACGAAAGGGACAACATGGGTGGAAATGTTGGAAAAGGGGCTGGTAATGAAAATAGGACTCAAGAAAATGAAGGAGGGCAAAAAGATGGAAACACTGAGGGGGAAGGAAATGAGAACAACAATAAGGTACATGTAAGGTATATATGAATATCAACCGTTAAATATTTTTTTCAGACTGTATATATGAAATGTTTGGAATGTAGGATAACACGATGGAAGAGGTAGATGAAGATATTGTCACCAATAGTTTCTTAGTGGAGGTGAAAAATATTGAGAAGACTGCAATATCGAATATTCATAATGTAAGAGGTTGAAATTGAAAACTTTTTTATTCATTCTTTTTTGATTTGTTATGTATTTATTAATTGATGGTCTGGGATGTAGAGAAAAAAACTTCAAACGAGAAGAAAAGAAAATGTGTTCGAGGGAGTATATGTTCATGCTGTAAGTATATGATCTTAATCATTAATCATAAAAAACATGATTATATATTAAATAAACTAATGTTTATAATATAATTTTCAATTGCAGATGAAAGGAAAGGGACCGTTTGCAGATAGTCAGACTTGTTTGAGGAGGGAACGAAGGAAGATCATACCATCGAAACTAATGAAGTCTCCCTTCACAATAAAGGTTGGGTCTGCGGAAGAAAAGGAACGACCGACCAAAATACTTACAACACAAGATTTCAATGCTCTCAGTTTTAATCTCCTTTCTCAACCATGACTGCGAATCTGAAGACAAGAAAACTATGTTGATTTCATATTTTATATTTTAGACTTCGTTTTCAGATGGATTGATGCTTAAGACTATAAGACTTTGTTTTGTGTTATTAGTTAAATATTGCTTGATATGGATGTTGAAGGCCATTAGGTTAGATTGATAGGGGTCTGAATTCTGAAGTATTTCATTTTTTTTTTTTGTTAGTTATCAATAGATGGGGTTGTTTTATCTGCACATTCATTTGCTGAACATGTTCAATCATTATAACTGTAATATAAAAATTCATATATAAAATGAATGTATATATATATATTTTATGAAGATATATATATATATACATATATCAAATTGTATATGATTCAAATCGTAAGACGAATACATTGATAACTTTTATATAATGATTAAAGATTAATAATTATTAATCAAATAATAAATGTATATATAAGAAGAATCATATATATAATTGTATATAAAATATATAGCTAAACACTTACTAAGAAACAAAAAAATATATAATCGAATATAATGGTAGATATCATGTAGTTTAATGCACAATAGATCTTGACGACAATTATAAAAAAAAAATAAGAAAGAAACTTAAGAATATCATAAACTTCATTTTTTTAATATAATGAAATAGTCTGGAAATGGATGTCATATGTAACGACCCTACTTTTCATGCCTAGATCCTAAGACCGTTACTACATGCATTTCATTCTACTTCTAAGAACAACGAGAAAATATCATTTACAGAAAACATACTTAGAAATCTTGCGAAACCTTTCAGCCTGGGATCCCAGTTAAAACAGAACAAACGAAACCTTTAGTTATTCAAACAAAACTTAAAGCAGAATAAACCCTAAATCATTCTCAATACAAGTTCAAAAATAAGAATTTCAAAACACAAAATGCGGAATACTATGCTAAAGGAGATCCATGGCTCAACAACTCTCTGTCACGCGTCCTGTACACCTTTACCTCTACCTGCAGTTGTATGTAATTGAAAAGAATGAGTATTTAAGAAAATACTCAGTAAGTAGCAAACAAGGTTTTAACATTTTATTCGAGTTAAGGGCCTAAGGGTTAGGTCATCTCATTCTCATTCATTTCATTTCATTTATTTGTAGTTCGAGTCTCGTGTTCAATTAGTACACCTATATACATATAAGTTTGCCAACTCACTGATAGTGCACAAATGGGAGTTTTGGGAGGTCTCTACTCCTACTGATGGTAGATGGCACCCAGTCAGTGGAGCTAAGTCTCGTCCCTCAAGGCACTAATGGTCGCGTAGCGCTCAGAACTACCATTTCACTGGTGGGGTGTTCATGGGTTTAAGTCAGAAATTAACTTCCACATTTAGTAAATGGCACCTAGACTGCAAAGCCAAGTCCCGCCCATTAAGCCCCTCATTTCAGTCTATTACATCTCAGTCCTAGGTGTTTAATTGACAAGACCCGCAATCGAGGCAACTAGCCTATCCTTTTCCCTTTCTTTATCCTTTACCCTTTAGGACCCCTTAACTCTTGCTATTTTAACGGCAACCCTCCTAAACAGAGAAAAGCACAAACTTCCCGTTGTCCACAAACAATGTCAGGCAGCTACGAAATATACACCAGTCACGCACTCGCTTCTATCACACAACACAAATGTGCAGTAGCCGAAATTCTTGAAATAAACGCATCACATCATCTTAGTCTCAATCCAAACAACATATACACATTCTCATGTTAGGAACACATCAGTCATTTCAATGCTTAATAGAGTTTAATCCAGCAAAGTAATTACCATGTTCAGCTTACCATGCAATTGAAGGATTGGAATTCCCAATTCCGTTACAGCTGAAGCAATTGGACCTTTCGTAGTTAATTTTGTTTCTACTAAAATACGAATGCATTGGCAAAAGGTTAAGTGTTGAGAAACATACCTTCGTTGACGACTCTGAATTCTTTAAGAACGTCTTTCTTGATTGCTCCGCAACAACGAAGAACACCACCATTTGATCTTCCCCACTATAACTCTGAGATTAGGAACGTAGTTGAGGGACTACCTAATCTTGAATGGGAAAAACTCGAGAGAGAAAATTCTTCCTAGAGTTCTTGAGTTGAGAGAATATGAGAGGGCCTTATGGTGGCCATATGTTGTGGTGCCTAAACCCTAGGGTTAGTGTTCTATTTATAGGAGAAAGGTCATGAATAAAATATTCATTTAAAATCAATTCCATAACCAATCAATTCCATAATTGATTAATCTTTTCCATAATTAATCAATTCCATGACCAATCAATTCCACAATTGATTAATCTTTTCCATGAATGATTGATCACTTCCATAAGTGATTAAATCATTTCCATAAATGATTAATTACTTCCATAAGTGATTAATCATTTTCATAATTGATTAATTTCCAATTAATTAATTCTTTAATTAATTAATCACCAATTAAATATCATATATTTAATTTCAGACCTTCTATTAGTTAATTAATTAATTACCCAATTAAATATCATATATTTAATTTCAGACCTTCAATTAATTAATTCTAGGAAAAAATACACTTTTGGTCCCTGAGGTTTGGGTTAAGTGACACTTTGGTCCCCGAGTTTTCAAACTCAACAAAAATACCCTCGAGGTCAATTTTTCTGTTAAACCCTAACGGTAAGCTGACGTGGCACTATTATTTTAATTAAAAAATTAATTTTTAATTTTTTTTAAATAAAAAATATAAAAATATTAAATATATTATTATTTTATTATTATTTTTAAAATTCTCTCTCTATCTTCTCCATCTTCTTTCTTCTCCACCTTCTTTCTCCCTCCATCTTCTTCCTTCCCCCTCCCATCTTCTTCAGCTCCGGTGGCCGGCCGCCGCCGGCTGCCGGCGAACGGCGGCGGCGGCGGTCGCCGGAATTTTTTTTTTCCTTCTTTCTTCTTCTTCTCTTCTTCTCTTCTTCTTCTTTCTCTTCCTTTCTTCTGTATTTGGTTGAGCTTCATTCTCCTCAACCAAATACACTCCAGGTTCTGTTCTGTTCTATTTTGTTGTGGTCCTGTTGATTTTGCTAACGGCTACTTTTTTGTTTTTGGGGTTTGAAGAAATGAAGTAAGTTTGTTCCTTTTTTGTTTGTGTGATGGTGCAGGAGGGCTGCTGTTCAAAATGAGCGACAGCAACATGCAATATGTAACATCCACTTCATTCCTCCTCTTAACTTACGCCAAGTACCTGACCTTTGCCCACATGGTAGCCAACTGCGGCGGCGCCACCATCACCCCCAAAACGCTCCGCTCCATCGCCAAGAAACAGGTGGACTATCTGCTTGGGGACAACCCTCTAAAGATGTCCTACATGGTGGGGTACGGGGCAAGGTACCCCAAAAGGATCCATCACAGGGGATCATCACTACCGTCGATTGGAGCTCATCCAGCGAAGATCCAATGCTCGGCGGGGTTCAGTGTGATGAACTCGGGCGCACCGAATCTGAACCTGCTGATTGGAGCAGTGGGCGGCGGCGGCGGCTGGGTTATCTTTGTAGCTTTGCATCTACCAGCTTGTTTCTTTTTTCTTATTGGTGGGTTCAGAGGAAAACATCAGGTACAAATTTGAGATAGAAAGAAAAAAAAAAGAACCATCAAATTTGCCCATCCGGCATCGAATCGGGGAGAAGGAGCTCTTCCTCCTCCTCCTCCCGTTTCACTTTTTTTTTAAAAAAAAAAAAAAACAGAAGAAAGGAAGAGAAAGAAGAAGAAGGGAAGAAGAGAAGAAGAAGAAAGAAGAAAAAAAAAATTTCCGGCGGCCGGCCACCGGAGCTGAAGAAGATGGGAGGGGGAAGGAAGAAGATGGAGGGAGAAAGAAGGTGGAGAAGAAAGAAGATGGAGAAGATAGAGAGAGAATTTTAAAAATAATAATAAAATAATAATATATTTAATATTTTTATATTTTTTATTTAAAAAAATTAAAAATTAATTTTTTTAATTAAAATAATAGTGCCACGTCAGCTTACCGTTAGGGTTTAACAGAAAAATTGACGGCAGGGACCAAATTGCTCCTTATCTCAAACCTCGGGGGTATTTTTGTTGAGTTTGAAAACTCGGGGACCAAAGTGTCACTTAACCCAAACCTCAGGGACCAAAAGTGTATTTTTCCCTTAATTCTATAATATGAATCAAATTCATATTAAAATTTGAACTCCTTCAAATTCTCTTATATCCTATAAATTTAATATGAATCAAATTCATATTAATATTTGAACTCCTTCAAATATTTATTTCTCTCATAGACTATAGTTTAATTAAATCTCATTTAATTTAAACTAAATTGAATAATTAATTAATTCATAATTCATTCATTCATCTTCTAATTAAATACCCTATATTTAACTAGACATATATTTGAACTCTTTCAAATATATCAATCTCTCAATTTAATAAAGTTTAATCTCAAATTAGACTTTATATTTTAATGCATCATTATACATTATATTAATTTGTATCTCATACAATGAACTTAATTCCCAATATGAATTTGAACTATTCAAATTCTCTCAAGATATATTTGTTCCTAATTACTCTTTACGAGCTAGCAGGGGGACCTAATGGACCTACAGATCAGAAGCTCCAACGATAGGAGGTTAACTAATTAAACTCATTAATCAAGTTAACCAATTCATTAACTGTGAGTCATTCCACTAAAGACACACAACTGAACTCTTCTCACTGAAGAACATTTCTGTGTCCATGGATGTAGACCTATGCCGGTAAGTCAATCCTTCACGAGTGTTCGTAACCACGGCTGGGTCAAATTACCGTTTTACCCCTGTGTTACATCTGTCTCCTTAAGTACCAGCGCTCCTCTAATGAACAACCTGTTTATGGTCCAACCATTAAACAGAAAGTTCCTCTCGGGCCAGTGAGAGGACGGGATCCCTTTGTTCAAGTCCCGGAGTCACCTCTTAAGGGAACACTCATCTACTTCTCCTAGAAGTGGGAAGGGGTGAATTCCTTCTTGTGTTGTCATGTCCTCAGCCTCCCACTCGGTCTTGTCCCCAAAAAGGAAGGCATATTGAGTCGGCGTATTGGCCACTCTCACCCATGCTAATCAAAGGACGATCCCTCATGAGAAGGAGTTCATGACACACTCAGGATTAAGACTGAGTTACCTAGGTCATCGTATTGAAACAGTAACCTAACTAGTTAACGGTGTTACATCTAGTGGTTTACTATTTCGTGGTCCGGTCTTATGCAAACTCATTGCATAGGATACCCCCGCTTGCATGTCTCCTACATGGACGCCTTGGATTAATACGTCTGTATCGAATACAAAGCGGGCCGTATCACATAGTGTTACCAGGATAAGGTACCCAGCCTTATCCTTTTACTATAGACCTTTTAGGTTGTTACTTGAACACCAATCCCCGTATGTCCCCACATACTAGTTCAAGTCACATGTAAACAACCTTGGATCTTAGTTTATTGGATTTGGGTCAAGTTGTGCAATATTTAACAACAACACTTTATTGTAGAAACTCAATTACACTTTATTGAAACAAGTATACAATTTGTTTACATTCACTATCTACGAGTTTTAGGGCATAAAACCCAACAACAATGCACTTAAAACATGGAATTTTGAATAAAAATAGCTACTTAAATTCCAAGGGGCAAGTTTAAGATTTAACCCAGCTCATGTTATCGCAAACCATACTCAACATAAATGAGTTTAAAGCAGAGAATTTATTCCAACGGCTACTTACGTTAAGGCTAACTCAACATGCTACAACTAACCTTAATATTTTCATACCATCCTCTTGCTTCAAAGTGAATCAATCATGCTTATTGGAACCCAAGGGTAAGACTTAGATTTTAAATCCAACTCATGCTTCCAAAAGAGTAAAACAATCATGTTTCCCAATTCTAAGGCTAACCATTCATCCTTATCTCATGCTAGCATAGTGACATAATGAATACATGGATCCAAAGCATACGACATAAACCAAAAAAACTACTTACGTTAGCCCAACAAATCCTTGATCGACTTCTAACCAATTTTCCTTGAAATTCAAAGACTTCAAGCAACCAAAGCAGAAACTTAGCTTGTTGTCCGGGCTCTCAAATCCACATAAATCCAACAATTTAATCACCATACGCAATGGGCATCTTAAATTCAATAATCCAAATCAATGGGTATTCATCTAACACACATAAATCATTCCAAAACTTTACTTAATTCACTTACCCAATGACGAACTCGCTCGAAAATGCTGAAACTTGAAGATCCGCTACTAGAACGTAGGTTATGAAGAGAAACGCCTGCTGAATGGAAAGGAAAGTGAATGGGTAATTGTTTAAGTGCAAAAACTAACTCACATAAGCCTCAAACCAACCTACCCACTGTGAGAACTCACCTAAAACACCCGAAAAACGCAGAAAAATGGTCCCTCCTCGCTGTTGTCCGCGCCTACAGTGTTGCTGCCGGAAACAACGCTAAACACGCGCACCCACGCTGCTACAACATGAGACAGAAAAGGGAGGGGATTGGCGTGAGAGAGAGTGAGATCGAGGGAGAAGAAGACGAGAGAGAGAAAAAACCTGAGAGAGAGAGAGAGAGAGATGAGAGACGTTTACCGGCAACGGCGGCTTGCGTGCGACGGAGGAAGGCGACGGCGTGCGGGCTGCGGTGGCGTCGATGGCTTGCGTGCGGCGAAGGAAGGCGACGCCGAGAGGGAGTGAGGGAGTGAGAGAGAGAGAGAAAGAGAGAGAGAGAGGGAGAGAGAGAGAGATGGGGCTGAGATAGAGAGAGGACCGAAAGGGAGAGAGAGGGTGTCGGGGAGAGAGAGTTGCGTGAGGGAGAGAGAGGGTGTTGGGAAGAGGCTTTCTTCTTTTTTTAAAAAAAAAACTGGTCAAGTTTGACCGAAAATGTGGGGGGAAACTTTCCCCCCACTCACCCACTTGGCCGCCTAAAAAAAGGCCTTTTTCCCCTCTTTTTTTATTTTATTAAAACAGGCTGCTACATCATAACATAATGAAGTTCCGAAATAAAATTATGCAAACAAACCTCATAACATAATTAAAATATTGGAAATAACCTTCAGAACATATAGTTACAGACTTAATAAGATTAAGAAAAAATATACAATCGAATATAAGAAATAATAAACTTCATAAAAATAATGAAAATAGTCTGGAAATGGACGAAATCACATAGAAAATGTTCCAAAAAAATAATGAAAATAGTCTGGAAATGTCTGCAACTAACATAATTAAAATACTGCAAATAAATTTCAGAACATAGAGGGAAATCATTGGGTAAGGGAAATTTGCAAGATTTTCGATTGTGCCCAAATCGTCCACAACAACCACATTTCACACGCCTCTTGAATTCCATTTGGGAAGGGATCCTGATCTTCTTCGGCTTTCCAGCAGAACGTTTCACATTGGGTGGTAAAATTTTGATGTTTTTTACCTCTTCGGGAATAATCCAGCTAAACTCATGTCCTAATGGATGAATTAAGCCACTGTATATAGAAGATAAAGTCTTGCTAAGGTAGAAGTTTGATGTATACTCCTTGATGGATATATGCTTAGTTGTCAACACAACACATGCATGAGAACACGGAATTTCCAAGATGTCCCAAATCCGACAACTACACCTCTTGGTTGTTAAGTGAACATCACATTGACTTGTCCCATCGATCACTTGAAATTGCATATTGTCAACTGGGATTACCTGATATACCATGGTATATATTAGTGAATTAATAAAAAGAAGATAATATACAATTATATATAACAAAACTTAACCTGCATTGTTCGACCCTTCTCTATTTTTTCTCTTAGATGCTTCTTAGTTGATTTACTAAAATTTGTTGCTTGAAAAGATGCTTCATTCCGTCTTTCAAAGAACCATCTTTGTAGCATCATTCGTAAAACTTCCAACATAGATGAAATAGGTAACTCTCTTGCTTCCTTCATGCAAGCATTTAAAGACTCAGATATGTTCGTGGTCATTATCTTATATCGTCGTCGGGTAGAAAAAGCACGAGACCACTTGGAAAAGCCTATAGTTTGCAACTCCTTACGTATACCTCGAGCATCCAGCTCCAACTGACGCATCTGAAATTCAAAATCTAGAACATTGAAAGCTTTGGCACATTGAAAAAATATGGAATCAATAAGCTTGTCTTTGTATTTCAACTTCAAGTTCCTCATCAGATGTAACATGCATATGCAGTGAGAAATATCAGGAAGAACAATCTGAATTGCTTTTGCAATACTTTTGTGCCTGTCAGACACAATAACAACATCTTTACGGTTACCAATAATCCGCTGCAGTTGCATGAAAAACCACTGCCACGACATGTCATTCTCTGAATCAACCACGCAAAAGGCTAATGGAAAAATCTGGTCGTTTGCATCAGGTGTAGAAGCAGTAATAACAGTGCCAACATATTTTCTCTTCAAACTTGTCCCATCAACAGATATAATTGGACGACAGTGTTGCCAACAAGATATACATGCTGATAAAGCCATGAAGAAATAACGAAACCTTCCATCGTCGTCTACTTTAAGACTAGTAATCGATCCTATACACAAAATATAATTGTAATACAATTCGATATTGACATTAATATAAATAAAATATACTCAATTATGATTTTCAAAATTATACACATATATTGACAACTTATGAGCAAAAGATGCAAGTTTCTAATATGATTCTTCAGGTGATCCTCTTATTTCATTTAGTGCAGCTTCGCGAGCACGCCATGCTTTAGAATAACTAATTCTTATCCCATGCTTAGAACAAACGAATGAGATAATATCCTTTGGAGTCGACAATTGACTACCGTCAATACTAATCATCCTCTTAATGAACTCCTTAATAACATTATACGTCGCTTGTTTATGGTCATTTAAGACAATGTCCAAAGAACATGTATGGTCGTCATCAAATCTGGTAATATCCCACGAGTCACTACCAACTTCACCATAACGACATGCTCGTAGTAACCATTCACAATTTTCGACAATACATTGAACAACCAGTAAATCATTGTTCGATTTAACGGTCTTGAATTGAAAGTTATCTCTAATAGCTATAGCTTGAAGGTCATTTTGTAATACACGTTTGGCAGAAAATATGTCGTCCAACTGTATGTTGAAGTTGGGAGACAACTTTGCTACATCAATTGTGTGGAAAAAACGTCCTTGCTCAAACTGATTTGCACTACTAGAACATATACGGGGTACATTGTAAACAATAACTGATAGGATGTTCTTAGAATCAACAACTAAAGCACAATATTGTTCAATACCACTATTAGGGCACATCAATGCAATTAACCATCTAACATCCTTATCCTCTGAAATCTTTGCATCCTTTTTTATTAAACTTTTAGATCCTATAGAAAGGAATATATCAGGGGCATCCGAATTACCAGACATGCCAAGCTTTTCCATTATTGATTGTTGTAATTCTAAAAAACTCATTTCATAATGCAACGATATCTCAGATACTTGGAAACCAACATAATTATCAAGATGGTTCCAAATTTCGTCATGTAGCATTGGAATAGCAGATGTACCTATATAATAAAATATTATTTTGATAAATAGAACAAAATGAATAATATATAATTAAATATAATATAATAAACTGGAAAATTTAGGGAAGTCATACTACACGGATATATACCATATAAATATCGACAGTGCATTTTTAAAAAAAATATGCAAATGGAGGAATTAAATATATAATTATATTACAAACATAGGAAAATAACGAATACTATACATGAACATACTGGGAACACAATTAAGAGAAACTAAAATGAATGTATATATACTACGTAATTATGTCATATATATACAAGAATATGCAGCATGAAAACAATGACAAATATTTTATGCTCTAGAGAATATGCTAATATAACATCAAATATAAAAGCACACAGAAATATACTTATAGTAAATGAATATATATATCATAAATACCCATTAGCGGATTGAAAGGTTGACGGATAAAGATAGTGATGACGAAAATCACAACAGAAAATTGGAATGACGATGAACAGACGGCAAGGCTGACAACGAGGATGATTAAATTGATGTCGAACGAGAATATAAAGATAAATATCAGACTTCTGTCGGCAGCAGAATGCCGCCGGAATTAAACTGTTGTCAAATAGAAGAAGGTGGCTGTTGGAAGAAGATGGCTGTCGAACAGAAGATGATTTTTTAACTTTTTAGGGCAACAACATTATGGGAAATATGATGACACCGGAATATCAACAGTTCAAAGATTAGAAGGCAAAAAGACAGGAAATAAAGGACACGATTCTCATAACAAAATACAAAAGGAAAAAAATACAAGAATTAATTGCAAACCATCCCAAAATGCATCGAAAACGAGAAATATCGGGGATAATAATCAAGGAGGAGAGATAATATGGAGAAAATTTAAAGATCAGAGAGAAAAGCCAAAAATTGAAAATTTGTCAGGAAAAATATGAAAATTCAAAATCAGAAAAATTTCCCTAACTTGGACAAAATTGTAAAATGGGGCTTGAAGATGGTCATCACACATAATTTCTGTTAATACAATGCTACAAAATGTTTTTAAAAGCTATAAAAGAGAAGACAGTGGTATTCATCCAAATCTATAAAAGTAGCTTAAAATCATAAAAGCTATTAAGGGTGTGTGTGGTTTAACTTTTCAATTGTTTAATTTTGAAAAAAAATCATTTTGAAATTTTTTTTAGTGTTTGGCAACCACTAAAAATGACTTATTAGAGAATGAGATTGATAAATAAACCATTTTGAGAGAAACACTTCAAACCAACTTTTTCTTAAAAGACTTTTTAAGTATACAATAACTTGTGTATAAAATCACTTGTAGGAAATGCAACCAAACATATGAGGGTTTAAATTATAAACAATTTTTATACAAAATGTTTTTCAAAAAATGCATTCTTGAACAACATTTAAATTTAAATGTATTCCAAATGGACCCTAAAATTACATCAAGGATATAAAACCAACAACAAACTTATTATAGCTCCCATTTAAAGCTATAGACAGCTATTTATAGCTTTATATAAACACCATCATAGACAAACAATAGCATTTTATTATGGTTATAATATCATTTTTATAGCTTTTACAAAAAGCTATTATATATCTAAAGGATAATAAAATTATGGTATTAAAAATGATTTATTATAGCATTTTTTATAACTTTTATAAAAAGCTATAAAAAGTCCAAACTTTTTATAGCACGGGCTGTCATGACTTTTTATGAAATGCTATAAATGACCTACGATAGCATTTTTCTGAAGCTATCGTAGGGCGTTTTTCTTGTAGTGGGCCCCCACCCGCTTGTCTCCTACATGGATGCTTTGAATCATTGCGCCTGTATTGAATACAAGGTGGGTCGTATCACATAGTGTCACCAGGATAAGGTACCCAACCTTATCCCTATACTATAGACCTTTTAGGTTGGATCTTGGACACTGATCCCCGTATGTCCCCACATACTAGTCCAAGTTTCATTTAAACAACCTTGGATCTTAGTTTATTGGATTTAGGGTTTATTAATGCAAACTCGATTATTCAATAACCAAATTACTGAATTACTCAAATAACGCTTTATTGAGATCGATTAATTTGTTTCATTTACTATCTACGAGTTTTAGGGCATAAAACTCAACATTATCATCCACATGATTCCTTTAATGAATGGCTTGATTAGGAGCTTGCATCAAAAACGATGCAAGGTTCAACGTCACTCCTTCCAATTGTCGATGGGACAACTTCTAAGGTGAAATCCAAGAGGGTAAGTGGGGAGATCATCTCATACTTGGCTTTGTCCTATTTCTGCTTGTTCTAATGCCCCTGACACTTCCTTTCATTTTCTTGAAATTTTCTCTTTCAACTCTTCCACATCCTGTCGATCGACTGCTTTTACTTGGCTGCTCAATCGATCTTTCATGATCCAAACCTTCCCACTAGTCCAATAATATTGATGATGGAGTGGAGATCTTTGAGCTATTTTGCTTAACTTCAACTCTTTTAACTCTTTTTTAAAGCAAGGGAAGGATATGAAACTAGTCTAAGCTCTTATGAAGTGTATGCATGTAAGATTTCAAAACCAAAGATTTATTTCATACATAATGTGAATGGAAATTCTTATAAAAGCCTAATATGAATATTTATTGAAATGCTAAACACAATGATGAATGATTAAAAAGCCTAATGGCACAAAACAAGCAAATGAATGCTTTTTTTTTTAATTTTTTTTAATAAACATTAGAATCATGCATAGTAATAAAATGACTCTTAAGCTATGTCATGCACATGCAAACTTTAATGAAATAACTTTAATGCATTTGTTATTTTATACGAAATGCTCATGCAAAATTTTATAAAAGTTCAATATGGATATTTATTGAAAATGTAAGGGAAAAAATGCTAAACACGATGACCAATGATTAGAAACCCCAATGGTGACACAAAATAAGCAAATTAAATGAATACTTATAATAAACATTAGGATTATGTGATAATGAATTGACTTTCAATGCTATGATTTTAATGCATACAAAGTTCCCAAAACTAAAAATTCCACGTATAATGCAAATGCAAACTTTTATAAAAGCCTAATATGAATATTTATTGAAATTTTAAAGGAAAAAATGTTAAACACAATAATGAATTATGATTAAAAAGTCTATGGTGTCACAAAACAAGCAAATAAATGCTTATAAGTATTAGGATTTTGCATGATAATGAATATATTCTAAATGTTATGACTTTAACGGATAATGAAGTGACTCTCATTGCTAGATTATGTACATGCGAATGAGAGGACATGTGGATGAAATAAAGAGGAAAAAACACAGAGCAAAATTATCTTGTTAACAAGATGCATAACATAAAATTCTCTAAGCTAGTGTGGTTAATTCTATGATCCTAATTGATAAAGGTCCTCAAATTGGTCACAAAGTCGGATATCAACCTTTTAACCAAATTGAGTGAGGATTTTTCGTGTGCCTACACGGAAGCGTAAGCTTCTCGAAGGTCAACTGTAATGCCCCAGGTTTTCCAACCCTTAGCCTAGAGACGCTACTTCAACCCTATAAACCCTTAACTATGGAACTGAACAACTTAAACCGGATGTACTGAAAATTTCGGCAGCATAACGGCGTAAAATGGCCTGAACCCATTTTTTTCACCTGATAAATATAAACACTTCTAAATCATGCAACCAGCCAAACTCCACCAAACTACAGCCAGATTTCACACCCTATCTCCTCTAGACAAATCAAGACTCATTGCAACATACATTAACTCAAATCACGCAAAAGAACTCAATATTCACTAACTTTTATTAACATCAGCTTTAATCCAAAAAAAATGACAACTAACAGTTTCATTTCAAAACCATAAAACAATGGAACTAAACTTAGGTCCATAGACCAAATCATTAAACCAATACTCACCAACAGATCCACACACCTCAAAACTAAACTGGTCTACTCCAGCAAGACAAAAATAATGGAAATTATAACCAAATCTAGCCTATCAACTCCAACGGAGGAAAACCAAACGCCCTAGGGTTCCTCCTCGTAGTTCTCCCCTTCCTCACCAGGATCCAGCTCATCAACGTAACCTGCAACATCTAAAATGTTGGGGGAAAGGTGGGGAAGGGGGTATCAGTACAACCGTGGTACTGGTAAGCAGCTCACACTTACCAAACCACAAACAACAACCAAAACAAACAACATGCTTAGCACACGCATCCAACAGGCTTTCATAACCATGAACAGGCAACATGCTTATGCAACCACAGATATCCAACAGGCTACTAAGTCACAAACTAACAATATGCTCAGAAACCACAAACTCGTGCAAATGCAACACACGCACTAGACTCCACATGATTTCCGCGTCATGCTCCGCTACTACATGATTTCCGCGTCATGCTCCGCTACACATAAATTCCGCGCCATGTGCTGCGCTACTTACATGATTTCCGCGTCATGCTCTGCTACACATGAATTCCGCGCCATGTGCTGCGCAATTTACGTGATTTCCGCGACACGCTCCGCACCTACCCCACATGAATTCCGCGCCATGTGTTGGCCACTCTTACGTGATTTCCGCGTCACGCTCCGCACTCACAACCCACGTGATTTCCGCGTCACGTTCCGCTACACATGAATTCCGCACCATGTGCTGTGCCTCACACCCGACTCATGCTACACATCCCCCATGCAACATGCAAGCCAGACTCATCAATGATCATGCTTAAGGCAAGTACCTAACATGCTTATACTCCCTAAGCACATACATCTCAAACAACACAAAAGGTACATTTCATGATTCATACACACTCTAAAGATCACAACGCAACAGTTCATATACACATTTCATACATAGCACATATACGAGTAAAGCAAGTAACAAGCGAACATGCTCCATGCAATCAAACAAGTTTGGTAAGTAGAAACTACTTATCGAAGACTTTTACAATCCAACGCTAGCTGGAATGGCACGACACGCTCCCAAAACGAGCTTCCGGCTACAAACAAGCTACCAACTATCAAAGGAAATCTATACTAAAGAAAAGCACCCTAAAAACATGCTGCTAAGTGCGGGACCGAACCAATAACGATTTGTTTCCCTTGCTGGACAGCATCTAAACATAACCTGAATTGAGAACCCAACACCATTAAACCATGGGCAACCACGTTTAAAGCGTTACGGGCGGTGGGTATTTGTTAGTTGACGATATTAAGGCTATTCAGCCACTGGACAGCAAGCAACAACCACCTAAAACGCACGAACGACATTCTACAGGCTCCTAAAGCTCAGGCAATGCACTTAAGGCCTTAATAACTAATGAGACTAGGCTTAGCATGATTTTTAAGCTACGGACAGCAAGTAAAAGCTCTTAATTATCCATCCTTTAGGAAACATTTTAAGACAACGAGGCTTTAATGGGCATTGATGAACTAAATGAATTCCAACTAAAACGACAACGACAACCCATTTTCAAACATGTTCTAGGACTTATGAAGGTTGAGCAACACCTACAAGCCTAGATAAACCATGGGTAACAACTAACACATGCTTCTAAGGCTTAATCAACTAATGGGCAAAGGTAATTTCATGCTTTTGAACCACATACAGCAACCACGATCCATTTTAAAGCATATTCTAGGACCTATCACGACTGGGCAACACTTGAGGGCCTAGGTAACCAATGGGTAACGACCTAAACATGATTCTAAGGCTGGGATAACTATTGGACAACACACTTTTTAACGCTAAAAGCGAAGGAACAACAAGAAACCTTACCAAACGGACTCGCTTTCACGAAAGGCGGGTTATTCTAACCTCCAACAACGTGTTAGAACACTCCTTGGGCAATGGGCATCCAAGCTGAAGTGTTTCAAACCTTATCGAACACTTTAACGGCGCTGCAGATCAGAAAATCAAGCCAAACTTAATTTTCCAGCACCTAAACACTGTGGGTAATTAATCCTAACACCATACAAGCATGGGTAAGAGATTAGACTTACCGGAAACGCCAAACGACACCAACAACAGCCGAGACGTTGCTGGACAGAGGCAGAATCGACTGAAAAGGGAACGACAGGGCTCCGAATCGCTTAACACGCGAGATCTAACAACATTGAACCAAGAGAAACTTAGATCCAGCCTTAAAACCACAAGAAAAGGAAAGGAAAGAGGTTTACCCACGGTTTTTAAGGCTGATACGCGAAGAAAACGGTGCTTCCGGTTGTTGTCCGCGCAAGATCTAACCAACAAGGACTAAAGAGAGTTAGATCGGGCCTTATCGAATACAAATGAGTGAGTATGAGACTTACCCACGAGTTCTTCTTGGCCGAAAATGCAAGGGAACGAGAGAAGGAAGATATGCGGCAGCTTCGATCTGGGTAGCGGCGACATTACGACTTACGAACGGTGGCGCTCGGCGATGCTGCACGAACCGATGACGGTGCGAGCTTGAGCGAAGAAGGAGGGACGCGCGACTGAACAAACGGTGGCGGGGCTGGTTCGTGCGGCGAAAGGGGAGCAGCGACGCGGCTGAACAGGGACAGCGGCTGGGCAAGGCGGGCGGCGCGATTGAGCGGTGGCGGCAACTGCAGAGGGCAGGCGACTAGCTGGGCGGCGACACGCGAGCAGCGCGAAGAGGGGGCTGGGGCGGCTGGTTCACGAAGAGAAGGAGAGATGGAGAGAGCTTAGGGCTTTTTTTTTCCTTCTTCTTTTTTTTTTTTAATAAAACAAAACCCCAAATTAGAAACTCCAAAATTAGCCCACCACTTGCTTAACTTCCTCAGTAAGCGTGGAAATTCAACGCCTTGATCAGAACTAACTGCCAACTGATAAATATCAAGCGTTTTAAGGACCAATTGATTTAACGCCATATTTAAACCGAAAAAGTAAAAACAAAATCCCAAGTGCCTTATTGCAATTCAATAATCTCATAAGTACCAGCCAAATAAATTACACTTTATTCGCTATATTCATGAAACTATTAACATAGAAAAGCACGGGGCGTCACATTCTCCCCACCTTAAAAGCTTTCGTCCTCGAAACACTGCTGCTCAAACAGCTCTGGGTACTTGGCTCGAATTTCGACTTCTCTTTCCCAGGTAGCTTCTTCTGCTTTATGATTCTTCCAAAGCACCTTCACCAAACCGATGGTCTTGTTTCTCAGAACCTTTGCTTCTTTGGCTAGGATCTTGACAGACTTCTCCACATACGTCAAGTCCTCATTCAATGACAAGGGCTCATGATTCAACACATGCGAAGGATCGTGCACGTACTTCCTCAACATGGATACATGAAACACATCATGCACAGATGACATGGTCGGGGATAACGCCAACCTGTAAGCAACAAGCTCGTGCGCTCCAAGATATCATAAGGTCCAATGAACCCAGGTTAAGCTTCTTATCAACAAGCAAAGAAACCTTTTCAATAACACCATGATCCAGAACACTCGATCACCAAAACTGAACTCTAGATTCTCGAACGTGCTCGCCTAACCACACTGGTGGACTGGCCTTGACTCCAACTCACGCTTCACAAGGCATTTAACACTAGAGGCTTTTGCTCATTAAACCAATTTCCTCTAGGATCCCAAAGCTCAAAACTAAGACACGAGGAGTAGGTGATGTGTATGCATAGCAACAACTCTTGAGATGAGTTGTGTTGAACATACACAATTGAAGCAAAGCTTACTTACGAGCAACCTAACTTCACACCAAGAACTCAAACGGCCTAACAAGATTGAATCCAAACTCGATCTTGCACGACCTACGAGGAATTTCTATTCGTTATAGCTACTAACACCACATAGGTTGTCAATGCTAGCTTAAACCTTGAGCTAGACACTTAGAACCTACCATCAACGACTTAACCACGACTCCAATCTGCAGAAAGCTTCATCAGCAACTCCACCAACTTTAAACCCACTTAGTTGGTAAGTTCAACCGCCAACTTCAAACAGGCATCACCAAAGAAGAAACGACTACTTCGAAACGGCTTCCGCTGCGCCAACTCACCTTTTCAAACCATCCTTCAAGAAAGGCTACGAGATCACACTAACTCCACTGATGACACTTCCTTATGCTGCATACCAAGGTAACTTCGTCGTGACGGCAACTGACGCTGCAGTCATGACTCGATACTGATTCCCAATATCACCTTGGCTTTGGTTGAGACCTTACTGCGTGAGGAAAATACTTGACTCTTGGGCTGAAAACAGACCAACACCATCAAGAGCATCGTCACGAGCAAGTCCACAAACCTTGAGACTTAGGCATCCTTGGAATGACAATTCCTTGACCTTCAACTAGGGAGATTGGATACAAGCTATCCTAAGGAAACCTTCTGCTTAGCCCAAAGGAATTTCTCAACTCCTTAGGAACTAGGCAACACCAACAAAGCCTCAAAATTAAGGAGCGACTCATGCATACACACAACACCCAACAAATATGCACGAGACAAGCATAAATCACAAGAAGAGAGATTTCAAGCCAAAGATTATAGATTTAAGGAGAGAAATCACTAACCTTGAGCGAGGGGTACACTGACTCCCCACCTTAGGAGCTTTCCTCATCATCAGAGTCATCGTCATCGTAAAGTTCTGGGTACTCTGCCTTGAGCTCCTCATCGGTGACACAGGGCCAGAACTCATCAGCGCACTCGCGAGATCCTGATGGAGATCTTCTAACCTTCTGACCACGCACAGGCGCTTCCTCTTCGTGCTTCTTCTTGGCACCAGATGACGTGCCAACCTCTTGGGACTGCTCTGTCCTGGGGATGTCCCTATCCAACATCCGGGCGCTTGCCAGAGCTGTTGTGAACGTGGTTGGTCGACCTAGCCTGACCAAACCTTGAATTTCTGCGCGGAGCCCGTTAACGAATCGGTTGATCCTAATTTCCTCGGTGGCAACCAACTCCGGGACACGACAGGACAACTCTTCGAACCTCCTGACGTATTGCTCTACGGACAAAATCCCTTGAACAAGAGAGACAAATTCCGCTTCTAGCTCAACTCCAGCAAAACGACAACCAAAATGGTCTTGCACCAGACCTTTGAACCCTGACCAGGAAATGGGGTTCTCCGGGCGATTCTTGGTTTGACCCACTGCCTTCCACCAAGTGCGAGCGTAACCTTTAAGCATAAAGGCAACTCCTTGGACCCGTTGCTGGGCATTAGCTTCAAGAAATTGAAATATCGCTTCCAACGCGACAGTCCATTCTACAACTACTTCAGAACCTTCTGAGCGTCCATCAAATGAAGGAGGCTTCGCCTTCACGAAACTCTTGATAAACTGCACCTCTTCGCCATGAGCAGGGGCTTCGTTAGCACCGACGTGCTGTAGGTTGTTCGAAATTGCATTGCCAAGCATCATCTGCAATGCCTCTACTGCCAGCACAGGAGGCGCTGGGGGGAAAGCAAGAGGATCCGCCTCAAGATGCGAATTAACCTCGGGAACGTCTGGAGGACCAGAACGTCCACTACCTTGACTGCTACTGGAACTCATTGCTGAAAGGAAACAATGAACTCGCTTAAAGAATTCTCCTAAGAACTAGAATATGAGGGTTAACCTCAGCAAAGGCAATCGCCTAGATTAAAAGGCACGCGACATGCAAGGAGAAACATGCAATTTATCTAGGAACTATGGCAACATCTTATACCTACTACCATGCATCAGGCACGCAACAAAAACAAGTTATCTAACCGCCTAAAGGGAGCATCCTAAGCCTAGCTTCTACCAAAAGCAACCAAGGAAAACAATCATCATGCTTGAACAAGGCAAAGCAACTAACAAGCAAACACACAAAACAATATCAGGCAGGCAGATAACTCATACATCCAAAAGTATACCAAAGGTAAGACAATAACTCAACATATAATCATATATCAGTAAGCAAACCAAAATCAATACGATACTTCCAAAAGTATATTAACAAACAATAAATAATGATGTTTCCATACCTGGTGATGGAGAGGAGAACGAGGAACAACCTCTAACTCACACAAAACTAAGCAACCTAGGCTATCTAGGTCAGTCTACAAGAACGTAATCGCTCTGATACCAACTGTAACGCCCCAGGTTTTCCAACCCTTAGCCTAGAGACGCTACTTCAACCCTATAAACCCTTAACTATGGAACTAAACCACTTAAACCGGATGTACCGAAAATTTCGGCAGCATAACGGCGTAAAATGGTCTGAACCCATTTTTTTCACCTGATAAATATAAACACTTCTAAATCATGCAACCAGCCAAACTCCACCAAACTACAGCCAGATTTCACACCCTATCTCCTCTAGACAAATCAAGACTCATTGCAACATACATTAACTCAAATCACGCAATAGAACTCAATATTCACTAACTTTTATTAACATCAGCTTTAATCCAAAAAAAAATGACAACTAACAGTTTCATTTCTAAACAATAAAACAATGGAACTAAACTTAGGTCCATAGACCAAATCATTAAACCAATACTCACCAACAGATCCACACACCTCAAAACTAAACTGGTCTACTCCAGCAAGACAAAAATAATGGAAATTATAACCAAATCTAGCCTATCAACTCCAACGGAGGAAAACCAAACGCCCTAGGGTTCCTCCTCGTAGTTCTCCTCTTCCTCACCAGGATTCAGCTCATCAACGTAACCTGCAACATCTAAAATGTTGGGGGAAAGGTGGAGAAGGGGGTATCAGTACAACCGTGGTACTGGTAAGCAGCTCACACTTACCAAACCACAAACAACAACCAAAACAAACAACATGCTTAGCACACACATCCAACAGGCTTTCATAACCATGAACAGGCAACATGCTTATGCAACCACAGATATCCAACAGGCTACTAAGTCATAAACTAACAATATGCTCAGAAACCACAAACTCGTGCAAATGCAACACACTATGCAACACACGCACTAGACTCCACATGATTTCCGCGTCATGCTCCGCTACTACATGATTTCCGCGTCATGCTCCGCTACACATAAATTCCGCGCCATGTGCTGCGCTACTTACATGATTTCCGCGTCATACTCCGCTACACATGAATTCTGCGCCATGTGCTGCGCAATTTACGTGATTTCCGCGTCACGCTCCACACCTACCCCACATGAATTCCGCGCCATGTGTTGCGCCACTCTTACGTGATTTCCGCGTCACGCTCCGCACTCACAACCCACGTGATTTCCGCGTCACGCTCCGCTACACATGAATTCCGCACCATGTGCTGTGCCTCACACCCGACTCATGCTACACATCCCCCATGCAACATGCAAGCCAGACTCATCAATGATCATGCTTAAGGCAAGTACCTAACATGCTTATACTCCCTAAGCACATACATCTCAAACAACACAAAAGGTACATTTCATGATTCATACACACTCTAAAGATCACAACGTAGCAGTTCATATACACATTTCATACATCGCACATATACGAGTAAAGCAAGTAACAAGCGAACATGCTCCATGCAGTCAAATAAGTTTGGTAAGTAGAAACTACTTACCGAAGACTTTTACAATCCAACGCTAGCTGGAATGGCACGACACGCTCCCAAAACGAGCTTCCGGCTACAAACAAGCTACCAACTATCAAAGGAAATCTATACTAAAGAAAAGCACCCTAAAAACATGCTGCTAAGGGCGGGACCGAACCAATAACAGTTTGTTTCCCTTGCTGGATAGCATCTAAGCATAACTCGAATTGAGAACCCAACACCATTAAACCATGGGCAACCACGTTTAAAGCGTTACGGGCGGTGGGTATTTGTTAGTTGACGATATTAAGGCTATTCAGCCACTGGACAGCAAGCAACAACCACCTAAAACGCACGAACGACATTCTACAGGCTCCTAAAGCTCAGGCAATGCACTTAAGGCCTCGATAACTAATGAGACTAGGCTTAGCATGATTTTTAAGCTACGGACAACAAGTAAAAGCTCTTAATTATCCATCCTTTAAGAACCTAGAAGGTTTAGGAAACATTTTAAGACAACGAGGCTTTAATGGGCATTGATGAACTAAATGAATTCCAACTAAAATGGCAACGACAACCCATTTTCAAACATGTTCTAGGACTTATGAAGGTTGAGCAACACCTACAAGCCTAGATAAACCATGGGTAACAACTAACACATGCTTCTAAGGCTTAAACAACTAATGGGCAAAGGTAATTTCACGCTTTTGAACAACATACAGCAACCACGATCCATTTTAAAGCATATTCTAGGACCTATCACGACTGGGCAACACTTGAGGGCCTAGGTAACCAATGGGTAACGACCTAAACATGATTCTAAGGCTGGGATAACTATTGGACAACACACTTTTTAACGCTAAAAGCGAACGAACACTTTTACGGCAATGGGCATCCAAGCTGAAGTGTTTCGAACCTTATCGAACACTTTTACGGCGCTGCAGATCAGAAAATCAAGCCAAACTTAATTTTCCAGCACCTAAACACTATGTGTAATTAATCCTAACACCATACAAGCATGGGTAAGAGATTAGACTTACCGGAAACGCCAAATGACACCAACAACAGCCGAGACGTTGCTGGACAGAGGCGGAATCGACTGAAAAGGGAACGACAGGGCTCCGAATCGCTTGACACGCAAGATCTAACAACATTGAACCAAGAGAAACTTAGATCCAGCCTTAAAACCACAAGAAAAGGAAAGGAAAGAGGTTTACCCACGGTTTTTAAGGCTGATACGCGAAGAAAACGGTGCTTCCGGTTGCTGTCCGCGCAAGATCTAACCAACAAGGACTAAAGAGAGTTAGATCGGGCCTTATCGAATACAAATGAGTGAGTATGAGACTTACCCACGAGTTCTTCTTGGCCGAAAATGCAAGGGAACGAGAGAAGGAAGATATGCGGCAACTTCGATCTGGGTAGCGGCGACACTACGACTTACGAACGGCGGCGCTCGGCGATGCTGCACGAACCGATGACGGTGCGAGCTTGAGCGAAGAAGGAGGGACGCGCGGCTGAACAAACGGTGGCAGGGCTGGTTCGTGCGGCGAAAGGGGAGCAGCGACGCGATTGAACAGGGACGGCGGCTGGGCAAGGCGGGCGGCGCGACTGAGCGGCGGCGGCAACTGCAGAGGGCAAGCGGCTGGCTGGGCAGCGACACGCGAGCGGCGCGAAGAGGGGGCTGGGGCGGCTGGTTCACGAAGAGAAGGAGAGATGGAGAGAGCTTAGGGCTTTTTTTTTTTTCCTTCTTCTTTTTTTTTTTTAATAAAACAAAACCCCAAATTAGAAACTCCAAAATTAGCCCACCACTTGCTTAACTTCCTCAGTAAGCGTGGAAATTCAACGCCTTGATCAGAACTAACTGCCAACTGATAAATATCAAGCGTTTTAAGGACCAATTGATTTAACGCCATATTTAAACCGAAAAAGTAAAAACAAAATCCCAAGTGCCTTATTGCAATTCAATAATCTCATAAGTACCAGCCAAATAAATTACACTTTATTCGCTATATTCATGAAACTATTAACATAGAAAAGCACGGGGCGTCACATCAACACTACTTCGTCCTCGATTCTAGTCCTATTGGGAAAAGCCCGGGCAGAAGGCTCGTGATAGCGTGTGAAATAAATAATAAAGCAAAGCAAAAAAGTAACAAATATAAAGGCTCAAAACAAGTGAAGTAGGTTCTAAGATCCTACGGAAAAAGGTCCCCAAAACGATCACATGACCACTTTGAGTGAGGATTTTTCGTGTGCCTACAGGGTAGCATAAGCTTCTCGAAGGTCGACACTACTACATCTTCAAATCTAAACCTAATAGAAAAACCCGGGTAGGAGGCTTGTGAAGGTGTGTGAAATAATAAAATAACCCAAGCAACATATATAATAAGAACAATAATAAAAAAAAAGAAACAATTCAAGATAATAAAAATGACGAAACTCTCGAGGTGGAACCTCACGTCCCCAGTGGAGTCGCCACGTGCCTGTGACGCAGAGCGACCGACGTCCTCGAAAATGGGATAAAATAACAAGAGTTGCCACCAATCTTTTTTATATGGTGTGATTGGACACCAAAATAAGATAAAACTATCATTTTAAGAAAAAATAAAAAACGATCTGCGAAAACCAGATTTGGGTACGAGAGTTGTTCGTGTATGGGAAATGTGTTAGCACCCCACAACACTCGTTAAAAACGGTGGCCAACATTTTATCTTGAATTGAAAAATAATTTGGAAGAAATATATTATTTAGGAAAAATGATATTTTAAAACAATGTCTTATTTTACCCCTCATTACTTCAATATTTGAAGTAATGATCCCATAGAGTAAGAGGAAAAATATCCATAGATTTTGCTTTATTAGAATTAAAATTCTTCACTTCAAGAATATGAGAGAATTTTACCATTCTCTAATTCCGTCATAGGATATCATTTTTCAAGGGAAAGATTTTTTTAATTATATTCATTTTTTTTCTTGGGATCAAAATCTCAGACTCACAAAGATTAAGATCCTCACCTTATGAATTCTAGAAAATCGGACTCCCAAATATTTCTAGATTCCATCATAGGATTTTTCTTAGGAGAAACAGTCTTAAAAATCAATTTTAAGAAAATATTATAAAAGAACCATTGAAAATAACACTTTTAGTGATAAAACCTTTAAAAGCTCAAAAAAAGAACAAAGATATTAGGAAAATTAGAAAATAAGTTTGGAAATAAGTTTAAAAAATATCAAAGGAAGGTTCAAATGAGAATTTGAAGCATAAAATAATAATAATAATAATGGCAATAATAATAAGGACAATAAAATAATAATAATAATAATAATAATAATAACAATAACAACAACAATAATATGTAACAATACAAAATTGACATACACAAACATAATGGACAAAAATTAAAATTTTAATACATAATAAAGTAACATAATAATTAAACAATAAACAAACAAGCAAAATGCATTCAACTATGTTAGAATAAAAAATAACATATTGGAATCGATCTCAGACTCCCAAAGAATCGATTCCTCACCCCAGCAAAACTAGAAAATCGGACTCCCAAATATTTCTAGATTCCGCCGTCGGATACTTTTAATAAAATAAAGAAGTAGGGATTAAAGATTAACCAACATTAATAAACAACAAATACATAACAAATTGTTAACCCAATGAATAAGAAAATAACTCATATTTAATGAAACAAACCAAACAAAGTGAAATTCTGTAAAATAAAAAAAAAATTAATAAATGGATTAAGATAAAACAGAAAGGAAGAAAAAATAACAATAATAATGATAATAATAATTAAAAAAAAAAAAAAGAAGACGACAAACAAAGAAATAATAATTTCAAACAACAACAAAAAAAAAAAGTAACAAAGATGGGATGCAAAGTTGCTGCCCAATCTGTGACACGTAAAAGAAATTGAAACTAACTCAGCAAACGTACACACTGACACACCATATATATATATATTAATAATAATAATAATAATAATAATAATAATAATAAATCAATAATAAAAGAAAACAGAAACCAAAATCCTATCTTTTCTCTTTTTTTCTCAACCTCATTGCCTTTCTTTTTTTTTTTCTTGCAAACATAGAAGTTTAATTCTTCTATTCACCTAAGGTATGTATACTCTATTTTTTCACTCCATTTTTTTTTACACATCTTGTTTTTCTCTTTCTTTTTTTCGGTGAGTAGTGTAACAAGAGCAAAAGAAAGAAAGAAAATTAAATAAATAAAGAGAAGGAAGGATATAAACAACAATGAAGAGGAATACATAAATAAGGAGAAGATAAAAGTTCACATTATATTGCAAGGAAAATAAAGTAGCAATAGAAGTAAGAAATGACAATAAATGAGCTTCTAAAACCCTTACTCAAATATGGTTTTTCAGGACGCTCGAGGAAGCAAAAGAAGAGAGGGTTAGTGGAGGCTTTAGCCCAAGATCAACACTAAACCGGCTTGTTGTTTGAGGTGCGGATCCTTGGGACAAAAACCCTACCAAAGTGCAACCTCCAACTAAGCTACTTGGTTTTCATTGTGTATGTTTGGCTCGTGTGCTGTGTGTTTTTTTTTTTTTTTTTGGGTTCAAGCTCACTGTGTAGCTCTCTCTTTTTTGTATGGATTGGAAGAGTATGAATATTGTTCTAGGGTTTTTTGTGGTGGCTGATTCTAAGGTTTTTTTATGGCTGAAAGTGGCCTCTCTTTTTCTTCTCTAGGATTTTTTGTGATGAGTGAACTCTCTCCCCCTTTTTCCTCCAAGAAGAAGGATTTATAAAGGCCAATCCATTTCCATTTTTGGTGTATGAAATTTGGTTATCTTTTCAAATTTGAAATTCATGCCAAGAAAAGAAGTTAACACCAAAAAGCACTAAACATTTTACCAACAAACTCAAGATCTCAAAAGTATACTCTTTTGGGGTTTTTCTAAATTTTCTTCCAACTAAACTTGCAAATATGAAGTTTGAAAAAAACTTAATGGAGATTAAAGACAATCAATTAAAAAATCAAACCAATTTGGTAGACATAATTATATATACATTGGAATGATTAAATTAACAAATAAATTAAGAAGCCGAGCAAAAATAGGTGGCTACACTCGCTATCAGTGTTCCATAAACCGTCAACCTAAATACCTCCAGCCTTAGACAACATCTAACTGAGTGAGTTCTCTTGTAACCTTAACTTTACAAGTTATCAACCAATTCTATGAGATTGATCGATTGTGGTTCGTTTAACCCTACGTGAGCAAGCTTTTATCTTTGTTATAGATTTTATCGTCTATCTCGGTTTATAACTTATTTATAAAAGAGATGAACCTATAACATGCTTTCTATTCGACGTTAACAATTTAATATCGAGCTAAGGAAGTTTCTTGTTGCATGCTCGTTCATTTTCGTTTAGTTAATATAACATATATATTTAACTACTACTAACGAGAACTATTTAGTCAACATGCATCTAACATACTTATATCATAACTCTTTATAACATACTTTAATGAATGAAACATGCTTCCTATAGTGGGATTTTAAATCTATATGACATACTTTTATGCATATAGCATACAAGTTAATTATAACATACATCTAAAATGTAACGCCCCAGGATTTTTAATAACTATCCTAGCGACATTACTAACTCCTAAACCGAACTAACCGTGTGCACCGAAAATTTCGACAGCATAACGACGTACATAGGACCATCTCAAAATTTTAAACACTTGCTAGAACATAGCTACACTTCTAAACAACATATACAGTTGCACCACCAAACTACTACGCAACAAAACTCCTCAGAACAAGCTGCAAGCCAGGTCTCACACAATCAACTACCAACCAGAACACAACTTTTAAGAAAGCTTATATCATTATTCACACAAGACAAACTTAGCTATACTCATTAGCCCATTTGGAACAAACTTAATAATTAATAACTGAATGAATAAACAGAGTTCTTTAAAACAAAACCAACTAATTCTAGAGATAAACGAGAGATCTAAGCCTATCAGGACAAACTCTGACCAACCAAACTAAGCAATAGCTATCCAACTTGAACAACATGAAAATAAAAGGAAAACTTCACAACTAGCTAAGGTCCTTCCTCATACGTCTCCTCCGCATCACCATGGTCCACGCAGTCCTAGTAACCTGCAAAATCTGGTAGTTGGGGGGAGAGAAAGGGGAGGGGGTCAGTACACTAAGGTACTGGTAAGCAGCCCCTACCTGAGAAGCCATCAAGCAGCAAACAAGCAAACAACATGCTCTTCATGTGCCATCAGCATGCTCCTTAAAAGCGGTAAATATAAAGTCAAGCTCAAAAGCTAGTAAACAAATGACCCTCCTAAGCCATAACTCATGCATCTCTCTATGCAAACTTGCTATCCACTCAAACTCCACGAGCTCACTCAACGCTCATGTATATGGCCCTCACATGGCTCTTCACACGTGATTTCCGGGTCACGCTTCGAAAAACTCTCCAAGACTGACCCTTCGAGTTGCACCGACCCCTGACCATTTATACCCAAGGCATCGACACTTCTCTACAGAGCTCAGCATTCGACCCTTGACCATAGGCCTCGAACTGTACATCGATCCTTGACCATTTAAACCCAAGGTCTCGACGACTAAGCAACGTATTGACCCTTGGCCATTTATACCCAAGGCCTCAATACTTTCCTCAAGACTCATCACACCGACCCTTGACCATTTATACCCAAGGCCTCGATGCTCCTCTTTATCTAACATTGGCATATCGACCCTCGACCATTTATACCCGAGGCATCGACATCCAATAGTGATATATCAGTCTCCGACCATTTATACCCGAGGCCTTGATAATCACTTTACTTTCCTCGAAACCATATCAGTCCTCCACCATTTATACCTGAGGCCCTAACGTCTCAATCACAATGCTAGTCCTCTTTAAACCCATGGTGACATGTCACCCCTCGACCATTTGTACTCGAGGTGCACTGACATTCACCCATATTGTCCTTTTTCACATTTTAGGTCCCTGACCTCTATCCCACCTCTATCTAGAATGCATATGCCCTGCAACACTTCTAGACTCACGTACTATGCCCACCAAGCATATACATGTGATCACATGCCCTCAACTCACGCTTATCTCACGAATACAAAACAGAACCAACATGCTTTACAACCAATCAACACACAACAACAGTTCATGCTCTTCAATGATTCATATATATACATATACATTCAGAGAAACGAGAAACATGAGAATAGTTATAAAGCGAGTAAACATTCAGCATACATCACACAGTCAAACAGACTACATCAGATAGGAACTACTTACTTATAAAGCGCTCTTAAGAATTCCTAAACAGACCAATGGAACTCCTAGACAACAGGATAAAAGATACGAGTCAAAACCAAGCCTGAGAATCTAATTAAAATCTAGAGAATGCTTTAGGAAAAGGATTTCTTACCGAAACCACTTGATTCTCAACTGGAAGAGCCTAAGAGAGCTCAAACTACAAGCAACGACTTCTAAGGGTTAGGAATTGATAAACAGCACCCAAAAGACTTAATAAAGAAAAGTAAAGGGTGCATGAATTTACCGTTCAACACTCAAACAACCTCGAATACAAGCTGATTTGTGTTCGAAACGACCGAACAACCAAGATCCCAAGTCACCGGGTTATAGGTAACAAAAATCAAGGCCTTCTTGGTTGTGGGTATTCGTTGAACACGATCTTTAAGATCAAACTCTCGTTGAACACGATCTTTGAGATCAAACGCTCGCTGAATAGCAACCGAATAAACCTAATTATGCAATTTAGAAGTTGATAACGAATGGGTAAACTATATTCGAACTCAAACAAGCATGGGTCATCGCTGAAACGTGAAGGAAAACGAGTGGGTGGAAGCTAAACTTACCGAAACGGCCAAACGACTCAAAAAGGGACTATAGTCACGTGGGCTTACTGCTCAAACTGACCAACCACGCGAGAGGGAGAGAGGATGACCCACGACTGCTTGTAGCGAGCAGACACGCTCGGAGAAGACGCCAAACGCGAGTACAAGGCTGCTGGAACGAAAAGGTCGTGACTTCTTGCGTGGGTCTTGCTACTCGGACAAAATAGGACGCGAGAGGGAGAAGAAAATCGCAAGAGAGAGAGGGGGAAACTCGCGGAGACGAAGAGAGGCAGCGCGACGGCTGAGCGATACGACGTGGCTCCAACGATGGCTGGATGGGGAAGGCGGCGACAGCTGCTGGACACACACGGGGAGGGGTTTTGGCAGCAACAAGAAGGAAAGGGGAAGAAGAGAGATTTTTAGGGCTTCTTTAATTTTCTTTTCCTTTTCTTTTAGAAAAAAACACTTTATGAAAATAAAACTCGTTTTAGAAAAAGGGGGGAAAGGTCTTGGATTAACCAAATTAATTCTACTTAAATCTCCAAACTCTTAAAAGATTTGGAATAGAAAATAACCCAAATGATTTGGAATTAAAACTAATCCAGAGGGATTTGGGTCTTTTGAGATTTAAAATAAATGTCGAATATTAAACCTCTAAACTTTAGGAAATCAAAGATTTAATTTGAAAATCTCTTTTCCCTAAATTGTCGAAATTTAATTTAATGACCCAAGGCTAAACTCTAATTCTAATTTTCCAAATTAGAATAAGAACGCACAATAAATCTCAAAACGGCTCGATTTCGAAACCCGGGGCGTTATATAAAATGCATAAATAATTAAACCACACTAAAATGGAGCGGTTTGGCAATTCAAGCAAACAAATAACAAAATTATTCCAAATAATAATTGATAAATGATGTGAGAAGCTCCCGGGAATCCCGAACCAGCTTGAAATGGACCAAATCGAACCTCCAAGGGTTGAAAAATCATTGAACTGGGTTAATTGGGGCTGAATCGGCCAGGGAACAGCGAACCAGACCGCTTCTGGAAAATTTTGCACGTTCCTTTGTAAAAGTATCAGTGTCAAGACATTGAAGAACAACGTCGCGACGCTGAGTCGATTGGAAGCCTCTTATTCTTCGGCCAACTTGAGTTCTTCGTCTTATTTCAATCAATTACAGTACTAAATGGTCTCTAATGACTTTCAAAAAATTACAGACTCTTCTCAACACATTGATGCTCGTATACATGTGAGCAATTACAATTTCATCTGTAGACCCCTAAATTTGTCCGGAATTTTATTCTTTTAATTGATTTTGTCTTTTTAAAAAATAATAAATAAAAGAAAGAAAAAAAGTGTTCTAGAGTTTTTTAAATAGCCCAATCATATTTATTAATTTTGGTGAGAATAATTAGGTCAAATATTTTATTTTAATTAATTGATTTGTCAAATCAAATATAAGGTTTATTTGGCAAGTTTTAATCAATCAAAATATTTTGTTTCCTTAAAGGATTGATTGACAATTAAAATTTTGTAAATATGGGAGGTAAAATTGGAGTATTTATTTGTTTCTTCTTTTATTTTTTTTTTGTTTTTTTAATCATCTTCCTAATATGTTGTGGTTAGAATTGGCTATAAATAGGAATCCCATCACCCTTGCTTTTCACGATTTTTGGGGCCTCGGAGTACCCTCTCTACACGTTTTTTTTGGGTTAAAAATAGGCTCCCAAATTTCTCTCCCTTCAAACCCTAGATACACTTTCCTCCCTTTCCCACCTAACTTCCCTCTCATACTATAACGCTTTCTCTTTTCCTCTCCAACGATTTCACCCCCTCACCATCACCCTCTCTCTAAATTTCACGTCGCCACTTCTCAAAGTCTTATTCACAATCCAAAGGTCACACATGTTTTTTGTAAGTATTTTTTTTAACCTTTGTTTACAATTCTTTCTCCGATAATTTTCTTTCTTTTCATGCTTTATAAAGTTTAGTTTATTTATTGTTTCTTTGCTTTATTTCTTTCTTTTACATTTAAGAAGTTATGTGATTTTTCTTTAGGGAACATTTGATAATTGCATGCATGTTTCAATTCCAACTTTATCATTTTTTTATTTTGGTGTAATCAAGCATTTAGAGTTAATTGTTATATGTTGTTTATGTTTAACTTTGTTAATTTTATTTTACAATAGAATCTAGAATTATTATTTATAGTTTAGCCATATATTTTCATTAAATCAATATGCAAATACTTTTGCTTAAACAAATGCTTCTTTTGTTATTTGTGTTCAAAAAATGATATAAAAAAGGTCTCCAATAATAAACTCTCAAATTTTTGGAATGTCAATGTTTGAGTTTCTTGAGGTATACGTCTTGGAATGCCAAGATTTAGTTTTAATATGTTTCCATTAAAGCAATTGAATTTAATAAAATTTTACTTCTTGTATATTATCCCTTTTTAGATATTCTCTCAATTATATGTTTCTTTTTATTTCTCTAAGTTATGATATTTAATCCAAAATTCTGCTGTAAATTTCTTTCCCTTAATTAAATAGTCTTCAAGGCAAAAGTCTTCCAACGATGGAATCTCGAATTTTCGGGATGCCGATATTTGAGTTTCTTGAGGAAAAAATAAAATCTCGGGATGCCGGGATTTGACTTTAATATTTCCTTCCTTATAAAGCATAAATAAAAATTCTTCATATTTTTCTTTTAAAACTTTTGTAAAGAAGCATATTTATAAAAGACATTTTCTTTAAAAGGAATGCATTAAAAAAATTTTGGCTAAATGTATTTCATTAACTTTATCTTCAAAATAATAAATCAATCCAAAACTATTTTCCATAAAAATGTCACTTGCTTTAAAAATAAAATTAATTAAGAGTTTCCCTTAAAAGAAATATTCTTTACTCACACAATTTTCCAAAACTAATAAACCAAATGTTTAAAAAAAAAAAAAAACTTTCCTATGACGGAAATTAGGAAATCAAGATATTGGCTTTCCTAATATTCTTGAGGTATAATGAATTTAAATTTGGGATGCCTAATTAAATTCAAACAAATATTGAATGGCTTTATGCCGCCCACAATTATTGTTCATTATTTATTTATGGAATAATGAAAATTAAAATGTGGGACATTTAAAAATCAACAAAAAAATCTTCTTTAGTATTTATAATAGCCAATTTCCTTAAATAACACAAGACAAATAAAATTTTGTTCTTTGAACGAGTGTTGTGGGGTGCTAATACCTTCCCCATACACCAAAGACCCCCGAACCTTAAATCTTTTGTTTGTAGACCATCTTAGCATATTATTGGGTGCCCAGTCACGCCCTCTAAATCAAGACTGGTGGTGACTCCATTTTCCTCCTCTTGGGAATAAAGTCGGCCGCTCCGCGTCGCAAACCCGTAGCGACAGCTTGGCGACTCCACTGGGGACTTCTTGTAAGCAAGTCATTTTATTTTCTTGTGTTGTTATTTTATATATATTGGCTTTCTGTATTTATTCTTCTTTTATATTTTTAAGCACACACGTACACAAGCCTCCTACCCGAGCTTTACCATTAGGATTAGGATCGAGGATGAGTAGTGGCGACCTTCGTGGAGTTATAGCTCCCGTGTAGGCACATGAAAACCCTCACTCAAGTCGACCTTATTCAGGATGTTGATAAGGGTGCCTACGATTTATTTTCTTGGAAAAGGAAAGGAATCGAGGACAGCTTGGGGACCTTTTTCCGTTAGACATTAGAATCTTACCACACATATAATGATTTAGTTTATTTTAGTAATGCATTTTATATGTGTGATTTAGTTTATTTTACTACTACAAGTTATTGATTTAGTTTTGTTACACGTGTATATTATTCGTTTATTTATTCATTTATTTATTTTATTCTAGCTTATCTCAACATTTTTATTTATATCCTTGACTTTTGCAGTCACACGTTCATAAACATATTCCTTAAGTTTTCCATTCATTTCTTTTCTCATATTTCTTTTTTTTTTAAAAAAAAATCTTTTGTTTTTGTTTCATTCTCATATTAGTTACATGCTCATCATTTGTTGTGCAAAAAAAAAAAAAAAGGCAAAAACAAAAAAAAAAAAAAAAGAAACAAACATTCAAACTTTATTACTTGAGATGTTGAACGATTTTAGACAAACCAAATACCGAGGTTGCAATGGAAAGAGAAAACCGATAATCACAATTGAAAGTCAGAAATTGTGCATCAATGGTTCAAACAAATGCAAGCAAAATGTGGGAATGCTCTGTTGAAGGATGTTTTAAATCAACCCTCAACAATTACCAACATCTTTAGACATACTATTCTAAGCATGAGGAAGATAAAAGAGATTTTGGAGGAATTCAAACCAGAGTAAGGGATATCATGCATGAAAAGATATGGGCACATGAAAAGTCTTTTATACGTTCAAATTGATGAAAAAACATCTTGGTAGCTGCATTATATTTTTGAGATCCAGCTTACAAATGTTTTATATTCAATTCCCTCGTCATGACACCCACTGTTGAAGAATACCAGGAGTTGCTTCGAATGCCAATAACGTTGGAAGCCAAAGCTTATTTTTCGACAAAAGACTAACTAGAAGGAGAGCTTTTGCAAGGATTATCGGTAATATAACTACTGCTGAAATGAGACACATCAGCTCAAGAATAAAAGAGGAAGTGAAGGAATATCCTTAAATTACCTCATAAACCTTCTTCAACAGCATAAGGATAATGAGTTAAGCTTGAAGCTCTTTGCACTATGTATGTTTGGGTCAATCGTGTTCCCAAATCTTAGAAGATATGTAAACGTGAAGGTTGCCAAGTTATTCCTTCAAATCGAATATGACATTAACCCAATTTTACTCATCCTCGCAGAAACAATACGATCATTAGATTTTTGTAAAATACGAGGGAAATGTAGATTTATTGGTTACACTCCTCTATTGAATATTTGGTTGATGAGTCATTTGACGTGCCCACCTGAGTTTAGCCATTCACAAGTAAAATTCTCCAATTCATGGAACACTACAAGTAACCCTATCATTGATTATGGAATAGTTGAACACAAAGCAAACGAGCCAAGTACAGAATCGCAGATGTCTTTTTTCGACAAACTTGGAAAATGAAGACATAATATGAAAAGTTGTGTGGATGCCTTTGCAGCCAATAATTTATAAGTGCGGTAAATTTCAAAATGTTCCACTATTGGGCCCGTGAGAATGTCCTAGTTATGCACCTCTTTTAGTTCTACGTCAAATGTGGATAGAACAATTCATTCCTCTTACACATGAGATAGGGAATCTTTATTTTGATTATGAGCAAGAGGATTTAGGTCAAAATATTTTGTAGGTGATAGAATCTTGGAAAAACATATGGATGTCTCCACCTTGGAATACAAATTATGGTACGAAGCTATTCGAACATCATGCAAGAATAATAAAAAAAAAAAAAAGCAAATGTCACCACTTCAGAAGGAGCTCGCTGATGGACGTACTAGCAAAGAGGCAGAAAATCTATTATTCCACTAAGAGAAAGGGAAGTTACTTCAAGAAATGAGTCAGTTGAAGCGACAAGAGGTAAAATCAGAAAAAAAGTTGATTAAGATAAGAAAGCTGTTAAAGAATCAAATAAAGCTCGGAAAAGAGAATCAAGAGTTGGACTATATGCATCCATAAAAATGGTCAGAAAATCCAAAGAAAGGAATTGTGACTTGCATAAGGTTCTGATGGAGAATAATGCACAAATTGTCAGCTTGGAAAGTTAGATTTCTTCTTTTTAACAGCTCGTTTTGGAGTTGAACACAACAATTGACATGTAAGTTAAACATACAAGGTGCAATATTACATTGCAATGGACTCTTGAGAATTTGGAGCATCGAATCGAGAAATGTTAGGACATTGCAACAAAGATACCGACAGTTGTAAGGAAGATATGATTCACTTGTAAGTAACGAAGTTATTTCAGAGGTCTTTCGGCAAGAAAACACAAGTCCAAGATGATGAAAACACAGACAATGTTGGGGCATTTGAAGAGGCATTTCACAGTTGCAACCCAAGGGAGAAGAATTAGGAATTTTCATTTCGTTGTGAATGGAATGTTCTTAGAGTATTTTGGATTTGGTCTAATATTTCGTTCATATTTTCATTTAATAAATTTTGAAGTTTTATTATTTCATTTTTGCACAACAATTTGAGCCAAATGACATTTCATCTATTTTCATTCATTTCATTGCTTGTTTTTTTTTTTCTATCCTTTTAAGACTTCGGTAAAAAAAAAAAAAAAAAAAAAGTAACATTTTGCAATATAATCTTTTATAAAAAAATTGAAAAAAAAAAGATCATTGTGCATTTTTTTAAAAATATTACTTCCACGTTTTTTTTTAGGTTTACTAAGTTTTTTTTTAGGCCAATTAACTTAGTCTTATTTTCCTTATAGACAAACATAAGAGTTTAAACTATGTTCGGAAAAAGTGGAGTCCTTGTCTGAAAAAGAAAAAAAGAAAAGCCAAAAAAAAAAAAAAAGCAAAGAAATGAAAAAGAAAAATTGTGAATGTCGTCATGAGCTTCTGATCAACCATACAAGCTTTTATCAAACCCTCTTTTGGTTACAAGATCTCCAACTTGACCACATTTTCTCCATAATATCATTAAACTCATATCCCCATCACTCAATCCAGCACCCAGTGTCTTTGACCCACCTTTCTTGCTAGACCTAACACCGCATTTTCTTCCCATGCAGACTTGAGCTTTGAGTTAAACAAAAACCTTATTAGCCTACACCATAACATTACAATGTGGCAATTATTTATTTTTCTCTTGGTATATACCGTAATGCTACTGTTGTGGAGCAATTTGTTGTTTTTCTTATCATTACCCATATATTTATCAACTTTGCAAAGTTTGCGCTCATATATTATAAACGATGACTTTAAAAGTGACAAATAGTATTTATCTCTTATTGGCACTATTCCAAGTCATGATGAGAATAGCAATTTGGTCTATTATTCTTACACCCTTCTTTGTCATACCATCAAAAATTCACAAACGATTCATTTGAATGTATTTTCGTAGTCAAATATTACCTTTTGCTTAATCTTATCCTCTTGATTAAAGTCAGTCCACCTTATTTTTCATCTTTCTTTAATTAAAGTGAGTCGATCTTATGCTTCATATTTCCTTGATTAGATCAGTTGAGTCAATCTTATTTTTCATCTTCCCTTGAGTCGATCCTATTCTTCATCTTTCCTTAATTAAAGTGAGTCGATCTTATGCTTCATATTTCCTTGATTAGATTAGTTGAGTCAATCCTATTTTTCATCTTCCCTTGAGTCGATCCTATTCTTCATCTTTCCTTGATTAGAGTTGAGTCAATCATATTCTTCATCTTTCCTTGGTTAAAGTTGAGCCAATCCTATTTTTAATCTTTCCTTGATTAAAGTGAGTCAATCTTATGTTTCATCTTTCCTTGATTAAAGTGATTCAATCCAATTTTTCATCTTCACTTAATTAAGGTGAATCAATCCTATTTTTCATCTTCTATTGATCAAAGCGAGTCAAATCTATTTTGCATCCTGCGGTTATCAAAGTGGAGTCAATCATTTCTTTTTATCATCCCTAGATTAAAGTGAGTCATTTTCTTAAAGCAATAAATCTAAGGCAAGATGTGTTGGCAACCTCAGAGTATATCTCATTGAAGGGCTAAGTTCAAGTACCTAATGCAAGCAGATGATAAATTCGTGATTGATTTGGGACTGTCTTTTGAGCTAAGTACTGCAAAGTATGTTAATCTCCAAAAGAGGGAAAACATAGTGGAAGCAAGGAAGAAAAGAAAGGCTGATTGCATCTTTTGAACCCTCAGTAATGCACTTTGACAAATGAGCATTCCATATCTTAAGCAATGAAGTTATATTGAAGAATGAGGTTGAAGATCAAAAATTAGAAAGCACATACGTCAAAGATTCAAGTCAAGACATCCTAATTCTGTGACCATAATGATAAGTTTTGAAATTCTCATTTTGTGGGTTTCTCTCTCGATGTATGTGCAAATCCAAGCATTGATTCTCAAAGCAAGTGAGATAGGAAATAGTCCTTGCAAAAAAAAAAAAAAAAAAAAAAAAAAAAAAGAGAGAGAGAGAAAAAAATGCAAGAACTAGTGAGTTTGATGGTGATACTTTTGGGTTTGGCCATTATATTTCTTTAATGTTAAGCAAATATATCTCAAGTGACGTGCATATGATTGATGCATCATTTTTTTTTATTGAGAAATGCATAAGTAAGCTTGACGCAGATTCTGGGGCAATCGCAACATATGGGGCTATTATGGCAAATGTCAAAAATATGAAACAAATGTCAGGTGACAAAATCACCATGTTACGCATCTTTTACTCAATTTTGGCAACGGGCAAAACTCTTCTCTGTAAATAGCGAGTAAAAAGACATTGGAGTTCTCTTCGGAGTTATCCAAATTGATATAAGAAGAAGTGATACCCTTACATGACTATTGACTACTTGAAGTACTTAATTGAAGAATAGAGATGTCTACGCAAAAAGTCATATGATCAGTTGTAGCAATAGTCATTTCATCAGCTCCAAGACCGTAACTGGGGCAATAAAGTGTTTTAGATGAAAAGAAGTTTTTCTCAATAAGAATCGAAGTTAGGTGATTGCAAACAGATCACACGGGCTTGTCATTCCTAATCAGTTTCTCAAGAAGCCATTTAAGAAGAAAGATAGCATTGACAAAGAAAAGGTGACTCATTCTTTGAAGAAAATTATCATTTGCTGGAAGAAATATATGAGTTGGAACATTATAAGTGGCCTGAGGAGTTTGTTGCATCGAACTTGAGCCAGCAATCATATGCTTACCAACACATTTGATCAATCTATGAGATAAATCTTGGGAAGCTAAGCATCAAGTTTTAGAGGAGTTGTTTAAGGAATGATTTCACTTTCATCTCCCTTTCAGTTATATCTTCGTTTTCCCACATTTATACTTCTTAAGCCCCATTTGTCAACTTTTTCGTGTCTCATGCTTCTTTCATCCAAATACTACTTTGAGAAATGATAGTTCCTCGTTCTCGTCATCCACATTTGTCTTTGTTTGTCCGTCCTTAGGTCTTGAATTTGAAAGTCACTCATTCAACTTATTATCTTTTGAGATCATGTCATTCTCATCGTATGCTTGATATTTCCAAATAGAGATTGTGCTATAAGTTACCTTTATTAGTCACTCAAATAGTATATGAGACAATTTTAGCCCATCATGTCTATTGTAAATGGTCAAGCTTATCCATTAGAGCATCTTTGTAACAACAAAAAGAGTTGCAACAATATCAAAATGAGGACATTCACAAAAAAAAAAAGAGCAACAAAAAAAAAAAAAAAAAAGAAAAGAAGAAATTTTTAGACAAGGATGAAGTTTTTTCCTCATGATTTAATATCACTTGATAGTCTATAAAGGAGTATGAGAATACGTAAAATTAGCCACCTTTATTTTTCTTTTCTTAAAAAAAAATAAAAATAAAAAAAAAGCACAAAAAAATCTTGCATAAATACTGGGACAAATTGCAGATAAGAATATCTATTGGAAGACATTTATCAAAAGAACCCCTTCATGATTTGATTCTTATCTTTAAAAGGATGAAAACTTCTTTAAAAAAGTTACTTTTCTTGAAACTATGCTTTAAACTTCATGCAAAAGCACTGGGGAATTTTTTTGATGAGAGACTGTGTCACAAAATGTTTTTGTCATGAAAAACTCATGCATTCATAAGTATTAAAAAAAAAAAATCATTTATCATGGAGGTGCTTGTTTACCCCTGGCCTCCAGCTCCCTTAAAACATCATCGGGTGCTTGTTTACCCCTGGCCCGATACCTTTATCATGGAGGTGCTTGTTTACCCTGGCCTCCGACTCCTTTAATACATCATTGGGTGCTTGTTTACCCCTGGCCTGATACCTTTATCATGGAGGTGCTTGTTTACCCCTGGCCTCCGACTCCTTTAATACATCATCGGGTGCTTGTATACCCCTGGCCCGATACCTTTATCATGGAGGTGCTTGTTTACCCCTGGCCTCCGACTCCTTTAATACATCATCGGGTGCTTGTTTACCTCATCGGGTGCTTGTTTACCCCTAGCCCAATACCTTTATCATGGAGGTGCTTGTTTACCCCTGGCCTCCAACTCCTTTAATACACCATCGGGTGCTTGTTTACCCCTGGCCCGATACCTTTATCATGGAGGTGCTTGTTTACCCCTGGCCTCCAGCTCCTTTAATACATCATCGGGTGCTTGTTTACCCCTGGCCTCCAGCTCCTTTAATACATCATCGGGTGCTTTTTTACCCCTGGCCCGATACCTTTATCATGGACGTGCTTGCTTACCCCTGGCCTCCAGCTCCTTTAATACATCATCAGGTGCTTGTTTACCCCTGGTCCGATACCTTTATCATGGAGGTGCTTGTTTACCCCTGGCCTCCAGCTCCTTTAATACATCATGGGGCGCTTGTCTATCCCTAACAGTCCCCAAAATTTACGGTGTAGCGTTTACCCCTGGCCGTCCCAAAATTGACAGTTTAGCATTTACCCCTGGCTGTCCCAAAATTTAACAGTTTAGTGTTTACCCCTGGCTGTTTCCAAACATTTACGGTTTAGTGTTTACCCCTGGTCGACCCAAATTTGACAGTTTAGCGTTTACCCCTGGCTGTCCCAAAATTTAACAGTTTAGTGTTTACCCCTGGCTGTTTCCAAACATTTACGGTTTAGCGTTTACCTCTGGCCGTCCCAAATTTGACAGTTTAGCGTTTACCCCCGGCTGTCCCAAAATTTAACATTTTAGTGTTTACCCCTGGCTGTTTCCAAACATTTACGGTTTAGTGTTTACCCCTGGTCGTTCCAAAATTCTTTCGATTTAGTGTTTTCCCCTATTTATTTCCCCCAAAAAAAAAACAAAAAACTTAAATTTTACCATTGGTTGTCTATTTATTTTGCTAAGTATAAAATTTCGAACAAATAAGGTCTACACCTTTGTCCATCCTTTTATTCTATAAGAATGAACAAAGGGGGGCAAACTGTAGACCCATAAATTTGTCCGGAATTTTATTCTTTTAATTGATTTTGTCATTTTAAAAAATAATAAATAAAAGAAAAAAAAAGTGTTCTAGAGTTTTTAAATAGCCCAATCATATTTATTAATTTTGGTGAGAATAATTAGGTCAAATATTTTATTTTAATTAATCGATTTGTCAAATCAAATATCAGGTTTATTTGACAAGTTTAAATTAATCAAAATATTTTGTTTCCTTAAAGGATTGATTGGCAATTAAAATTTTGTAAATATGAGAGGTAAAATTTGAGTATTTATTTGTTTCTTCTTTTATTTTATTTTATTTGATCACCTTCCTAATATGTTGTGGTTAGAGTTGGCTATAAATAGGGATCCCATCACCCTTGCTTTTCACGACTTTTGGGGCCTTGGAGTACCATCTCTACACGTTTTTTGGGGCTAAAAATAGGCTCCCAAATTGCTCTCCTTTCAAACCCTAGATACACTTTCCTCCCTTTCCCACCTAACTTCCCTCTCATACTATAACGCTTTCTCTTTTCCTCTCCAACGATTTCACCCCCTCACCATCACCCTCTCTCTAAATTTCACGTCGCCACTTCTCCAAGTCTTATTCCCAATCCAACGGTCACACATGTTTTTTGTAAGTATTTTTTTAACCTTTGTTTACAATTCTTTCTCCGATAATTTTCTTTCTTTTCATGCTTTATAAAGTTTAGTTTATTTATTGTTTCTTTGCTTTATTTCTTTCTTTTACATTTAAGAAGTTATGTGATTTTTCTTTAGGGAACATTTGATAATTGCATGCATGTTTCAATTCCAACTTTATCATTTTTTTTATTTTGGTGTAATCAAGCATTTAGAGTTAATTGTTATATGTTGTTTATGTTCAACTTTGTTAATTTTATTTTACAATAGAATCTAGAATTATTATTTATAGTTTAGCCATATATTTTCATTAAATCAATATGTAAATACTTTTGCTTAAACAAATGCTTCTTTTGTTATTTGTGTTCAAAAAATGATATAAAAAATGTCTCCAATGATAAACTCTCAAATTTTTGGAATGTCAATGTTTGAGTTTCTTGAGGTATACGTCTTGGAATGCCAAGATTTAGTTTTAATATGTTTCCATTAAAGCAATTGAATTTAATAAAATTTTACTTCTTGTATATTATCCCTTTTTAGATATTCTCTCAATTATATGTTTCTTTTTATTTCTCTAAGTTATGACATTTAATCCAAAATTCTGCTGTAAATTTCTTTCCCTTAATTAAATAGTCTTCAAAGCAAAAGTCTTCCGACGATGGAATCTCGAATTTTCGGGATGCCAATATTTGAGTTTCTTGAGGAAAAAATAAAATCTCGGGATGCCGGGATTTGACTTTAATATTTCCTTCCTTATAAAGCATAAATAAAAATTCTTCATATTTTTCTTTTAAAACTTTTGTAAAGAAGCATATTTATAAAAGGCATTTTCTTTAAAAGAAATGCATTAAAAACTTTTTGCTAAATGTATTTCATTAACTTTATCTTCAAAATAATAAATCAATTCAAAACTATTTTCCATAAAAATGTCACTTGCTTTAAAAATAAAATTAATTAAGAGTTTCCCTTAAAAGAAATATTCTTTACTCACACAATTTTCCAAAACTAATAAACCAAATGTTAAAAAAAAAAAAAAAAAAACCAAATGTTAAAAAAAAAAAAAAACTTTCCTATGACGGAAATTAGGAAATCAAGATATTGGTTTTCCTAATATTCTTGAGGTATAATGAATTTAAATTTGGGATGCCAAATTAAATTCAAACAAATATTGAATGACTTTATGCCGCCCACAATTATTGTTCATTATTTATTTATGGAATAATGAAAATTTAAATGTGAGACATTTAAAAATCAACAAAAAAATCTTCTTTAGTATTTATAATAGCCAATTTCCTTAAATAACACAAGACAAATAAAATTTCGTTTTTTGAACGAGTGTTGTGGGGTGCTAATACCTTCCGCATACACCAAAGACCCCCGAACCTTAAATCTTTTGTTTGTAGACCATCTTAGCATATTATTGGGTGCCCAGTCACGCCCTCTAAATCAAGACTGGTGGCGACTCCATTTTCCTCCTCTTGGGAACAAAGTCGGCCGCTCCGCGTCGCAAACCCGTATCGACATTATCAATAAATTGAAGAGAAAAAAATTGCTAACTCCGTAATATATCCATTTCAGCACCCATGCACATTCAATTTCAATATGCTACCCACCATCATCAAATTAATGTAAATTAGGTGTCAAAACCATGCTCTGATACCAACTGAAGGTGTTAATATCTAACATGCGGAAGCAATTTTTGATTTTAGGCACATAATAATATCAATTTGAACATACAAAACATGTTGTCCATAAGAGGAAAAACAGAGTTTATGAGTACCAACCACTTGTAACTCAAAATTGAACAAATTGATTTGTTGTTTTTCCTCACCAACTTATCACGAACCACCACAAGATCTTCCTTGCTATTCTCAGGTCTTTCGAACGGATCATGGAATCCTCTAGTGATGGAAATTAGAAGGGAAAATGCTTGGGTTTCAAGCTTTGAGAGATTTTTGGTTCATGAGCTTTAGAGATTATTTTGGCAGCATAACACTAAGATTTTCAGCCTACTTTCTTCAGCAAATCTACCTCTATTTAAAGAGGAATCCATGCTGAGTTGAAGCACCAAAAACTGATAACAAATTAATCCCAAATTGTGTGAGATTTGTTGGCTAATTGAGGAGGAGTGCATGAGTTTAGTCACCATGCACTCCACCTCCTAAAATTGCATTTTCTTTTGAATTAATTAATTCAAATCAAAATCAATTTTAGATAATTTATTTTAATTAATAATCAGAAAATCATTTTTAATTTTCAATTTTCTATTTTAAATTAATTCATAATTAATTTAAAATAATTATTAATTAAATAATCAATTATATAATTATATATTAATTTAATATCTAATATTAAATTAATATTTTGCTACCAATCCCGATTATTTTCGAAATACAATTTCTCAACCATAAATCCCTATTCATGTGCTTGATATTTAAATAATATTTAAATATATATAACTCTCAAAATTAGGTTTAACCAAAAAAACGTGTCGATAATATCCAATACAATTGATATATTTCCTAAACCGAATTTGAACAATTTGAATTTTTTCCATCACATTGTTCCAATGTTTATTCCTTAAGCTACGAAGGTGACCTAATGGACCTACAGATAATGTGCTCCAACGATTCGAGGTTTAAACGGTCAAACTCTTTTAACCTGGTTAACCAATATTCGTTAACTACTGTGTCACTCCACTATAGCCTAGTAGTTGCACTCCCCTCATTGTTGATATATTTGTATCCACTCGATATAACCATGATTCATAAGTCAACCATTCACAGGTCGTTCGTAAGTATAGCTAGGTCAAAAGTTCGTTTTACCCCTATAGCACTTCTTGATTCCTTAAGTCCATTGGTCCTCAAATGAAAATTTTGTTTATGGTCCAACCACTAAACAAAGTCCCTCTTGGGCCAATGTGAGGGTGGGGCCCCTTGTTCAAGCCTTGGAGTCAACACTTAAGGGAACAACCTTTCTGCTACCCTAATACGGGTAGGAGTGAATTCCATCTTGCAATACTATGTCCCCAACTATTTATCCAGTCTTATCCCTAAAATGGTAGGCTTATTGAGTTGGTGATGCTTGGCCACTCTCACCCATGTAGATCAAAGGATAATATGAACAAACAAGAGTTCATATTAGCTAAGGATTAAGATCGAGTTACCTACGCCATCACATGAAATAGTCAATCTTAACAGTAAACGACGTTATAAAGTAAGAGTGACTTATTTATTGGTCTGGTCTTGTGCAAACTCTTTTACACAGGATGCCCCTACTCGCATGTCTCTACATGAACGATCCAGGATCACGTCCTTTGCGTTGTTCGCAAAGTAGGCCGCATCCATAATGTCACCAGGATAAGGTACCCAACGTTATCCCTATACTATAGACCATTTAGGTTATATAGTAGAACTTGATCCTTGTCCATATATATTCATAATATAGTTTGAGTATTTCATATTATAACCAAGGATTTTTATCTATTGGATTCAGGTTTTACATAAACAAACAATTCACTGAATAACATCTTTATTGCAAAAGGATTACAAACTAAGAGTTTTAGGACATAAAACCCAACTGATACACACTGATAAACTATTGATAGACTTCGCATAATCCTTCCTATCAATGTCTATAATTGATAGATTCGGATTAATTCGATGTATTAGTGACTTTCAATGATTGAACATTGATAGACTATCATGCTGATAGACTCCGTATAATCCTTTCCATCAGTGTCTATCACTGATAGACTCCGATTAATCAAAGTCTATCAATGACTATCAATGATAGACACTGATTATCTTTTCTATCATATAGCTACTGATAGACTATCATATTGACAGACTCCGTATAATCTGATCTATCAATGTTTATCATTGATAGACTTCGATTAATCAAAGTTTATCAATGACTATAGATGACTGACACTAATAATTCTTTCTATCAGATAGCTACTGATAGACTTTGTATAATCCTTTCTATCAGTGTCTGTCAATGACTATCAGATAGATACTTATAAAAAGGGTACTTTTGTAACTTAAGGTCACTTTGTGCTATTTCTACAAATAGTTTTACTTAGTGCTATTTTTGCAATATGTTTGATATTTTGCTATGTGTGCAAATGCCGCTATTTATAATCCGTCGACAGCGTCGAGACGCTAGGCACAACGTCTCAACGCTGTGCAATCTGTCCGCATGTTATGGCGTATCGGCGCTACCCTCTCGAGTATCTTGATTTCAGCAAAACCTTCTTAAGTAATTTGACTTCAATCTCGAGGCCCAAATGCTGGGTTAAAATCCAAAGCGTTGCGGAAGATTTATCAGACCATTAACTTCGTTTTTAATTAAGAAAAAAATACCAATACGTTAGGTAAAAAATTACATAATATACAAAATTTATCTACTGCAATTAACAGGTTAGACATGCTAAATTTTAATTTAATCTAGGATCTAATCCTAATTTTGCATAATTTAGAGAATAAGAATTAAGAATCTCTTACCATTGTTGACGACTTGACCGATTCACCCACACCTTGGATTTCTTCTTTGCAATTTCACAACACCAAAAGGACGATACCACTCGATTACACCGGTATGTCTTTGGAATAATGAGGTAGGGGCTGGAGGGAGCCTTTGTGCTTTTAGGGAAAACCTTTTGAGAGAATTCTTTATGGGAACTACTTTGCAGAGAGCAAGACTGAGAGAGATCTAAGATACACCTCACACGCCAAAATGAAGGAAGAAGAGGAAAAACCTAACATTCCTATCGTGCAAGTAACCCATTCAAGAGAGAGGGAGAAACTCACGAGAAATCAACCACGTATCCCATCATTTACAATAACTGATGAATTAATTTAGTATTAAAATTTAATTTAATTTAATTAATTAAATTAATAATTAATTAACTAATTCAATTAAGTCATACTTAAATGAATATCTCCCACATAACTTATAGTTGTAATTCAATTAATTAAATTAAATTAAATAATTAATCAATTCAACAATTAATCAATTATTAAATTAAATATCACATATTTAATTTAACTCATAATTGAATCATATTCAATTATATTTCTTTTATATAACCTATAGTTTTAATGTGCATCTAATGCGTATTAATTTTAATCTATATTTTTAATATGAATCCAATTCATATTAAATATAATATTTTAACTTTTTAAATGTTTAATTCTCCCATAAATTAATTTTGAATCGAATATTCAAAATAAATTTATATTATGAAGTTTAATGAAAATATAAACTTTATATTATAATTTATCTTCATACATTATATTATCTTCCTTAGTAAATTTACCTCAATACCCTTTATGAGCTACCAGTGGGACTTAATGGACCTGCAGATCAGAAGCTCCAATGATATGAGATTAATTGGTTAAACTCATTAACCAAGTTAATCAATGTTCGTTAATCGTGGGTTCACTCCACTATAGAACAATAGTTGCACTCTTCTCACTGCAGATATATTTATGTATCCACGAATATTGACCAATAACAGCAAGCAGCGACGGATCCACCTCAGGCCCGGGAGGCTCGAGCCCCCTCTAAACTGACAATGCTTTTTATATTAGTCTAAGAAAATCCATCAAATTTTCAAAGATAAATCCTTGCTTGGTGTGTGTAGGCACTCCCAGTCCCCCCTCAACCCATTACCTGGTCACTGGTTCAAACTTTCATGCGCGCGTTTTTAATCTTTTTGTTTTGTTTTTCTTTTTTTCTTTTTTTTTTTTTGGTTTATGCGTTCCAGGTTCAAATCTATTTGGTCTCCTCAATATTTTCTTTTTATCAACACTATTCTTAAAATTTTGACTTCTATAATTGGAAAAAAGGTTTTTTTTCATATTATCCTAAATTTAAATTATAGACTGCATTTTATTTTTAAAAATTATTTAAGATTTTAAAATCTAATAGGTGTCTAATAGATTCACGAACATCCAATTTTGTGATTAATAAGTTTTTTACCTATTCAACATTTTTTTAAAATTCATGAATTTATTTATTATAAAATTGAAAGTTTTTTGTTTAATTAGACACATAAATAAATTTTATGTCTAATGTATTTTTTAAATTAAAAAAATGTGTAAGTATGTTAGAGATTTTTTTTAACCGATGAAAAGAACTTATTAGACACAAATTTGAAAGTTTAGAAATCAATTTGACAATTTTAAGCTTCAGAAAACCTATTCACACAAAAATTGAAATTTCAGGAGTCTATTAGACACAAACATTAAAGTTTAAGAACTAAACTTGTTTTTTAACCTAAGAAATATATAATATTATAATTTTTTGTATTTAATACTTGTAAATTACTTTTATGAAATTTTAAGTGAATCCCCCCCTAAACAAAAATTTTGGATCTACCACTTACAACAAGTCAGTCTTTCACGAGTGTTCGTAACATTAGTTGGATCAAATTACCGTTTTACCCCTAGGTTACCTCTACATCCTTTAGTACCAGTTGTTGCTCTAATGAACAACCTGTTTAAGGTCCAAGCAACAAACAGAAATCTCTCTCATGCCATCTAGAGGGTAGGGCCCTTCTTTCAAGACTCGAAGACACTACTTAAGGGAACACTCATGTACTTACCCTAAAGTCAGGAAAGAGTGAATTCAATCTTGTGTGATTATGTTCCCAACTCCCCACTTGGTCTTGTCCCCAGAATGGTAGGCTTATTGAGTCGACATACTGGTCTCTCTAACCCATACAAATCAAAGGACAATCCCTCGTGAACATGAGTCCATAACTAATAGCACCTAATTCGTGCTATCTCATTACTACTAATCTCAGCTTGTTAGAGGAATTTTATGCTGTCTTATTTTGAAGGTAATTTGATCATAGGTAATATTGGGAGCCAAGCACATGAATTGGTGCTAATTTGGGTTAATTAGAGTGTTTTTTAGCCATTTCGAAGTTTATGGACGACGAGGAGGTGAAAACACCCGAGCAGATCGAAGCGAGCCTGAAAAATAGTGTCAAGAAGTCAAAGGTTCGAGCCCCAAGCTGAGATGAACCGAGATAAAACAAGGAAAAAGAACAACATGCTGGAAAAAGGGTCAAAGTCGAGACGCTAACGTGAATTTTACATGAAAGGCAGTGTCGTAGCGTCGAGATGCGGTTTTCCTAGCGTCTCAACGTTACGATGATTATTATAAATATAGGGTTACAATTTAGTCCGCCGTTCGGTTATATTTTCCAATTCTTTTGAATTTTCTCTCGTTTTTCTCTCAGTTTTCTTGTATTCCTTTGATAGCTAGTTGCTTTCAGATGTATTTCTTTGATGAAATTGTTGTTTTTCCTCTAAGTATGCTAGCTTAATCTCTTTATTCGTAGGTGTTGGGATTGGTACCCTAAAACTCGTAGATAGTGATTGTTAGACGAATAGTATACTTACTCGATAAAGTAGTTATCGAGGTTCATTCAGTAAAGTCGTTACTGAATAAGTAAATTACACGTTAGATAACCAAAATCCAATAAACTAAGATCCCTGGCTATAAAATGAACACTTGAGCTTTATGTAGAGACATAAAAGTGAATCAGGCTCGAGTAATAGGCAAAACTATCTATAGTATAGGGATAGGGCTACGTACCTTATCTTGGGGACACTATGAAATGCGGCCCAGTTTGTACTTCGTACAAACGATGTGATCATGAATCATTCATGTGGAGACATGTGAGTGGGGGTGTCCTATGCAATGAGTTTGCATAAGATTAGGACCGAGAAATAAGTCACTCTTCCTTTATAACGTCGTTTACTGACAAGACTGACTATTTCATGCGATGACCTAAGTAACTCGATCTTAATCCTAAGCTAACTATGAACTCCTGTTTATTCGGGATTATCCTTTGATTTGCATGGGTGAGAGTGGCTCATCATCGTCGAATCAATAAGCCTATCACTTTGGGATAAGACCAGGTAGATAGTTGGGGACATAGTCTTGCAAGACGAAATTCACTCCTACCCGAATTAGGGATAGTAGAGAGGTTGTTCCCTTAAGTGCTGACTCTGAGGCTTGAAAAAAGGGATCTCGCCCTCTCATTGGCCCAAGAGGGACTCAGTTTGTTGGTTGGACCACAAACCAATTGTTCATTAGAGGATCAATGGGACTTAAGGAACAAGAAGTACTATAGGGGTAAAACGGACATTTGACCCAGCTATAGTTACGAACAACCTGTGAAGGGTCGACTTACTAATCATGGTTATATCAAGTTGACAGAAATATATGTACAATGAGGGGAGTGCAACTACAGGGCTATAGTGGAGTGTCCCAGTAGTTAACGAATGCTGGTTAACTAGGTTAAAAGAGTTTAGCTTGTTAATCTTGGATCATTGGAGCCCATGATCTGTAGGTCCATTAGGTCCATCTGCTAGCTCATATGGATTATACCTTAGAACATAGTGATAAGAAAGTTTGAATCGTTCAAATTCGTTTAGGGAATTAGTGTCGACTATATACGATATTATCGACAAAATAGTTTAATATGAACTAAACTATTAATTGAGACACTAAAGTATTTAAATATTATTTAAATACAATTCACGTGAATAGAGATTCATGTTCAGTGCAAAGTATTAATATGATATTTGACATTAAATTAATATTACATAATTGATTAAATTGTTTAATTAATCATGGTTTTAATTTAAAAATTGTTATGAATTGTTTTCAAATTGATATAAAGAATTCAATCTTGAAATTTATTAAATTCAAGATTAGTGGATTAAATTAGGTAAAATGAATTAATTTGATTAATGTCATATAATTAATTCAAAATGTTCAATTAATTGATAATTTAAAAAACAATTGGGAATTGCCTTTTAAATTAAATCCAATAATAGAATTCACTCTTGCATGGATGGAGATAGTGCAATTACACATCAAAATCCACTCTTGCATGGATGGAGATAGTGGAATAACACCCCAAACATGCAAAGATGCATGTAATCTCCATTACACACTTAGAATCCACTAAAGCCATTCTCATCTCCATGTGTCTTACATTGGTAAATCTAAGATGCATAAATAATCCTCTATAAGTAGGGGATTAGAAAATGGAGAAGGTATGGGTTTTGAGTAATGTTATGCTGCTGAAATTTCTACTCAACTGGTTGTGGTAGCCTGCCCCTGCACTTGCACCCTAGATGCGGGCGCATCTTCTTTTATTGGCTGGACTTAATTTCTAATAGATTCATTGGGTAAAGATCGGTTAAAACTTGTAATCCCAAATTTTCTATTTATCGTAGTACCGATTCTTAATATTGACCCTTTTGTGATGTATGATAGATCAATTGAATTGGACCAGGACTTATTAGGACCAACGTAAATTGAAGGTTGAAAAAGAAATCTCGAAAGCTGCTACTAGGTAAAATTCAATTGGCCTCTAAGGTTCTGTATTTTTACTTTGTCAGTACTGTGTTAAGTCCTAGTTAATTATTAAACTATTAGGGGTTTTTGGACGGCTAGGAAAACCTGTGCACCAAGCCATTTATTTCTATACTGAATTATTGAGGTAAGTAACTGATAAGTGCAAAAAATATAAATATTTTGCCCTTTATTCTTAGCTAATTTCTTATAAAAACTTGTATTTTTTGGGTCAATTTGCCTTATCTCGAGCCTAAAAAATACAAAAGTTGGTAAGACGAGTCTTAGGAAGTCGTATTTGTCAAATTATGCATATTTGTGCTTAAATGAACTCATTTTGGTATGAATTTAACTTATTTTTATGTGCTGCAGAAAAACAGAGGAAAATAGGACAAAAACAGAAAAGTCTTAGTCCGTCACGAGTCGTTTTTTAAAGAGCTTTTTACGCACCTAACCGGCTGATTTGATTCCGAAACTGACTGGGCTACCTGCAAGCACCATTTTTGTGACTCCTCAACGACTCCCCACTCTATAAAAGGCCATGAATCAAAGAGAAACTTAAGAAGAACTCACAAGGAAGAAGATGGTGGTGACATAACCCTAATGGACACCCTTTGAGTCGTGATGTTTGAGGTCCTTGCTAGAAGACGAAATTCTAACCTTAGTTAGACATCAAACCTATGTGTTTGTAGAAATTTCACCCTATTTTCACCTTGTAAAAGGAGAGTAGAGTGTCGTGACAACTTTAGAGGGATTGGATAAATTGAAAAAACCCTAGTTTTAGCTATTGCACCATATCTTCCAAAACCTTATTCTTTTAATTATTTCTTTTACTTCTCATCTTTTTATTCAATGGAAAGTTATTTATTTTAACTTTTATCCATCATGCGTAGCTAAATTCCATTGAGGCGGTTCGGCTTAGTGAATTCCCTTGTGGATAGAATGGCTTGAAAGTTGTTTGTTTGTCTAAGTTTTATTTATGCATCTCATCCTTAATTGATTATCATTCTGATCTTGTTGAGTTTAACTTGATTACTTAGACTTAGCATGCTATGTGAGTTTGGTACCAAAAGGGTCAAACAATATCGGTTTTCATAAAGGTGATATAGGAGAAAAGGCTCAAAAGAGTGTATTCGCTGTTATAGGGGATTGTCACTTATAACAACTATATGGTTAGAGGTTGCATGCGTGAATAATCTATGTCGGAGTCAAGTCACAGAAATGTGCATAACGGTACTCGCTTAGCTTCTAAAGGTTCTTGGGAGCAAGGTCAAATAGGAGTTAAACCTATTAGATTATTTGCCCTTGGGATGAAACTTTATTGAATTTCTCGTTTTTATTATTGTTTGTTTACTCTTTGTCTGCTTGTTTTATTATTTTCTAAAAACCCCATCATCAATTATTTTTACTTGGTTAGCTTCCGCGCAATTTAAGAGTAGTTTCTTCTTCAAATTTGTGTTTAATTAGTCTCTGTGAGATCGATACTTTTGGAATACTTCAAGAGTTTTTATTACTGCATGTGATTGTGTATACTTGCACTTAGCTAGACTGAATTCATCTTTAATTCTTATTTTCCATCTTATTTCTACTTCCTGTTTTTATTACTCATATCAGTAACTTACTGTTTTGAATTGTATTTACATATTAGAATGACTAGTTAGATATTATGTGTAAGAATTTTCTATTTATTTAATTGGACTGAATTGATTGGGGAAGCATGAATGCCTTTATTTGAAATTAGGAGTATTTTTGCAAGAAATAATTGTTCTATGATGTAGTTGGGCCAAGTCTATGTAAATACGTAATTGCTTAATATGGGTGGCTGGCATTGAATGTTGATAATTGGAAAGTTGTGGTTTTTTTTATTTTTTTTTTTCTGTTTGGTATTTTGGATGCCAATCATGATTTCTACACTTGAATAAGATGAGAAGTGATGTAGTGAGAACATGTTAAATTAGTGCTGCGTACCGCAAGCGAACAAGTCAAGTAATATAGTAATTTTAAGTATAAGAGTATTGTCTCCACGGAGATTGGATTTACTCATTTAATTACAACGAATACTATTACTTAGCTTTATTTTTAGAGAACAAAATCTAATGTTGAAAAATAAAAACAAAAAGCTAATCTAGAAAACAAAAGATGAATGGAGACACAATCTTAAGGGATAATTCTAGGGTATTGATTTTATTAATTGGACCTTTAATTGCTTAATCAACTAGCTAATTATGATTAATTACACAATCAATTCATAAGTCTAGTAGCCTAATATCACAGATTCTCCAATCGATCTTCTCCTATTCTCATACATTTTAATAAAGAATCTCTTGTTGGTTACCTCTTTATTTACTAAGCACCATATTACAAACCTTCATTATCAACCTCTAACGTCTATTTATTTAATCTTGTGTCACTCAGGTAAATAAACAATATTCATTCATTCAATTAAGTCTAAGCTTCTCTCTGTCGAGTTTCCACTAAGAAAATAAATCAATTAAGCATTGATCAAGTGATTAAAAACATGAAGCACAAAATGCACAAATGAATATAAATGTCAATTAAGTCAAATCAACTAATTAATTAAAAAAATATCCAACTAATTACATCAAACCCATAGAATTTAAGAATTAACTACTCATAATCACTAATTACACCTAATCTAGAAACTAAGATTCAAAAAGGTCCAACAATCAACAGCTAGCAGTCAACCAAATCCAATGATACAATAGGTTTAGCTACGCATAATGTACGAAAACAATGAAACCAATCCAAGAAAATGCATGCTAAATGATCTAAAGACCTAAGAGAATGGTAAAGAATAAAGAAAAACAAGAGAAAATGAAATTACAATCAGAATTCTAACCTAAATAACACTAAAAACTGAGAGCAATATATTAAAATATAATTGGAGCGTCCAGACGCTAGGCTTAGAGCATCGAGACGCTCAGGCCTATGTCTGCATGTTTACGCATAGCATCGGGGTAGCGTCGAGACGCTAAGGCCAACGTCTCGACACTACGTAACTTCCAGCATGCAGCGCCTTCGCCTAGCATTGGGACGCTCCTGTTGTAGCGTCTCAACACTAGACCCTTGGGTTTCTAGGCTTGGAGCTCGATCTTTTAAATTCTTGGCACCTATTTTTTAGGTTATGGCAGCCCGCTTGGGTCTTTTCACCTTGTTTTCACCCCGTGGACTCCGAGATGGCTCAAAACTCCGTAAAATCCCCAAATTTGCACCAATTCATACAATCCACTCCCGAAGCCTTTAATGCTCGAATACCTACAAAATACATTTGAACTATCAAAATAACTTTAACAAGCTTAGATTATCAGTAATAAGATAGCACAAATTAGGTGTTATCACTCTTGTCTTGGGCTTTTGTGCTTGATCTAAATTATTCTCTTCTTGAATCTTCAAAATGGTCCAAAAGCCTCCAAATTCATCCAAAATCTCTCAAGAACTCTGGTTTTGCTTCTTTAGCTCGGTTTCAGAAAATTAAGCATAAAATGGCATCAAAGCTCACAAATTAAGCACAAAACTAGCTAAAACTAATAGGAAAAAGATAACATATTTGTGTTGGGTTTTATGCCCTAAAACTCGTAGATAGTAAATGTACATTTGACCGAACATTAATAAAGTGATGTATTATTCAATGTTTGTATTATATCTTGTCTTATTAACCCTAATCCAATAAACTAAACATCCAAGGCTAATAGAATGAGGCTTGAACTAGTATGTTGGGACATACGGAGATCAATGTTCAAGTTTTAGCCTAAAGGGTCTGTAGTATAGGGATAAGGCTGGGTACCTTATCCTGGTGACACTATGGATACGGCTCGCTTTGTATATTGATACAAACGTAATGATCCAACGCGTTCATGTGGTTGACATGCGAGTGGGGGTATCCTGTGCAATGAGTTTGCACAAAGACCGAACCGCGAAATAGTTAACCACTAACTGTAACACCGTTAGTTAGCTCGATTTCTATTTCACTAGGATGACCTAGGCAACTTGGCCTTAATCCTGAGTGGATTATGGACTCCTGTCCATGAGGGATTGTCCTTTGATTTGTACGGGTGAGAGTGGCCTGTTCGCCGACTCAATAAGCCTACCATTTTGGGGACAAGACCGAATGGGGAGCTGGGAACGTAATCTTACAAGATGGAATTCACTTCTTCCCAATATTAGGGTAAGTAGAGGTGTGTTCCCTTAAGTGGTGTCTCCGGGTCTTGAACAATGGGCCCTACCCTCTTTATGGCACGAGAGGGGTTTCTGTTTGCTAGTTGGACTACAAACAAGTTGTTCATTAGAGGAGCACTGATACTTAAGGACCAAGAGGTAGCCCAGGGGTAAAACGGTAATTTTACCTAGCTGGGGTACGAACACACGTGAAGGGCTAACTTGCTGCTGACGGTCGATATCCGTGGACACAAAAATATATCTGCAGTGAGAATAGTGCAGCTGTGGTTCTTTAGTGGAGTGAACCACAGTTAACGAATATTGATTAACTTGGTTAATGAGTTTAGCCAACTAATCTCATATCGTTGGAGCTTCTGATCTGTAGGTCCATTAGGTCCCACCGGTAGCTCACTAGGGGCGTTGATGTAATATTCTAAGGGAGAATTGAATATTCGAAGGTGTTCGAATATTAAACTTAAATATGAATTTGATTCATCTTAAAACTATAGGTTATAATTAATGCACATTAGATGTACATTAATACTATAGTTTATTTGGAGAGAGATATAATTAAAAATGAGATATTTAATTATAATATTAATTAATATATTAATTAGTTATTATATTAATTGATAATTAGTTTTAATAACTTTAATTAAATTTGATTTAATTGAATTTTATTAAAACTATGGGTTAAGTGGTAATATTTGTATAAATATGATTTATATGAATATTAATTAAATTAAATCTTAACTTGATTAATTAATAATTTAATTATCTTATCAGTATAACTGATAAGAAAGGTTCAGCCCACTAACCTAGTTTTTTGTGTGATGATGAGGCTTTTTAGGAGGGAGTTTCTCCATTAGTTGATAACTCCCTCACCGTTCAGTGTGTTGTTGGTTGTTCTCTGAAAAAAAAGATCACGCTTTCTCTCTCAATTTTACTCTCCAGAACTCTCTGCAGAATACTCCCAAGCCTTAGAATTCTTGGTTCCCACAAGCCGCCCAATACTAGTCCCGAGGAGAATACCGGTGAAACTCTTTTGGTGGTGTTTCGTGACTCTTTTTCCAGCAAAGAGAAGGTGATTCTGTTGCTTTATTTTCAAGTTTATCAAAGGTTTTTGGCGAAGCATTTCAAGAAATCTTCTAGGGTAAGTTGTTCTTGAACTCTAGGATCATTAGGATCCAATTCTAGATTAGGATCTAGAGTTTTTCGATTGTTTTCTAGCATGTTTTCATCTGTTTACTGCTGGTTTTTATTTGCCAAACGTATTGGTATTTTAGTTCAAATTAAAACTGAGTTAAGGTTCTGTAAGTTTCCGCTGCGAAAAGGGCTTTTATCCCTTCAATTTGCATGTCATCAATTAGCCCGTGTCAGAAACCTTTAAGGGAAGAAACTAGTTGGTTAGGTTGCACTTAAATTAGACTATGTACTAGGGGCCCAATAGAGAAAAGAAGAGATTATTTATCCTAGTAGGGATTGTGACAATTAAACACCTAGAATTGAAGTGTTTATAGATTGATATACTATCTGTGGAAGTAAAGTTTCGACTAAAAACCCATGGACGCCCCACCAGTGAGTTGGTAGTTAGAGTGTTATGCACACATAGGTGCCTTGATGGGTGAGACTTGGCTCCACTGACTAGGTGCCTTCTACCATCAGTAGGAGTAGAAACCTCCCAGGATTTCCACTTGTGCACCTTTAGTGACTTGGTAAGCATGTGACAGGCTGGTAATTTATCCACATGACCCATACGATATGATAAATGAAATGAAATGAAATAACCATTAGGCCCCTTTAGCTCAACTGACCTCAAGTTACCTTGGTCCTTTTATGCTTGTCTAGTAGTAAATTTGCTTACTGAGTATTCTTAAATACTCATTCTTTTCCCTAATATATATTTTTAGGTACAAGCAAAGGTGTACAGAACGCGTGACGAAATGTTGCTGAACGAGCCATGAAATTCATAGAATAGACTTTCGTATAACATTGTTTCTAACCTTCTTCTTCATTGCATATTTGATATGTTTATATTTTAGGACCTGTTTTACATTTGAGAACTTTATTTGAAATGATTAAATTTTATTCGTTCCTATTTTAATTGGGATCCCAAGCCAAAAGGCCCTTTCCAATTAACTAAGCATGTTTTATGTTAAATGTCTCAAATATCGTTCTCTAGAAGCAAGTAGGTAATGCATGTGGGAGTGGTCGTAGGGAATAGTCATGAAATGTAGGGTCGTTACAAATATTTACTTCTTTTTCCTCTATTATATGTATTTCCCCCTACACTTCCTCTTTTTCTTCATACTCAGACCCCCACCCCCTCTCCTTCTTCTTTAAAATCCAACCCCCATCCCCTTTCCTTCTTCTTCTTCAAAATCATATCAATGAGGGGGAGAGAGGAGAAAGGGAGTGGTCATGGAGGTGGCCAACGTGGAGAAGAAGAAGGAAAAAAAGAAGAAGGAAAGCAAGAGGGTTTCGGGGAGATGGAGTTAAGTCGAGGAGAGAGGAGAAAGGGAGTGGTAGCAAAGGTGGTGGTCAGCGAGGAGAAGAAGAAGATGGAAAAAAAAGGAGGAAAGAAAGAGGGTTTCAGGGAGAGAAGGTGAAGTGGGGGAGAGAAGAGAAATGGAATGCGGCAATAGTGGTGGTGGAGAGTGGCGGCAGCGGCGACAATTAGCAAGGAGAAGAAGAAGAAGGAAAAAAAAGGAGGAAGGAAGAAATAGGGTTTCGGGGAGAGAGAGTGAAGTGAGGAATAGAGGAGAGACAGTGAAAATTTTTAATTTTAATTATTATCATAATTTTATTGTTCTTAATTTTAAAAAAAATATTATTTTAATATTTTAAAGTGACCACATCAGCACCATTAAAAAAATTAACGGTTGATGGACTCAATAGAACCATGTCCAAAACAGTAGGGACTTGATTGTCCGATTTTGTAACCTATTAACCTATTAGAAACTGACCGAAAACAATAGAGACCAAAAAGATATTTTATCCTTTTCTTTTTTTTAAGTTCTTACCTTCTTCTTTTTTTCTCAAGTATGCTTTTTCTTTTTTTTTCTTTTTTTTTTTTTTTAATTTTCACGTTTCCTTTTTTTTTTCACTTTTTTTTTCTTTCTTTTCCTTTTTTTTCCCTTCAATTTTCAACATCTTTTTTTTTTCTTAATTGACATTATATTGCCAATATTTCCATTGAAACCCTCTAAAAGGTAAGTAGGTAAGTAGTTTTTTTTTTTTTTAAGATGCATATATCCTTGTGTTGTTCTTGTAGGGAATAAAAGTCCCCACGCAGCGGAAGCACATCGATTGGACCTTACGCCATATATTAATTAACATTAAAATACCGTTACGAAAAGACAAAATAAACTTTAAGCATGCTTTAAAGTTGCCAGAAAAATAGTTATAAACATGCTGAAAAATAGATCTAAATTTATTTTCATGCTTTTCTAAAGAAATGGGAAAGAACTGTTGCAAACCTTCGTTGTAGACTTGACTGTTCTTCGCCAACGATGCTTCAACGAACGAAAACGCAGTAGCCTCCTTGTAGTTTCTTTGCTGGAAAATTCTTCTTCAAAGACACAATAACCATAGAGGTTACACCAGTATGTCTCTAAGTCTAGGAGGCAAAAGACTTGTGGGAGTCTTTCTCTAAGAGGGAGGCTAGAGAGAATTCTAGGGTCTTGTCTTGTGAGTCTAAGAGCAAGAGAAAAGTACTGAACCAATTAGGTCTAGTGTTATATTTGTAGAAGAGAGGTCATGAATAAGATATTCAATTAAATCAATCTTTTCCAAAATTGATTCAATCTTTATTCCTTTTTAATCAATCCAAGATCAATCAATTCTGTTGATGGTCAAATTTCGCTTAGGAATTTGTCCTTCACTCCACGTGACGATCAACAATGAATTTGTAAACGAGTGGGAAAGACGTGACCTGCGAGACAAGCAAATGCTGCACACCGGTGTTGTGTAGACCGCACACACTCCGATGCTTAAGTTAGCCTTGGCCGGAAAACACGTAGAATGTATTTAGGGACTGATTTATGCATACCTGAATGCGTGTGCGATCTCCCTTTTTATAGACTTCCCCTTAGGGTTTTCGTCGATGCCAGACCTCAAATGATCTCCGGGCCTTTGGCCCTTGTCGGCCTCGGCAATGGGTCGAGGTCGACCTCATCCTCCTAGGGTCTTTAAGAATTTGGCGGTGTTTCAGGATGAACCAAGCGGAACCGGGGCGATCCGGGGCATCACGGGTCGAAAGGAGGTGATCGAGCTCGGCCCGCGCAAGCGGGTCGAATGGTCGGCTTCGGCCTTTTGCCGAAGCCGACCACTATGCTCGACCTCGTCCCATATGGGTCGGGCCATGTTGGCCCGACCTTTTGGTCCAGTCTTCCAATGGGTCGGATTTCTGGTCCTACCTTTGCCCGATTGTCCTTGTCAGCTCCTTGTTTGTCAGTGTGGTCCAAAATTACCCATAACATTAAGCCCCCACTATTGAATAAGGATTCAGGTGTGACTTAATGCTATAGGCTGAGCTCCTTAAGCTCGGTTTAGGAATACGACTCTTGTCTCGTGCTAACTCATGTATGACTTCTTTGTTATCCGTGCATCTCCGTGCGACTTTGAGCGCTTCGGCTGTGCTAAAAAGTGAAGTGACTTAGAACTTGAACCACTCAAAGTCGCACGGTCGGCTTCGGAGCTAGGATGCGTGCCTGATGGTTGGCTTCGGAGCTAGGATGCTCGGCCTTGGCATGAGGCCGAGCATTTTTTCTGTTTTGCTTGCTAATTTGCTCTGTTGTATCCATCCCGAGGGTGCGTACACTCAGTCGGGGAAAACATAGGGAGGCCGAGGAAATACCTGAGCCTCTCCTCAAGTGATGTGTTCATCCTAGGGGTGCGTACACTCTTCTAGGGAAACTTGGGAAGGTTGAGGGCATGCGTCAACCTCTCTGCAAGAGTTTAGTCTCTTTCCAAGGGAAAGTGCGGAAGTTTGGCACCTGCAAGAATCATTTTCGTCTGGCCACACACGCCACATCCTATGGAAAAATGCTTGGCACAAACACAGTATAAAGAACTTTATTAAATTTGCAAGCGTCTGCATTGTACCATGGGGAAAAACTATGGACATGTGCTATACAAAATGAAAGTAAATAATCCCAAAACTATGGACTATGACTATGATAGACTTGGTTTGTCCTTATTCCCAACCCCCAACTCAAAATATGTATTCAATAACTTGGACATACATTTTTTGAGTAAGGATAAACTAACTTCGTACCTGGGCTTTCGTGGCTGAATTTTGGACTCGGCCTCCAGGTGGTCAGCCTCGACCTTGGCATGAGGCCGACCAGCTTTCTTACGTTATTTGCTTGCTCCCTAGTCGGGCTTATGTGTGGACTCGCTTTCTATTTGAATATTTCTTTGCTGCTACGGATATTTTGGTTGTGCAAGTGGAGCCAGTCAAGCCTCACTGCAAGCCCCCACAGTCGTCCTTAGGGCTAGAATGCTCGGCTTCGACCTTGGCGTGAGGCCGACATTTTTCCTGCATTGCTTGTTATTTTGCTCCTCAAGTTGCTGGATTCATCCCAGGGGTGCGTACACTCTTCTGTGGAAAAGCTTGGGGAGGCCTAGGAAGTTCCTGGGCCTCTCTTCAAGCGTCGCGGTCATCCCAGGGGTGCGTACACTCTTCTGGGGAAAAGGCTTGGGGAGGCCTAGGAAATTCCCGGGCCTCTCTTCAAGCGTCGTGTTCATCTGAGGGGTGCATACACTCTTCTAGGAAAAGCTTGGGGAGGCCAAGGAAATTCCCGAGCCTCTCTTTAAGCGTTGTGTTCATCCTAGAGGTACGTAGACTCTTCAGAGGAAAAGCTTGGGGAGGCCTAGGACGTTTCCGAGCATCTCTTCAAGTGTTGTGTTCATCCCAGGGGTGTGTAAACTCTTCTGGGGAAAAGCTTGGGGAGGCCTAGGAAGTTCCCGAGCCTCTCTTCAAGCGTCGCAGTCATCCTAGGGGTGCGTAGACTCTTCTAGGGAAAAGGCTTGGGGAGGCCTAGGAAATTCTCGGGCCTCTCTTCATGCGTCATGTTCATCCCAGGGGTGCGTACACTCTTCTGGGGAAAAGCTTGGGGAGGCCTAGGAAGTTCCCTAGCCTCTCTTCAAGCGCTTTATTCATCCCAGGGGTGCGTACACTCTTCTGTGGAAAAGCTTGGGGAGGCCAAGGAAATTCCTGAGCCTCTCTTCAAGCACTGTGTTCATCCCAGGGGTGCGTACATTCTTCTGGGGAAAAGCTCGGGGAGGCCTAGGAAGTTCCTGGGCCTCTCTTCAAGCGTTGTGGTCATCCCAGGGGTGTGTACACTCTTCTGGGGAAAAGGGCTTGGGGAGGCCTAGGAAATTCTCGAGCTTCTCTTCAAGCCTCATGGTCATCCCAGGGGCGCGTACACTCTTTTGGGAAAATGCTTGGGGAGGCCTAGGAAATTCCCGAGCCTCTCTTCAAGCGTCGTAAACTTCTAAAATGAAATTCGAAGTACTTTATTTCAAATGAATCAATCGACTACATTCTGAATAACACGTTGCTAAAAATAAAAGAAAACTGAACATGGCCCCGCGGACCAGAAAACATAATCAAAAGAAATCAATGCTCCATTGGAAGGGGATAGCTTGATTCCTCAAATGCTCGCCCTCGGCCATCTCCCGAGGCCGACGTTGCTTGAACCTTTCTATCGATGTTCCTGAGCGCCATAAAGTAACATTCCCTCGACATCTTTTGCTCGCCATACACTGCTCCTACACCCTCTTCGGTCAGGAATTTCAGGACTTGGTGGTAGGTTGAGGCTATAGCTTTAAGTCCATGTAGGGTGGGTCGTCCCAAGATGACATCATATGTTGGGACGCAGTCTACCACTAGAAAGTTGATCATTCTTGTTACTGTCTGCACTCCTTCCCCAAACGTCACTGGCCGTTCGACGCTTCCTCTTGGGCTTACTTTTTCTCCGCCAAACCCCACCAGCGGCGTGAGGCTCGGCCTCAAGCGATCGCTTCCCAGCTTCATGGCGTTGAACGCAGTGGTTGAGAACACATAAGCAGAACTCCCCCCATCAACGAGCATCCGGTGAACTTTTGCGTTGGCAATCGTTAGAGTGACTACCAGCGCATCGTTGTGCGTATGACGTATTCCTGCAGCCTCTCTCTGTAAACTCTAACTTTGGTGACTTTTCATCGAGTAGGAGCGAGTACATACCTTGAAGGTGTTCATATAACACATGTGGAAGCAATTTTAGGATCGGAGGCACTTAACTACATCAATTTTAGAAAATGAAAACATGTTGTCCAAATACCGTAAGGAGAGAGCAGAATTTTTACCAACTTTTTGGAGACCGATTCAACAACTCCCTTTGATTCCTTTTATCACGAACGGTGTGTGGACCACCTCTTGTGTCTATAGGGAATGCTTGAAAGTTCAAGCACTAGAGAGATATATGGAGATGAGAGAGTTTGAGACCAAAATCCAGCAGCATAACAATTTGGAAAATGGCTCTCCTTCCTTTGAATCTGATTCATACTCCTTATATAGACATCTTCCATGCAAAGAGAAGCCTCATGACACTAGATACATGGTGAAATTGCAACTCAAAGTGGATTCTAGGTGTTTAATTCACAACACATGCAACTAGTGCATAGTTGTGTTGTTTTCCACTATGCATCAACATGCAAGAGTGGGAATGCCACTAAATCCACTTAAAATTGAATCTAAATTCTCAATTTTCAGCTTGCAATTCATTCCTATTTCAATTCAAAATTGAAATTAATTTCTAGGCAATTAATTGGTACAATTCCAAGTAATTTTTACATGATTAATCCAATTAATCTTTATCACCTAGTGCCATGAACTATATATGGTTCCTAATACATATATATGGTATTCAAAACACTTTTAAATACTTCATCTCTCATTTTCTAATTTAATTCATAATTAAATTATTGTGTCAAACACAATTTACGATAATACCCGTTTTCCCGATTTTGAACGATTCAAAGCTTCCTATCTTTTTGTTCTAGGCTTTGTTCCGATATGAGCTAGTAGGGCGACCTAATGGACCTATAGATCATGGGCTCCAACGATTCGAGGCTAACCGACTAATCTCATTATCCAAACTAGCCAACATTCGTTAACTACCGGGACACTCCACTATAGCCCTATAGTTGCACTCCCCTTCTATAGATATATTTCCGTCCACTTGATTTAACCATGATTAGTAAGTCGATCCTTCACAGGTTGTTCGTAGCTATAGCTAGGTCAAAAAGCCATTTCACCCCTATAGTACTTCTAGTTCCTTAAGTCTCACTGATCCTCTAATGAACAATTGGTTTAGGTCCAACACTTAAAACCGAGTCCCTCTCGAGCCAATGAGAGGGCGGGATCCCTTTGTTCAAGCCCCGGAGTCAGCACTTAAGGGAACAACCTCTCTACTATCCCTAATTCGGGTAGGAGTGAATTCCTTCTTGCACGACTATGTCCCCAGCTATCTACCCGTTCCTATCCCTGAAATGGGAGGCTTATTGAGTCGGCGATACTGAGCCACTCTCACCTATGCATATCTAAGGATAAGCATGAATAAACAGGAGTTCATAGTTAGCTCAGGATTAAGATCGAGTTACCTAGGTCATCACGTGAAATAGTCAGTCTCGTCAGTAAACGGTGTTATAAAGCGAGAGCGACTTATTTCTCCGTCCTGGTCTTATGCGAACTCATTGCATAGGACGCCCCCACTCGCATGTCTCTACATGGACGATTTAGGATCACATCGTCTATACCATCTATAAAGTGGGTCGCGTCTCATAGTGTCTCCAACCCTATCCCTATACTATAGACCGTTTTGGCTATTACTCAAGCTTGATCCATTTTTTATGTCTCTACATAAAGCTCAAGTATTCATGTATTCATCCTATAGCCATGGATCTTAGTTTATTGGATTTGGGTTATTATAAGTACAATTTACTTTATTCAGTAATAACTTTACTGAATTAATCTCGATAACGCGTTTATCGAATAAGTATGTATAATTCGTTTAACATTCACTATCTACGAGTTTTAGAACACAATCCCAACAATCTCCCACTTGAACTTAAACTCTTGTTTAGTGGGATGTACTATAATCTATAACAGCAGTGGGTGAATAAATACTTGTATTAATAACAAAGTAAAAATACAATAAACTAGGGCATCTAAATACCCAGTACACTGAGGCATCGACATACCGGTTACAAATCTCCCACTTGACCTAGATTATTTCTCGTACACATTTGGCAGACCTAGACCTTCTAGATGATTCTCGAACACTTTAGCCGTGAGAGCCTTCGTGAATGGATCAGCAATGTTGTGCTCCGACGCTATCTTCGTAACAATCACGTCTCCTCGGTGCACAATCTCCCTAATGAGATGGTATTTCCTTTCGATGTGCTTGCCTCTCTTATGGCTGCGAGGTTCCTTTGAGTTTGCAACTGCGCCATTATTATCACAATAACAGGTGATAGGAAGATGCATATTTGGAACGACTTCCAAGTCAGTTAGGAACTTCCTGAGCCATACTGCCTCTTTTGCTGCTTCGCAAGCGGCTACATATTCGGCTTCCATGGTCGAGTCTGCAATGCATCCTTGCTTGATGCTGCATCATACTATTGCTCCTCCATTTAAAGTGAATACTGACCCCGATGTAGATTTCCTCGAATCTTTATCGGTTTGAAAGTCAGAATCAGTGTATCATGTAAGGATCAAATCCTTTGAACCATACACGAGCAAATAGTCCCTCGTTCTCCTTAGATATTTGAGGATACTTTTAACGATTGTCCAGTGATCGAATCCTGGATTTGATTGATATCTACTGGCAATCCCTACTGCATAACAAATGTCAAGCCTTGTACACAACATGGCATACATTAGGCTACCTACTACAGAGGCATAGGGAAAACGTCTCATGTTCTCAACTTCTTGAGGCATCTAAGGACACTTTTCCTTAGACAAAATAATTACGTGCCTGAAAGGTAATAGTCCTTTCTTGGAATTTTGAATTTTATATCTAACCAACAATTTGTCGATATAAGACGCTTGAGATAGGGCTAGCGTTTTGTTCTTTCGGTTTCGAACAATTTGGATCCCTAGAACAAATTGTGCCTCACCCAAATCTTTCATTTGGAATTGAGTTGCTAGCCATAGTTTAATGTTAGTTAGATAACCTACATCATTCCAGATGAGTAGGATATCATCTACATACAATACTAAGAAAGCTACGGAGTTGTTGATGATCCTTTTGTAAATACAAGGCTCATCAACGTTTTGTTCAAAGCCATAAGATTTGATCGCAGTATCAAATCTCATATTCCAGGATCTAGATGCTTGTTTTAATCCATAAATGGATCGTTTAAGCTTGCAAACTTTTTGCTCTTGATCCTGAGCAATGAACCCCTCTGGCTGAGACATGTACATACTTTCTTCAAGATCGTCGTTCAGAAAGGCAGTCTTGACATCCATTTGCCATATTTCATAATCGTAAAATGTGGGAATGGATAAAAGTATCCTGATCGACTTTAACATGGCAACAGGGGAGAAGGTTTCTTCATAATCAATCCCCTCCCGCTAGGTAAAACCCTTTGCCACAAGTCGTGCTTTAAAGGTTTGTACCTTTCCAGTAGCGCCTCGTTTTCTCTTGTAGATCCATTTGCACCCTATGGGTCTAACCCCTTCAGGTTGATCTACAAGATCCCATACTGAATTAAAATGCATGGACTCTTAATCCACTCGTTCTTGTCAACGTCATCCATTGCCTGTTTAAAGGTTAGTGGATCCTCGATCCCGTCATCAGGTATGACAACTAGAGTTTCAATTAAACCAAAATAGCGATCAAGCTGTCTAACAACCCTCCCACTACGTCGAGGTTCTATTATTTCTTGAGAAGGACACGATTGACTCTAGGTGCCAGCATCATCAACAACTCTTGTTGATGTTTCAGTAGCTTCGTTAGATAGTTCACTTAATATGACTTTACTTCGTGGCTTGTGTTCTCCGAGGTGGTCTTCTTCTAGGATGTAGCATTTGTCGATACAAGTACTTTATTTTCCTCAGGATCGAAGAAGTATCCACCTCTCGTTTCTTTGGGATAGCTTACAAATAGGCAAAATCTAGAACGAGGCTCCAATTTCTTTTGGTTTGCATCTAGCACGTATGCAGAGCATCCCCAAATTCTGAAATGTCGTAAACTAGTTTTACGTCATTTCCAAAGCTCAAACGGTGTTTCAGAAACACTCTTTGAGGGAACTATGTTCAAATTATAAACTGCAGTCTCTACTGCATAACCCCAAAACGAGTTAGGCAACTGAGCATAACTCATCATCGAACGAACCATGTCCAACAAGGTTCTGCTTCTCCTTTCCGATACACCATTTTGCTGAGGTGTACCAGGGGTTGAGAGTTGAGACTTAATTCCATGCTCTATCAAATAGTCTTGAAAACTTTAGTCCATATAGTCTCCACCTTGATCGGATCGAAGTGTTTTTATCGTCTTACCTAATAGGTTCTCAACCTCGACCTTGTACTCTTTGAACTTTTCAAAAACTTCGGACTTATGATGCATCAGGTAGAGATAGTCATACCTTGAATAATCATCAATGAAACTGATGAAATATCCGTACCCATCTCGAGCTCTAATGTTCATTGGCCCACAGAGGTCCGAATGAATGAGCTCTAGGGGCTCTTTGGCACGATAACCTTTACCGGTAAAAGGTCGTTTTGTCATCTTGCCCTCAAGGCATGACTCACAAGGAGGCAACGAGTCGTCTTCTAACTTGTTTAGAAGTCCACTCTTGACCAATCTCCCAATCCTATTGAGGTTGATATGGCCTAACCTCAAGTGCCAGAGATAGGTATCTTGAGAAACTCTTCGCTTTTTAGGTTGAGTCTCAGCGGTTTTAAACATCTCGTGATTTAAAATAGCTTTAGGCTCAATTGGTCTCAAAACATACAATTTATTCTTCAAGTTTGCAGAGCAAACATCAATACCTCTTTTAGTTATGAACGCTTCATTAACAAAAAAAGAAATTGAGTAACCTTGTTCCAATAAACAAGATAAAAAAATCAAATTTCTTTTAATTTTCGGAACTATGTACACATTATCTAATATCATGTAACGTTCCTGGGTGAAGAATAATTTTATATCTCCCACTGCAATAGCTGAGATGACTTCTCCTGTTCCAACGTTAAGAGTCATCTCTCTAGCTATTAGCTGTTGCCAGGAACTCATTCCTTGAAATGAAGAACATACGTGATTAGTGGCACCTGAATCGAGTATCCAGGCAGAATCGTCGTTTTCCACTTAACACGTTTCCAAGACTAATAAATCACATTTAGAGTCGTGGATTATGTTTTTCTTGGCAATGCAGTTAGTTTGAGGACATTCCTCAGTTGAGACCAAACCTAAATTCTTTGCCACGTGGTTAGCGTTTAAGCAAGTATTCTTAGTCGTATGTACTAAACCGTTTAATTTGGCATTTGACAAAGCACATACGTTTTTCGACATATTGCTGAAACAAACAAATTAATCTCTATTAGAAACATGCACTAAACCCATTAATCATATAATCCAATCAGATTTTAGCAAAAGCAATCATCGACCCATATATACAATTGATTTATTTGCAACGTAACTTCAGGGGTTTAGAATAACCGCTACTGTAGGGCAATCAACTACTCCTCCTCTGAATCGAGACAATCTCGGCCAAATACTATTCCCATAATAACTCTTACTCCAATAGTTATTAGCTAACGTTAATTTGTTCAAGACCATCTTGTAAGTGTTACCCATCATTTTCAGATCTCGGAGGGCGGCCCCAATAATGCCACCGTAGGAAAGAGCTAATGTTGGGAACGACCCTAGGAAACCCTATCCATTTATGGAGTTTGTGTTGTTCCGAATCCCATGCGCAAGCCCTCCGTAGGGTGATCGCTCCCAGGGCGACTCGCAGGCAACGCATAGGAATCTCACGGTGCAACCTAATGATGGAGACCGCAGGATACGTTTGACACGTTTCCTTCTCCCACTTACTATGAACACTTTCCCCATTCACCTTGATATTAACCCATGCAAACACCATCCGTAGGGGACGCTCCCAAGGCGCCTCGAGGTAAAGCATGGATCTCACGGTGTGAACTTAGGGGGACGTGAGAGTATAAACTTAATATGAATATTTTGTTTCTATACTTTTCCTCCCACTAAAGTGTTGTAAAGTTTTAGGGTCTATTACTTAGGTAAATTTCGGCTAAATGAATCTATCTAAGTCTATGCCTTATTAAACAAGTTCTTTACACTAAATGTCTAGGTGAATTAAACTCTTTTAATAACCTAGTGACATTGCATGCTAGTAAGACTTTGGTTAATTCAACTCAGGTTCTGAACCATTTTCAGGAGAGTTCCCTTATAACCAAGGTCTTATGCCCTACTTACTCAAATTTTAAAACTATTTTAAAAACTAAGTAAGACATATTTCTAATTCTATTAGAGAAGACGATCTTAGGTCTATTTCATTTTAAACCATTTAAAGAGTGACAAGATCCTAAGATGCTAGGTTAGCATGCAACTCTTTGTTATAGGTTTTACAGTTTCTATTCATCAACTTTTATAACTCTTATAACTTTTAAAGAATAAATCCTATAACATGCTTTCTAATGGTGTTTAAAAGCATATAACAATTAAACATTCAAGTTATAAGAAAAGCACCATTTAGAAATAACCTATGTCTAGGTTTGTATAACCCTTTATACTACGATGTCTAGGTGATAACACTTTAAAACCTCACACCGCTCACGCATGCTCATAAAACTCGAGTTAACTTAACTCAAGAACCGACTCAATGCCCAGGTAGGAGGTGTTCCGTAAACCGTCAACTTAAATACCTCCAGCCTTAGACAGCATTTTGTCGGGTGAGTTCTCTTATAACCGTTGTTTTACAAGATATCGACCTAAACTATGCAAGTTGATCGATTTGTTGGTTCATTAACCTAAGTGAGCATGCTCTTTATCTTGTTATAGATTTTAGATTTCTATCTCTTTTATAACAATTAAAAAATCAATCCATAACAAGTCTAATTTGAATATAACACTTATAAACAAACTAAAGAAATTTCATGCTACATGCTTGGTTAATTTTATCTTTTAATAATTATAACTATTATAAGAATTAATCAATTTTAATTAACCATTCAAGCATGAATCTCCCTAAATTAATACAACGCTTATATTAATAAAACATGAAATTTCCCTCATGCATTTGAATTAATAAATAACACTTATTCAAATTAAACAAATGCATGAACATGCTTTCCTATGGTGGGGTTTTAAATATAAATGACATACATTATGCACATAAAATACTATTTAATTAAAACATACATCCAATAATGCATAATTAATTAAATTTACTAAAGTGAATTGGTTTTGGGATTTTTAATCAAGCAAAAATAAAAACTAAAATTATTACAATAATAATTTCAAATAGGGCTTGGACCGCTTCCGAACCATTTGAACCGACCCGAACCACCTTTGGATTGCTTGAACCGGACCATTTTACCGTTAAGTGAAGAACGTACTTGAGCTGGAACTAAAAAACAACATGCTGGAATTTTCGGCCAACAGCGAGCAATCTCCGAATTTCTTCAAATTGACGGCCTAAATGGACTCTATTGACTCTCAAATTTTACAGACTCCATATGAACACATTAAATCCCATAAACATGTAGGCAATTACAATTAATTCCAACGAATTGACTGAAAATTAAAATCAATCCCAAAACCAATTTTCTTTAGTTTTTACACAGTTTCATCATATGAAAAGCTACCCACCAAGCTAAAATTAATGCATGTTAGATGCCTTAATCATGCTCTGATACCAATTGAAGGTGTTCATATAACACATGCGGAAGCAATTTTAGGATCGGAGGCACTTAACTACATCAATTTTAGAAAATGAAAACATGTTTTCCAAATACCGTAAGGAGAGAGCAGAATTTTACATACCTTTTGGAAACCGATTCAACAACTCCCTTTGATTCCTTTGATCACGAACGGTGTGTGGACCACCTCTAGTGTCTTCCCTACTATTCTCCGGGCCAAGAACGACTTGTGGGAGTCTATAGAGATAGGGAATGGGAAGAGAATGCTCGAAAGTTCAAGCACTAGAGAGATATATGGAGATGAGAGAGTTTGAGACCAAAATCCAGCAGCATAAGAATATGGAAAATGGCTCTCCTTCCTTTGAATCTGATTCATACTCCTTATATAGACATCTTCCATGCAAAGAGAAGCCTCATGACACTAGATACATGGTGAAATTGCAACTCAAAATAGATTCTAGGTGTTTAATTCACAACACATGCAACTAGTGCAGGGTTGTGTTGTTTTCCACTATGCATCAACATGCTGTTGGGTTTTATGCCCTAAAACTCGTAGATAGTGAATGTAAACAAATTGTATACGTGTGTCAATAAAGTGTTATTGAGTTTTCACAATAAAGTGTTATTGTTAAAAATTGCACAATTTAACCCAAATCCAATAAACTAAGATCCAAGGTTGCTTACATGTGACTTGAACTGGTATGTGGGGACATATGGGGATCAGTGTTCAAGTAAAAACCTAAAAGGTCTATAGTACAGGGATAAGACTAGGTACCTTATCCTGTTAACACTATGTGATACGACCAGCTCTGTATTCGATACAGACGTATTGATCCAAGACATCCATGTAGGAGACATGCGAGCGAGGGTATCCTATGCAATGAGTTTGCATAAGACCGAACCACGAAATAGTAAACCATTAGATGTAACACCGTTAACTAGTTAGGTTACTGTTTCAATACGATGACCTAGGTAACTCAGTCTTAATCCTGAGTGTGTCATGAACTCCTTCTCATGAGGGATTGTCCTTTGATTATCATGGGTGAGAGTGGCCAATACGCCGACTCAATATGCCTTCCTTTTTAGGGACAAGACCGAGTGGGAGGTTGGGGACATGACAACACAACAAAGAATTCACTCCTTCCCACTTCTAGGAGAAGTAGATGAGTATTCCCTTAAGTGGTGGCTCCGGGTCTTGAACAAAGGGATCCCTCCCTCTCACTGGCCCGAGAGGGACTTTCTGTTTAATGGTTGGACCATAAACAGGTTGTTCATTAGAGGAGCGCTGGTACTTAAGGAGACAGATGTAACACATGGATAAAACGATAATTTGACCCAGCTGTGATTACGGACACTTGTGAAGGATTGACTTACTGGCATAGGTCTACATCCATGGACACAGAAATGTTCTACAGTGAGAAGAGTTCAGCTGTGGGTCTTTAGTGGAATGACCCACAGTTAATGAATATTGGTTAACCTGATTAATGAGTTTAATCTATTAACCTCATATCATTTGAGCTTCTGATCTGTAGGTTCATTAGGTCCCCCTGCTAGCTCGTAAAGAGTAATTAGGAACAAATATATCTTGAGAGAATTTGAATAGTTCAAATTCATATTGGGAATTAAGTTAATTGTACGAGATACAAATTAATATAATGTATAGTGATGCATTAAAATATAAAGTCTAATTTGAGATTAAACTTTATAATATTGAGAGATTGATATATTTGAAAGAGTTCAAATATATGTCTAATTAAATATATGGTATTTAATTAGAAGATGAATTAATTAATTATTCAATTTAGTTTAAATTAAATGAGATTTAATTAAACTATAGTCTATGAGAGAAATAAATATTTGAAGAAGTTCAAATATTAATATGAATTTGATTCATATTAAATTAATACGATATAAGAGAATTTGAAGGAGATCAAATTTTAATATGAATTTGATTCATATTATAGAATTAATTAATTTAAGGCCTCAAATTAAATATATGATATTTAATTGGGTAATTAATTAATTAATTAATAGAATGTCTGAAATTAAATATATGATATTTAATTGGTGATTAATTAATTAAAGAATTAATTAATTGGAAATTAATCAATTATGTAAATAATTAATCACTTATGGAAGTAATTAATCATTTATGGAAATGATTTAATCACTTATGGAAATGATCAATCATTTATGGAAAAGATTAATCAATTATGGAATTGGTTGGTCATGGAATTGATTAATTATGGAAAAGATTACATCAGTTATGGAAATAATTGGTTTTAAATGAATATTTTATTCATGACCTTTCTCCTATAAATAAAACACTAAACCTAGGGTTTAGGGACAACAACATAAGGCCACAAGAATGCACTCTTGCATTTTCTCTAGCCTCCCTCTCATATTCTCTCAACTCAAGAACTTTAGGGAGAATTTTCTCTCTAGAGTTTTTCCCATTCAAGATTAGGTAGTCTCAGTACTACGTTCCTAATCTCAGAGTTATAACGGGGAAGATCAAATGGTGGTGTTCTTCGTAGGAAAAATATTACTATGATTATAAGGGAACTCCACCGGTTAAGTTCTGTCTAAGGTTGGGGGTATTTAAGCTGACGGTTTACGAAACACCTCCTACCTGAGGTTCATGCTCGGCTTCGAGTTTTGCTTCTACGTCCCTATATTCAAGTTTTGCTTCTACGTCCCTATATTCACAACGTGAGGTTCATGCTCGGCTTCGAGTCGCCCTAGGAGCGGCCTCCCTTCGGAAAGTGTTTGCATGAATCAATAACAAGGTGAATGGGGAAAATGTCTAGAGTAAGTGGGAGCGGGACACGTGTCAACGTATCCCTCGGTCTCCGCCCCTAGTTCGCACCGTGAGAGTACTATGATCCGACTGCAGGTTTTCCTGGCGCAACCATCCCTTCGGAGGGCCTGATCATAGGATTCGGAACATCGTGAACTCCTGAATAGGATAGGGTCACTTAGGCTAATCACCAACAGTTGTCTTTCCCTTCGGTAGCCTATTGGTGCGTGCCTCTGAGATCTGAAAGTGGGAGGGTTACACTTACGTGGATGAGTTAAATGTGTTAACTAACCCTTGACCGATCAACGGTAACTAAACGCTAACGGAATATGAGTTATTATGGTGTTAGAGTTTGGTTGAGATTGTCTCAATTTAGAGGAGGAGTCTTGATAGCGAGCATAGCTAGGTATCTTTACTTATTTAATTTAGTTAGTCTTTTATGATTTTTAGGCCATTTTATTATGCTTTAATATTTATGTTGTAGGAAATGGTTGATTGGAGCTAAAACGCAATAGTGGAGTCAATCGGGTGCTCGGGACGCGAAAAGATGCAAAGGAATGAAAAAGAGTCAAAGAGGAAAAAAGTCAAAATTCGGTCAAATGTAGACTAGCGTCTCGACGCTAGCCCTTGAGCGTCTCGACGCTAGCATTCCTTATCTGAATAGACGCGAAACGGTCACAGCGTCGAGACACTGTGTAATTTCCTTTCCAGAACACGCGTGTTTAGAGGCAGCGTCGAGAAGCATTCTTGACAGCGTCTCGATGCTATGACGAAAAAAACAGAATATAATATCTTTTGCGGCTAGGTTTTGGGGGATGGGCTTTTTGGGACTTCTCCATCCTCTGGAGGTCTAAGCGGTCAGGAGCCATATCTATGTTGTGCTTATATTGCTTTAAAAATGAATCAGCTAGATTCTTCCATGAACATATATGAGTGCTGTCTAACTGCATATACCATCGAGATGCTGGACCAGTAAGACTGTCCTGGAAGCAGTGAATTAACAGCTTGTCATTTTGGACGTATGCTGCCATCTTCCTACAATACATGATGAGATGGTTCTTAGGACAGGATGCCCCATCATACTTTTCAAACTCGGGCACCTTGAATTTTGGAGGGAGGATTACATCTGGTACCAAGCATAGCTTGGTCGCATCTATATTTCCGAAGACGTCTGTTCCTTCTACTGCCCTTAATCTTTCCTCCATGACTTCAAGCTTTTCACTAGAAGAAACTTTCTCTCCTCCCGTTAGCTCTTTTCTGATTTCAGGATCATCTAAATTGGGAACTGTAATGGTCACCTTGGAGGTACCTCTGTGGGTAGTGAAAATCCAGGTTGATTGTGTACAGGCACTTGCTCATTCTTGAAAAATGGAAATGGGTGCTGCTCTACTGGAATATTGTACAATGGATGATATTTTGGAGTAGTACCCTCTGTTGATTGCCGGATTGGAGGGTCGTTCATTGTATTGCTGGACTGAGCAATATCAGGTATTATTTTGCCTCTTTCCAGGGCGACAAGAATGGCATCCATTTTTTCTCGTAACTCCTCAATATCTTTCTTTGTTTTCTCCATCTCAGTACTCTGCTCTTCCATGATCCTTGTCTTGTATCTTGTGACGTAGGTGCGGTGGATTCGAGGTGACCGAGCTATCTTATGATTCTGTTTATATTTTTAATGAAAAGAGATTTTAGTGTAAGAAAAGAGAAAGACAAAACGAAACAAAAAAAAGTGATAGAAGAGAAGAAGAAAAAAAAAGGCTTTGATATTAAATTGGAAAATGATAAAACAATGTAGCAGCAAAATTTGTGCAGAATTGAATTACAAGATATTTCAACTATCTAAATAAAACATAAACTAAAGTAAAGAGTTAATAAAATTGCCCCCAATATTCTAAACTTATACGAAGTTTTCCCAGAAACTTGAGCACATTCTTGCTATTCGGCTGTGTAGGTGCTATGACTTTAGAGAGAGTACGTGCATCTTCTGCTAGTTCATCTGCCCTTCGAGTGACTCTCCTAATCTGAGTGAGCATATGTTCCACTTTACTTCGTAGTGTCGCGTGGTTCTGTCTCGCAAACCCAAAATCATCGCTTAATCTGTCGTACTGCTCCTTTAAATAGGTATAGTCTTTCATTAATCTATCAGTGGCATCCTGATACTTACCGAGGCGAACATTAAGTGATTGAACGGACTCTCTTAGATCCTTGTTGTCGTTGATGAGCTCCCCTAGTTGATCTTCTCTAATCTTGAGGGTTAGTTGTAGATCGCCAATTGTTCGACATAGCGTTCCATTCTTTTCTTCTACCTCAGTAATCGTTTGGTTCCTCAAACTATTGCAATCTTCGAGCTCTTTCATCAACTCATGAAGTGACGCAATCTCAGATTGTTGCTTCAAAACTTGGTCATTCCTTGACTTGAGAGTTGCTTGGGAGACTTCCTTATCCCTTCTTAATCGATGCATTCTTCTGTTCAGGTCGCGGGCCTCTGTGTCTAATGCTGAAATTTCTTTTTCTAACTGTTCTTGTTTGCTGACACTGCCCTTTAATCAGTTTAACTCTTTTTCTAGTTCAACATTGCGCAACAAACCTTGCTTTACCTCCAATTGCAGCCTTTCATTTTCTTGAACCAATGATGAATTCGCTTTTCTCAATTCATCACATTCTTTTTCGCGTGCTGCTTGTTCTGTCTATTGATCTGGTATCACCTTTGCATTAAGTTTTATCTTGGTTTTCATGTTTGGTGACACAAGCACAGTTTTAGCTCTATTTGCATGCCATGTTTTGTACGCCTCCGTGGTATCATCATGAAACTGACCACTCTGGATTTTAGTGATCATTTTCCATGCTTTCACAATTTTCTGAATTCTATCTTTACAGAAGCCTTTATCATAAGCAAATTCGAAATCCTTCAACTCATGCGTAGTAGGGATGAATTGTCGGACCCAAATTTGGCGTACTACCAATAAAGGAGCATAGGCTATACATCCCCAAGGACCCAAAAGAGGTAAACTTTGAAATTTACCACATTTATAGATCATTGGCCTGGTTGACATCCAAGGGGCTCTCCACATTACATCTTCTACCTTTAGTTCGGAGAAAAAGGCTTCCCAAGCGCTCCTTTCAGGGGAGGATGAACTCCAACCTGATTGCACGAACTCTGAAATGGGATTTCGCAGCTTATTCCAGGAACTTGAAAATTTGATCTCTGGACATTTGAATTCGGGTGGACACTTCACATGACTAAGGACCCAAATGTACAATAATGGTGCACACCCTATAAATCTTCCTGTTCCTTTTGTTCTGCAATAATTCAATGAACGAAAAGTTTCTGCCAATACAGGAATAATTGGATCAACTCCTATTTCTATCTTAGCAAACAACTTGACCACACGTTCCTCAACATATCCACATACTTTAGGAAACAAAACAACATTAAAGATACACAATGCCAGTAAAGTTAACTCCTTGTCTTCATTTGCAAATTTTTGTTGAAGAGTAAGGATGAAGTCCAGGGGTAGGCATGTGTTCTCTCCTTTTATCTTTACTTGTTTCTCAATGTCGCTCGTACGAATCTTGCCCAAAAGAGTAGATAATGCTCTTTTCATTGTAAGCTCTTGATCATAAGAATAAGCTTCAACCTCTGTTCGTGTTGGCATATGCAGAAGGGATTGATACTCCTCTATTGTAGGAGTCATGTCAATTGAGCCAAATGTGAAACATCTATAGGCTGGATCCCAATGTCGAATCAAAGCTTTTAATACAGAATAATTAACTTGTACATACATGAGCTGAGCTAGATGGCCATATTTGCTTGTAAATTTAACCTTTCTATCTACAGTTAATTTTTCCCAAGCCTCTTTCACTGTTTCTAATTGACTTTCTGGAAAACTGACATCCTTAAATTGAGACATAGCATCTTCTACTAAAGAATCTCCATGGATTTGTTGTACATTTTCTGACCATTGACGTACTGTTGCTTGATCTTCTATACTCATTTCTTGTATTGGAGGAGGTGATTTTATTTGACTCATACTTTAGTTTCTGCCAATGTAAATAATCGAAAAATCTTGTTAATTTAATTTGCACAATTTTCTTAACTACATTAAACGAGATTTTAAAGGATATTTTCAATGAGTGAAATTTGAAAATTGATATAAGATACAAGGGAAAGAGGAAAAATAAATAAATAAATAAATAAAATTTGACAATAATGCATGTAATAAGTCAAATCCTATAACTATATGAGTGGAGTTTAACTCTAAGGCATCCTAGAAAAGGTCTCCAAGCTTACCCACCGATTTAACGATGTAGTAGGCTTGAGTGGAGAATTTCATGTGCCTGCACGGGAATCGAAATTCCACGAAGGTCACACTACTCAGTCTCCGAGTCTAGTCCTAAGGTAGAGCCCGGGTAGAAGGCTAGTGAAAGTGTGTGAAATGCATGATTAATAAGATGACATACAAATGAATGACATAACAATTACAACATAAAAAAAATGGTAACAATACGATGACATGCAAATGAATGACATAACTAAGATAAAGTAATTACAACATTAAAAAAATGGTAATAGACAAGTGAATAACAATATGCCAAACAAATAATATTATAAAGTAAGGAAAACAAAATAAATAAATAACAAAACAATAACAAAAGGACCTAAAGAAAAATTCAATTCAAAGGACAATAAAAATATTCATGGCTTGACCCTCAAAAGTCCCCAGTGGAGTCGCCCAGCTGTCGCAACGTCATCGCGACGCGGAGCGGCCGACATCCTTTCTTGGGTTTTTTAGAAGAAAATTGGAGTCGCCACCAATCATTGAGGGTGTGATTGGTCACCTTTAAAATAAAAAAACAAAACTAGTCTTAGAAAACCAGAAATTAGGTTCGGGAGTCGTTTGAGTGTAGGGAAGGTATTAGCACCCTACAACACCCGTTTAAGAAAACGATTACCACAGTATCTTAAATTGTCCAATTAAATGAATAAAAACAGTCCTTTATTTTATTTTTCTTAAAAAAATGATAAATATGAAAATAAAACTCAAAATGCAATAATGAACACAAGATGTCTCATTCGTTTTTACCTTAACTTTAGAAATAAAGCAAGGATTAAACATTATGAGTTGGATATCCAATTTAATATAAATCATGCCTAATCTCCCTTTTAATTAAAGGAACATGGGTGTACATGATTATGTTTACTAAAAATATTTTTTTTAAAATAAAAAGGATGTAAAAGAAGAAAAATTATTCAAAAAGTAAATTATTTTAAAAGGGAAAATGAGAATTTTCATACGCCTACACGGGAGTTGGACTCCACGAAGGCACATTACTCAGTTCCCATAATCCCTTTCAAAAGAAAATCAAAACAATAACAATAATTGAAATTGACCAAGCAGAATTAAAGATTAGATTAAAGCAATTTGGAGAATGAAAGGAAAAAACAAATAAATTAGAAAGTTTAAAAAAATGAAGTTGGCAAAGTGCAAAAAGTGAACTAAAATGAGACATAAATTAAAAATGATAATCATAATGATGACGATAATAATAATAACAATAATAATAATAATAATAACAACAACAACAATAATAACAAAACAAAAAACAAAGGAAATAGAAAAACAAAACCCCACCTTTTTTACTTCTCTCTTCCTTCTTTTTTCCTTCTTTCTTACCCAATGTTTTCTCTCCCCGTATACTCCTTCCTGCCCCTCTTTTTTCCTCTTTTCCTCTTCCACTTTCTTTTCTCTCTTTTTCTATCACTTTCTAAGCTAAACTCTTATTCAAATGTCTAAACTCTCTCAAGCTCACTTTTACTCTAAACTTCTTCTCTTTTTTTCTCTCATTTTCTATCACTCTCTAAGCTAAACTCTTATTCAAATGCCTAAACTCTCTCAAATGCCTAAACTCTCTCAAGCTCACTTTTACTCTAAACTTCCTCTCATTCTTCTTGTGTTTCCATCCTCCATCTCCCCCCCTTTTTATACTTGAAGTGTTACTAATTTAGGGGGAGATGGATGAGAAAATGGTGGGGAAAATAAAAAATAAAAAAAATAAAAAAATACTAACCATGGAAAAAGCTTTAGAATAGGTAATGGGTGAGTTTTTCATGAAAACTTCCCATTGAATAGGAATGGGGAAGACCAAAAAAAAAAAAAAAAAAAAAAAAAAAAGATAATGTGTGGGGAAGGGGATTTGAAACACAGACCTCGTGATTATCAATACGACTTCATGCCAGTTGACCTATGCTCTTGTTGGCATATCATAAAAACAAATTGACCACCAAATATTGGAAAACTTCAAACATTATTACTTAAAATCAAGCCGGACCAAATACGGTGTCTACAGTAATTTTTCTCCCACTTAAAATGTCCTAAGGTTAATTTAGGGTTGTTTAACTTAGATAAAATTCGGCTAAGTCAATCTATCTAAGTCTGATCCTATTATAACAATTATGGAAAGGATTCAACCACAATGTTTTAGGTGAATTAAACTTCTTTTAATAAACCCAACATTGCAAGTCAACATTACTATGGTTAATTCAACTCAAGTTTCGGGTCAGTTCCCAGGTAGGAGGTGTTCCGTAAACCGTCAACTTAAATACTCCCAACCTTAGACAGAACTTCACCGAGAGAGTTCCCTTATAACCACAGTAATGTAAGGTCTTTACTCTAAAGATTTAGGTGCATTAAACACTTTTAACAAACCTAGTGACATTGCAAGCTAACATTTAGCTATGATTAATTCAACTCCGGTATTCCAGGTCAGTTCCCAGGTAGGAGGTGTTCCGTAAACCGTCAGCTTAAATACCCCCAGCCTTAGACAGAACTTTACCTGTGGAGTTCCCTTATAATCATAGCAATGTTTTTCCTACTTAGTCAATTAAAACTAATTTTAATTCTAAGTAAGAATAATTCTAATCCTATTAGAAATATGATCTTAGGTCTAATTAATTTTAAACATTTTAAAATTAATTCATTTATCCTAAAATCCTATGTTTGCATGCAATTCTTTGTTATAGGTAAACGGTTTCTATTCATTAATTTTATAACTATTATAAATTTTAATGAATTAACCCTATAACATGCTACTATGGTGAATAAATTAACAATCAAATTCTAATTAATTTATAAAACCATACATTAGCATAACATACCAAAAATATAACAATTATATTAATCTAAGGTAATGTCATGCTCAATGCAATTTAATTTCCTTTTAATTAACCTAACCCTTAAATTAATTATACAAGAAAATTAAAATTAAGCATTACCATTTTCATACATTAACATAACATTTATATTAATAGCTCATGAAAACTAATTAAACATGTTAATCACTTAATATAAATATAACTCTTATATTTTTAAACTAAAGTAATTTCATGCTCAATGCAAATTAATTTTCTTAAATTAATCTAACTCTTAAATTAATAACCCAAGAAAATTAAAACAAGCATTCACATTTTCATACATTAACATAACACTTTATATTAATAGCTCATGAAAATAAATAAGCATACAAATTACTTTCATAAATATAACTTTTTATATTTTTACTAAAGTAATTTCATGCTCAATGCTTCTCAATTTTCATCCATTTAATCATAACAACTTATATTAAATACCCATGAAAAATAAATTCATGCATAATACTTATATTATAACAATTATAAAAAATGCATGAATATGCTTAACCTATGGTGGGAATTTAAATACTATATGACATTCATAAAGCAATTAAGTAGCTAAGTAGACGGGTTTTTGGCATCCTAGGACAAAATACATAAGAAAAATTACAATAATTAATCTAAAATTGCCCTATCTAGCCGTGAACCAGCCAAAAGTAGCCTCGAACCGCGTCCAAACCCTTCGAACCGGCAAGAAATTGGACTGAACCATGCTGAACCAGCTTCAAATAAGCTTGAACCGGCCCAAAATTCACTGAACCGGGTCAAAAACCCCTTGAACCAGTCAAAATGAAGCTGAACCGAGCCCAAAAATGCCTAGACTGCGCGAACCAAGTCAAAGACCAACTGGACCAACGTGAACCGGTCAAATATCCGTGAACCGTGCCCCACAAGCCACGAACCGGACCGAACCAAAGCCTTCATGGTTGAACCGCACGCGAAATTGCTCCCAAAAAAAATTCGCAACATTCCAGATCGAACTCATGACCTCTACATTAGCAAGAAACCGCCTCAACCAACTCAACCGCACACGCATTTAACATCAATATTTGATTTATTTAATTTATTTTTTCTGGCCGCGCGATTTCTTCCGTTTCTGGGTTTTTCCACCAGCGTCGAGACGCTCGTGAGCTAGCGTCGAGACGCTGTCTCTCGGATTTCAAGAAAATCTTCGATTTCCAGTACGGTTTTTCTCCGATTTTTGCCGCAAATTGCACCAAATTGCTCTGAATTTCTTCCTCAATTGATACAAAACAGCGACACGGACTTACAGACTCGATTGCAATTAAAACGCCCAAAACACCGGGCCCTTACATTGATCAAATCAATAAAAAATTGCAAAATCTAATGCCAAAAACTCAAAACGTCTACTAGCAAACCAATACATCAAATGTAGAAAATTCCCACCAAAAAACCAATGCAAATTTTAGGAAACAAAATTAAAATCTACGATTGGCTCTGATACCAATTGAAGGATTGGAATTCCCAATTCCGTTACAGCGGAAGCAATTGGACCGTTCGTAAATTAATTTTGTTTTACAAAATACCAATACATTGGCAAAAGGTTAAGCGATGAGAAACATACCTTCGTTGACAACTCTGAATTCTTCAAGAACGCCTTTCTTGATTGCTCCGCAACAACGAAGAACACCACCATTTGATCTTCCCCGCTATAACTCTGAGATTAGGAACGTAGTTGTGGGACTACCTAATCTTGAATGGGAAAAACTCGAGAGAGAAAATTCTCCCTAGAGTTCTTGAGTTGAGAGAATATGAGAGGGCCTTATGGTGGTCATATGTTGTTGTCCCTAAACCCTAGGGTTAGTGTTCTATTTATAAGAGAAAGGCCATGAATAAAATATTCATTTAAAATCAATTATTTCCATAATTAATCAATTCCATGACCAATCAATTCCACAATTGATTAATCTTTTCCATGAATGATTGATCACTTCCATCAGTGGTTAGAATCATTTTCATAAATGATTAATTACTTCCATAAGTGATTAATCATTTTCATAATCAAGGTGTACATATTACACATGCGGAAGCAATTGAAGATCGAAAGCACTTAAGACGTTCAATTTTACTCCTAAAGCATGCATGTTCTAGAAAAGACAAAATAGAGAGTTTAGAAAACACCAACCTTTGTAGCTCACTTATGTTGAACTCCTTGTGGTGTTTGCCTCTCCTATGCTCCTTGGACAACCTCTAGAGTCTTCCCTACTATACTCCGGGCCAAGAACGACTTGTGGGAGTCTATATAAGATAGGGAATGGGTAGGGAATGCTAGAAGCATCAAACAATGGAGAAGAATGAGAGATGAGAGAACTTTGAGTCCAAATTCCAGCAGCATAACATTAAGGAAATGGCTCTCTTGTGTTTGAATATGATTCAAACTCCTTTTAAAGACATTCTCCATGCAAAGCCAAGCCTCAAGACACAAGACACATGGTGTATTTGCAAGCTCAAGTGGATTCTAGGTGTACATTACACAAGACATGCAACAATGCATGAGTGAGTTGTCTTTCCACTTTGAATGATCATGCATTAAGTGGATTTCCAACTAAATCCACTAAATTCAAATTGAAATCAAATTTCAAGCTTGCAAATTACCCCCAATTTCAATTCTAAATTGAAATTGATTGCTTGGTAATTAATTTGAAAATTTTCAAATTAATTTTGATATGATTAATCTAATTAATCTTTGTTATCTTGTGCAATTCCATATATATGATTCCTAATACATATATATAGTATTCAAACACTTTTAAATACTTCATCTCTCATTTTATAATTTAATTCATAATTAAATTATTGTGTCAAACACAATTTACGATAATTCCCTTTTTCCCGATTTTGAACGATTCAAAGCTTCCTATCTTTTGTTCTAGGCTTAATTCCGATATGAGCTAGTAGGGGGACCTAATGGACCTATAGATCATGGGCTCCAACGATTCGAGGCTAACCAACTAATCTCATTGTCCAAGCTAGCCAACATTCGTTAACTATCGGGACACTCCACTATAGCCCGATAGTTGCACTCCCCTCACTATAGATATATTTCCGTCCACTCGATTTAACCATGATTAGTAAGTCGATCCTTCACAGGTTGTCCGTAGCTATAACTAGGTCAATAAGCCGTTTTACCCCTATAGTACTTCTAGTTCCTTAAGTCCCACTGATCCTCTAATGAACAATTGGTTTATGGTCCAACCAATAAACCGAGTCCCTCTCGGGCCAATGAGAGGGCGGGATCCCTTTGTTCAAGCCCCGGAGTCAGCACTTAAGGGAACAACCTCTCTACTATCCCTTATTTGGGTAGGAGTGAATTCCTTCTTGCACGACTATGTCCCCAGCTATCTACCCGTTCCTATCCCTGAAATGGGAGGCTTATTGAGTCGGCGATACTGAGCCACTCTGACCTATGCAGATCTAAGGATAAGCTCGAATAAACAGGAGTTCATAGTTAGCTCAGGATTAAGATCGAGTTACCTAGGTCATCACATGAAATAGTCGGTCTCGTCAGTAAACGGTGTTATAAAGCGAGAGCGACTTATTTCTCGGTCCTGGTCTTATGCAAACTCATTGCATAGGACACCCCCACTCGCATGTCTCTACATGGATGATTTAGGATCACATCATCTATACCATCTATAAAGTGGGCCGCGTCTCATAGTGTCTCCAGAATAAGGTACCCAACCCTATTCCTATACTATAGACCGTTTTGGCTATTACTCAAGCTTGATCCACTTTTATGTCTCTACATAAAGCTCAAGTGTTCATCCTATAGCCATGGATCTTAGTTTATTGGATTTGGGTTATTATATGTGCAATTTAATTTATTCAGTAATGACTTTTACTGAATCAATCTCGATAACACCTTTATCGAATAAGTATATATAATTCGTTTAACATTCACTATCTACGAGTTTTAGGGCACCAATCCCAACAATCTCCCACTTGAACTAAAACTCTAGTTTAGTGGGATGTACTATAATCTATAACAACAGTGGATGAATAAATACTTGTATTAATAACGGAGTAAAAATACAATAAACTAGGGCATCTAAATACCCAGTATACTAAGGTATCGATATACCGGTTACAATTCTCCCACTTGACCTAGATTATTTCTCGTACATATCTCGCAGACCTAGACCTTCTAGATGACTCTCGAACACTTTAGCCGTGAGAGCCTTCGTGAATGGATCAGCAATGTTGTGCTCCGTCGCTATCTTCGTGACAATCACGTCTCCTCGGTGCACAATCTCCCTAATGAGATGGTATTTCCTTTCGATGTGCTTGCCTCTCTTATGGCTGCGAGGTTCCTTTGAGTTTGCAACTGCGCCGCTATTATCACAATACAAGGTGATAGGCAGATGCATATTTGGAACGACTTCCAAGTCAGTTAGGAACTTCCTGAGCCATACTGCCTCTTTTACTGCTTCGCAAGCGGCTACATATTCGGCCTCCATGGTCGAGTCTGCAATGCTTCCTTGCTTGATGCTGCGCCATACTATTGCTCCTCCATTTAGAGTGAATACTGACCCCGATGTAGATTTCCTCGAATCTTTATCAGTTTGAAAGTCAGAATCAGTGTATCCTGTAAGGATCAAATCCTTCGAACCATACACGAGCATATAGTCCCTCGTTCTCCTTAGATATTTGAGGATACTTTTAACGGCTGTCCAGTGATCAAATCCTGGATTGGATTGATATCTACTGACAATCCCTACTGCAAAACAAATGTCGGGCATTGTACACAACATGGCATACATTAGGCTACCTACTGCAGAGGCATAGGGAAAACGTCTCATGTCCTCAACTTCTTGAGGTGTCTGAGGACACTGTTCCTTAGACAAGTTAATTCCGTGCCTGAAAGGTAATAGTCCTTTCTTGGAATTTTGCATTTTATATCTAACCAACAATTTTTCGATATAAGACGCTTGAGACAGGGCTAGCGTTTTGTTCTTTCGGTTTCGAACAATTTGGATTCCTAGAACAAATTGTGCCTCACCCAAATCTTTCATTTGGAATTGAGTTGCTAGCCATAGTTTAATGTCAGTTAGATAACCTACATCATTCCCGATGAGTAGGATATCATCCACATACAGTACTAAGAAAGCTATAGAGCTGTTGATGATCCTTTTGTAAACACAAGGCTCATCAACGTTTTGTTCAAAGCCATAAGATTTGATCGCAGTATCAAATCTCATATTCCAGGATCTAGACGCTTGTTTTAATCCATAAATGGACCGTTTAAGCTTGCAAACTTTTTGCTCTTGATCCTGAGCTATGAACCCCTCTGGCTGAGACATGTAGATACTTTCTTCAAGATTACCGTTCAGAAAGGCAGTCTTGACATCCATTTGCCATATTTCATAATCGTAAAACGTGGCAATTGATAAAAGTATCCGGATCGACTTTAACATGGCAACAGGGGAGAAGGTTTCTTCATAGTCAATCCCCTCCCGCTGGGTAAAACCCTTTGCCACAAGTCGTGCCTTAAAGGTCTGTACCTTTCCAGCAGCGTCTCGTTTTCTCTTGTAGATCCATTTGCACCCTATGGGTCTAATCCCTTCAGGTTGATCTACAAGATCCCATACTGAATTAAAATGCATGGACTCGATCTCTAAGTCCATGGCTTTAATCCACTCGTTCTTGTCAACGTCATCCATTGCCTGTTTAAAGGTTAATGGATCCTCGATCCCGTCATCAGGTATGACGACTGGAGTTTTAGTTAAACCCAAATAGCGATCAGGCTGTCTAACAACCCTCCCACTACGTCGAGGTCCTCTTATTTCTTGAGAAGGACGTGATTGACTCGAGGTGCCAGTATTATCAACAACTCTTGTTGATGTTTCTGTAGCTTCGTTAGATAGTTCACTTAAAACGACTTTACTACGTGGCTTGTGATCTCTGAGGTGGTCTTCTTCTAGGAATGTAGCATTTGTCGATACAAGTACTTTATTTTCCTCTGGATCGAAGAAGTATCCACCTCTCGTTTCTTTGGGATAGCCTATAAATAGGCAGAATCTAGAACGAGGCTCCAATTTCTTTGGGTTTGCTTCTAGCACGTATGCAGGACATCCCCAAATTCTGAAATGTCGTAAACTAGCTTTACGACCTTTCCAGAGCTCAAATGGTGTTTCAGAAACACTCTTTGAGGGAACTACGTTCAAGATATAAACTGCAGTCTCTACTGCATAACCCCAAAACGAGTTAGGCAACTGAGCATAACTCATCATCGAACGAACCATGTCCAACAAGGTTTTGTTACTCCTTTCTGATACACCGTTTTGCTGAGGTGTACCAGGGGCTGAGAGTTGGGACGTAATTCCATGCTCTATCAAATAGTCTTGAAAACTTAAGTCCATATACTCTCCACCTCGATCGGATCGAAGTGTTTTTATCGTCTTACCTAATAGGTTCTCAACCTCGACCTTATACTCCTTGAACTTTTCAAAAGCTTCAGACTTATGATGCATCAGGTAGAGATAGCCATACCTCGAATAATCATCAATGAAACTGATGAAATATTCGTACCCTCCTCGAGCTCTAATGTTCATTGGTCCACAGAGGTCCGAATGAATGAGCTCTAAGGGCTCTTTGGCACGATAACCTTTTCCGGTAAAAGGTCGTTTTGTCATCTTGCCCTCAAGGCATGATTCACAAGGAGGCAACGAGTCGTCTTCTAACTTGTTTAAAAGTCCACTCTTGACCAATCTCCCAATCCTATTGAGGTTGATATGGCCTAACCTCAAGTGCCAGAGATAGGTATCTTGAGAAACTCTTCGCTTTTTAGGTTGAGTCTCAGCGGTTTTAAACATCTCGTGATTTAAAATAGCTTTAGACTCAATTGGTCTCAAAACATATAATTTATTCTTCAAGTTTGCAGAGCAAACATCAATACCTCTTTTAGTTATGAACGCTTCATTAACAGAAAAAGAAATTGAGTAACCTTTTCTAATAAACAAGATAAAGAAATCAAATTTCTTTTAATCTTCGGAACTATGTACACATTATCTAATATCATGTAGCGTTCTTTGGTGAAGAATAATTTTATGTCTCCCACTGCAATAGCCGAGATGACTTCTCCTGTTCCAACTTTAAGAGTCATCTCTCCAGCTATTAGCTGTTGCCAGGAACTCATTCCTTGAAATGAAGAACATACGTGATTAGTGGCACCTGAATCAAGTATCCAGGCAGAATCGTCGTTTTCCACTAAACACGTTTCCAAGACTAATAAATCACATTTAGAGTCGTGGATCATGTTTTTCTTGGCTACGCAGTTAGTTTGAGGACATTCCTCAGTTGAGACCAAACCTAAATTCTTTGCCACGTGTTTAGCGTTTAAGCAAGTATTCTTAGTCGAATGTACTAAACCGTTTAATTTGGCATTTGACAAAACACATACGTTTTTCGACATATTGCTGAAACAAACAAATTAATCTCTATTAGAAACATGCACTAAACCCATTAATCACATTTATCCAATCAGATTTAGCAAAAGCAATCATCGACCCATATATACAATTGATTTATTTTGCAACGATACTTCAGGGGTTTAGAATAACCGCTACCGTAGGGCAGTCAGCTACTCCTCCTCTGAATCGAGACAATCTCGGCCAAATACTATTCCCAGAATAACTCTTACTCCAATAGTTATTAGCTAACGTTAATTTGGTCAAGACCATCTTGTAAGTGTTACCCATCATTTTCAGATTGCAGAGGGCGGCCCCAACACTGCCACCGTAGGGAAGAGCTAATGTTGGGAATGGCCCTAGGAAACCCTATCCATTTCTGGAGTTTGCGTTGTTCCGAATCCCATGCGCAAGCCCTCCGTAGGGTGATCGCTCCCAGGGCGACTCGCAGGTAGCGCATAGGAATCTCACGGTGCAACCTAATGATGGAGACCGCAGGATACGTTTGACACGTTTCCTTCTCCCACTTACTATGAACACTTTCCCCATTCACCTTGATATTAACCCATGCAAACACCATCCGTAGGGGGACGCTCCCAGGGCGCCTCGAGGCCAAGCATGGATCTCACGGTGTGAACTCAGGGGGACGTGAGAGTAGAAACTTAATATGAATATTTCGTTTCTATACTTTTCCTCCCACTAAAGTGTCGTAAAGTTTTAGGGTCTATTACTTAGGTAAATTCCGGCTAAATGAATCTATCTAAGTCTATGCCTTATTAAACAAGGTCTTTACACTAAATGTCTAGGTGAATTAAACTCTTTTAATAACCTAGTGACATTGCATGCTAGTAAGACTTTGGTTAATTCAACTCAGGTACCGAACCATTTGCCGGGAGAGTTCCCTTATAACCAAGGTCTTATGTCCTACTTACTCAAATTTTAAAACTATTTTAAAAAAAAACTAAGACATGTTTCTAATCCTATTAGAAAAGGCGATCTTCTATCTATTTTATTTTAAACAATTTAAGAATGATAAGATCCTAAGATCCTATGTTAGCATGCAACTCTTTGTTATAGGTTTTATGGATTCTATTCATTAACTATTATAACTCTTATAACTTTTAATGAATTATCCCTATAACATGCTTTCTAATGGTGTTTAAAAGCATATAACAATCAATCATTCAAGTTATAAGAAAAGCACCATTTAGAAACAACCTATGTCTAGGTTTGTATAACGCTTTATACTACGATGTCTAGGTGATAACACTTTAAAACCTCACACCGCTCACGCATGCTCATAAAACTCGAGTTAACTTAACTCAAGAACCGACTCGATGCCCAGGTAGGAGGTGTTCCGTAAACCGTCAACTTAAATACCTCCAGCCTTAGACAGCATCTTGTCGGGTGAGTTCTCTCGTAACCATTGTTTTACAAGATATCGACCTAAACTATGCAAGTTGATCGAATCGTTGAAGGTTCATTAACCTAAGTGAGCATGCACTTAATTTTGTTATAGATTTTAGATTTCTATCTCTTTTTATAACAATTATAAAAACAATCCATAACAAGCCTAATTTGAGAATAACACTTATAATCAAACTAATGAAATTTCATGCTTCATGCTTGGTTAATTTTATCAATTAATAATTATAACTATTATAAGAATAATCAATTTTAATTAACCATTCAAGCATGAATCTCCCTAAATTAATACAACACTTATATTAATTAAACATGAAATTTCCATCATGCATTTGAATTAATCAATAACACTTATTAAAATTAAACAAATGCATGAACATGCTTTCCTATGGTGGGATTTTAATCTATATGGCATGCTCATAATGCACATACAATCATTTAATTAAATCATACATTCACAATGCATAAAGAAATTAAATCAAGCTAAAATGGAATGGTTTGGCAATCTAAAAACAAACAATTAACTAATTATTACAATAATAATTAATAAAAAATTGCTTGAATCAATCTCGAGCTTCACGAACCGACTCGAACCAACCCTTCATGGAGTGAACCGGCCTTCAAAAGTGTGTATAGGGGCTGAACCGGCTGCAAACAAACCGAACCGGACTGGAAAAGAAGAAGGGAAAAAAAAAACTGCTGCTGGAATTAAAAAAAAACAGCTTGCTGGAATTTTCATTTTCTGCTGCGTCTTCTCCGGTTTTTCTTCGATTTTACAGCCTATATGGACTCTAATGACTCTATAAAAATTACAGACTATAGTACACACATTAACGCTCTTACATATCCGAGCAATTACAATTTCATGAAGGTTTGAATGCTCAAAAAATTGCCAAACCAGAACACTTCCATTTTAGCACACAGAAAATTCAATTTCAAAATGGTACCCACCAAAGAAAAATTAAAACGAATTAAGTGCTCTAATCAAGCTCTGATACCAATTCAAGGTGTACATATTACACATGCGGAAGCAATTGAAGATCGAAAGCACTTAAGACGTTCAATTTTACTCCTAAAGCATGCATGTTCTAGAAAAGACAAAATAGAGAGTTTAGAAAACACCAACCTTTGTAGCTCACTTATGTTGAACTCCTTGTGGTGTTTGCCTCTCCTATGCTCCTTGGACAACCTCTAGAGTCTTCCCTACTATACTCCGGGCCAAGAACGACTTGTGGGAGTCTATATAAGATAGGGAATGGGTAGGGAATGCTAGAAGCATCAAACAATGGAGAAGAATGAGAGATGAGAGAACTTTGAGTCCAAATTCCAGCAGCATAACATTAAGGAAATGGCTCTCTTGTGTTTGAATATGATTCAAACTCCTTTTAAAGACATTCTCCATGCAAAGCCAAGCCTCAAGACACAAGACACATGGTGTATTTGCAAGCTCAAGTGGATTCTAGGTGTACATTACACAAGACATGCAACAATGCATGAGTGAGTTGTCTTTCCACTTTGAATGATCATGCATTAAGTGGATTTCCAACTAAATCCACTAAATTCAAATTGAAATCAAATTTCAAGCTTGCAAATTACCCCCAATTTCAATTCTAAATTGAAATTGATTGCTTGGTAATTAATTTGAAAATTTTCAAATTAATTTTGATATGATTAATCTAATTAATCTTTGTTATCTTGTGCAATTCCATATATATGATTCCTAATACATATATATAGTATTCAAACACTTTTAAATACTTCATCTCTCATTTTCTAATTTAATTCATAATTAAATTATTGTGTCAAACACAATTTACGATAATTCCCTTTTTCCCGATTTTGAACGATTCAAAGCTTCCTATCTTTTGTTCTAGGCTTAATTCCGATATGAGCTAGTAGGGGGACCTAATGGACCTATAGATCATGGGCTCCAACGATTCGAGGCTAACCGACTAATCTCATTGTCCAAGCTAGCCAACATTCGTTAACTATCGGGACACTCCACTATAGCCCGATAGTTGCACTCCCCTCACTATAGATATATTTCCGTCCACTCGATTTAACCATGATTAGTAAGTCGATCCTTCACAGGTTGTCCGTAGCTATAGCTAGGTCAATAAGCCGTTTTACCCCTATAGTACTTCTAGTTCCTTAAGTCCCACTGATCCTCTAATTAACAATTGGTTTATGGTCCAACCAATAAACCGAGTCCCTCTCGGGCCAATGAGAGGGCGGGATCCCTTTGTTCAAGCCCCGGAGTCAGCACTTAAGGGAACAACCTCTCTACTATCCCTTATTTGGGTAGGAGTGAATTCTTTCTTGCACGACTATGTCCCCAGCTATCTACCCGTTCATATCCCTGAAATGGGAGGCTTATTGAGTCGGCGATACTGAGTCACTCTCACCTATGCAGATCTAAGGATAAGCTCGAATAAACAGGAGTTCATAGTTAGCTCAGGATTAAGATCGAGTTACCTAGGTCATCACATGAAATAGTCGGTCTCGTCAGTAAACGGTGTTATAAAGCGAGAGCGACTTATTTCTCGGTCCTGGTCTTATGCAAACTCATTGCATAGGACACCCCCACTCGCATGTCTCTACATGGATGATTTAGGATCACATCATCTATACCATCTATAAAGTGGGCCGCGTCTCATAGTGCCTCCAGAATAAGGTACCCAACCCTATTCCTATACTATAGACCGTTTTGGCTATTACTCAAGCTTGATCCACTTTTATGTCTCTACATAAAGCTCAAGTGTTCATCCTATAGCCATGGATCTTAGTTTATTGGATTTGGGTTATTATATGTGCAATTTAATTTATTCAGTAATGACTTTTACTGAATCAATCTCGATAACACCTTTATCGAATAAGTATATATAATTCGTTTAACATTCACTATCTACGAGTTTTAGGGCACCAATCCCAACACATAATTGATTAATTTCCAATTAATTAATTCTTTAATTAATTAATCACCAATTAAATATCATATATTTAATTTCAGACCTTCTATTAGTTAATTAATTAATTACCCAATTAAATATCATATATTTAATTTCAGGCCTTCAATTAATTAATTCTATAATATGAATCAAATTCATATTAAAATTTGAACTCCTTCAAATTCTCTTATATCCTATAAATTTAATATGAATCAAATTCATATTAATATTTGAACTCCTTCAAATATTTATTTCTCTCATAGACTACAGTTTAATTAAATTTCATTTAATTTAAACTAAATTGAATAATTAATTAATTCATCTTCTAATTAAATACCATATATTTAATTAGACATATATTTGAACTCTTTCAAATATATCAATCTCTCAACATAATAAAGTTTAATCTCAAATTAGACTTTATATTTTAATGCATCACTATACATTATATTAATTTGTATCTCATACAATTAACTTAATTCCCAATATGAATTTGAACTATTCAAATTCTCTCAAGATATATTTGTTCCTAATTACTCTTTACGAGCTAGCAGGGGGACCTAATGGACCTACAGATCAGAAGCTCCAATGATTTGAGGTTAATAGATTAAACTCATTAATCAGGTTAACCAATATTCATTAACTGTGGGTCATTCCACTAAAGACCCACAGTTAAACTCTTCTCACTATAGAATATTTATGTGTCCATGGATGTAGACTTATACTGGTAAGTCAATCCTTCACGAGTGTTCGTAATCACGGCTGGGTCAAATTACCGTTTTACCCCTGTGTTACATCTGTCTCCTTAAGTACCAGCGCTCCTCTAATGAACAACCTGTTTATGGTCCAACCATTAAACAGAAAGTTCCTCTCGGGCCAGTGAGAGGACGTGATCCCTTTGTTCAAGTCCCGGAGTCACCACTAAAGGGAACACTCATCTACTTCTCCTAGAAGTGGGAAGGAGTGAATTCCTTCTTGTGTTGTCATGTCCCCAGCCTCCCACTCGGTCTTGTCCCCAAAAAGGAAGGCATATTGAGTCGGCGTATTGGCCACTCTCACCCATGCTAATCAAAGGACAATCCCTCATGAGAAGGAGTTCATGACACACTCAGGATTAAGATTGAGTTACCTAGGTCATCGCATTGAAACAGTAACCTAACTAGTTTACGGTGTTACATCTAGTGGTTTACTATTTCATGGTCCGGTCTTATGTAAACTCATTGCATAGGATACCCCCGCTTGCATGTCTCCTACATAGACGCCTTGGATTAATACGTCTATATCGAATACAAAGCGGGTCGTATCACATAGTGTTACCAGGATAAGGTACCCAGCCTTATCCTTGTACTATAGACCTTTTAGGTTGTTACTTGAACACCAATCCCTGTATGTCCCCACATACTAGTTCAAGTCACATGTAAACAACCTTGGATCTTAGTTTATTGGATTTGGGTCAAATTGTGCAATATTTAACAATAACACTTTATTGTAGAAACTCAATTACACTTTATTGAAACAAGTATACAATTTGTTTACATTCACTCTCTACGAGTTTTAGGGCATAAAACCCAACACATTTCTGGAGTTTGCGTTGTTCCGAATCCCAACACTCCGTAGGGTGATCGCTCCCAGGGCGACTCGCAGACAGCGCATAGGAATCTCACGGTGCAACCTAATGATGGAGACCGCAGGATACGTTTGACACGTTTCCTTCTCCCACTTACTATGAACACTTTCCCCATTCACCTTGATATTAACCCATTCAAACACCATCCGTAGGGGGACGCTCCCAGGGCGCCTCGAGGCCAAGCATGGATCTCACGGTGTGAACTCAGGGGGACGTGAGAGTAGAAACTTAATATGAATATTTCGTTTCTATACTTTTCCTCCCACTAAAGTGTCGTAAAGTTTTAGGGTCTATTACTTAGGTAAATTCCGGCTAAATGAATCTATCTAAGTCTATGCCTTATTAAACAAGGTCTTTACACTAAATGTCTAGGTGAATTAAACTCTTTTAATAACCTAGTGACATTGCATGCTAGTAAGACTTTGGTTAATTCAACTCAGGTTCCGAACCATTTGCCGGGAGAGTTCCCTAATAACCAAAGTCTTATGTCCTACTTACTCAAATTTTAAAACTAGTTAAAAAAAAACTAAGTAAGACATATTTCTAATCCTATTAGAAAAGGCGATCTTAGATCTATTTCATTTTAAACCATTTAAAGAATGATAAGATCCTAAGATCCTATGTTAGCATGCAACTCTTTGTTATAGGTTTTATGGATTGTATTCATTAACTATTATAACTCTTATAACTTTTAATGAATTAACCCTATAACATGTTTTCTAATGGTGTTTAAAAGCATATAACAATCAATCATTCAAGTTATAAGAAAAGCACCATTTAGAAACAACCTATGTCTAGGTTTGTATAACGATTTATACTACGATGTCTAGGTGATAACACTTTAAAACCTCACACCGCTCACACATGCTCATAAAACTCGAGTTAACTTAACTCAAGAACCGACACGATGCCCAGGTAGGAGGTGTTCCGTAAACCGTCAACTTAAATACCTCCAGCCTTAGACAGCATCTTGTCGGGTGAGTTCTCTCGTAACCATTGTTTTACAAGATATCGACCTAAACTATGCAAGTTGATCGAATCGTTGAAGGTTCATTAACCTAAGTGAGCATGCACTTAATCTTGTTATATATTTTAGATTTCTATCTCTTTTTATAACAATTATAAAAACAATCCATAACAAGCCTAATTTGAGAATAACACTTATAATCAAACTAATGAAATTTCATGCTTCATGCTTGGTTAATTTTATCAATTAATAATTATAACTATTATAAGAATAATAAATTTTAATTAACCATTCAAGCATGAATCTCCCTATATTAATACAACACTTATATTAATTAAACATGAAATTTCCCTCATGCATTTGAATTAATCAATAACACTTATTAAAATTAAACAAATGCATGAACATGTTTTCCTATGGTGGGGTTTTAAAACTATATGGCATGCTCATAATGCACATACATCCATTTAATTAAATCATACATTCACAATGCATAAAGTAATTAAATCAAGCTAAAATGGAATAGTTTGGCAATTTTTAAAAAAACACAAGCAATTTCACTAATTATTACAATAATAATTAATAAATAAACTTGCAACACGCCCGAGCTTCACGAACCATCCCGAACCGCTCATCCAAGCAATGAACCGGCCATGCAATGAGTGAAATGAGGCTGCAACAGACCGAGCCGGACAAAAAGGCAGCAGCTGAACCGGAATGAAAAAAAAACTGCTGCTCGAATTAAAAAACAGCTTGCTGGAATTTTCATTTTCTGCTGCGTCTTCTCCGGTTTTTCTTCAATTTTACAGCCTATATGGACTCTAATGACTCTATAAAAATTACAGACTATAGTACACACATTAACGCTCTTACATATCCGAGCAATTACAATTTCATGAAGGTTTGAATGCTCAAAAAATTGCCAAACCAGAACACTTCCATTTTAGCACACAGAAAATTCAATTTCAAAATGGTACCCACCAAAGCAAAATTAAAACGAATTAAGTTCTCTAATCATGCTCTGATACCAATTGAAGGTGTACATATTACACATGCGGAAGCAATTGAAGATCGAAAGCACTTAAGACATTCAATTTTACTCCTAAAGCATGCATGTTCTAGAAAAGACAGAATAGAGAGTTTAGAAAACACCAACCTTTGTAGCTCACTTATGTTGAACTCCTTGTGGTGTTTGCCTCTCCTATGCTCCTTGGACAACCTCTAGAGTCTTCCCCACTATACTCCGGGCCAAGAACGACTTGTGGGAGTCTATATAAGATAGGGAATGGGAAGGGAATGCTTGAAGCATCAAACAATGGAGAAGAATGAGAGATGAGAGAACTTTGAGTCCAAATTCCAGCAGCATAACATTAAGGAAATGACTCTCTTTTTTTTTTTAATATGATTCAAACTCCTTTTAAAGACATTCTCCATGCAAAGCCAAGCCTCAAGACACAAGACACATGGTGTATTTGCAAGCTCAAGTGGATTCTAGGTGTACATTACACAAGACATGCAACAATGCATGAGTGAGTTGTCTTTCCACTTTGAATGATCATGCATTAAGTGGATTTCCAACTAAATCCACTAAATTCAAATTGAAATCAAATTTCAAGCTTGCAAATTACCCCTAATTTCAATTCTAAATTGAAATTGATTGCTTGGTAATTAATTTGAAAATTTTCAAATTAATTTTGATATGATTAATCTAATTAATCTTTGTTATCTTGTGCAATTCCATATATATGATTCCTAATACATATATATAGTATTCAAAACACTTTTAAATACTTCATCTCTCATTTTCTAATTTAATTCATAATTAAATTATTGTGTCAAACACAATTTACGATAATACCCTTTTTCCCGATTTTGAACGATTCAAAGATTCCTATCTTTTTTTCTAGGCTTAATTCCGATATGAGCTAGTAGGGGGACCTAATGGACCTATAGATCATGGGCTCCAACGACTCGAGGCTAACCGACTAATCTCATTGTCCAAGCTGGCCAACATTCGTTAACTATCGGGACACTCCACTATAGCCCGATAGTTGCACTCCCCTCACTATAGATATATTTCCGTTCACTTGATTTAACCATGATTAGTAAGTCGATCCTTCACAGGTTGTTCGTAGTACTTCTAGTTCCTTAAGTCCCACTGATCCTCTAATGAACAATTGGTTTATGGTCCAACCAATAAACCGAGTCCCTCTCGGGCCAATGAGAGGGCGGGATCCCTTTGTTCAAGCCCCGGAGTCAGCACTTAAGGGAACAACCTCTCTACTATCCCTTATTCGGGTAGGAGTGAATTCCTTCTTGCACGACTATGTCCCCAGCTATCTACCCGTTCCTATCCCTGAAATGGGAGGCTTATTGAGTCGGCGATACTGAGCCACTCTCACCTATGCAGATCTAAGGATAAGCCCGAATAAACAGGAGTTCATAGTTAGCTCAGGATTAAGATCGAGTTACCTAGGTCATCACATGAAATAGTCAGTCTCGTCAGTAAACGATGTTATAAAGCGAGAGCGACTTATTTCTCGGTCCTGGTCTTATGCAAACTCATTGCATAGGACACCCCCACCCGCATGTCTCTACATGGACGATTTAGGATCACATCGTCTATACCATCTATAAAGTGGGTCGCGTCTCATAGTGTCTCCAGAATAAGGTACCCAACCCTATTCCTATACTATAGACCGTTTTGGCTATTACTCAAGCTTGATCCACTTTTATGTCTCTACATAAAGCTCAAGTGTTCATCCTATAGCCATGGATCTTAGTTTATTGGATTTGGGTTATATATGTGCAATTTAATTTATTCAGTAATGACTTTTACTGAATCAATCTCGATAACACCTTTATCGAATAAGTATATAATTCGTTTAACATTCATTATCTACGAGTTTTAGGGCACCAATCCCAACAATCTCCCACTTGAAGTAAAACTCTAGTTTAGTGGGATGTACTATAATCTATAACAGCAGTGGATGAATAAATACTTGTATTAATAACGGAGTAAAAATACAATAAACTAGGGCATCTAAATACCCAGTATACTAAGGTATCGATATACCGGTTACAATTTTGTTCAAGAATCGGAGTGACCACTTAAGGGAACACTCATCTGCTTCCCTAAAGACGGGAAGGGGTGAATTACATCTTGTACGATTATGTTCCCAGCTCCCCACTCGGTCTTATCCCCAAAATGGTAGGCTTATTGAGTCAGCGTATTGGTCACTCTCACACATACAAATCAAAGGACAATCCCTCATGAGCAGGAGTCCATAATCAACTCAGGATTAAGACCAAGTTGTCTAGTTCATCCTAGTGAAATAAAAAACTAACTAGTTAACGATGTTATAACAAGTGGTTACTATTTCGCGGTCCGGTCTTATGCAAACTCATTGCATAGGATACCCCTACTCGCATGTCTCCGACACGAACGTGTTGGATCATAGCGTTTGTATCAAATACAAAGTGGGTCGTATCCATAGTGTCACCAGGATAAGGCACCCAGTCTTATCCTTATACTATAGACCCTTTAGGTTGTTTCTTGAACAATGATCCCCATATGTCGCTACATATAGTTCAAGACTCATATTACAGCCTAGGATGTCTAGTTTATTGGATTAAGGTTATTTTAGGCAAAGACAAATATAAAATAACTAATAACATTTAATGGAGAAATATATCGATATTATTTCATTAATATCTAGTCAACGATTACATTCACTATCTACGAGTTTTAGGGCATAAAACCCAACAAAATCCCACTTTAACTAAAACACTAGTTAGTGGGATGTAAATGTAATAATCTAAAGCTGGAAATGTCATGTATACTAAAATAATACAATGAACTAGTCCATCCTTATACCATTATACATTTCTCCCACTTGCCCTAGATTAGACGGCATACATATCTCGTAGACCTAGACCCTCTAGATGACCCTCAAACACTTTAGGTGTGAGAGCCATCGTAAATGGATCAGCGATGTGCTGCTCTGAAGCGATCTTAATGACGATCACATGTCCTCGTTGCACAATCTCCCGTATCAGGTGATACTTCATCTCGATGTGTTTACCTCGTTTGTGGCTTTGAGGTTCTTTTGAATTGGCTACAGCCCCACTGTTGTCAAAGTATAGTGTTATGGGCACGTTCATATTCGTAACAACTTCCAAATCAGTCAAGAACTTTCAAAGCCAGATTGCCTCCTTAGCTGTTTCGCAAGCTGCTACATACTCAGCCTCCATGGTTGAGTCTGCTATGCATCCTTGTTTGATGCTTCTCCAAACTACTGCTCCTCCATTGAGGATGAATACTGACTCTGATGTAGATTTTCTTGAATCCTTATCAGCTTGAAAGTCAGAATTAGTATCCAGTAAGAATCAAATCCTTAGCTCCATACACAAGCATGTAGTCCCTCGTTCTCCGAAGATACTTGAGGATATTCTTAACTACTCCCCAGTGGTCCAACCCTGGATTAGACTAATACCTACTGACTACTCTCACTGCATAACATATGTCAGGAATGGTGTAGAGCATAACATACATTAAGCTGCCCACAACTGAGGCAAAGGGAATGTGTCTCATGTTCTCAATTTCTTGAGATGTCTTAGGAGACCGTTCCTTAGACAGGTGTACCCCATGTCTGAAGGGTAATAATCCCTTTTTGGAGTTTTGCATCGAATATCGAGACAACATTTTGTCAATATACGTTGCTTGAGACAGTGTTAGCGTTTTGTTCATACGATCCCTAATGATTTGGATTCCAAGAACATATTGAGCCTCTCCCAGATCTTTCATTTGGAATTGGGCTGCTAGCCATTTCTTAATGTCAGTGAGGTACCCTACATCATTCCCAATGAGTAGGATATCATCTACATAAAGTATTAGAAAAGCTACTTTCTTTTTGTTGATTTTCTTGTACACACAAGGCTCATCAACGTTTTGGTCAAAACCAAAAGATTTGATCGCAGTATCAAATGTAATGTTCCATGATCTGGACACTTGTTTCAATCCATAAATGGATCGATTGAGCTTAGAAACCTTTTGCTTGTGACCTTGGGCTATGAACCCTTTGGGTTGAGACATGAAGATATTCTCTTCAAGATTACCATTTAGAAAGGCAGTTTTGATGTCCATTTGCGATATTTCATAGTCATAATATGTGGCTATGGACAAGAGAATTCTTATGGACTTTAACATGGCCACAGGAGAAAAGGTTTCCTCATAGTCAACCCCTTCCTTTTGGGTATAACCCTTTGCCACTAGTCTAGCTTTGAAGGTCTGTACCTTCCCAGCTGCATCTCTTTTTGTCTTATAGATCCATTTACATCCATGGGTTTTACCCCATCTGGTAGATCTGCGAGTTCCCATACAGAATTGGAGTGCATTGACTCCATTTCCAGGACAATGGATCCTCAATGCCATCATTAGGTATGACAGCCTTAGTTTCAGTTAAACCCAAGTAGCGATCAGGTTGTAATAAAACCCTCCCATTGCGTCGAGGCATTCTCAACGTTTGAGAAGGACGAGATGGATCTGAAGAACTAGTTCCTTCATCAATCTTTGTGGAAGGTCCAGCTTCGTCAACAACTCTTGGTGATTCTTCAGTAGCTTCTCTTAATATTATTTTGCTTCGTGGTTTATGATCCCTCATGTGGTCTTCCTCCAAGAAGGTGGCATTTGTCGATACAATCACCTTAATTATTTTCTTGTGGGTCGTAGAAATAACCACCTCTCGTTTCTTTAGGGTAACCAAAAAATTGGCACAGTTTTGAACGAGGTTCCGGTTTCTTAGGATTTGTTAGAAGCACGTGTGCTGGACAACCCCAGATGCGAAAGTGATGCAAACTAGGTTTACGCCCCTTCCATAATTTGAAAGGTGTTTCAGAAACAATTTTCGAGGGAACAATGTTCAAGATGTGTATTGCAATCTCTACTGCATACCCCCAAAACGAGCTAGGCAATTGAGCATAGGTCATCATTGATCGAACCATGTCTAACAAGGTTCTATTTCTCCTTTATGATACACCATTTTGTTGAGGTGTACCAGGGGCTGAGAATTGGGATTGGATTCCATGTTCTATCATATAATCCTAGAATCTTTGATCCATATACTTCCCTCATCGATCAGATCGAAGTACTTTAATTGATTTACCTAATAGGTTTTCAACTTCAGTCTTAAACTCCTTAAACTTTTCAAGGGCTTCAGACTTATGTCCCATTAGGTACAATTAACTATATCTTGAATAATCATCTATAAATGAGATGAAATATTTGTACCCTCCTCGAGCTTTTACATTCATTGGACCACAGAGGTCTGAATGTATTAACTCTAAGGGTTCTTTGGCTCTGTAACCATTTCCAGTAAAGGATCTTTTTGTCATTTTGTCCTCGAGACAAGATTCACAAGGTGGCAGTGAATCATCTTCTAACTTGCTTAGAAGTCCATTCTTTACCAAACGACCGATTCTTTCGATGTTTATATGACCAAGTCTAAGATGCCAAAGATGAGTATTGTTACTTGTTGGAGAAATCCTTTGCCTTTTTCTTTGATTTTCATCAGTTTTAAACAACTCGTGATTTAAAAGTGCTTGGTTTTCGGCTGGTCTTAATACATACAAGTTATTTTCTAATTTGGCTGAACAAATAAGTACACCATTCTTATAAATGAACGCTTCATTCATATCAAAAGCAATTGTATACGATTTTTCAATCAAACATGAAATAGAAATTAAGTTCCTCTTAATCTTGGGAACAATTAACAAACTTTCTAAAAGTAAAAATCTATTTCTAAAAAATAACTTCGCAGCTCCCACTGCTTTAGCTGAAATGACTTTGAAATGACTTCTCCAGTTTCGACCCTGATTGTCATTTCCCCATCGTTCAACTGCCGAAAGGAATTATTTTCCTGAAAAGAAGAGCAAACATGATTAGTTGCTCCTGAATCAAGTATCCAGGTAAACTCATCATGTTCTACTAGGCATGTTTCTAAAACTAGTAAATCAAATTTACCTTCATTTTCCTTCTTTTTCTCAGCAAGGTACTTTGGGCAATTTCTCTTCCAGTATCCATCTACATTGCAGTGGAAACACTTGCCCTTGTCTGCCACAACTTTGGCTTTTCCCTTGCTTTTAGCAACAGTCGCGGGAGCCTTGCCCTTGTTTCCTTTCTTCTTCTGAATCTTCTTCGAAGAAGTGGCTACCGATTTAGTTCTAGAGGATGAACCCTTCTCGAACTTTCTTTTAGAGTGAACAACGATTGCCTTTCCTTCTACTTGTCCCTTGTTCTTAAGAAAAGACGGATAGAGTTGTAGCTCATTCAGGAGGCTAGTCAGGTTGAATACTATTTTATTCATCATTGCATTGATTCGAAACTGTAGAAAACTCTTCGGAAGAGATTCTAAGATGAATGCAACCTGACTACGCTCATCTATGACCGCCCCGTTTGCTTCTGCCACGTTGAATTGGACCATCATATCCAGGACATGTTCCCGAACAGACGTGCCCTCCTTCTTGCGACAGCTATAAATGTATTTGAGAGCGTCATGGTGGAGTTGGTAGGACGGTTGTCCAAACATCTCCTGGAGAGAGTTCAAAATCTCCCTCGCTGTTACCATGCCCTCGTGCCTTTTAGCCAAAACTTCAGATAAGTTGGCTAGGATATAGACGTGAGCTTTATCATTGGCCTTTGTCCAGTGGTCATAAGCATCCTTAATTGCTTGGGATGCATTACGAGCAGGGGCTGGAGGACAAACCGCAGATCATCGACAACAAGAATCGTATTAAGGTTCGACTTCCATGTAGCGTAATTTTTGTCGGTTAATTTCTCATTTTTAAGCAGAGACACTATTGAGGAAGACATTGTTGAAATTTAAACAAACAATGATCGTATTCGTTATCTTTGCCTTAACCCATCATACAAGCAAACAATTGCGCACAATCCAATCAATTTAGCAAAACAAGCAATCACAAAACCCTAAAACTATTGATTTAGTTATGCAACGATGTTTCAGAGGTTTAGAATATCAGCCACCGAAGGGTGATCAGACACTCCTCCTCTAAAATGAGACATTTCTCAGCTAATTCTAATTCCAGAATAACTCATATTCCTATAGACATTAGCCACCGTTGTTCGGTCAAGGATTTGTTAACACTTTTAACTCATCCTTGTAAGTGTAACCCTCCCACTTTCAGATCTCAGAGGCACGTACCAACAGGCTACCGAAGGGAAAGACAACTGTTGGTAATTAGCCTAAGAGTTCCTATCCTATTCAGGAGTTCACGATGTTCTGAATCCTATGATCAGGCCCTCCGAAGGAATGGATGCGCCAAGACAACTTGCAGGCGGATCATAGGACTCTCACGGTGTGACCTAGGGGGGAGACCGAGGGATACGTTGACACGTGTCCCGCTTCCACTTACTCTAGAAATTTTTCCCATTCACCTTGTTATTGATTCATGTAAACACTTTTCGAAGGGAGTAAAGACAGTCACAAAATAGAATCTCTTTCCTTCATATTATTTCTGATTATTGGGATTGTATATATACATGAGGAAGAGAACCAGTTCCTTACGGCTACTACTGCTGAACTATCGTCGAATCCACGATAGTTCAGCAGTAGGAGCTGCGAGAGACTATGGATTGTTTCTTTGAAACCCACAAAATCGGATTTTCACCAAGATAAATCACAAATCCAGTCATGGACCTCCGATCAGATTGGCTATCAGCCCAATCAGAATCCGAGAAAGCCAAAAGGGACAAGGAGCTCTTTTTAAACAATAAGCCAGGAGACAGTGTGCCCCGAATGTACCGAAAAATCCTTTTGATAGCCACAAACTGAGCATAAGTGGGAGAGTGCATATACTGAGATACACGACTCACAGAAAAGGATATGTCCGGCCGAGTAAAGGTAAAATAGTGAACTGCTCCAACCATACTACGATAGGTTTGGGCATCTGAACTATTACATTTAGAAGATTGAACATCCAAAGAGTCCACAGAACATGGTGTAACATAAGGTTTAGAAGCATTCATCCCAAACTTAGTTAAAACATCACTGGCATTCTTTGACTGAGTGACTAAGAGACCAGTAGGCATATATTTTATTTCAAGGCCGAGAAAATACGTCAAGGCACCCAAGTCAGTCATATCAAACACTTCCTTTAGTCAAGAAACAAGAGCATTAACATACACCGGATCACTACCAGTTATTATGATATCATCTATATAGAGTAATAAGTAGGTGACAGAGCCATTTACATTGCGAATAAACAGCGAAGGATCAGCACTAGATGCAACAAAATCGTGTGTAAGTAAATGAGTTGTAAAGCATTTGAACCAAGCACAAGGTGTCTGTTTTATACCATATAACGATTTCTGAAGCTTACACACATATGTAGGATGTTCTTTATTAACAAAGCCTTGTGGTTGATGCATGTAAACTTCCTCATCTAGTTCACCATGTAAGAAGGCATTTTTTACATCTAATTGTCTTAAGGACCAGCAAAAGGTTGCAGTTAAGGATAAAACAATCCGAACTGTCGGTTTCTTCACTACCGGGCTAAATGTCTCGAAGTAATCAACTCCTTCCTCTTGATGATAGCCTTTAGCTACAAGCCTAGCTTTATACCTAGCAATGGTGCCATCAGGATTTCTTTTAATCCTATAGACCCATTTGCAACCTATGGCTTGCTTATGGCTCGGTAAGGGAGTCAGTTCCCAAGTGCTCTGCTTTTGTAAATCATCAAACTCAGCTATCATAGCAGATTGCCAGGTAGCATCCTTAGAGGCTTGCGTAAAAGAGCTAGGTTCAGTGGGCATGGACTGAGAAACAGTGGCAGCATACACTTTCTTCTTAGAGATACCTGACTTGGAACGTGTAGTAATTGGATGTTGATTCTTTACAATAGTAAGGTCAGTCCAAAAAGGTTGGGTTGGGTTAGAGTAGTCATGTGTTAAGGATGTAGAGGAAGGCTGAAGTGAAGGATTTGGGTGTGGACAGGAACTTGTTGCAGGAGTGGGTTGAGATTACTGAATAGGTTCCTGAGATACAGGCTGAAGCAGAGACGAGTTAGGTTGTATAGTGGGTAAAGGATCACTGGGAGTAGAAGAAGTGGATAAGGCCGAAGATGGTAGGTTGCAAGAGGCAAAGGAGGGATTAGAAGAGATAATAGGCTCAAAGACTTGGATATTTGGAGAGGGAGAGGTAGGGATTCTTGGAGCCACAACAAAAGGAAAAACATTCTCATCAAATAGGACATGTCGAGAAATATAGAACTTGTCAAGAGAGGTGTCATAGCACAAGTAGCCTTTATACCCTAGAGGATACCCAAGGAATACACACTGTGAGGTACGTGGTTACAGCTTACAATGATTGTAAGGACATAAAAGCGAATAGCAAGCGCAGCCAAAGACACGAATGGAGGAATAATTAGGAGGTTGTTAAAACAAAAGTTCATACGGAGATTTATGTTGTAAGGAAGGTAAGGGAAGATGATTGATGAGATATGTGGCGGTAGCAAAGGCAAAAGGCCAAAACCGAAGAGGAACATACGACTTGGATAATAAGGAGATAGCCATTTCAACAATATGGCGGTGTTTGTGCTCGACTACACCATTTTGTTCAGGGGTATAGGGGCAGGACTTTTGGTGTAAGATGCCTCGATTTGTAAGATAGGTTCGGAGATTATCGCTAAGGAACTCACCCCCACCATCACTCCTAAAGGTTTTGAGCTTAGTTGTCAACAAATTTTCAGCAAAAGGCAAAAATTTGGTAAAGGCAGAAAACACTTCAAACATATAGCATAAGGGATACAACCAGGTATAGCGAGAGAAATCATCGATAAAAGAGACATAATACAGGTGACCATTTATTGATTTTTCGGAGACAGGGCCCCATACATCACTATGTAAGATTTCTAAAGGAGAGTAAGTAATAGTAGTAGAAAGGGGAAACGGTTGTTTTGACATTTGGCCATCAAGACAATGCTTACAAACAGTATTAATATGATCAACAGGTAAACCAGAAGATTTAAGAACGGAACGAAGTATAGAAAATCACTGATGACCTAACATATCATGCCACACAACAGAGGAGACCTTGGCACCAACTTGAGCAAAAAGACCTACTTGTGCTTGTGAAACAGGTGAGGTAGATATGGGATACAAACCATTAATGCTGGGTCTGCGAAATAGTATTTGGCCTGATGTTTTGTCCTGGATAGTGAATGAGGAAGAATCAAAAAGGAAAATGCAATTGTTATCAGTACAAAATTGGTGAACAGAGAATAAATTGGTAGTAATATTGGGTACACGAAAAAGGTTTGAGAGATTAAAGGTTTTATCAGATAAAGAGAGTTGGCCAGAACCAATATGGGAGATAGGAAGGGACTGACCGTTACCTACTGTAATGTTCTCATCACCACTGTATGCGGAAGACACATTCAGATAGGCTAGTTCACTGGTAAAATGCGCATTGCACCCTATATCAGTCAGCAAAACATTATAATCTTGAGGCAAAGGTCCAAAAGAAAAACCATTAGTATTCGAACTAGCTGAGGCAGCCATAGCAGCGAGTTTCGCTGGAGGATGTCGTCCTTGGAAAGAGTAGTTCATCTGATTGAAGCAGTCGAGTGCATTATGACCATATTTGTGGCAGATTTGACAGTGTACCTTGCTCAAATTTTGGCCATAGAAACGAGAGGACGAGAACTGACCTTGAGAAGAACCATTAGAATTGGTCAGAGAAAATGAGTTACCTCCTCGACCACGTCTGCGGCCACCGTTATCAAACCGACCAGTAGTGCCTCTGCCTCGATTTCCTTGCGGACGCCAACCACCACGGCCTTGAGAATCAAGATTCGCCACCATAGCGAGATTTGAAATACAAGTAGTAGCATCCTCAACTTTGGACTGTTTATCAAGAGTTGTCTCCTCTGTTTTCATAAGGATGTGTAGTTCATCAAACGAGAGACTCTGAGAACGAGTTCGCAGAGAGGTCTTGAAGACATTGTAGGTGGACGGCAGGCCATTAACCGTATAGATGATTAAATCTTCAGTGTCGATCGCCACAGAAACAGTGGCCAATTTGTTGACGATTTCTTTCACTCTACAGACATAGGCATCAATTGTTTCTTTAGATTGCTTCGAAATACTCTGTAATTCAGTCTTCAACCCGATGATATTAGTTCGAATGGAGGAAGAAAAGTGTTTCTCCAAGTTATCCCACACTTCCTTGGAGGTCTGACAGCCGATGACATACGATAATGTCGTCTGAGTCAAAGTGGCGTTGATTAAGGTAATCAGCGCCTGATCTCGTTCATACCAAATCTCATGCTTAGGATTGACGCGTGGAGGTTGTCCTTCAGTTCGAATGATCGCCTTAGGAGCTTTGATTGAGCAATCGACATATCGGAAGAGCTTGTGCGATTTCAGAAGTGGAGAAATCTGGAACTGCCATAGAACATAGTTCGTAGAATCAAGAAGAACAGAAACTAAATTGCAGATATTATTGAGAAGAGACACGGATGTATTCGAAGAATTCACCGTGGGAATTAGGGATGAAGTTTCGGAGGAAGGATTTACAAAGGATTGTGTTGGGCTCCTAGAGTGAGTAAAAATATAGTATAAAATACTCTAGAATTCCTGTGCAAGTATACACAGTCTGCAGCAAGTAATATTATCAATCCAAGGTCTGAATGAGCTTCCACTTTATCTATTTTGTGTAACTTCCTAATGGTTTCGAAGATAATAAAAATGTTGGGTTCTATAAGAATTATGCTGAAGCAAAATAAATGACAGAACAACGAGTAAACAAATAGATAGACAGATTAAAGACAGGCGCTGGTTAGGTTTTAGTGATTGTTTTAAGATATGCTCTAGCAATATTATTGATCATGCATTTCTCGCAGTATTATTAGCAGATTCCTCCCGGAACTCCGGATCTTTTGGGATATGTTTCAAACCCAATGAAGTACGACCGATCAAGCACTAGGCAACTGGCTATCCCTAGCTCAGTCACTGGCGTTCACCAATACACAATGATCGTAGTGTGGATAATTGCCACACACTCTCTAAATCATCCCTGAACTAGAGAGAGTTATTCACACCGGCTGGCCAGGCAGGCATAAAATAAGAATAAGCACAACAATTAACCAAAATGCGATAGCCAATTTATTACTAGAGATGAAGCACAGTAATCACATTATTCCTAAACAACACCCTAAGCTACTTAGTTCATAATAGGCATAGGAATACGAATTACAATATGAGTATGCATGTCCATAACCACAAGTTAATAAAGAAAATAAACTCCCTAATCAACTTGCGGTAGATGGTGTTCTTGATGATCTTCAATCTCCCTATACTATTCGGTTTCCAAGGGAAAAACATGGAATGACTTTGACTTTGACGGCTACTTCCTTATATAGAAGGACAGGAGACTTGAATTAGGTCAACTTAGACACGTGTAGGGCTCTCCTTGCTCCTTTATCCCGAAAATAACTCAGCAGAAGTCGGTTCATGAAGTTGGCTAGCAAGCTGTGATGTGGCAGTTTCTGCTCCCAGTTTTGCTGCAGCATAGAATTCGCTCCCTCCAGTCGCTCAGCAGCATAATCTGCACAAAATAATTTCCAATGCTTCCATTCTTCCAAATGGGTTAAATCATGTAATATCTCTCTAAAACCAACCCTATTAAGCATTAAAGACACGCAAATCCTTATATAAATGAGGCCTAAATAACTACCTTTTGGGCAGTTATCATACCCCCAAACTTGAACTATTGCGCGTCCCGAGCAATACTAACCAACCTTCCTTCAAGAATTTCAAAACATTAGACAAAGAATTAGCTTAATCAAACAAGACAGTCCAACACTACCTTTAACCTTTACCTGAGCACTCTGCAAAACCAAGCTCTGCTACAGCAAAATGATTCCTTTAGTAGGGACAAATAATCACCACTTTTCAACTTAATTTTAAGAACTCACCACAGCTTAGCTCTATTATCAGACATTTCAAAACATATTTTTTTTAAAGGGGTTTATATCATTATTTATCAGACTCAAAGCAGCCTTACAGTCATAAGCTCTTAAGCATGGGATGACTCACTTTATGGTGCAGTATACCCTTGCCTCAAGCTCATCACCAACTAGGCTCAATACTCATTATAAAGCTAAAAAATCCTTAGTTATTCCATCTCTTGCCCCTCAGAATGGCGACATTTTGTGATGAAGCTCACCTAAGTTATGGGAGACATAAAAACTGTTGGATCATCATTCATCCTTCAAAACTTTTGCTCCATCAATTTTTCAGCAAAATCTTCAACAAATAATTTTTCAGCAAATAATTTTTTTCATTTTTTCACATTTCCTAGGTTTCTGGAGATCATAATACATTGATCTAATTAAGCGTAATCAGTCCAAGCTTCAAAAATTCAGAAGAGAATTAGTTAAGTTAGAGTTAGTCAGTGCTCATGGAATAGAAACATTCAGAAATTTCATTAAAATCATAGAAAAAATATTACAAAGTAGATATATTTTTTTCGCAGTAAAAAATTAAAAAGAAACAAGACAAGCAGTTATAACAGTGAGCAGGGTCAATATGCGCGAGCAAACAAAAATGGAGAAACAAAAGTAATGCTCGCTCTAGGTCATCCCATCAGTTAGTCTTCCTGACCATGCTCCTCATCAACATCCTCTTCTCGTTCAACAGGCGGGGGTGGTATCCAAAGATTAAACAAATCATCGGGAAACACTGGAAAGGCCGGATACGGTGTTGAGAACTTGGTTTGCAAGGCCCCCCTGAGCGCATCATCTCTCCTTTTAGCATAAGTTCAGTAGGTCTGAGCTTGCCTTTCAGCAAATTCTAACCTACTGGCCAACACTGACAGTTGCTCTAGGATCTGATTAACGCCATACACAAGCCCACCCTGGCGAACCTCTAGCATACGCTGAAGCCGCGCCAGATTAGGTGTGTCAATGATTCCCTTATCAGTCATGATCATATCTTCTGGAACCGTAGGCACTCCTGCCCTGCTGCATAACATTGTGATAGTGTTTGGAAAGAACAGCTTCCCCACCTTCTTTTTCCAGCAATCAACAATCTCAGAAGAAATAATTTTTCCTACATCAATACTCATCGAGCGAAGAATGGCAAAAGTAGGCAATACCCTGTCCCGAGATACTGTGGAGTCGTGTGTTGTCGGCAGCAAGCGTAGCCTGATGAAACCCATCCAAGTGTTGGCTTCACTCTTCAAATAAGCAGCTTGAAACGTATGCTTCCGCGTCTGCGACACCCTCCATTGAGCCCCCTCAATGCCTACCTCCCGGACAGCCGCACTCATTTGATCACTAGATGGTGTAACCACCATCTCATTAAAAACGCATTCGGAAAATCCTGGAGATCGAACAATTCATTAATGGCCTCAGGACTCCACTGTACAGGCACTCCTCGAACGATAACCTCAAAATCATTCTTAACGTCAAGATTGGCATAAAATTCTCGAACAATGTTGGAATTCACAGGTTCTGGTTTCGCACAAAATTGCCTCCATCCGAGGTTCACTATTCCAGACTCCAAGAACCTGGGCAAATCACTGCCAAATCCTCGTTCGAACAAGAAGTCCCGTTTCAGCACCTCCTGGTATTTTTCTCGAGCAAGATCGTTGACGAAGCGAATGAATGGTGCCCTCGGCTCCTCAATTTCTCCCGATGCTTCGGCAATTTGATGTGGACTTTTCCTAACCGCAAGAGCACGGGTCAAGTAATAATAAAGTGTTCATAAATACGAGTGTCGTCCTCTGGATTGGATTTTTAAGCAAATCAAGTATTGTGAATTATCTTGCCCAATTTTATTTAGGGATCAAAAAGTGATGAATGAATAATAATAAAACCAAATCAAAACAAGTAAAAAGAATGGAAATTCAATTGGGAAAACTACTTAGGGAATTGATTTCGCCGATTTAGTTTAGGATTGATTTTAAGGAATAAGTTATTATGCACAAAGGAATTATGAGCCAAAGACCCTTTAATCACAACTACCTCTCCCGAGTATAATTGATTCTCATGCAAATTAACCAACTTGATATCCCTATCTAAGTTTATTAATCATGCAAGGCAATGAGATCTTTTAACCAATTCTAAAGTTAATCTAAAACCGTCATGAATTAGAAAGTAAACTTTAGTCATGCAATCTTGAGTAAGTCTAAATCAAATCCCCTCTCTCGAGCTAGATTGGAAACTTAAATCATTCAACTAATGGCCAATTAATTGAAAGCATTAAATCAAGATTACAAACACAATAACATTGCACAACTTAAACCATAAATCAATCCATACACTTAATCAACTACATCAATCCCTTAGCTACAAGTTTAGCTACTCATGAATGTAAATACAAGCTCAACTAAACATGTGAAAGCCATAAATCTAACTAAAGAAAGGAAAGGGAAAAGAAAACTCAATGTAGGCCGAGTCCGACGTCCCCGTCACGATCCCCACGAACAATGGGTTGATTTCCAAATCTCTCCCTTTGTTTTCAGCCTCCAAGTGCTCTGTTCTGCTCTGTTTACGGCTCTCAAAGGTCCCAAATCGAACTCTCTAAAAACCTAGCCGAAAATAAGCCTTTATTCTGTTTTTTCGTCTTAGCGTCGAGACGCTGCCTTCAAAACGCGCGTTTCAGGAAAGGAAATTATACATCGTCGAGACGCTAAGGTCGCAGCTTCTCGACGCTGTGACCTTTATGCGCCTATTCTGATATGGAATGCTAGCGTCGAGACGCCTAAGGGCTAGCGTCTCGACGCTAGTCACCTTTTAACCGAATTTTGACTTTTTTCCATTTTGATTCTTTTTCCTTCCTTTGCATCTTTTCGCGTCCCGAGCACCTGATTAACTCCAATATTGCGCTACAGCTCCAATCAACCATTTCCTACAAAATAAACATTAAAGCACAATAAAATGGCCAAAAAATCATAAAAGACTAGCTACATTAAATAAGTAAAGATAGCTAGCTATGCTCGCTATCAAATACCCCCAAACTTAAGCTTTTGCTAGTCCTCGAGCAAATTAGAAATCAAACATACAATAGAAAAATGGATGCAACAATCATGACTCAATCCTCAAGGCTCAAAAGTCAATAACCAAGCAAGCAGGAGACATGCACACAAGGACCAATGGGGGAGACGAATTAAATTTTTTTCCAAAATTAACTTGCACAAGCGAGATCTAACTCAACCAGATCAGACTCTACTAGCTCGGGATTGGATTATTAAACTCTCAGCTCATCTTCCCTCTACACTGGCACTAAGGCTTCACTAATGAGTTAATGCAACAAATTAGTTTGTTTATCTCCATACTTAGGTGCTTTTAATTAACAAATGAATTGAGCATTTATATGTGGCACTAGCTTTCACACACCCATTGCAGGGACCCTTAACCCGAGTTTTCTCTGGTTGGCCTAATTGATCACAACAGGGGTAGCTCTTTTTGCCTTAATCTTTATTAACCATTGCATATTGCGCGCATAAGTCATGACTTTTTTCTTTTTCAACAATAACAACAAGAATGATTTTTCGATATGAGCATAAATAGCAGATATTCTTTTCTTTTCTCCTAAGCAAGATCAAACATGCTAATTTGCAAAAAAATTAACTCTTTAGCTCTACCCTACACCTATCGAGGTGAAAACAAGCATATGAACCCAATAATTTGCTCCTAAGCATTCAAATCCAAATCTAGCCAAGACAGATACTCTACTCATGCAAGCCATCTCCTAGAAAAATTTTAAAAAGTCTCCCTTTTTGGGCACTTATGCTTACATCTCATCACAGACTTTAAAATTGACAACAAAGCCTATCCTAGGACATCATAATCATGCAAAAGTAGCATCCAGAAAACAACCATATGCATAATTCAAAGAAAGCTCAAAACTATAGCCCGTACTCAGATGCTCAAGGGCTCCACAAACATGCTAATCCACCCCCAAACTTAAAATATACATTGTCCTCAATGTATAAAGGAAATAAGGCATAAACAAGGATGAGAACAATAAAAGAATGACAGGAGTGAACAATACTGGCCTGGAATGATGATGACTTCTTGCTTGAGAGCTTGGAATCTTGAAAGCTTGAAAGCAAAGGAGAGAAAGAAAACAAGACCTACAAAACAAAAACAAACAATAAATCAAAAACAAAAAGAAAACACACTAAACTTACTTGGGTTGCCTCCCATAAGCGCTTGTTTAACGTCATTAGCTCGACGTGTTGACCGTGCTTCAAGGAGGCTTTTGTTCTGTGAATCCAACAGAGGTGCTCTTTCTTGCACCTTTCCTGTAGCCCATGAAAAGCAATTCATCTTTAGAGTCTTCAACTGCTTTAAAGATATCTTTTTCGTTCTTGACTCTAATAGTGAGCTCCCTGCGCTCAATATCTATGATCACTCGCCCAGTAGCGAGGAATGGTCGTCCTAATATGACAGACATTGAAGGATTTTCTATCATGTCCATAACATATAAATCAATAGGGAGGACAAATCTACCTACTCTGATTAACACATTTTCTACAATACCAACTGGTCTCACCACAGATTGATCAGCCAATTGGAGCTTTACAGGAGTAGACTTAATCTCACCTATATCTAACTTTTTACACAACGATAGAGGAATGATATTAATGCTAGCACCTAAATCACATAATGCTCTAAAAGAGTAAGTACCAAAACTACAAGGAACAGAAAAACTCCCTGGATCTACTACTTTTTCAGGTACTTTCTGTTGTACTCTGGTGCTGCATGTGGAAGCAAGATAAACAGTGTCAACCTTCTTTTCCTTTCGCTTCTTTGCTAACCACTCCTTCATGAACCTGTTGTACTGGGGCATCTCTAATGCCTCTGCAAAAGGAATATTAATATTCAGATTCATAAAAGCATTCATAAATTTATCAAACTGAACCTGATTGTTCTTTTTCTTCTTTTTCTTTTTCTTTTCCTTGGGAACCATCAGTGTGGGAGAAGGAATAGGAGGTTCAGGTTCAGGCTTTTCAACCTCATCAGATGATGTGTCCTTCTCAGCTTCCCCTGTAGGCGTTTCATAGTCCTCAGATTCAGGTTCCTCTTCAGATTCCTCCTGGTGCACAATGATTGCCTTCAATATTCCATCTGGGGTTTCTCTTGTTCAGCTGGGGCCTTACCTTTATTCATGGTGCTTACAACATTCACCAATTGTCCCAGCTGAGTTTCAATGTTCTTGATGGCAGCACTGTGGCCATTCACTGTGGTGTTGATGGCAATGACTGCCTCCTCTAATTTGGTTGTCCTGTTACTAGACTCTGCAATGAAAGCTCCAACAAGATCTTCTAACTTTTTATTATCTTGAGTTTGAGGGGCAAAACCAGGAGGATTAAGAACATTCTTAGTATTAGCATAAGAGAAATTTTCATGGTTCCTATTGTTAGGGTGATAATGTGTAGCTGTAGAACTATTATTATATCCCCTAGAATTAAAATTTGATACATACTGAACCTGCTCGATGGTCTCCTCCTGAGGTCTAGATGCTAAAGCAACAGCTGATTCAATTGATTGAGCACTCCCTGTACCTGAAAATTTCATAAAAGCATTAGCAAGGGAGGTCATCTGGGCCTGGAGTGCACTTACTTTATCAACCTCAAACACTCCAGCAGCAATCTTTTTAGGTGTAGACCGCTCAGATGGCCACTGATAGCTGTTGGTGGCCATATCCTCTAGAAGTGTGCGAGCATTTTCCACGGTCTTGGATAACAGAGTCCCACCTACAGCTACATCAAGAATAGTTTTTGTACTAGGAGTTAAACCATTATAAAACAATTGAACCTGAAGCCAGTCGGGGTAACCATGCTGAGGACACTTCCTCAGTAGCTCTTTGAATCGCTCCCAAGCTTCGAACAACTGCTCATCATATTGTTGTTGGAATGTCCCAATCTCGGTCCTCAGCTTGACCGTCTTTGCAGGAAGGAAAAATTTCTTTAAAAAGGCCTGGACCAAAGCATCCCAGGTGGTGATGCTCCCAGGGGTAATAGACTACAACCAATCTCGTGCTTTATCCTGCAAAGAAAATGGAAATAAACGTAAGCGAATAGCATCCTCAGAGACTCCATTAATCTTTACCATCCCACAAATGTCCAAGAATGATTTAAGATGAGAATTTGTATCCTCGGTGGGCGATCCTTTGTATGCACAATCTCGAGCCATCTGAATGAGGCCGGTCTTCAGCTCAAAGTTGTTGGCATTAATCGGGGCATAGACAATCCCCGACTGTTGCCCCTGAAACACGGGCTGAAAGTAGTCTCTAATAGGCCTAGGCTCCTCAGGTGGATTTTGGTCAGCCATTTGAACGTTTTCTCTATTCTCCCTTCGAAGCCTATGGATGGTTCTTTCTATCTCGGGATCCAATGGTGCTAAAATTAAATCTTTATTCCTACGCATAAACAAACAAAACTACCCTAAAAAGGAAAGAAAACAATTATGGAAAGCAACAAAGAAAAGAAACAACTAATCTAAATATGGAAAATATAATCTAGAAAAGGAAAATAAATAACCTAATATAGAATGCAAAAATTAAATATGGCAGAACACAAATAAGGAAACTAATCTAGAAAAGGAAAAACAAGAACAAATAAAGAAAAGATTACACAACTAAAAGAAAAACTAACCTAGAAAATCAAATATGGAAAGAAAAACAAATAAGGAAAAAATGCAATCAACTAAAAAAAAGTAAAAATACACCCTAAATTAAGATCAAACAATTTTTTCACAATATCAATCTAGCTAAATGTGCCAATCCCCGGCAACGGCGCCAAAAAACTTGATGTGGACTTTTCCTAACCGCAAGCGCACGGGTCAAGTAATAATAAAGTGTTCGTAAATACGAGTGTCGTCCTCTAGATTGGATTTTTAAGCAAATCAAGTATTGTGAATTATCTTGCCCAATTTTATTTAGGGATCAAAAAGTGATGAATGAATAATAATAAAACCAAATCAAAACAAGTAAAAAGAATGGAAATTCAATTGGGAAAACTACTTAGGGAATTGATTTCGCCGATTTAGTTAAGGATTGATTTTAAGGAATAAGTTATTATGCACAATGGAATTATGAGCCAAAGACCCTTTAATCACAACTACCTCTCCCGAGTATAATTGATTCTCATGCAAATTAACCAACTTGATATCCCTATCTAAGTTTATTAATCATGCAAGGCAATGAGATCTTTTAACCAATTCTAAAGTTAATCTAAAACCGTCATGAATTAGAAAGTAAACTTTAGTCATGCAATCTTGAGTAAGTCTAAATCAAATCCCCTCTCCCGAGCTAGATTCGAAACTTAAATCATTCAACTAATGGCCAATTAATTGAAAGCATTAAATCAAGATTACAAACACAATAACATTGCACAACTTAAACCATAAATCAATCCATACACTTAATCAACTACATCAATCCCTAAGCTACAAGTTTAGCTACTCATGAATGTAAATACAAGCTCAACTAAACATGTGAAAGCCATAAATCTAACTAAAGAAAGGAAAGGGAAAAGAAAACTCAATGTAGGCCGAGTCCGACGTCCCCGTCACGATCCCCACGAACAATGGGTTGATTTCCAAATCTCTCCCTTTGTTTTCAGCCTCCAAGTGCTCTGTTCTGCCCTGTTTACGGCTCTCAAAGGTCCCAAATCGAACTCTCTAAAAACCTAGCCGAAAATAAGCCTTTATTCTGTTTTTTCGTCTTAGCGTCGAGACGCTGCCTTCAAAACGCGCGTTTCAGGAAAGGAAATTATACATCGTCGAGACGCTAAGGTCGCAGCGTCTCGACGCTGTGACCTTTATGCGCCTATTCTGATATGGAATGCTAGCGTCGAGACGCCTAAGGGCTAGCGTCTCGACGCTAGTCACCTTTTAACCGAATTTTGACTTTTTTCCCACTACAAGAAATAACGGATACGATAGCTAACAAAAAAAGCTATAAAAGACCTATTATAGCTTTTTTCGAAGGTCCTGACAGCCCATGTTATTAAAAGTCTGAGACTTTTTATAGCGTTTTTGTAGAGCTATGGTGAGTGCTATAATAGGGTATAGAGATATAGCATATATGCATTGCTATGGAAACTTTTGATAGCGTTTGTCATTAAAGCTATCATATGTTTATAATAGCATTTGTTTAACGCTATCGTTAAGCTATTATAGCTTTTTCACAATGCTATCTTTAACATATTATAACTTTTTTTAAACGCTATTTTTAATATTTTATAGCATTTTTTAATGTTATCTTTTAACATATTATAGTTGTTTTTTAACGCTATCTTTAATATATTATAGCAATTTTTAATGCTATCTTTTAACATATTATAGCTTTTTCTCAATGCCATGTTTAACATATAATATTTTCATAGCATTTGTTTTTTGTTTTGTAAATTTTATAATATCTACTAATGGCTATATAATTTACTTTTTGTGCTATCACCAAATTCAATTTATTATTTAAATATCATTTAAATCGGTGCAATTTTGATAAAATTTACTTGAAGTACTTGTTTTTAATTTAACTAAATCTACACACACGAAATATTTCATAGAATATTATCATGACTTTTCTTCCAAATTGAAATTTTGTAATCTACTTACATTACAAAAGAAAGTATTCAATAGCTAACATCGAGTTGTCAATAGTATTGAACAAAAAAGTTATCCAACAATACATAAAATTCGTCGAATGTAATTTCTAACAAGAGATAAAGTAGTTCACAAAATACAAAATTCACCAAGTGCTCAACATTATACTATCATGGAGTTGAGTTGCCACCTATGATCCTTTTGCATGTGTAAAGGTATCATTTCATTCACCTACATAGATGTATAAAATGTATATAAATATATATGTTTATGGAAATATCAATAGGGAAAGAAACGGGATTCTTTATTAAATGAAAATAAATAGACTTAGAAAAAATTCATACTAATAGTCACTTTGTCAGATGGCCATGCAACTGTACTTCCCACAGCTTCTTCAATGCATATCATTTCTGATCCCAAGCAGCCGAAGATAACCAAGCAAAAGAGCAAACCAACCACTCAAAAAGCTGCAGTAAGCCAAAAAGAGAACTACCACTTTAAGCCCAAAAAAAAAAGAGAAAAAAAAAACCAAGTTAGGAGAAACAATGCTAAGTTTGCAACCTTAATGGCCAAAACATTGTGGATCTACTTAGATATTATGCAAATAAGGTAGATTTATAATCACCTTAAAGGGAAACAGTTATTTTCATCATGATAAAGAATTGAACAATTACTAATTATCGACTAATTATATTTGACAAACCACAACACAAAAGGTTAGCCTTCAACAATCTTTTGAGCAGCAGGAAGCAAGAAAATGATTAACTAATTAAGGGCTTAAACATAATTAATACATAAGGCTTTGGAAACCTTACTGGACTACACTAAACGAACCAATAAAGCTTACTGGAATTCAGAGTGTAAGCAATCAGTGAGAGATAATTTCATGTACCTTTTAATCTCTATAATTCTGATAAAGCAATAAAACATACCTCCCTTCATAGTGGAAACCACTATACATCAGTGCCTCGTTCCTTCTTTGTGAATAGCAACAACCTGAAAGACAAAGGAACCTCCAAATTCAATGGCTGGAAAAGTAGAGAACTCAAAGCAGTTGAATCATAAAAAATGTTCACAGAATCTTACCACACTTCTTGTCATGGAAAAAATTCTCCTCGCCTCCAAATCTTTGTAACGAAAAAGGAAAATATTATTAGGTTGAAGGGGCAAGAACATAGAGAAATATTGCAGCAGCTTTGAAGCCTACTAATAAAATTCATTAGCATTTTCACAAAAATTGTTACTACAATAAACAAAGTCAGGGTTCTAAATGGTAAGAAGGAAAAGGATAATAAATAAGGCAAGAAAACCCAATTAATGAAACTATAGGAATCAAACTAACAACTAATAGCAAGAATTAGAAGTTTGAGTAATAAAAATCAACTGACAGAAAAATTATAATTAGAACAAAACTATAATTATCTCCCCGAAAGTTCTGCCAGCATTATTTATGAAAAATTTTCAAGTTCCAAGCAAGTAATTTCTCTAGGTCACCAATTTGAAACTCCTTTATCATTAAGGCTACTCAAGATATCCCCAACTGACAAAGCTAAGAATGGAGACCAATGATCACCTTGTCTAAGCACAAATTTCTCGATGCTTTCGTGTTAATGCACAAAATAATAAGATAAATGATATTTCAATTTCTCTCCAAAGTTGAATAACAATTCATATGCTTTCAAAGTTTTTTTAGATACCATGGACTCCTCCATAAAAATTATTTTCCAATATCACTAAAGCACACCATAAGAAAAAAAAAATAATAAAGTACATACCACACATGAATTAGTATCTTTGCAAACATTTCGCCAAGGAGAAATTTGGAGCAATCCAAAGAAACTCACCACTCCTATAAGATCGCCAGCAACTTTTGGAGCAATCCCAAGACCGATGTAGATTCCACCTGATAAAGGGCTGGGGGAAGTTACAAAAGGATACGCTCCAAAGTCAATGTCAAGCATAGTTGCTTGACCACCTTCAACTAAAATTTTCTTATTGGCAGAGATGGCTTCGTTGATGAAATACACCGTGCCAATGATAAATGGTTCCAATCTCTCAACATATCTTTTGTACTTTTCAACTTCTTCCTTCAAAATTTCTGGGGTATAGTTAAAATCCTTGAATCTCAAAGCAGCATCTGAGAGTAAAAGGTCCAGCTTTTGATAGTTCCAGAACCCTAAAGTAGCATTCAAATCATCACATAAAAACACTACAGGGAATATCTAGAACCAAAATGGCTCATAGGCTCTTCTATAAGAAGTTGTGCAAATATTAGTTCATAGTCGCCCTTTTGTTTTCACCATTCCAAATAGAACAACACAAGATTATAAGCTGACTCTTATTTGCTTCAAAAACAAAAAGGAAATTAAACAAATGGAGACAAAAAGGTCCAAGCACCTAGCAGCAAAGAAAGAACAAAGAGAAAGTAAAGAAACAGAGAGACTGAAATTGCAAATATAAGAAAACAAGTTTCATACGCAAGTAGAAACCAACAAGTCAATCAACAAATCGAAATGCAATGGCAGAAACAGAAGAAACACAATTAAAAAAAAAAAAACCTAAACACAAATGTCAACCAAAGGAAATAACAACAATTTTCCATATTGAGAAACTAAGTAACCAAAATTTTTCCATGAATAGATAATTACAGAACTCAATATGTTTAGCTAGTGCATGTCTTTTCAAGAAAGAAGGGGTGATTCAACCATTTTAGTTTCTTCATAGTTCATAAATGTTTGGCTCCCGTGATTTAAGTTTGTCAACCACCCAAGAACATCCAAACAACAATCTAAGAAAAATTAAAACAATAGCAGAAGGCAAAGCCATCAACAACAAAGGGATGGCAAGAAAGCCAACACATCATCAAGAAGGATATTTTGCCACCTGGGAACATTTTGGAGAAGTATGTAAGCTCCTTTCAAAGACAAAAATGGCTACTTAACTTCAAAACCAAAAATCCAACCAAAATGCTCAAAATTGAGCCAAAAAATCGGCAACCAACCAAACATTTAAACTCAAAATGCAAAAATTCAAGTTTCACCATGAGCTCCATTCAATGACAAAAACAGGCACTTAGAAACTCCCAAACCAAAAACCCAACAAAAAATCTCAAAATTAACCTAAAAAAAAGACCAGCCAACCAACCAAAAATAGAGCAAACTCGTCACTGGGCACACAAAACAGAGCTTGGAATCTTCTTAAAACCATCAAGAGAACAGAGACCTGCATTTCACATCTTCATATATATCATTAGACCTCATTACTAGTTATCATAATAATAGATAGATAGTGCACGTAACTACATACATGAGCACGAATCAAAATTTCCTATGAATAAAAGTAAAGCCATCTATACTCAATCTATAAAATTTAGTGTGCTGCACTTATATATATGCAAACTTATTCACTAACAACAAATCCCAGCCTTCATGATGCCCAAACATTCAAATAGGGCAAAGAAGAAATATGATGAAGGGATAGGAATCATATTCAACATAAACATCTCATGTGTGAACTGATTTGTAGCCTCAAGAACATCAAATGAAATCCTGTCGAAATTTCTAGGAAATGAATTATTGAAACTTAACTATCAAAATAAGCATATGTAATAAAACTATTACAAGCATCTGACAATGGAGAAAAAATATGAACAAGTAAATAGATCAATCTTTCTCACCATGAGTTTTTCGCTAATGCCTGACAAATTGGTAAGTTTCATTGCCCCTTGAATAACAAAGAAAAACTTGGTATGAAGACTGTAGATGGAAATTTGAAATGTCATTTACATGACACAAGTATCAGGCATTATCAATTTCTTTGCAATGGGACTAGATTGAGAAGGCAAATGAAAACACACCTCTCAACATCATTTGGGGGCAATCTTGATTTTGATTTCTCTGCAGTTCATGGAATGAAAGAAAATATATAAAAAAAAATATTATAAAAAAGTCTCCTTGTGGATTCACATATGCATTACGTAAAGATTTCATGGCAAAGTTTAACTAAACCTTGCATCTGCAAAAGATACATCACAAAATGTGCACCAAATGTTGATGTGATTAAATATGCACCAATGTATTAGTCCTGTAAAAGTAAATCAAATTACAGTTCTTGCAAAGATAATAACGTGAATTATAAAAAATGGGATAAAAGACAAATTTACCAATCCGGTAGAGGACTAAACACTTGACTTTCGGGGGTTATCAAGGCATGATCCTTTTTGTAAACACTGCGTGTGTAACCAAGCAAATCTGCCAGAACAAATCAAGTGAAGTCGAGATAGTAATATGTTTGATTGTAAATTATGCAAACCAAATCCCCAAAAGAAGTTCTGATCAACGTTTACATTCTTGAAAAATAAAGATCTCATATCCGAATAACAATATTAGACATTATGATCTAGTGGCCACCATGACTTGAAGTGTACTACATTTGGTTACCTTGGAAACTCATACGATACTAAATCCTAGGTAGGTGACCATCACGGCTTCAACTCGTTCTCTCTAAACTTTTTTTTATTCTTATGGCCCAAACATTCATGGATATCAAAAAAAAGACATTTTGATCTAGTGACAGCCGAACATTAATCTTAGTTTCTTAATGTAATCATCAAGACATTTCTAGAGCTCAGGTAAGATCGACTTCGACATTTCATTCCGCTTAAAAACAATGTTAGTTTCAAGTAGTTTCCATCTCGTTGAAATAGTAGCTACAATCTATATGAAAATATGTATCAGAAAAACCAGAGGGTGGTTAATAAACTGGAAAATTTCAACAGCATACTCCACATAAAAATAGTTGCGTACTCATTTTGACACCAAGAAGTAAGTACTCGACCAGACTACAAAATAAAAACGAAAATGTCAAAATTCTTCAAAACCCACTTCGTAATAAGAACAGTTTGCACCATGTCTTTGTAAAAGTTAATTTTAACACAAGCCCATTTTAATCCATCACAAAAAGTTCACCAACCTTGCAGGTGAGAAGGAAAAAGAGTGTGATTTCATTCATTTCTAATATATTAAAAACAAATTCTTGAAACCAACAAAATCAGTGCCCTAAAATAGCATATCCAGTCCTCACTTCACTAGTAGTATCCACAGAATCAAAGAAAAACATAGAAAGTGAAATGAAAATTAGAGAAGAAAGACAAAAACTCAACCACTAGTCGTATCTATTCTTTACCTAGAAACAAAATTACCCACACCAAAAAAACTTGTTGTTGTTACTGCCTACATCGGACGCACGCACACGACACCGGAGATGGGAGGGAGGAGTGCTGCTGACGTTGTCTGTGGACGTCGGAGTTCGATCGGAGTCGAGAGGAGAGGGCAGTGGCGCCGCTACATATTTTTTATCGAGAAGGAGAAAGAGAGAGAGTAGAGAGAGGGAGGAAAATCAGGGGAGAGGGTTTTCTTGCTTCTTGCGGTAGAGAGAAAAAAATAAAAGAGATGGTCTTTTTTCCGTAGTGTGACCGCGCGCTTATTTTATTTTCTCTTCCCGCTTTTTTTTTCTTTTTTTTAATAGCTTTTTTTCAAAAAAGCTATCCTCAAATGCTATTAAAGGTGATATTTGTTGTAGTGTCCATTTTGATTCTTTTTCCTTCCTTTGCATCTTTTCGCGTCCCGAGCACCCGATTAACTCCAATATTGCGCTACAGCTCCAATCAACCATTTCCTACAAAATAAACATTAAAGCACAATAAAATGGCCCAAAAATCATAAAAGACTAGCTACATTAAATAAGTAAAGATAGCTAGCTATGCTCGCTATTACAATTCCTTTGCCCTTGCTTTCTCTCTGTTTGTGCAAACGCTCTTCTTCTGCCTTTCTTGCCTCTTCTTCTTTTTCCTTATTCTCAGCTTCCCTTTTTTTCTTCCTCAGAGTCTGACGTCGGAGGTGATGGAGTGTTCCGAATCACCCTCACGCGACCCGCCTTCCTCTTGATGCGGCGACGCTTGGGCGGTTCAGGCATAATGATTTCAACATGAGCCTCCTGCACCGGTTCTGGTGTTTTCTCTTTTTCAGGCATACCTGCGACTTGTCTTTCGACCTCTGTCTCATGTTCCTTCTCAGTATTTCCTTCCTGGACCGTAGCAGAAACTATCGGTTCTGTCTCAAGATTCTGAACAGCCTCTGTTTCTTGGATGACTTCTTATTCCGCAGCCCTCTGGTGCCTCCGTCTTCGATTCGCCTTCTTCTCTTCTGGCGTTATTTTCTTCTTAGTTTTCCCTTTTTGCACTTCCGTGTGACCGGTATCTCCTCCTCTTCACTCTCCCTCTCTTTCCTAGCTCTAGTCTTAGCCATGGAGGTATGAACGGTTTTTACAGAGAAAAAAAGAATGCAGATGGCAAGAATGGGATTAAGAAGACGAAGTGGGAGAAGCGTACCAGCGTTTGTGAATAAATAAGGCTCCAGCAAATTCAAATGCTAACTAAAAAAAATTTTCCACATTAATTATATTATCGTTTAAATTTAAAAATGCAAACCTGAAATTCAAAGATTATCAACGGTAAATTCGTGGATTCCAAACGCCCATGGTAAAAATCAATGTGCTGTCATCATTGAAGCCTTCGGATAATTGCTCTACGACACGTGGCCTCATCAGATGATGCACGCACATTTACCTGCGAGAATTCAAAACCAAATCCAACGGTAAAAATAATAAATTCCAACGGAAACCCTTTTAATTCGAAATATTTTGCTCCAGCCATAATCTTGCTACAACAACCTGAAGAATCTTGGATATGTTATTTGAATTTAAAAATTAATTTTTTTAAATTTATCCGATCAAATCAAATTTAATCTTTTATTCTCAAAAGAAGCTGAATAAATTAGAGAAAATCTCTATTAATTAAAACTAGAATTCAAATAACTGAAAATAAAATCTAGATAAAATCTAATAAAATCTAACTAATTAAAAGATAATTGAAAGATAATTTAAATAAATAACCCGAAAATAAAATAAAATCAAATTCAAAACGAAATAAAATCTAAAATAATAAAAATACTGAGATCTAATAAACTATGCAAAAATCAAACCTAACCTAATCGGAATTAAAAACAAATCAGAGAAACTTAAAATCAATACAAATCCTGGGAGCTCAAAATTTTGCTCTGTGAAATGCTCCCGCAAAAGTCCTGCTCTCTCAATCATCAACCAACCTTAGGGAAGGATATTTCGACTGAAACTCCTCACCCCAATAATGCTTCACACGCTGTCCATTCACTTTGAACAATCTCCCATCTTTTTCATCCTGCAAAGTAATTGCTCCATGGGGAAAAACTTCAATCACAATAAATGGTCCTGACCATCTAGATTTTAATTTTCCAGGAAATAATTTTAATCTAGAATTATAAAGCAAAACTTTTTTACCCTTGACAAACTCTTTAGATTTAATTTTTTTGTCATGCCACAACTTAGTCCTTTCTTTATACATTTTCGCATTCTCATAAGAAAATTGGCGAAATTCCTCTAACTCATTAAGCTGCAGCATTCTTAATGCTCCTACGCGACTCAGATCAAAATTTAACTTTTTCAAAGCCCAAAACGTCTTATGCTCTAGCTCCAATGGTAAATGGCAAGCTTTCCCATATACTAACCTATAGGGAGACATACCTAAAGGAGTCTTATAAGCTGTCCTATAAGCCCAAAGAGCCTCATCCAACCTAAAGGACCAATCCTTTCGAGATGGATGGACTACTTTCTCTAAAATAGCTTTAATTTCCCTATTACTAATTTCAGCTTGACCATTTGCCTGTGGGTGATAAGGGGTAGCTATCCTATGCTTAATCCCATACTTAGCTAAAAGCTTAGTTAAGATATTATTAACAAAATGTGTACCCTCATCACTTATTAGAGCTCTAGGTGTCCCAAACCGCGCAAAGATGTGCGATTGAAGAAACCTTGCAACTGTCTTGGCATCACTCTGATGGCATGCAATGGCCTCCACCCACTTGGACACATAATCAACTGCCAATAAGATAAAAACATTGCCATTAGAAGGGGGAAATGGCCCCATAAAGTCAATACCCCATACATCGAATAATTCAACTTCTAAAATATAAGTAAGAGGCATTTCATCTCTAGGCCCCAAATTTCCTCTCCTTTGACAAGCATCACATTGCTTGTAGAACCAGTGGGCATCCTTAAACAAGGTAGGCCAGAAGAATCCGCAATGCAAAATCCTCATAGCCGTCCTCTAACCGCTGAAATGACCTCCATACGGCGAAGAGTGACATTGCTCCAGGATTTCCTTTGCTTCAGCACCTGAAACGCACCTACGAATAATACCATTAGAGCATTGCTTATACATAAACGGCTCATCCCAATAGAAAAATTTTGCATCATGCTTAAACTTTTTCTTCTGCCTCCAATCCATATCAATAGGGGTGACTCCCTTTACTAAAAAGTTGGCAATATCAGCATACCAAGGGACATCCCTGACTACCTTTACCTGAACAACAAAAAGCTGTTCATTTGGAAAAGAATCGGAAATGGCAGATTGCTCCAGCAAAGATGATGATTGATCAAGACGAGACAAGTGATCTGCAATGACATTCTCCGATCCCTTCTTGTCCTTTATCTCCAAGTCAAATTCCTGCAGTAGTAAAATCCAACGAATTAATCTAGGCTTTGCATCCTTTTTTGACATTAAATACCTTATTGCTGCATGATCCGTGAACACCGTGACTTTGGATCCAACCAAATATGGCCGGAATTTCTCAAAAGCAAACACAACATCTAACAACTCCTTTTCAGTAGTTGTGTAGTTGACCTGTGCCTCATTTAAAACCTTGCTTGCATAATATATAGAATGAATAAATTTGCCCTGCTTCTGCCCCAGCATTGCACCTACTGCAGCTCGCATCACACATTACCTCGAATGGAAAATTCCAATTAGGTGCGCAGAGAATGGGTGCTGAGATTAAAGCAGCCTTCAATGTTTCAAAAACCTTCCTACAATCTGCATTAAAGTCAAAAACATGATTAGTGCACAATAAGTTACAAAGAGGTTTACTGATTTTGGAAAAATCCTTTATGAACCTCCAGCATGCCCTAAGAAGCTCCGAATTCCCTTCACTGAATTCGGTGATTCTAATCTTTCAATAACCTCAACTTTTGCTCTATCAACTTCTAGACCATTCTTAGAAATCCTATGACCTAACACTATGCCCTCCTTCACCATGAAGTGGCACTTCTCCCAATTAAGAACTAGATGGGTATCTTCACATCTTTTTAATACCTTTCCTAAATTTTCTAAACAACTCTGAAAAGACCCTCCAAAAACTGAAAAATCGTCCATAAATACCTCAACAGTGGACTCAATCATATCAGAAAAAATTGCTAACATACACCGCTGAAATGTTGCTGGAGCATTGCAAAGGCCAAAAGGCATTCTCCTAAAAGCGAATGTCCCATAAGGACAGGTGAAAGTGGTCTTCTCCTGATCCTCAGGAGAAATAGTAATCTGGTTATACCCAGAATAACCATCGAAGAAACAGTAATAGGCCTGACCAGCCAATCGATCCAACATCTGGTCGATAAATGGTAGAGGGAAATGATCCTTTCGGGTGGCTTTATTAAGCCTTCTGTAATCCATACAAACCCTCCAGCCAGTTACTGTCCTTGTGGGGATCAACTCATTATCTTATTGCTCACCACAGTGACACCTCCTTTCTTAGGAACACATTGGACAGGGCTTACCCAATTGCTATCGGCAATTGGATAAATGATCCCAACATCCAACCATTTAATTACCTCCTTTTTAACAACCTCTTTCATTGCAGGGTTAAGCCTTCTTTGTTGCTCAATACTCCTAAAGGATCCCTCCTCTAGAGTGATTTTGTGCATACAAAAAGATGGGCTAATTCCCTGAATATCAGCCAATGTCCAACCTATAGCTTTGCGGTATTGCTGCAGCAATTTTATTAAGGCCTCCTCATGCTCCGACATTAAATCTGATGCAACAATAATGGGCAACGCCTCATTTTCCCCAAGATACACATACTTTAGATGATTCGGTAAAGGTTTCAAATCTAAAGTGGGTGCCTCAATTAGGGATCGCTTAATTGGGGGAGCCTTTCTTTGATCTAAATCTAAAGACTCGAAAACATCCTCACACCTAAACAATTCTTTTTCATTTTTTCTATCTAAAGAACAAACTTCTAAATCCTCTACACTAACCTCTCCATGCTTTTCCGAATGCTTATCAGCCGAATCCTGTATTGTTGTCTCAATAACTGTGCTCTCCAGAATCCTGATGAAGGAGCAATCCTCCATCTCGTCTGGATATTTCATGGCTTTAAAGACATTAAATTTCACTTCCTCATTACAGACTCTCATTGTTAATTCTCCTTTTTGAACATCTATTAATGCCCTACCAGTAGCCAAAAATGGACGACCTAGAATAATTGGGACATCTTTATCAGCCTCATAGTCTAAAATAATAAAATCAACAGGAAATATGAATTTATCAACTTTTACTAAGACATCCTCAATTTTACCCTCTGGATATGTGATAGACCTATCAGCTAATAGGAGTGTAACTGTGGTAGGTCTAGCTTCACCAATACCTAACTTCCGATAGACCGAAAGAGGCATAAGGTTAATGTTTGCACCTAAATCACAGAGTGCTCTACCTAATTCCTTTCCACCTATAGACACAGGTATGGTAAATGACCATGGATCCTTAGCCTTGGGGGGTAGACCATTCTTGAGAATAGCACTACACTCCTCAGTAAGAGATACAGTTTCAAACTCACCTAACCTTTTCTTTTTAGTCAAAATATCCTTAAGAAATTTAGCATAATTAGGCATTTTCTTTATAGCTTCTACTAAAGGGATATTTATATGCAACTGCTTAAGAATCTCTAAAAACTTTTTAAATTGACCATCCTGATTCTTAGGCTTTTGCCTTTGTGGAAAAGGTAGAGGTGCCACATAAGGTGGAGGCGGCACATATGGTGGTTCTACATCTGGCACAGAACCAGATGCTCCAACATTTTTATTGCTGCCTCCAGCACCCTGACCAAACTCCAACTATTTCTCAACAGCAACATTATTATCACTATTACTATTTAAATCCTGGGTCTTTCTAGACTCTTCTAGTGGCTTACCACTCCTAAGGGTTACTGCCTTTACGTGCTCCTTACCTTCCCTTCGAGGGTGTTCAGTATCCGAGGGAAGTTTCCCTTGAGGCCTCGCCTTTAGCTCATTAGCTAGCTGGCCCACTTGCAATTCCAGGGCCCTCATCGAAGCTTGATTACTTTGAATTGCAGCGTCTGTGCGAGCCATAAATTCTTTCATCATCGCCTCGAGAGAATTTCCCGAATTTTGCTGGGGCAAAGCCGGCTTATTTTTCTGGGGCATTACCTGCGCTTTAGCAAATCCTGGCTGGTTCATCTTCTGTTGCGCTTGTACGTTATTTCCTTGACCTCCCCATGAGAAGTTGGGGTGGTTGCGCCAACCTGGATTATAGAAGTTAGAATAAGGGTTGTTCCTCTGATTACCTACAAAAAACACAGAAGCTGGATTGCTGGGGCAAAACTCGTAGTTGTGGTCTTCACCGCAATAGACACATGCTTCCTCTGTGACTTGGTTCACCACTGCAGCAGGCTCCACAACCGGCGGCTGCTGATGACTAATCACTGTCACATTCTTAAGAGCGTTAGCAATCATTGCAAGATCAGCCCTAATGGTGGACACACCATCAACCTCTAATACACTCTTAACCTTTTTATTTGTGCCTCTAACATCCGACCACTGACAACTATTAATAGATATTCTTTCTAAAATTTCATAGGCTTCATCAAAAGTTTTTGCCAAAAGGGCCCCTCCAGCCGAAGCATCGACCATACCTTGGGTTACTCCATTTAAACCATTGTAAAATGTTTCCATTTGAATACAATGAGGTAAACCATGATGGGGACACCTTCGCAAAAGCTCCTTAAACCTTTCCCAAGCCTCACTAAAAGTCTCATCCTCAAGTTGCCTAAACCCTACTATTTCACTCCTTAATTTAGCATTTCTATTAGGTGGGAAATATTTACTCAAAAAATTTTCAGCTAACTCATCCCACGTCCTAATTGATCCTGGAGCAAAAGAGTTTAACCATGACTTTGCTCCATCTCTAAGAGAATACGGGAACAAAGTTAATCTAAGAGCATCTCTAGGCACTCCTTGAATTACAAAAGAATCACTAACTCCTAGAAAAGACTTAAGATGTAAATGAGGGTCTTCAGATGACAAACCATGGAATTGCCCCACGGTTTGCAACATCTGAAACATTACCGGTTTCATTTCAAAATTCGCCGCTTGGATTTGGGGACGTGCAATCCCTGGATTCAACTCATTAAACATCGGGACAACATACGCTCGAATGGCTCTGGTCCTATCGTTCGCTATCAAGATAGGATTCTCAGCCTGATTATTTCGCTGCTCATTTTGCTCAAACAGTGGGTTTTGCTGCAGCAACGGATTCTGCTGGGGTTTTGTTGCTGCTGGACCTTCAGGAACCTGTGGAAGTTGCGGCACGTTCTCCATCTGGTTTCTGCGCTGCTCCCTCCTTCTGTTCCTAAATGTCCTTTCAATTTCTGGATCAAGCTCAAACCGTACCCCAGGCGGATCGCTCATGCACCAAAATCACACCTGCAAAAACAAAAGAAACAATCAAAAAGTTCTAGCACCAAACCACTAAAACACATACACAAAACATGTCAGATAAAAACTTATTCAAGTCCCCGGCAACGGCGCCAAAAACTTGTTGGGCTCCTAGAGTGAGTAAAAATATAGTATAAAATACTCTAGAATTCCTTTGCAAGTATACACATTCTGCAGCAAGTAATATTATCAATCCAAGGTCTGAATGAGCTTCCACTTTATCTATTTTGTGTAACTTCCTAATGGTTTCAAAGATAATAAAAATGTTGGGTTTTATAAGAATTATGCTGAAGCAAAATAAATGACAGAACAACGAGTAAACAAATAGATAGACAGATTAAAGACAGGCGCTGGTTAGGTTTTAGTGATTGTTTTAAGATATGCTCTAGCAATATTATTGATCATGTATTTCTCGCAGTATTATTAGCAGATTCCTCCTGGAACTCCGGATCTTTTTGGATATGTTTCAAACCCAATGAAGTACGACCGATCAAGCACTAGGCAACTGGCTATCCCTAGCTCAGTCACTGGCGTTCACCAATACACAATGATCGTAGTGTGGATAATTGCCACACACTCTCTAAATCATCCCTGAAACTAGAGAGAGCTATTCACACCGGCTGGCCAGGCGGGCATAAAATAAAAATAAGCACAACAATTAACCAAAATGCGATAGCCAATTTATTACTAGAGATGAAGCACAGTAATCATATTATTCCTAACCAACACCCTAAGCTACTTAGTTCATAATAAGCGTAGGAATACGAATTACAATCTGAGTATGCATGTCCATAACCACAAGTTAATAAAGAAAATAAACTCCCTAATCAGCTTGCAGTAGATGGTGTTCTTGATGATCTTCAATCTCCCTATACTATTCGGTTTCCAAGGTAAAAACATGGAATGACTTTGACTTTGACGGCTACTTCCTTATATAGAAGGACAGGAGACTTGAATTAGGTCAACTTGGACACGTGTAGGGCTCTCCTTGCTCCTTTATCCCGAAAATAACTCAGCAGAAGTCGGTTCATGAAGTTGGCTAACGAGCTGTGATGTGGCAGTTTCTGCTCCCAGTTTTGCTGCAGCATAGAATTCGCTCCCTCCAGTCGCTCAGCAGCATAATCTGCACAAAATAATTTCCAATGCTTCCATTCTTCCAAATGGGTTAAATCATGTAATATCTCTCTAAAACCAACCCTATTAAGCATTAAAGACACGCAAATCCTTATATAAATGAGGCCTAAATAACTACCTTTTGTGCAGTTATCAGATTGCATGGCTTCGTTTGTCGTCATTGCTTCGTGGAAAGAAGACTAGAGGACAAAAGAAAAAAAAAACAAGAATTCACAAGAAGCAGACTCGTGGAGAAAATAACTTCTGCTCTGATACCATAAAGACAGTCACAAAATAGAATCTCTTTCCTTCATATTATTTCTGAATATTGGGACTGTATATATACATGAGGAAGAGAAATAACAATAAACAGAAAATATAACCACTCTAAGCTGAATAACAAAAATTGAAACTGATATACTCATTAGGGAGGTCGCTCCTAAGGCGACTCGAAGCCGAGCATGAACCTCACGTTGTGAATATAGGGATGTAGGAGCAAAACTTGATTTAAATCTCGTTCTGTAATTTTCCTCCCACTGAAAATGTCATAAGGTTAATTTAGGGTTGTTTAACTTAGATAAAATTCGGCTAAGTCAATCTATCTAAGTCTTATCCTATTATAATAATTATGGAAAGGATTCAACTGCAAAGTTTTAGGTGAATTAAACTCCTTTTAATAAACCCAACATTGCAAGTCAACATTACTGTGGTTAATTCAACTCAAGGTTCGGGCCAGTTCCCAGGTAGGAGGTATTCCGTAAACCGTCAACTTAAATACCCCCAACCTTAGACAAAACTTTACCGAGAGAGTTTCCTTATATCCTCAGTAATGTAAGGTCTTTACTCTAAAGAACTAGGTGCATTAAACACTTTTAACAAACCTAGTGACATTGCACGCTAACATTTAACTATGATCAATTCAACTCTGGTATTCCGGGTCAGTTCCCAGGTAGGAGGTGTTCCGTAAACCGTCAACTTAAATACCCCCAACCTTAGACAGAACTTTCCCGAGAGAGTTCCCTTATAACCTCAGTAATGTAAGATCTTTACTCTAAAGATCTAGGTGCATTAAACACTTTTAACAAACCTAGTGACATTGCATGCTAACATTTAACTATGATTAATTCAACTTCGGTATTCCGAGTCAGTTCCCAGGTAGGAGGTGTTCCGTAAACCGTCAACTTAAATACCTCCAACCTTAGACAGAACATTACCGGTGGAGTTCCCTTATAATCATAGCAATGTTTTTCCTACTTAGTCAATTAAAACTATTTTTAATTCTAAGTAAGAAATAATTCTAATCCTATTAGAAACCGATCTAGGTCTAATTAATTTTAAGCAATTTAAAATTAATCCAATTTATCCTATGATCTTATGTTTGCATGCTATTCTTGATTATAGATTTACGGTTTCTAATCATTAATATTAAAGAACTTATTTCAAATTTTAATGATTAATCCTATAATCAAGAATCTAGGGTTTAATTCATTCAACAATCACATTCAAATTAAATAATTAAATCATACTAATTGCATGAATAATGTAACAATTATATTATTAACTATGGATGTTTCATACTTCATGCAATTTTGATTTTCTTTTAACGTAACAATTATACGCTTATCAAGAAAATCAATCAAGCATGCTTCATTCATCACATTAAACATAACTCTTTATATTTAATTTAAGTAATGACATGCTTCATGCTTTCCAATTTTTCATATAATTAATATACACTTATACTAAAAAATATGAAAATAATTTCATGCATTTAAAACATACATTATAACAATTTATAATATATAAATAAATGCATGGGCATGTTTATAACCTAAGGTGGGATTAATAATTTTATATGACATCCAAAAAGCATATACATAGCAGTTGAACCGGTTAATTTTGGCCCCTAGGATAAAATAAAGCATTAAATTACATTAATTTTGGCCTCGATTTCAACATAAATTTCTTCGATTTTCATCTCATAAAAACCTATTCTAGACCCGAACTTACATAGGACTCGATTTTATATAAAATACCCGAAACACCGGGCCTTACATGATCAAAATCACATAAAAATAAAATATATGGCCATAAAATTAACCTAAACAGCTGAACGCAAATCGAACATACATAATGCATAAATCCCACCTATTAGAGCCTATCGAAAATTTCAATATTAATTAATAGGGACAGCGATGGCTCGGATGCCGATTGTAGGGAATAAAAGTCCCCACGCAGCGGAAGCGCATCGATTGGATCTTACGCCGTATATTAATTAACATTAAAATACCGTTACGAAAAGGCAAAATAAACTTTAAACATGCTTTAAAGTTGCTGGAAAAATAGCTATAAACATGCTTAAAAATAAATCTAAATTTATTTTCATGCTTTTCTAAAGAAACGGGAAAGAACTGTTACAAACCTTCGTTGTAGACTTGACCGTTCTTCGCCAACGACGCTTCAACGAACGAAAACGCAGAAGCCTCCTTGTAGTTTCTTTGCTGGAAAATTCTTCTTCAAAGACACAATAACCACAGAGGTTACACTGGTATGTCTCTAGGTCTAGGAGGCAAAAGACTTGTGGGAGTCTTTCTCTAAGAGGGAGGCTAGAGATAATTCTAGGGTCTTGTTTTGTGAGTCTAAGAGCAAAAGAAGAGTACTGAACCAATTAGGTCTACTGTTCTATTTATAGAAGAGAGACCATGTATAAAATATTCAATTAAATCAATCTTTTCAAAAATTGATTCAATCTGTATTCCTTTTTAATCAATCCAAGATCAATCAATTCCATAATTGATTAATCTTTTCCACAAATGACTAATTACTTCCATAAGTGATTAGATCATTTCCATAAATGATTAATCACTTCCTTAAGTGATTAATTATTTCCATGATTGATTAATTCTCGGCTAATGAATTCTTTAATTAATTAACCACCAATTAAATATCACATATTTAATTTCCGGCCTTGAATTAATTAATTTTTCCCATATAGATTTTAGGCCTTAAAATTAATTAATTCATATTTGAACTCTTTCAAACTTCCATAAATTTATTGTGACTCAAATTTATATTAATATTTGAATTTCTTCAAATATTAATTTCTCTCATAATAATATACCAATATATATTATATTGTTTCCCTTAGTAAATTGAACACTTTCAATTTACATTTATTACTTAGTTGCCTCAAATTACTTTATGAGCTACCAGTGGGACCTAATGGACCTGCAGATCAGAAGCTCCAACAATGTGAGATTAATTGGTCAAACTCATTAACCAAATTAATCAATATTCGTTAACTGTGTGTACATTCCACTATAGACTCACAGTTGCACTCTTCTCACTGCAGAGATATTTTTTGTGTCCACTGATATAGACCAATATCGACTAGTTAGTCCTTCACGAGTGTTCGTAACACCAGCTGGGTCAAATTACCATTTTACCCCTAGGTTACTTCTATTTCCTTAAGTACTCGTTCTCCTCTAATGAACAACCTGTTTATGGTCCAACCATCAAACAAAAAACCCTCTTGTGTCATTGAGAGGGTAGGGTCCTTTGTTCAAGACTCGGAGTGACCACTTAAGGGAACACTCATCTACTTCCCTAAAGTCGGGAAGAAGTGAATTCCATCTTGTACGATTATGTTCCCAGCTCCCCACTCGGTCTTGTCTCCAAAATGGTAGGCTTATTGAGTCGGCGTATTAGCCACTCTCACCCATACAAATCCAAGGACAATCCCTCATGAGCAGGAGTCCATAATCAACTCAGGATTAAGACCAAGTTGTCTAGGTCGTCCTAGTGAAATAGAAAACCAACTAGTTAACGGTGTTATAACAAGTGGTTACTATTTTGTGGTCCGGTCTTATGCAAACTCATTGTATAGGATACCCCCACTCGCATGTCTCCTACACGAACGCGTTGGATCATAACGTTTGTATCAAATACAAAGTGGGTCGTATCCATAGTGTGATCAGGATAAGGCACCCAATCTTATCCCTATACTATAGACCCTTTAGGCTGTTTCTTGAGCAATAATCCCCATATGTCGCTACATACTGTTCAAGACTCATATTACAGCCTAGGATGTCTAGTTTATTGGATTAAGGTTATTTTAGGCAAAGAAAAATATAAAATAACTAATAACATTTAATGGAAAAATATATCAATATTATTTCATTAATATCCGGTCAAAGGTTACATTCACTATCTACGAGTTTTAGTGCATAAAACCCAACAGTTCTCAATTTCAAGTCTAAGAATTTTCCTAAGAAGCATGTGAGTGAGAACAAAGCATGCTAAAAGGATAACAAGTTATGAGTATTAGATAATATATGAGGTTTCATCTGAAAACCAATTGGCAATGAGTGGAGTAACACATACATCTTATAAATTGTGAGTTCTCCACTTATCTTTTCAATGTGGGATCCTCAACAATGATTGGCCAAAGGGAACGAATTGAGGCTTAGCGTGTGGGCCAAGCTTTGGCTCACCAGGTGGCCCGACCTAACCTGATAAAAAGGACGAAACCAACTTTGTCCTTGTTTAGCTCAGTGCATGTGTCCTTGAAGTCCTAATTCAATTTAGAATAAATACGCGATTATAATCGTCTGTCGGTGTAAAGTCTCACTCAATTCTCAAACTCTTGCTACGCACAAAAATTCTCTAATCTAATTTATTCATCAGAGTCTGTGACAAGCACCACACCATTGTGTAGTTATTTGTGCTATGCTGGTATTTTCTCTCCAAAGTCCCAGTTGATCATATGCAAATCAGGTGGAAATACCCCACTAAAACTTCATATCAACAGAAGTAACTATTAGTAGGACCATTTTTGTTTAAGAAGGTAAAACAAAAGAGGAAGAGAGAGGATATAGTCTGATATTAGAGAAAAGGGAATAGAATGATGATATTACTAAAGGGTTAAAATCCATTTTGGCAGCGGAAGCAAACAAGACCAATTCGTTTCACAATTTTGTTTATGAAAAACCAATACATTGGCAATTAAAATTTACAGAAACAATTTCTATAATTACTAAGATTAAGCATGCTGGAAATTTATTCAAGATTAAGAACACTTACATGAATTTCGAAGAACACTGCACAATGCTCCAAGGATCTCGTTCTTGGTCTCCAAATGGACACCACCAATAGTGAACACCCGCTATATCTCTTGGATCACTGAGATAGGGATGGTGGGATCCAAAATTCAGTCTTGGAAGGGAAAAATCAGCAATATGCTTGCTGTGTTTTGAGAGACAAACTAGAGAGAAAAAATCTCTCTGTTTTGCGTGAGAATGAGAGGAATGAGAGATGTCTTGGGAACTCCCTCTCCCCTGTACGATAAGTGGGGAGGGAGTTATTTCCCTACTAAATCTAGACCGTTAGACCTTAATCAAAACGATCTCAGTCATTAACTAATTAAATAATAAATATTTAATTAATTAACTAATTATAATTAATTTAATCAAACCAATATTAATTAAATGAATTATAATATAAAGTTTTTTAATTCAATTTGAATCATATTCAATTGAATTAAATTGGTCATTCAATTAATTCTATTAATTGAATCCACATTAATTAAATATCAAATATTTAATTAATTTTATAATTGAATCATATTCAATTTTATCTCTCTCATTTAACCTATAGTTTTAATGTGCATCCAAATGTACATCAATATAAACTATAGTTTTAATTTGATTAAATCACATTTAACCAAATTAAAATTAAATTAATTAATTCCCCAATTAATTAATTCATTAATTAATCAAATATCACATATTTAATTAAATTCATAATTCTCTCATTAATTAATTTTGAATCATATCCAAAATTAATTTTATTGTAAAGTTTAATTCATTAATTAAACTTATACTATAATGTATCTCCATACATTATATTAATTGCATCAAAATACAATTAACTTATATTCTCTTTAATAATCAAGACTATGTGATCTCAGAACCCGTTATGAGCTAGGAGGTGGACCTAATGGACCTACAGATCAGAAGCTCCAACGATACGAGATTGATCAGCTAAACTCATTAACCGAGTCAATCAACATTCATTAACTGTGGGTCACTCCACTAAAGACCCATAGCTGCACTCTTCTCACTGTAGAATATTTCTGTGTCCACGGATATCGACCAATGCAGTAAGTCAATCCTTCACGTGTGTTCGTAACACCAGCTGGGTCAAATTACCGTTTTACCCCTGGGTTACCTCTGGATCCTTAAGTACCACCGATCCCTCTAATGAACAATTTGCTTAGGGTCCAACCTCTAAACAAGAGTTCCTCTCGGGCCAGGAGAGGACGGTGCGCCTTTGTTCAAGCCCCGAAATCAGCCCTTAAGGGAACACAAATCTACTTGCCCCAATAGGGGAAGGATTGAATTCCATCTTGTATTGTCATGTCCCCAGCCCCCCACTCGGTCTTGTCCCCAAGAAGGTAGGCTTATTGAGTCGGCGTTCTGGCCACTCTCACCCGTACTAATCAAAGGACAATCCCTCATGAGAAGGATTTCATGACATACTTAGGATTAAGATTGAGTTACCTAGGTCATCCTATTGAAACAGTAACCTAACTAGTTAACGGTGTTACATCTAGTGGTTTATTATTTCGTGGTCCGGTCTTATGCAAACTCATTGCATAGGATACCCCCGCTCGCATGTCTCCTACATGGACGCCTTGGATCAATACGTCTGTATGGAATACAAAGCGGGTCATATCACATAGTGTTACCAGTATAAGGTACCCAGCCTTACTTGAACACTGATCCCCGTATGTCCCCACATACTAGTCCAAGTCTCATGTAAATAACCTTGGATCTTAGTTTATTGGATTTGGGTCATATTGTGCAATTCTAGACTTAATATGACAATAACACTTTATTACATAAACCTCAATAACACTTTATTGATACAGGTGTATAATTCGTTGATCATTCACTATCTACGAGTTTTAGGACATAAAACCCAACAATTACAACAGAAGCAACCAAGGCATAAATAACAAGAACATATACACGTGTAAGCATCTAGTATGATGAAGAATAACAAAGGACTAAGGCCCATTAGGAGAATGATCAGCCCAAGATATAATAACAGAAATATATTTCATCATCCTCCCGCAAGCATAGCTGGGCAAACATGGACAGTGAGCTTGGTTCACAAAAACTGGAAACGAGCAGCGTGAAGAGGCTTTGTCATTATATCAGCAAGCTGCTCTTCAAAAGAAACAGGTCGCACTAGAAGCTGATTCCGAGACACCCTTTCTCTAATAAAATGATGATCGATCTCAATGTGCTTCGATCGGTCGTGAAGAACGGGATTTGCAGCCAAATAAGTTGCGCTTATGTTATCACACAACAAGAGTGGCAGAGAAGAGGGAAAACCAAGCTCTTGCAAGACCGATTGAAGCCAAACAAACTCAGCAGTGGCGTTTGACATCCCATGGTATTCGGACTCAGCACTAGAACGAGAAACCACCTTTTGCTTTGCTTAGGACCATGAAATCAAGTTGTTACCAAGAAATATACAGTACCCACTAGTGCTACGACGATCATCCGGACAATTAGCCCAATCCTCATCCGTATAACACACAAGAGATTGATGGCCAGAGGATGAGAAGTTCAAACCAAGAGAAAGGGTGGCCTTTAGATACCTCAAAATTTGTTTCACAGCATTCCAATGGACCGAGGTATGGGCATGTAGGAATTGACAAACTTTGTTAACAACAAAGCTCAAATCCGGACGAGTAATCGTACAATATTGTAAGGCCCCTACCAAACTTCGATATTGCTTCGGTTCAGGCAGTAACTCACCATCAGCAATCGACAAAACAGTCCAACTGGCCATAGGAGAATCAGTCGGCTTGCAATCAAGCATATCAGCTCGTTTTAAAACATCCATAAAGTACTTAGCTTGAGACATATGCAGAAAGTCAGAACCACGAGTAAACTGAATACCAAGAAAGTATGACAAATCCCCAAGATCCTTGAGAGCAAACAAGCTATTTAGAGAGGAAATAAAGCGCTGAATCGTAGCCAAATCATTACCCGTTACCAAAATATAATCAACATATATGAGGAAGATAACCAAAACAGAATGCTTGCGAAAAATAAACATAGAAGTATCAGACTTTGATGCTACAAATCCCCATTGCAAAAGACAAGTACTCAACTTTAAGAACCATTCTCTCGGGCTTTGTTTCAGCCCATATAAAGCCTTTTGCAACTTACAAACAAAATCGGGTCTATGCTTATCAACAAAGCCTTTTGGTTGAACCATGTAAACATCCTCATGGAGATCCCCATTTAGAAATTCATTGTGAACATCAAGTTGCCTTATAACCCATTTTGAACGAACAGCAAGAGAAATGACCAAACGAATAGTAGCTGGCTTAATCACAGGACTAAAGGTTTCAAAATAGTCTATGCCATAAGCCTGATCAAAGCCATGAGCAACTAAACGAGCTTTATACCTTTCAACCTCACCATTTGGTCGAAGCTTTACCTTATAGACCCATTTGCAGCTGATAAGTTTGTATGTAGGGGAAGAAGGGACTAATTTCCATGTATTATTTTTTACCAAAGCATCAAATTCCTTTTGCATTGCATCACGCCATTCAGCACACTTAACAGCCGATTTAAAGTTAGAAGGTTCAGAAGGTATAGAAGAGACGGAAGAAAGCCAACATTTCGGTTTATGGATGTCGGCTTTAGACCGAGTAACCATTGGATGAACATTAGAAGAAGAGGGAGGTAAACCAGAAGGGCACGAGACAGAGGCCATAGGTAAAGAAGCTGTGGAAGAATGAGAGTCACTGGAAGCTTGAGGGAGATCCAAAATTGGAGAAGAAGGGACTGATAAAGGAGGTGTGGATTGGACTGAAAGAGGCGAAGGATATGGAGAAGTGATGAAAGAAGGAGTGGAGGCAGGCGGTATGGGCAGGTCATGGTGATGAACAGATTGATGCACAATTGGGGAGAAACCAGGGGGTAGGATGGTGAAGAAGTAGAAGGCGAAGCAGAAGCTGACAGATTTGAAAAGGGAGGGAGTGAAAAGGAAGAAGGAGTGAAAAAGGAATGATCAGGAGAGGACACCTTTGACACGACCAAAACTAAAATTTTCACGAGAACAAGGAAAAACTCCCTCATTAAAAATAACATGACGAGATATATAAAGCCGACCAGACATAGGATCAAGACAACGATAACCTTTGTGATTTGAACTATAACCAAGGAAGATACACTCCTTAGACGGAAACAACAATTTATGAGAGTTATAAGGCCTTAGGAAGGGAAAACACGCACAACCAAAAGACCTGAGAAGAGAATAGTCAGGAGAAAAATTATACAACATCTCATAAGGGCTTTTGAAAGAAAAAACAGACGATGGCAATCGATTAATGAGGTATATAGCAGTTTGAAACACATAACTCCAGAAAGTGAGAGGTAAGGAAGAATGGGCAAGGAGAGAAAGACAAATTTCAACTACATGCCTATTTTTCCTTGCGACTCTACCATTCTGTTGGGGGGTGTACGGGCATGAAACACGATGAGTTATCCCATGAGAGGACAAGAAGGAAGAAAGATGATTGTATTCACCACCCCAGTCAGTTTGCATACTTTTAATATGAGTTTCAAGCTGTGTTTCAACATACATTTTGAATTGAAGGAAGCAAGGAAAAACCTCATCTTCTGACTTTAGCAAGTATAACCAAGAAAAACGACTATAATCATCCACAAAAAGAAGAAAATATTGAGCTCCATTTATAGAAACAAGCGGGGATGGACCCCAAACATTAGAGTGTATTAATTCAAAAGGTTTACAGGACTTTGTATCAACTAGACCAAACGGTAAACGATGACTCTTGGCAACATTACAAGCATTACAAAAGTAAGATGCACTAGGACAGGACACTTGAAGTTGGGACAAAACTTTCCGGAGGGTAGCAACAGCAGGATGTCCTAGCCGAATGTGCCAATTTGGAGCAGAATTTGACGCAGAAAAAACAGCAACATGAGATTGAATTGAAGAGCAGCCAGAAACAGGAGACAATGGCTTGGAAACAGGGGAAAGCTTATATAAACCATCTTCAAGAGTTCCTTGAAGAAGGATGTGCTTGGAATGAAGATCCTTGACAAGAAAAAAAGTGGAGTAAAATTCAACAAATGCTTTATTATCTTGACAAAGACGAGCAACACTTAAAAGTTTCTTGGAAATAGAAGGAGCATAAAGAATAGAGTCAAGATAAATAGGTTTATGAAATGAAGGAATATAATTAGAACCAATGTGAGATATAGAAATTTGCTTACCATTACCCACTGTGATTTGTTCACCACCATGATATGCCATAGGATTGGAGAGATTTGAAACATCAGAAGTAATGTGATGAGTAGCCCAATAATCTAAGAACTAATTTTCGTCTGGATGGTAAGATTTAGTTGATACAAGAGAGACATTATCGGCTAAAGGTTGACTAGGAGAAGTATTTGTGACCATGGCTTGGGGAGAAGGAGTTTGATATGCCAAATTAGTTCGATGGTGACAAATAAGAGCGGTGTGCCCAAATTTGCCACATATTTGACACTGAGGACGATTGGGGTTGGTTCGGGGAGGCCATTTTTGAAACGGCTGGGATTGGGGACGACCAAGTAAGCTGGGAGTAAAAGAATATTGATGAGAAAAAGAGGGAGGCTGAGAAGCAGAGAAAGGAAAATTGGTTGGATTGAAGGGAGGTCTAGAAGGTATGGATGATGGACGAGGGGAGGGGCGTCGGCTGTTATTGTGTAACTGAAGGCTACTTAAATTTTCTAGAGCAACATTAAGCTGTTCTACAGCACTCTGTTTTTCTAGTCGGGTTTCATAAGCAAGGAGTAAACTACGTACATCTTCAAGGGCTGGATTATCTTATCGATTTTGTATTGAAGTTACAAAAGCATTATACTCACTCCCAAGGCCATCCAGGATGTGAGCTAAGTGATCTCGATAAGAGATGGGTTCCCCTATGGCTGCAAATTTATCAGCGACTTCTTTTATCTGTGATAGATACTGACTGACCGTAAGACCATCTTTTCTAATTTTTTGCAACTGAGACTTAAGACCCATAATCCTAGCCGTGGTTTTTGAATCATAAGACTTTTTTAATGAGTTCCAAATCTCAGCAGTTGTTTCTAAACTCACAATCTCACCCATCTTTTCCTCAGAGAGAGACGAATAAATCCAACACATGATAAAGCGATTGTACCTTTCCCAAGTGTGATATTCCGGATTGGGTTGTTGTTGATTATCATCAAGAAATCGAGGAGGAGCCGAAACTAAGCCATCGAGGAAACCGTGAAGACCGTTGGCGAGGACCGCATTCATCAACTGATTTTTCCATAAAAGAAAATTTGTGTCGTTGAGCTTAACAACAAGTGGTTGAGGTAGGGTAGGGTAAGGATTAGGGACAAAAGGGAGAGGATAAGGATTGGTAGGTTGAGACTGAGGATTAGGGTTAATCTGTGGGGGAAAAAATTGTGGAAAGGAGGTAGGAGCAGATGGACGGGAAAAATTAGAGGGGTAATAAGGTTGAAAGTAAGTAGGTTGAGATGGGTAAAAGGGTTGGGATGAGTATGGTTGAAATGGTGGAGTTGGGGAGGTCTAATTGTTCTGGAAGAAAGGTCTGGAGGGAGGAGGCGCAAAGCTTGGTTGAGTAGGAGGAATTGGAGTTTTTCCTCGCTGGGTAACAGAAGTGACAACTGGAGTAGTATCTGGTGTAAGGGTATTGTCAATAGGATTGGTAATAGGTCCAGTAGAGGTAGTAGATGAAGAAGACTCTGACGCCATAGCTGAAGAAACGCAGAGCTCTGATACCATAAGAAGGTAAAAAACAAAGAGGAAGAGAGAAGATACAGTCTGATATTAGAGAAAAGGGAATAGAATGATGAGCTCTGGAAAGGTCGTAAAGCTAGTTTATGACATTTCAGAATTTGAGGATGTCCTGCATACGTGCTAGAAGCAAACCCAAAGAAATTGGAGCCTCGTTCTAGATTTTGCCTATTTATAGGCTATCCCAAAGAAACGAGAGGTGGATACTTCTTCGATCCAGAGGAAAATAAAGTACTTGTATCGGCAAATGCTACATTCCTAGAAGAAGACCACCTCAGAGATCACAAGCCACGTAGTAAAGTCGTTTTAAGTGAACTATCTAACGAAGCTACAGAAACATCAACAAGAGTTGTTGATGATACTGGCACCTCGAGTCAATCACGTCCTTCTCAAGAAATAAGAGAACCTCGACGTAGTGGGAGGGTTGTTAGACAACCTGATCGCTATTTGGGTTTAACTAAAACTCCAGTCGTCATACATGATGACGGGATCGAGGATCCATTAACCTTTAAACAGACAATGGATAACGTTGACAAGAACGAGTGGATTAAAGCCATGGACTTAGAGATCGAGTCCATGCATTTTAATTCAGTATGGGATCTTGTAGATCAACCTGAAGGGGTTAGACCCATAGGGTGCAAATGGATCTACAAGAGAAAACGAGACGCTGCTGGAAAGGTACAGACCTTTAAGGCACGACTTGTGGCAAAGGGTTTTACCCAGCGGGAGGGGATTGACTATGAAGAAACCTTCTCCCCTGTTTCCATGTTAAAGTCGATCCGGATACTTTTATCCATTACCACGTTTTACGATTATGAAATATGGCAAATGGATGTCAAGACTGCCTTTCTCAACGGTAATCTTGAAGAAAGTATCTACATGTCTCAGCCAGAGGGGTTCATAGCTCAGGATCAAGAGCAAAAAGTTTGCAAGCTTAAACGATCCATTTATGGATTAAAACAAGCGTCTAGATCCTGGAATATGAGATTTGATACTGCGATCAAATCTTATGGCTTTGAACAAAACGTTGATGAGCTTTGTGTTTACAAAAGGATCATCAACAGCTCTATAGCTTTCTTAGTACTGTATGTGGATGATATCCTACTCATCGGGAATGATGTAGGTTATCTAACTGACATTAAACTATGGCTAGCAACTCAATTCCAAATGAAAGATTTGGGTGAGGCACAATTTGTTCTAGGAATCCAAATTGTTCGAAACCGAAAGAACAAAACGCTAGCCCTGTCTCAAGCGTCTTATATCGACAAATTGTTGGTTAGATATAAAATGCAAAATTCAAAGAAAGGACTATTACCTTTCAGGCACGGAATTAACTTGTCTAAGGAATAGTGTCCTCAGACACCTCAAGAAGTTGAGGACATGAGACATTTTCCCTATGCCTATGCAATAGGTAACCTAATGTATGCCATGTTGTGTACAAGGCCTTACATTTGTTATGCAGTAGGGATTGTCAGTAGATATCAATCCAATCCAGGATTTGATCACTGGACAGCCGTTAAAAGTATCCTCAAATATCTAAGGAGAACGAGGGACTATATGCTCGAGTATGGTTCGAAGGATTTGATCCTTACAGGATACACTGATTCTGACTTTCAAACTGATAAAGATTCGAGGAAATCTACATCGGGGTCAATATTCACTCTAAATGGAGGAGCAATAGTATGGCGCAGCATCAAGCAAGGATGCATTGCAGACTCGACCATGGAGGCCGAATATGTAGCCGCTTGTGAAGCAGCAAAAGAGGCAGTATGGCTCAAGAAGTTCCTAACTGACTTGGAAGTCGTTCCAAATATGCATCTGCCTATCACCTTGTATTGTGATAATAGCGGCGCAATTGCAAACTCAAAGGAACCTCGCAGCCATAAGAGAGGCAAGCACATCGAAAGGAAATACCATCTCATTAGGGAGATTGTGCACCGAGGAGACGTGATCGTCACGAAGATAGCGTCGGAGCACAACATTACTGATCCATTCACGAAGGCTCTCATGGCTAAAGTGTTCGAGAGTCATCTAGAAGGTCTAGGTCTGCGAGATATGTACGAGAAATAATCTAGGTCAAGTGGGAGAATTGTAACCGGTATATCGATACCTTAGTATACTGGGTATTTAGATGCCCCAGTTTATTGTATTTTTACTCTGTTATTAATACAAGTATTTATTCATCCACTGCTGTTATAGATTATAGTACATCCCACTAAACTAGAGTTTTAGTTCAACTGGGAGATTGTTCGGATTGGTGCCCTAAAACTCGTAGATAGTGAATGTTAAACGAATTATATACTTATTCGATAAAGGTGTTATCGAGATTGATTCAGTAAAAGTCATTACTGAATAAATTAAATTGCACATATAATAACCCAAATCCAATAAACTAAGATCCATGGATATAGGATGAACACTTGAGCTTTATGTAGAGACATAAAATTGGATCAAGCTTGAGTAATAGCCAAAATGGTCTATTGTATAGGAATAGGGTTGGGTACCTTATTCTGGAGACACTATGAGACGCGGCCCACTTTATAGATGGTATAGACGATGTGATCCTAAATCGTCCATGTAGAGACATGCGAGTGGGGGTGTCCTATGCAATGAGTTTGCATAAGACCAGGACCGAGAAATAAGTCGCTCTCGCTTTATAACACCGTTTACTAACGAGACTGACTATTTCATGTGATGACCTAGGTAACTCGATCTTAATCCTGAGCTAACTATGAACTCCTGTTTATTCGGGCTTATCCTTAGATCTGCATAGGTGAGAGTGGCTCAGTATCGCCGACTCAATAAGCCTCCCATTTCAGGGATAGGAACGGGTAGATAGCTGGGGACATAGTCGTGCAAGAAGGAATTCACTCCTACCCGAATAAGGGATAGTAGAGAGGTTGTTCCCTTAAGTGCTGACTCCGGGGCTTGAACAAAGGGATCCCGCCCTCTCATTGGCCCGAGAGGGACTCGGTTTATTGGTTGGACCATAAACCGATTGTTCATTAGAGGATCAGTGGGACTTAAGGAACTAGAAGTACTATAGGGGTAAAACGACTTATTGACCTAGCTATAGCTACGAACAACCTGTGAAGGATCGACTTACTAATCATGGTTAAATCAAGTGGACGGAAATATATCTATAGTGAGGGGAGTGCAACTATCGGGCTATAGTGGAGTGTCCCGATAGTTAACGAATGTTGGCTAGCTTGGACAATGAGATTAGTCGGTTAGCCTCGAATCGTTGGAGCCCATGATCTATAGGTCCATTAGGTCCCCCTACTAGCTCATATCGGAATTAAGCCTAGAACAAAAGATAGGAAGCTTTGAATCGTTCAAAATAGGGAAAAAGGGTATTATCGTAAATTGTGTTTGACACAATAATTGAATTATGAATTAAATTAGAAAAAGAGAGATGAAGTATTTAAAAGTGTTTTGAATACTATATATATGTATTAGGAATCATATATATGGAATTGCCCAAGATAACAAAGATTAATTAGATTAATCATATCAAAATTAATTTGAAATTTTTCAAATTAATTACCAAGCAATCAATTTCAATTTAGAATTGAATTTGGGGGTAATTTGCAAGCTTGAAATTTGATTTCAATTTGAAATTAGTGGATTTAGTTGGAAATCCACTTAATGCATGAGCATTCAAAGTGGAAAGACAACTCACTCATGCATTGTTGCATGTCTTGTGTAATGTACACCTAGAATCCACTTGAGCTTGCAAATACATCATGTGTCTTGTGTCTTGAGGCTTGGCTTTGCATGGAGAATGCCTTTAAAAGGAGTTTGAATCATATTCAAACATGAGAGAGCCTTTTCCTTAATGTTATGTTACTGGAATTTGGACTCAAAGTTCTCTCATCTCTCATTCTTCTCCATTGTTTGATGCTTCAAGCATTCCCTTCCCATTCCCTATCTTATATAGACTCCCACAAGTCGTTCTTGGCCCGAAGTATAGTAGGGAAGACTCTAGAGGTTGTCCAATGAGCATAGGAGAGGCAAACACCACAAGGAGTTCAACATAAGTGAGCTACAAAGGTTGGTGTTTTCTAAACTCTCTATTCTGTCTTTTCTAGAACATGCATGCGTTAGGAGTAAAATTGAATGTCTTAAGTGCTTTCGATCTTCAATTGCTTCCGCATGTGTAATATGTACATCTTCACTAACCATAAGTTGCCACTGTTGATTGGTAACCACTAGATGTAACACTGTTGACTAGTTTAGGTTTCTATTTCAATAGGATGACCTAGGTAACCCAATCTCAATCCTGAGTCTATTATGAACCCCTTTTCAGGAGTGATTATCCTTAGATTTGTATGGGTGAGAGTGGCTTATTCGCTGACTCAATAATCCTACAATTTTAGGGGCAAGACTGAGTGGGGGTTGGGAACATAACAATACAAGATGGAATTCACTCCTTCCCCTGATGGGGTAGGTAGATGTGTGTTCCCTTAAGGGTTAATTCTGGGGCTTGAACAAAAGCGCGTTGTCCTCTTCTGGCCAGAGAGGAATTTCTGTTTAGTGGTTGGACCCTAAACAAGTTGTTCATTAGAGGGATTAGTGGTAATTAAGGATCCAAAGGTAACCCAGGGGTAAAACGATAATTTGACCCAGCTGGCATTACGAACACTCATGAAGGATTGACTTACTGAATTGTTCAATATTCGTGGACACAAAAATATTCTACAGTGAGAAGAGTGCAGTTGTGGGTCTTTAGTGGAGTGACCCACAGTTAATGAATGTTGATTAACTTGGTTAATGAGTTTATCCAATTAATCTCGTATCGTTGGAGTTGCTAATCTATAGGTCCATTTGGTTCACCTGCTAGATCGTAACTGGTACTGAGATTAATTAGCCTTGAATATTAAGGAAATTTTAGTTAATTGTATTTGATGCAAATTAATATAATGTATGGAGATACATTATAATATAAGTTTAATTAGAGAATTAAACTTTATAATAAAATTAATTTTGGATGAGATTCAAAATTAATTAATGAAAGAATTATATATTTGAAGGAGTTCAAATATTGGATTCATGTTATACTTTAGTTTATAATTAATGTACATTTGATGCACATTAAAATTATAGATTCAAAGAGAGAGATGTGCATTTTGAATATGATTCAAATGTCAACATAATTAAATATGAGATATTTAATTTAACAATTAATTAATTATGAATTGATTAGTTGAGTAATTGAGTTTAATTAAATATGATTTAATTAAGTTAAATTAATATTATAGCCTACGTGGGAAAATCATTTAAATGTGATTTAAATGTTATTAATAATTAAATATGATTTAATTATAAATTTAATTGATTATAGTAATTAATTAAGTTAAATTAATTTTAATTATAATTTTAAGTAATTAAAATTACTTTTAATTTAAAATACAACTCCCAACCGTTGCTAGGAGTTGTGTAACCTTTTCCCACATACTAACGTTAAGGAGAAAAAAAAAGGGAGAGTGGTTCCCGATATACTCTCATTCTCTGCTTTTGTTAAGGAGAAAAAAAAAAGGGAGAGTGGTTCCCGATACACTCTCATTCTCTACTTCTCTTAAGATCTCTCTTTGCAAGTGAATGAAAAATTCTTCCAAACGATTTCTCTCATCTTCAAAAGAAAAAGACAACATCCTTGTTGTGGTAACATTCCCTTCAAGACATATTTTGACGATCCCACAATCATGATCTCTTGCATCCAACAGAATAGTGGGTGAACACAATGGTGGTGTTCATTGGAGAATACAATACATGATATTCAGAGGTTGGAGCATTGTGTTGTATAATTGATCTACAACACGTAAGTCTTCAATTCTAAATAGTTTTAAATAGTTTTAGCATGCTTAATTTGTAAAATTTTATAGAAATTATTTTGTGTTAATTGCCCAATGTATCGGTGTTTTCGTTCAACCCAATTAACAACGTTAAAGTCTGATATACGCTTCCGCTGCAAGGATTTTGATTCCTTCACACCCAACATTCAGGAACAACATATTGCTAACAAGCAAATATTAAGACTTAAAGATCCAACACATCCTTACCCAAATCAATCCTTCTATAAGCTAGAAGTTTGGGTAGCGACGACGCCTATGACGTGGGCGTGTTGCAAGCGCAACACCCTGCTCGAGTGCAAGTATACACTATCAAGTAATAAAGTGGAAAGTATTGATAACGAGTGTAGCTAGCTATTTTTCCCTATTTATTTTAGTTACTCTTTGAGTAATTCGTAGCCATTTTTTTGCATTTTAATGTTCTTTTTGTAGGAATTGATTATTGGAATCAAAATAGAGAAATTTGAGATAATGAGGTGTTCGGGCGCAAAAAAAGAAGCAAATAAAATAAATAAGGAAAGAATTTGGAGCTACCTAACCCGAGAAGGCATTAGGCGTGAATCTGTGATAGCGTCGCGACACGACCATAGAGTGTCTCGACGCTGTGACAAGAGCGTCTCGACACTATCAATATTTTCCTAAACAAAATTCTGGATTTTGGGGTAGCGTCGAGATGCTGTCGGTGGATTTTCTCTAAATTCAACACTTTCTTGCACGACCAAGAGGAGTCCAATTGGTTAGATTTTAGCCCTTAGAGACCTTTAGTGGGAGCTGAAGCGAGGCCAAGGAGCGGGAATCAAGTGAGAAGATGTGGAGATCGTGACGGGGACGTGCCGGTTTTGACGGATTTGAGTTTTCCTCTCTCTTTCCCTTACCTCTTGTAGTTTTTATGGCTTTTCATGCAATTAGTGTTTGTGGTTTAAAGACTATGAATTGCTAGTTGTTTGTCTTAGGGTTTGATGTAGTTGTTTTAGTTGTTGTATTGATTTTTGGTATGAATGTGTTGTTATTTTACGCATGCAATATTGTGTAATGCTTTCAATTACTTGATCACTAATTGAATGATTTAAGTGTTGAATCTAACTTGGGAGAGAGGATTTTACCTAAGACTTACCTTATTTAATTGAATGACTAGAGTAGAAATTCCAAGTTTGTGAAGGGATTTGGAATATCTCTAGAAGTATAACATGGACTAAACTGAATAATGCCTTGCATGTTAATGAACTTAGATAGGGATATCAAGTTAGTTATATGAATGAGAATCAATTATACTCGGGAGAGGTAATCGTGATAAAAGTTTCCTTGGCTTGTAGAATAATTGCACAATCAATTCATTCCTATTAATCAATCCTCAATCTTAAATAATGAAATCAATTCCCTAAGAGTCTTTCCATTTGAGTCTCCACCTTTATTTTATGTTTTTTTTCTTTAGATTTATCTTTTTCATTAAGTTTTGCTCCCTAAATAAAATTGAACAAAAGTATTCACGGTACTTAATTTGCTAGAAAACCAATCCAGAGGACAACACTTGTTTAATCACGAAAAATACTATATTATTACTTGACCCGTACACTTGCGGTATGCAAATTGCTCATCAAGTATTCCGAATATCGTACCCAAGGGAGATGATGACTAGCTGAGTAAACACGAGGTTTTGTAAAAACGGGAACCTCCTCTATGTTCGCAACCAAAAGTGGTAACCAAGGAAAAGTAGATTGAATGGGGTTTTGATTTAAGAAAAAAGTAAAGATAAGCAAATAAATGATAACAGCAAAAACTCTATGAGATAAACTGGGGAATTCAAATAGCATCAACTTTAAGCATTAGAATGCGCCCACCTATGCACCCGCAATTTACTCAGGCATTGCAGTCAGTTAAGAAACACTATCTATGTTGCCCACATAGACATGGTGCAGATAGCATCTCTTAGTTGCCCAATTACCCTGACAACTAGATTGTGAGTTAAGTCCAACTTCTATTTAGCTCCGCTGTGGGTGCCTTTAGAAGACTAAGCCAACTAGACATCTATTTCTAGGGTTAGTTGAAACTTAAGATAAATAACTGATAGGACCAAAATGGTCCTATTTATTTGTTATTAATCTAGACTTGTTAGGGTGCACTTTATGCTTTATTTATCTGCTTTGTAGATAATTTGTGCATTCAGGGCGTCAGAGATGAACTACACAAATTGGAGTTAATTCGGGCAATTTAGAGAGCTTTCGAGCTTACTTGAGGGCCATGGATCTCATGGAGGTGAGAAGACCGTGAGGTTCGTGACGAGTCCGAAGATTAGTTCCAAGGAGTCAAAGGTTCGAGACCTGAATCGAGCAAAAAATGACGAAGATTGAAGTCGAGGCACGTTGAAAATAGGCCAACGTCTCGACGTTGGCCCGTTTTCAGCCCTAAGCCCATATGGGGTGGCGTCGAGACCCGTTGACGCCGATTGGATGATTTTTGGGTTATCGAATGTATTTCTTTGTGAGTTTCATGTTCTGAATATCTATTTAAATTCATATTGCTATTGTATTTTGGATTCAGTTCGTATTATTTGCATGCGCAGTAGGTTAGATTGACACCCTAACTTGCAGCTCGTATGTTAATAACTTGCTAGGAAATTGATTTCCAAGTAGCTAATGGAACATTGGTTTAATAGTTAGCGCATAGATTGATTCGTGGGCACGGGTCCCAAGAGCAGACTCTGACTTTTTTGCTTGACACGATAGGTTTAGAATCCAAAATAGCATTAGAAGTAATCTAGGCCTAATTATTTCTAATGTCCTAATCAATCCACTAGACTTAAGGCAATTGGTTGATTGTTTAATTTGATAGTCTCATTGGATTAATTAATTAACCAATTAGTGTCTAATTCGATGGACGTTGTATGAATGGGTTAGATGGCTTAGGTGGGCTTTGGGTCTTTTCTGGGTTCAGATTCGATCGATTGGACAATTGAGCAATTCAAACTAGCCTTTAATTAATAGGTAGGGATTCAATGATCAAAGTAAAATATTCGACCCCAATTATCACTCAAATCGGTGTCGCCTAATTTAGTTAATTACCTCGTCTTTTTATGATTTCCTGCAATTTAATTTCTTGCTTGTTTAAATTCTTGAATTTTAATTCCTTGCACTTTCATCCGCCACTCCCTGTGATCGACCCCGGCCACTACTACTGCAAGTAGTTTAGTGTTCGTGGATTATAAATTTGTTCTGACCTGCGGAGCCTCGACAACTCCCGGGCCATCAGTGTAGTTCTGCTAGCTAGAGGTTGCCAGCTAGTCTCTAGTTTACTTCTTTTACTCGACTGACCCACACAACACTCTAGTTGGCACAGGTTGGGGATAGGTAATCACCCCAGACAGAGCTTTTCATGAACCCAGTTATGGCCCTAGGGTTAGAAACCTAAATGACTGTTCCAGTTAGGTCCCTATGATGTTAAGACCCAAATTCAAGTTTCACACTATTAAATTTCATATCAACCCTCATGTTATCAATTTCAGCCCTTAAGTGGGCTACTTGCTTAGTATATTCTTATATACTCACTCATGCTACATGACTTCCCTATTTAGGTGGTACTTGATGACATCTGACAAGTGGCGAGGGCAGTGACTTGGCTAGGCTATGGGATGCAGCTGCAAATCATGTCCCTAGAAGTCTAGGATTGAGTTTCCTAGTCTCATGTGTTTCAAATGTTTTTAATGTTCAGTTTTATGAAAATTTTCTATCATCATTTTCTATTGTTCGTTTAATGTAGAATGGCTTATGTAACGACCTTACATTTCATGCCTAGATCCTAGGGCCATTACTACATGCATTTCATTTTCTCTTTCAAATAGTGAAGATGAAATAACATTGGAGTAAAACATGCTTAGAAAATATGTGAAACTTTTCAGCCTAGGATCCCAGTTAAAACAGAACAAAAAGAATCTTTAGCCATTCAAGCAAAAACTTAAAGCGGAATAAACCTTAAGACATCGCAATACAAGTTCAAAAGAAGAATTTCGAAAACATAAAATGCGGAAGACCATCCTAAGGAAATCCATGGCTCGTTCAGCAGCACTCCGTCGTGCGTTCTATACACCCTTACCTTTACCTGCAATTACATGTTAAGGAAAAGAATGAGTATTTAAAAAAATACTCAGTAAGTAACAACGCTGCTGGACAGGAAACGACCAAGGTTTCAACATATTATTCAAGCTAAGGGCCTAAGGGTTAGGTCATCTCATTCTCATTCATTTCATTTCATTTATCTGTAGTTCGGGTCTTGTGATCAATTACCTCACCTATATATAAGTTTTCCAACTCACTGGTAGTGCACAGGTGGGTATTTTGGGAGATCTCTACTCCTACTGATGGTAGAAGGCACCCAATCAGTGGAGCTGAGTCTCATCCCTCAAGGCACTAATGTGCGCGTAGCGCTCTAAACTACCATTTCACTGGTGGGGCGTTCATGGGTTTAAGTCAGAAATTAACTTCCGCAGTTAGTAAATGGCACCTAGTCTGTGAAGCCAAGTCCCGCCCATTAAGCCCATCATTTCAGTCTAATACATCTCAGTCCTAGGTGTTTAATTGACACGACCCTCTACCAAGGTAACTAGCCTATTCTTTTCCCTTTCTTAATATTTTTCCCTTTAGGACCCCTTAACACTTGCTAATTTTAACTGCAACCCAGTTAACCAGATTCTTTTCTTTTTCGGAGAATACTGACAGGCTAAACCGATAATCACCATCCCAACTCAGTCAATCTCAAGAACAAGAAACGAAGGCGACAACCAACACTTCTAAGCAGAGAAATTACAAACTTCCCGTTGTCCACAAACAATGCTAGTCAACTTATAATACATAACAGTCGAGCACTCTCACCTATCACATAGCACAAGTACACAACAACCAAATTCTTGAAGACAAGGCATTCATATCATCCCAATCTCAACTCAAATATTTCATACCAACTCATGCTAGAAGCAAACTGTCATTTCAATGCATAAACATTTCATTCCAATGCAGCAAGTTACTTACCTTGAGGTAACTAAGCTTGATTGAAAACACCCAAACAACTTGATATAACACCAGCCACTTGATGCGAAATAATAGTCTACTAACACATAAAAAAAATATTCTCACATCAGAGGCATAACAATCTCAATAAATTTCCTAAAACACAAGACCCGAGAGGGTCGAAAACTCACCCAAACGAAACTACTGCTCGCTATCCAATTTCCAATTTACGCTCTGCCTTTATTGATTCGACCACCACTTACCACGAATACCTTGGATTAAGATTCAATGTTATTGGATATTCCCTCAAAGGACAAGAGACGAAAAAGATTTGAACTTACACCCTTCTTACCTACTGTTTGATTAGTTGAATCGTTGAACACTCAAGATCTAAAGCGACTCGAGGCGACATACAACTGTTTGGTTGAAGACGACAGCGGCGTGCGGCTATTTGGTTGCTACAGTCGAGAGACAGAAACACAGAGTTGAAGATCAGCGAGTAGGAAAACCGAGAGACAAAAAGACGAGAGAGAGAAACGAAACCTTCTTACCCAAGGGAGTTCACGACGGCGACAGCGGTACGGACGGTGGCGACGACGTTTCAACGTGCGGCGGCAGCGGTCTGCTCAGAGAAGGCGGCAGCGACACAGCGACTTGCGGATAGAGAGAGAAAGTTGAGTTAGAGAGAGACAGAGACGAGAGGGAGAGGGGAAAGACGTGAAACCGAGAGAGAGAGAGAGAGAGAGAGATTACCGGCGGCGGCGGCTTGCAGCGATGAACGACGACGATGGTGGCAGCGCGGCGGCGAGCGACTGGCGAAGGCGCCTGCATGCAGACGAGAGAGAGAGGAAGCCGAGAGGAATGAGAGAGAGAGTGCGGTGAGGGAGAGAGAGCTTCAGGAGGGAGAAGAAGGAAAATCTGAAATTTTTTTCCCAACGGTCAGATTGACCGAAAATGTGGGGGGGGGGGGAAATTTCCCCCTGAAGGGAATAAAAGTCCCCACGCAACGGAAGCGCATCGATTGGACCTTACGCCGTATATTAAATAACATTAAAATACCGTTACGAAAAACTCAAACAAACTTTAAGCACACTTTAAAGTTGCTGGAAAATTGGTTTAAACATGCTAAAAATAAATCTAAATTTATTTTCATGCTTTTCTAAAGAAAAGGGAAAGAACCGTTACAAACCTTCGTTGTAGACTTGACCGTTCTTCGTCAACGACACTCCTACGAACGAAAACGCAGCAACCTCCTTAAAGTTTCTTCGCTGGAAAATTCTTCTTTAAAGACACAATAACCACAGAGGTTACACCGGTATGTCTCTAAGTCTAGAAGGCAAAACACTTGTGGGAGTCTTTCTCTAAGAGGGAGGCTAGAGATAATTCTAGGTCTTGTCTTGAGAGTCTAAGAGCAAGAGTAGAGTGTCATGGACCAATTAGGTCTAGTGTTCTATTTATAGAAGAGAGACCATGAATAAAATATTCAATTAAATCAATCTTTTCCAAAATTGATTCAATCTTATTCCTTATTTAATCAATCCATGATCAATCAATTCCATAATTGATTAATCTTTTCCACAAATGACTAATTACTTCCATAAGTGATTAGATCATTTCCATAAATGATTAATCACTTCCTTAAGTGATTAATTGTTTCCATAATTGATTAATTCCCAGTTAATGAATTCTTTAATTAATTAACCACCAATTAAATATCACATATTTAATTACCGGCCTTGAATTAATTAATTTTGCCCAAATAGATTTTAGGCTTTAAATTAATTAATTCATTATTTGAACTCTTTTAAACTTCCATAAATTTATATTAATATTTGAATTTCTTCAAATATTAATTTCTCTCACAATAATATATCAATATATATTATATTTGTTTCGCTTAGTAAATTGAACATTTTCAATTTACATTTATTACTTAATTGCCTCAAATTACTTTATGAGCTACCAGTGGGACCTAATGGACCTGCAGATCAGAAGCTCCAATGATGTGAGATTAATTGGTCAAACTCATTAACCACATTAATCAATATTCGTTAATTGTGTGTACATTCCACTATAGACTCACAGTTGCACTCTTCTCACTGCAGACATATTTTCTGTGTCCACGGATCTAGACCAATATCGACTAGCTAGTCCTTCACGAGTGTCCGTAACACCAGCTGGGTCAAATTTTCGTTTTACCCCTGGGTTACTTCTATTTCCTTAAGTACCAGTTCCCCTCTAATGAACAACTTGTTTGTGGTCCAACCATCAAACAGAAAACCCTTTCGTGCCATTGAGAGGGTAGGACCCTTTGTTCAAGACTCGGAGTAACCACTTAAGGGAACACTCATCTGCTTCCCTAAAGTCGGGAAGGAGTGAATTTCATCTTGTACGATTATGTTCCCAGCTCCCCATTCAGTCTTGTCCCCAAAATTGTATGCTTATTGAGTTGGCGTATTGGCCACTCTCATCCATACAAATCAAAGGACAGTCCCTCATGAGCAGGAGTCCATAATGAAGTCAGGATTAAGACTAAGTTGTCTAGGTCGTCCTAGTGAAATAGAAAACCAACTAATTAACGGTGTTATAACCAGTGGTTACTATTTCGTGGTCCGATCTTATGCAAAATCATTGCATAGGATACCCCACTCGCATCTCTCCTACACGAACTCGTTGGTGAAGGGATAAAAGCCCTTGGCAGCGGAAACTATCATAGAACCAAACTGTATTTTCTTTCGATTAAAATACCATTACAACTAGCAAATCATAAATTTACAGCAATTTAAACGAATTTAACATGCTGTAAAACTATAGAACATGTTGAAAACCGAAACTAAACACTAGATCTAATCTAGAAAAGGATCCTATTGATCCTTGGGTTCAAGAATTCTTACCCTTGAAGAGTTCTTAATTGAAAAAACGCCTTTCTTCCTTGATGTTTGCAGAAAACCGGCAGCAAAACGAACTTGATCTTTACTACGAAACCCACACGAACACCACCACAAGGATTCACCGGTGTTGAGAGGTTTGTGGGAACCCAGATCTCTAAGGTTTTTTTTTTTCTTCTGAAAAGCAAAAACTTTGTAACACAGAGGGAGGAGAAAAATCGAGAGAGAGATAGGGCGAGAGAGAGGGAGTCAGGCGTGAGAGTGGGGATTAATTGAAACTGCCTTCTGACCCCTTCTTTTAACCTAACGATAAGGAGAAGGCCACCTCACACATAATATCAGGTAACTGAAATATCAGTTACCTGATATTTTTAATTAATCATAAATTTAAAATCATAATATTAAATTATAATTAACTAAATTTTAATTAATCAATATTAATCAAAATAACATTAATTTAAATCTAATTTAAATTAATATCCCTCTTATCTTATAGTTTAATTAAATCAAATTTAATTAAACTAAAACAATTAACTAATTCAAAATTAATTAATTTTAAAATAATAAAATTGAACATCATATATTCAATTATAATTATTCTCTCTCACAAAACTATAGTATTAATATACATCCAATGCACATTAATTATAACCTATAGTTTTTAATATGAATCAAATTCATATTTTAGTTTAATATTCGAACTCCTTCGAATACTTATCTCATCCTTAGAAATTTACCTCAACGCCCTTATAGAGCTACCGATGGGACTTGATGGACCTACAGATCAGAAGCTCCAACGATATGAGATTAGTTGGCTAAACTCATTAACCAAGTTAATCAATATTCGTTAACTGTGGTTCACTCCACTAAAGAACTAGAGCTGCACTCTTCTCACTGCAGATATATTTATGTGTCCACGGATATCGACCGTCAACAACAAGTTAGCCCTTCACGTGTGTTCGTACCCCAACTAGGTCAAATTACCGTTTTACCCCTGGGCTACCTCTTGGTCCTTAAGTACCAGTGCTCCTCTAATGAACAACCTGTTTGTGGTCCAACCAGCAAACAGAAATCCCTCTCGTGCCATAAAGAGGGTAGGGCCCATTGTTCAAGACCCGGAGACACCACTTAAGGGAACACACCTCTACTTACCCTAATATTGGGAAGAAGTGAATTCCATCTTGTAAGACTACGTTTCCAGCTCCCCACTCGGTCTTGTCCCCAAAATGGTAGGCATATTGAGTCGGCGAACAAGCCACTCTCATCCGTACAAATCAAAGGACAATCCCTCATGGACAGGAGTCCATAATCCACTCAGGATTAAGGCCAAGTTGCCTAGGTCATCCTAGTGAAATAGAAACCAAGCTAACTAACGGTGTTACAGTTAGTGGATAACTATTTCGCGGTCCGGTCTTTGTGCAAACTCATTGCACAGGATACCCCCACTCGCATGTCAACCACATGAACGCGTTGGATCAATACGTTTGTATCAATATACAAAGCGGGTCGTATCCATAGTGTCACCAGGATAAGGTACCCAGCCTTATCCCTATACTACAGACCCTTTAGGCTAAAACTTGAACATTGATCCCCGTATGTCCCTACATACTAGTTCAAGCCTCATTCTATTAGCCTTGGATGTTTAGTTTATTGGATTAGGGTTAATAAGACAAGATATAATACAAACACTGAATAATACATCACGTTATTAATGTTGGGTCAAATGTACATTTACTATCTACGAGTTTTAGGGCATAAAACCCAACAAACTCCCACTTGAACTAAAACTCAAGTTACAGAGAAAGTATATACAATTTAATCCAAAGCTGTAAATGGTACATGTATGTTGTACATTACATAAAAGGTAAATAAACAAAATACAATAAACTAGGGCATCCTTACACCCATTACACATCTCCCACTTGCCCTAGATTAGGCTATATACATGTCTCGCAGACCTAGACTTTCTAGATGACCCTCGAACACTTTAGCCGAGAGGGCCTTCGTAAATGGATCAGCAATGTTGTGCTCGGAAGCGATTTTGGTCACGACCACATCTCCTCTTTGCACAATTTCACGAATCAGATGATACTTCCTCTCTATGTGTTTACCTCTTTTGTGGCTACGAGGTTCCTTTGAATTTGCTATCGCCCCACTGTTGTCAGAGTATAATGTAATAGGCAAGTTCATATTTGGAACAACTTCCAAATCTGTCAAGAACTTCCTTAGCCAAACAGGTTCCTTAGCTACTTCACAAGCAGCTACATACTCAGCCTCCATCGTGGAGTCTGCGATGCATCCTTGCTTTATACTTCTCCAAACTACAGCTCCCCCGTTAAGGGTGAAAACTGACCCAGACGTAGATTTCCTTGAATCCTTGTCAGTTTGGAAGTCAGAGTCGGTGTAACCAGTGAGAACTAACTCTTTAGCCCCAAACACCAACATGTAATCCCTCGTTCTCCTAAGATATTTGAGGATTCCTTTAACGGCGGTCGAGTGGTCTAACCCTGGATTTGACTGATATCTACTGACAATCCCTACAGCATAACAAATGTCAGGCCTCGTGCATAGCATGGCATACATTAAGCTACCCACTGTAGAGGCGTAGGGAATCCGTCTCATGTCCTCAACCTCTTGAGGTGTCTTAGGAGATTGTTCCTTAGACAAATGAACCCCATGCCTGAAAGGCAACAGGCCCTTCTTGGAGTTCTGCATCGAATATCGAGCCAACATCTTTTCGATATACGTTGCTTGAGACAGAGCTAGCGTTTTGTTCTTTCTATCCCGAATAATCTGGATTCCAAGAACATACTGGGCCTCACCCAAATCTTTCATTTGGAATTGAGCTGCTAGCCATTCTTTTACGTCAGACAGATACCCTACATCATTCCCAATGAGTAGGATGTCGTCAACATAAAGTACGAGGAAAGCTACCTTATTCTTGTTGATCTTCTTGTATACACAAGGCTCATCAACATTCTGGTCAAAACCAAAAGATTTGATCGCAGTATCAAATCTAATATTCCAAGATCGGGAGGCCTGTTTCAACCCATAAATGGATCGATTCAGTTTGCAAACCTTTTGCTCTTGACCTTGGGTTATGAACCCTTCGGGTTGAGACATAAAAATACTCCCGTCAAGGTTGCCATTCAAAAAAGTTGTCTTGACATCCATTTGCCATATTTCATAGTCATAAAACGTGGCAATGGATAAGAGCATTCTTATGGACTTAAGCATAGCAACTAGAGAAAAAGTTTCTTCATAGTCCACCCCTTCTCGTTGGGTATAACCCTTTGCTACGAGTCTGGCTTTGAAAGTCTGTACTTTCCCAGCAGCATCTCTTTTCCTCTTATAGATCCATTTACACCCAATGGGTTTGACCCCTTCAGGTAGATCTACAAGTTCCCAAACTTGATTGAAGTACATAGACTCCATCTCAAGGTCCATGGCTTTGGCCCACTCGTCTTTGTCTACGTCATTCATTGCCTGACGATAAGACAATGGATCTTCTACGCCGTCATCAGGTATGACTACTTGTGTTTCTGTTAAACCCAAGTAGCGGTTAGGTTGTATCACAACCCTCCCACTGCGTCGAAGCTCTCCCACTACGTGAGGAGGACTAGATTGACGAGAAGAACTGGATTCTCCAACAACTCTTGTTGAAGGACCAGGTTCATCAACAACCCTTGTTGATCCTTCTGTAGCTTCTCATAATACTAACTTACTTTGTGGTCGATGATCTCGAATGTGGTCTTCCTCCAAGAAAGTTGCATTTGTCGATACAAATACTTTATTATCTTGAGGGTCGTAGAAAAGACCACCTCTCGTTTCTTTCGGGTACCCAACAAATTGGTAGATTCTCGTACGTGGTTCCAATTTCTTAGGATTTGTCACTAACACATGTGCAGGACAACCCCAGATACGAAAGTAACGCAAACTAGGTTTACACCCCCTCCATAACTCAAAAGGAGTTTCAGAAACACTTTTTGAGGGAACACTGTTAAGAATATGTACTGCAGTCTTTATTACATACCCCCAAAACGAGCTAGGCAACTGAGCATAGCTCATCATAGATCGAACCATGTCTAACAAGGTTCTGTTTCTCCTTTCTGATACACCATTCTGTTGAGGTGTACCAGGTGCTGAGAGTTGTGACTGGATTCCATGTTCTATCATATAGTCCTGGAATCTTTGATCCAAATACTCTCCACCTCGATCTGATCGAAGCATCTTAATTGTTTTACCTAATACGTTTTCTACCTCAGCCTTAAACTCTTTGAACTTTTCAAGAGCCTCAGACTTATGGCCCATTAGGTACAAGTAACTGTATCGTGAATAATCATCTATGAAAGAGATGAAGTATTCAAAACCACCTCGAGCCTTTACATTCATTGGACCACAAAGATCTGAATGTATTAGTTCAAGTGGTTCTTTGGCTCTGTAACCTTTTCCAGTAAAAGGCCTCTTGGTCATTTTACCCTTGAGACACGATTCACAGGGTGGTAAAGATGTATCTTCTACATCAGTTAGAAGTCCATTCTTAACCAAACGATCGATCCGATCGATGTTAATATGACTAAGACGAAGGTGCCAAAGATACGTGTTGTTACTTAAAGCAGAAACTTTTTGCCTTTTATTTTGTGTTTCGGCCGTTTTAAACATTTCATGACTAAAAATAGCCTTAGCATCAGTTGGTCTTAACACAAACAAATTATTCTCACGCTGAGCAGAACATATATAAATACCATTCCTTGAAATAATTGTTTCATTAAGCTGAAAGGAAATATTGTATTCTTGTTCTAACAAAGCGGAAACAGAAATAAGGTTCCTTTTAATTCGAGGAACTAAAAACAAGTTCTCTAAAATTAAAAACTTATTTCTAAAGAATAATTTCGCAGCTCCCACTGCACGAGCTGAAACGACGTCTCCTGTTCCAACCTTGAGCGTCATTTCACCGTCTGCCAGCTGCTGGAAATCATTTCCCTGAAAAGAAGAGCAAACATGATTAGTGGCTCCTGAATCCAGTATCCAGGAGAACTCATCATGTTCAATGAGACAAGTCTCTAATACAAGTAAATCGAATTTACCTTTTTTTCTCTTCTCTTCTCAGCAAGGTAGCGGGGACAGTTCCGCTTCCGGTGACCATCTGCGTTGTAGTGGAAGCACCTGCCTTTGTCGGCCACGACCTTGGCCTTCCCTTTCCCTTGCACAGCTTGTGTGATAGCGAGCATAGCTAGCTACTTTTACTTATTTAATTTAGCTAGTCTTTTATGGTGTTTGGGCCATTTTATTGTGCTTTATTGTTTATTTTGTAGGAAATGGTTGATTGGAGCTATAAAGCAATATCAGAGTTAATCGGGTGCTCGGGGCGTGAAAAGATGCAAAGGAATGAAAAGAGTAAAAGTGGAAAAAAGTTAAATCTCGGTCAACAGCAGGCTAGCGTCGAGACGCTAGCTCTTGAGCGTCTCGACGATCACATTCCATATCAGATTAGGCGCGTAAAGCTTACAGCGTCGAGACGCTACGATAGGAAGCGTCCCGACGCTACCGCTTTTCCTTATTCAGAACGCGCGTATAAGAGGCAGCGTCGCGACGCTGTCTTGACAGCGTCTCGACGCTAAGACGAAAAATCAGAATAAAAGCTTCACTTCGGCTAGGTTTTAGGGGGGATCAATTTGGGACCTTTTGGGAGCCGTAAAGAGGACAGAATAGAGGAGTTTTGGAGCTGCAAACAAAGGAGGAACTTGGAAATCAACCCATTGTTCGTGGCGATCGTGACGGGGACGTCGGGACTCGGCCTACATTGAGTTTTGTTTTCCCTTTTCTTTCTTTAGTTAGATTTATGGCTTTCACATGTTTAGTTGAGATTGTAATTCCATTCATGAGTAGCTAAACTTGTAGCTTAGGGATTGATGTAGTTGATTAAGTTTATGGATTGATTTATGGTTTAAGTTGTGCAATGTTATTGTGTTTGTAATCTTGATTTAATGCTTTCAATTAATTTGCCATTAGTTGGATGATTTAAGTTTCGAATCTAGCTCGGGAGAGGGGATTTGATCTAGACTTGCTCAAGATTGCATGAATAAAGTTTACTTTCTAATTCTTGACGGTTTTAGATTAACTTTAGAATTGGTTAAAAGATCTCATTGCCTTGCTTATTAATAAACTTAGATAGGGATATCAAGTTGGTTAATTTGCATGAGAATCAATTATACTCGGGAGAGGTAGTTGTGATTAAAGGGTCTTTGGCTCATAATTTCATTGTGCATAATAACTTATTCTTTAAAATCAATCCTAAACGAAATCGGCGAAATCAATTCCCTAAGTAGTTTTCCCAATTGAATTTCCATACTTTTTACTTGCTTTGATTTAGTTTTCATATCACCTATTCATCACTTTTTGATCCCTAAATAAAATTGGGCAAGATAATTCACAATACTTGATTTGCTTAAAAATCCAATCCAGAGGACGACATTCGAATTTACTATTCACTATATTATTACTTGACCCGTGCGCTTGCGGTTAGGAAAAGTCCACATCAAGTTTTTGGCGCCGTTGCCGGGGATTGGCACATTTAGCTAGATTGATATTGTGGAAAAATTGTTTGATCGTAATTTAGGGTGTATTGTTACTTTTTTAGGTTGTTTGCATTCTTTTCCTTATTTGTTTTTCTTCCCATATGTGATTTTCTAGGTTAGTTTTTCTTTTAGTTGTGTAATATTTTCCTTATTTGTTCTTGTTTTTCCTTTTCTAGGTTAGTTTCCTTATTTGCATTTTGTCATATTTATTTTTGCATTCCATATTAGGTTACTTTGTTTCTTTTTCTAGATTATATTTTCCATATTTAGATTAGTTGTTTCCTTTTCTTTATTTCATTCCATAATTGTTTTCTTTCTTTTCTAGGGTAGTTTTGTTTGTTTATGCGTGGGGATAAAGATTTAATTTTAGCACCATTTGATCCCGAGATAGAAAGAACAATTCTTAGGCTTCGAAGGGAAAATAGAGAAATTATTCAAATGGCAGATCAAAATCCACCTGAGGAGCCTAGGCCTATTAGAGATTATTTTCAGCCTGTGTTTCAGGGACAGCAATCGGGAATTGTCTATGCACCGATTAATGCCAACAACTTTGAGCTGAAGACCGGTCTCATTCAGATGGCTCGAGACTGTGCATACAGAGGATCGCCCACCGAGGATCCAAATTCTCATCTTAAATCATTCTTGGATATTTGTGGGACGGTAAAGATTAATGGTGTCTCTGAGGATGCTATTCGCTTACGTTTATTTCCCTTTTCTTTGCAGGATAAAGCACGTGATTGGTTGCAGTCTATTACCCCTGGGAGCATCACCACTTGGGATGTTTTGGTCCAGGCCTTTTTAAAGAAATTTTTCCCTCCTGCAAAGACGGTCAAGCTGAGGACCGAGATTGGGACATTCCAACAACAATATGATGAGCAGCTGTTCGAAGCTTGGGAGCGATTCAAAGAGCTGCTGAGGAAGTGTCCTCAGCATGGTTACCCCGATTGGCTTCAGGTACAGTTGTTTTATAATGGTTTAACTCCCAGTACAAAAACGATTGTTGATGCAGCTGCAGGTGGGACTCTGTTGTCCAAGACCGTGGAAAACGCTCGCACACTTTTAGAGGATATGGCCACCAACAGCTATCAGTGGCCATCTGAGCGGTCTACACCTAAAAAGATTGCTGCTGGAGTGTTTGAGGTTGATAAAGTAAGTGCACTCCAGGCCCAGATGACCTCCCTTGCTAAGTCTTTTATGAAATTTTCAGGTACAGGGAGTGCTCAGTCAATTGAATCAGCTGCTGCTTTAGCATCTAGACCTCAGGAGGAGACCATTGAACAGGTTCAGTATGTATCAAATTTTAATTCTAGGGGATATAATAATAGTTCTACACCTACACATTATCACCCTAACAATAGGAACCATGAAAATTTCTCGTATGTTAATACTAAGAATGTTCTTAATCCTCCTGGTTTTGCCCCTCAAACTCAAGATAATAAAAAGTTAGAAGATCTTGTTGGAGCTTTCATTGCAGAGTCTAGTAACAGGACAACCAAATTAGAGGAGGCAGTCATTGCCATCAACTCAACAGTGAATGGCCACAGTGCAGCTATAAAGAACATTGAGACTCAGCTGGGACAGTTAGTGAATGTTGTAAGTACAATGAATAAAGGTAAGGCCCCAGCTGAACAAGAGAAACCCCAGATGGAGTATTGTAAGGCAATCACTGTGCACCAGGAGGAATCTGAAGAGGAACCTGAATCTGAGGACTATGAAACGCCTACAGGGGAAGCTGAGGAGGACACATCATCTGATGAGGCTGAAAAGCCTAACCTTGAGCCTCCTATTCCTTCTCCCACACTGATGGTTCCCAAGGAAAAGAAAAAGAAAAAGAAGAAAAAGAATAATCAGGTTCAGTTTGATAAATTTATGAATGCTTTTATGAATCTGAATATTAATATTCCTTTTGCAGAGGCATTAGAGATGCCCCAATACAACAGGTTTATGAAGGAGTGGTTAGCGAAGAAGCGAAAAGAAAAGAAGGTTGACACTGTTTATCTTGCTTCCACATGCAGCACCAGAGTACAACAGAAAGTACCTGAAAAAGTAGCAGATCCAGGGAGTTTTTCTGTTCCTTGTAGTTTTGGTACTTATTCTTTCAGAGCATTATGTGATTTAGGTGCTAGCATTAATATCATTCCTCTATCGTTGTGTAAGAAGTTAGACATAGGTGAGATTAAGTCTACTCTTGTAAAGCTCCAATTGGCTGATCAATCTGTGGTGAGACCAGTTGGTATTGTAGAAAATGTGTTAATCAGAGTAGGTAGATTTTTCCTCCCTATTGACTTGTATGTTATGGACATGATAGAAAATCCTTCAATGCCTGTCATATTAGGACGACCATTCCTCGCTACTGGGCGAGCGATCATAGATATTGAGCGTAGGGAGCTCACTATTATAGTCAAGAACGAAAAAGAAATCTTTAAAGCAGTTGAAGACTCTAAAGATGAAGTGCTTTACATGGGCTACAGGAAAGGTGCAAGAAAGAGCACCTCTGTTGGATTCACAGAACAAAAGCCTCCTTGAAGCACGTTCAACACGTCGAGCTAATGACGTTAAACAAGCGCTTATGGGAGGCAACCCAAGTAAGTTAGTGTGTTTTCTTTTTGTTTTTGATTTATTGTTTGTTTTTGTTTTGTAGGTCTTGTTTTCTTCCTCTCCTTTGCTTTCAAGCCTTCAAGAATCAAAGCTCTCAAGCAAGAAGTCATCATCATTCCAGGCCAGTATTATTCACTCCTGTCATTCTTTTATTGTTCTCATGCTTATTTATGCTTTATTTTATTTATACATTGAGGACAATGCATATTTTAAGTTTGGGGGTGGATTAGCATGTTTGTGGAGCCCTTGAGCATCTGAGTTCGGGCTATAGTTTTGAGCTTTCTTTAAATTATGCATATGGTTGTTTTCTGGATGCTACTTTTGCATGATGATGATGTCCTAGGATAGGCTTTCTTGTCAATTTTCAAGCTTGTGATGAGATGTAAGCATAAGTGCCCAAAAAGGGAGACTTTTTAAAATTTTTCTAGGAGATGGCTTGCATGAGTAGAGTATCTGTCTTGGCTAGATTGGGATTCAAATGCTTAGGAGTGAATTATTGAGTTCATATGCTTGTTGTCACCTCGATAGGTGTAGGGTAGAGCTAAAGAGTTAATTTTTTGCAAATTAGCATGTTTGATCTTGCTTAGGAGGAAAGAAAAGAATATCTGCTATTTATGCTCAGATCGAAAAATCATTCTTGTAGTTACTGTTGAAAAAAAAAATTATGCCATGGCCTGTGCACAGTTTGCAATGTTTAATAAAGTTTAGGCAAAAAGAGCTACCCCTGTTGTGATCAGTTAGGCCAACCAGAGAAAACTCAGGTTAAGGGTCCCTGCAATGGGTGTGTGAAAGCTTATGCCACATTTACATGCTTAATTTGATTATTAATTAAAAGCACCTAAGTATGGAGATAAACAAACTAATTTGTTGCATTAACTCATTAGTGAAGCCTTAGTGCCAGTGTAGAGGGAAGATGAGCTGAGAGTTTAATAATCCAATCCCGAGCTAGTAGAGTCTGATCTTGCTGAGTTAGATCTCGCTTGTGCAAGTTAATTTTGGAAAAATTTTAATTTGTCTCCCTCATTGGTCCTTGTGTGCATATCTCTTGCTTGCTTGGTTATTGACTTTTGAGCCTTGAGGATTGAGTTATGATTATTGCATCCATTCTTCCATTGTATGTCTGATTTAGAGTTTGCTCGAGGACTAGCAAAAGCTTAAGTTTGGGGGTATTTGATAGCGAGCATAGCTAGCTACTTTTACTTATTTAATTTAGCTAGTCTTTTATGGTGTTTGGGCCATTTTATTGTGCTTTATTGTTTATTTTGTAGGAAATGGTTGATTGGAGCTATAAAGCAATATCAGAGTTAATCGGGTGCTCGGGGCGTGAAAAGATGCAAAGGAATGAAAAGAGTAAAAGTGGAAAAAAGTCAAATCTCGGTCAACAGCAGGCTAGCGTCGAGACGCTAGCTCTTGAGCGTCTCGACGCTCACATTCCATATCAGATTCGGCGCGTAAAGCTTACAGCGTCGAGACGCTACGATAGGAAGCGTCCCGACGCTACCGTTTTTCCTTATTCAGAACGCGCGTATAAGAGGCAGCGTCGCGACGCTGTCTTGACAGCGTCTCGACGCTAAGACGAAAAATCAGAATAAAAGCTTCACTTCGGCTAGGTTGTAGGGGGGATCAATTTGGGACCTTTTGGGAGCCGTAAAGAGGACATAATAGAGGAGTTTTGGAGCTGCAAACAAAGGAGGAACTTGGAAATCAACCCATTGTTCGTGGGGATCGTGACGGGGACGTCGGGACTCGGCCTACATTGAGTTTTCTTTTCCCTTTTCTTTCTTTAGTTAGATTTATGGCTTTCACATGTTTAGTTGAGATTGTAATTCCATTCATGAGTAGCTAAACTTGTAGCTTAGGGATTGATGTAGTTGATTAAGTTTATGGATTGATTTATGGTTTAAGTTGTGCAATGTTATTGTGTTTGTAATCTTGATTTAATGCTTTCAATTAATTGGCCATTAGTTGGATGATTTAAGTTTCGAATCTAGCTCGGGAGAGGGGATTTGATCTAGACTTGCTCAAGATTGCATGAATAAAGTTTACTTTCTAATTCTTGACGGTTTTAGATTAACTTTAGAATTGGTTAAAAGATCTCATTGTCTTGCTTATTAATAAACTTAGATAGGGATATCAAGTTGGTTAATTTGCATGAGAATCAATTATACTCGGGAGAGGTAGTTGTGATTAAAGGGTCTTTGGCTCATAATTTCATTGTGCATAATAACTTATTCTTTAAAATCAATCCTAAACGAAATCGGCGAAATCAATTCCCTAAGTAGTTTTCCCAATTGAATTTCCATACTTTTTACTTGCTTTGATTTAGTTTTCATATCACCTATTCATCACTTTTTGATCCCTAAATAAAATTGGGCAAGATAATTCACAATACTTGATTTGCTTAAAAATCCAATCCAGAGGACGACATTCGAATTTACTATTCACTATATTATTACTTGACCCGTGCGCTTGCGGTTAGGAAAAGTCCACATCATTGTGCAGGAGCCTTCCCCTTGTCTCCCTTCCTCTTTTGGATCTGCTTCGATGAAGAAGCTTGGGGTACAGATTTAGTCCCTGAGGATGAACCCTTCAGGAACTTCTTTTTGGAATGGGCCACGTTGGCCTCTCCTTTAACCACATTTTTTCCCTTGCTCTTTTGCAAGGATTCATAAATCTGTAACTCCGAGAGGAGGGTAGTCAGGTTGAACTGAATCTTATTCATGCTCGTCCTGAATGATAGATAACTCGCTGGGAGCGAGTGAAGGATGAACGCAACCTGACTGCGCTCGCAGACAACCCCGCCATTTGCCTCAGCTATGTTGAACTGGTTAATCATGTCCAGGACGTGTTCCCGAACAGATTCACCTTCCAGCATCTTGGCATTGAAGACGTTCTTCAGGGCGTCGTGGTGGAGCTGGTAGGACGGAAGTCCAAACATCTCCTGTAGGGAATTCATAATCTCCCTGGCTGTTCCCACGTTTTCATAACACTTGGCCAATACTTCAGATAAGTTGACCAGTATGTAGACTTTGACCTTCTCGTTGGCCTTAGTCCAGCGTTCATAGGCGTCCTTAACTGCCTGAGCGGCAGTGCGAGGGGGAACGAGAGGACATTCCTCCGTTAAGACGAACCTTAAGTCCTCAACCACTAGTATTGTATTAAGATTCGATTTCCATTGTGGAAAGTTTTCGCCGGTAAGTTGTTCATTTTTAAGCAGGGATATAGTAGAGGAATACATTGCTGAAAAAAAAAATAACAAGTGACCGTATTAGTTATCTTTGCCTTAACCCATCACATAAGCAATACAAACAATTGCATACATCCAATCAATTTTGCAAACAAACCATCAAAGAACCCTAACAAAACTATGATTGTGTTTCGCAACGATGCTTTAGAGGTTTAGAAGAACAGCCACCGAAGGGTGATTAGTTGTTCCTCCTCTAAAATGAGACTCTTCTCAGTCAATTTCTAATACCAGAATAACTCATATTCCATTAGATATTAACCACCGTTGTTCGGTCAAGGATTTGTTAACAGATTAACTCTTCCCCGTAAGTGTAACCCTCCCACTTTCAGATCTCAGAGGCACGGACCAACAGGCTACCGTTAGGAAAGACAACTGTTGGTAATTAGCCTAAACGACCCTATCCTTTTCAGGAGTTCACGGTGTTCCGAATCCTATGATCAGGCCCTCCGAAGGGGTGGTTGCGCCGAGACAACACGCAGGCAGATCATAGGAATCTCACGTTGTGACCTAGGGGTGGAGACCGAAGGATACGTTGACACGTGTCCCGCTCCCACTTACTATAGTCACTTTCCCCATTCACCTTGGTATTGACCCATGCAAACACTCTTCGAAGGGAGGCCGCGCTAAAACGACACAAAGCCGAGCATGGATCTCACGATGTGAACGTCACGGGGCCGTAGGAGTGATAGCGAGCAGAAATGTCGCTATTTTAGTCTCAATTTATTAAGCTTTTTGGTGCTTTAATCGTGTTTTTTATGAATATATTTAATGAATTTTGTTATTTGGTCCTTAAGAGCTAAGTTGGTGATTTTGGGAGAAAAAGAGCCAAAATTGAAGTAATTATAGCCCAAATCCTAGCTTAATGCAATTGGAGGCCCAAAGAAGACATCTATGAAGAAAAGACCAAGAGAAATGAAGAAGAAGGCCCAAAAATCAGCCCAAAAGGAAGCTGAAAAATCTGGAAAATCTGGACAGCGTCGAGACGCTTAGCAAGGCAGCGTCGCGACGCTGCCCTTTCTTGTTGCCCAAGCCGCGTGCGCAGCAGCGTCGCGACGCTTAGCAAGGCAGCGTCGCGACGCTACCCCTATTCCAGGCCTATAAATAGGCGCCCTTGGGTGCCTCATTTCTCATCAATCAAACCATCAACCAATTCATCCTTTCTTTCCTCTCTTAGGCTCCTTTCTTGGAGCCCCTCTTAAGGCTTTTAAGCCTTTTGAGAGGATTCTTCTAGTGGGAAAATTTTGGGAATTTTGGGGAGCAATCTTAGAGGCTCGAGGAGTAGTCAGCGGGGGCTCCAAGCGTCAGTGAGGGGTTTTTCGACGGTCAATTCCTTTCCTTTTATGCTATTTAATATGCTTTCCCTTGTAATTACTGTGGATATTATGTGTAGCTAAACCCCAATTTGGGGTCTTGAAATGAAATGATAGTTGAAATATTGTTATAATTTCTTGTCTCTTCCCCATGTCCTAATTATTTGTATGGATGTGCTTAATGCTTTACTCAATCTGGCCAATTGTGTAATGATTCGGTTCTTAATGGAAACTCGACGGAGAGAAATTAGGATAGATCATAATCCATGCAACTAGTTTAATTGCCCGTTGTGACACCGGGATTAGTTGATTAAACTTAGATTCCTAAAATGAATCAGAGCGTAATAATTAATGATTTTTAATGGCGCTAAGGACACTTAGGTTGTTAAAATGAATTAATTGCAATTAGGGGAAACCGACAGGAGAACCTATGTGATTAACGGAGATTCTAGGATTATAATTAGTTGGGCAATGAGATAGGATAATTATAGCAATTATTTAGCTAATCATCGATTTTCAAGACCCCTCTTCCCACTTAAAGAAAACTCTTTCTCCACATTTTATTTCTGATTGATCAATTTGTTTTCATTAGTCATTTTGAATTTAAATCTTTTTATTGCATGAACGTGGTCCCTAAATATTATTTCACCTAAGTATTTTCAGTGCTCAAGAGAATTTTAATTATTTGCTTAAGTTTCGCTTCGCCTCCCTGAGGATTCGATACTCGGAATACTTTCCGTTTTATATTACTTGCGGCCCGTGCACTTTGCGGTCACCAAGGAGCAAAACTCAATTTAAATTAAGTTTTGTAATTTTCCTCCCACTAAAGTAACCTATCGAATATTTTAGGGTTTGATTAAACCTAGATAAATCCGGCTAAGTCATTTATCTAAGTCTAGTCCTATTATAACTATTATAATAAGACCTAATATCTAGGTTTATTAAACCAATTTAATTTACCTAGCAACATTATTCTAACATTAACCTGAGATTAATTCAACTCCGGTGTTCCAGATCAGTTCCCAGGTAGGAGGTGTTCCGTATACCGTCAACTTAAATACCTCCAATCCTTAGACAGAACTTCACTGGTAGAGTTCCCTTATAATCTCAGGAATGTTCGTCCTACTTAGTTCATTAAAACTATTTTAAAACTAAGTAAGAATTTCTAATCCTATTAGAAAAATGATCTTAGGTCTAATTAATTTTAACTCATTAAAATTAATTCATTTTAACCTAAGATCCTATGTGAGCATGCATATCTTGATTATAGATTGACGGTTTCTAATAAAAAAATTTAAACTATTTCAAAATTTTAATGATTGGCCCTATAATCATGCATACTATAGTTTAAATCAATTAACAATCATATTCTAATTAATCAAATTTAAACAATATAACTTTGCATTGCATGAAATTAATATAACTTTTCTATTAACCTATGGATGTATCATGCCCAATGCAACTTGATTTCCATTTTTAATGAATAAACAATTTTATTTTTGCCAAAAATAGAAAATCACCTTAGCATACCGCAAACAATTAATTTTTAATATAACTCTTATATTAAAACTAAGTAATTGCATGCATCATACTATTCTATTTTCATGAATTTAATATAATTCTACTATATATTAAATAAATCATGAAAATCCATGCATTATCATCAAATATTATAATCACATTATAACATACATAATGCATGAGCATGCTTTATATCCTAAGGTGGGATTAAAATTTAAATGACATCCACAAAGCATTTAAATAGCTAATGAACCGGTCTAATTGGCCCCTAGGATAGAATAAAGCTTAATTACACTAAAAAAGCAAATAATCTATCCTATTACAAGAATTTGCAGCTCCAAAACTGGACCAACAAGCACGAACCGACCCGAATCGCTTCAAACCGACCTTGAAGAACCCGAACCGAACCAAAACCGAGTTGAACCGGACCAAACCGGTCCCAGTTCACCCTATTCACGCGAACCAAACCGAACAGTTAGGGTTTCTCCCACGTCTCCACGTAAAATCGAACTGCCACACGAAATCGTGACAGCGTCGAGACGCTTAACCAACAGCGTCCCGACGCTGACGCGATTTCAACTCGTCCGCAGCGTGAAATCGCGATAGCGTCGAGACGCTTAATGCTTAGCGTCCCGACGCTAACGCGTTTGGAGCAGTTTTCTGGGCAGAACAACGGCTGATTTCTCCCAATTGGCCTCGAATTTTATCGTGTTCTTCACAAATATTAATGCCTAAACTAGACCCGGACTTACAGACTCCAAATTTATGAACAATTGCCCAAAACACAGGGGCCCTTACATCTTTGATCAAATCAAAATAATTCGTAAATCTATGGTCAATTAAACTGAAAAATGTTGATAGCAAAACCAACATTCAAAATGCAAATAATCCCACCATCACAGCAAATTGGAAATTTTAATCAATAAGAAAAAAGTACAGAGATGGCTCTGATACCAATCGAAGAGATAAAAGCCCTTGGCAGCGGAAACTACCATAGAACCACACTGTATTTTCTTTCGATTAAAATACCATTACAACTTGCAAATCATAAATTTACAGCAATTTAAACAAATTTAACATGCTGTAAAACTATAAAACATGTTGAAAACAGAAACTAAACACTAGATCTAATCTAGAAAAGGATCCTATTGATCCTTGGGTTCAAGAATTCTTACCCTTGAAGAGTTCTTAATTGAAAAAACGCCTTTCTTCCTTGATGTTTGCAGAAAACCAGTAGCAAAACGAACTTGAACTTCGCTACGAAACCCACACGAACACCACCACAAGGATTCACCGGAATTCTCAAAAGGAATGTGTGTTGAGAGGTTTGTGGGAACCCAGATCTCTAAGGTTTTTTTTTCTTCTGGAAAGCAAAAACTCTGTAACACAGAAGGATGAGAAAAATCGAGAGAGAGATAGGGCGAGAGAGAGGGAGTCAAGCGTGAGAGTGGGGATTAATTGAAACTGCCTTCTGACCCCTTCTTTTAACCTAACGATAAGGAGAAGGCCACCTCACACATAATATCAGGTAACTGAAATATCAATATTAATTAATCATAAATTTAAAATCATAATTTTAAATTATAATTAACTAAATTTTAATTAATCAATATTAATTAAAATAACATTAATTTAAATCTAATTTAAATTAATATCCTTCTTATCTTATAGTTTAATTAAATCAAATTTAATTAAACTAAAACAATTAACTAATTCAAAATTAATTAATTTTAAAATAATAAAATTGAACATCATATATTCAATTATTATTATTCTCTCTCACAAAACTATAGTATTAATATACATCCAATGCACATTAATTATAACCTATAGTTTTTAATATGAATCAAATTCATATTTTAGTTTAATATTCAAACTCCGTCGAATACTTATCTCATCCTTAGAAATTTACCTCAACGCCCTTATAGAGCTACCGGTGGGACCTGATGGACCTACAGATCAGAAGCTCCAACGATATGAGATTAGTTGGCTAAACTCATTAACCAAGTTAATCAATATTCGTTAACTGTGGTTCACTCCACTAAAGAACTACAACTGCACTCTTCTCACTGCAGATATATTTCTGTGTCCACGGATATCGACCGTCAACAGCAAGTTAGCCCTTCACGTGTGTTCGTACCGCAGCTAGGTCAAATTACCGTTTTACCCCTGGGCTACCTCTTGGTCCTTAAGTATCAGTGTTCCTCTAATGAACAACCTGTTTGTGGTCCAACCAGCAAACAGAAATCCCTCTCGTGCCATAAAGAGGGTAGGGCCCATTGTTCAAGACCCGGAGACACCACTTAAGGGAACACACCTCTACTTACCCTAATATTGAGAAGGAGTGAATTCTATCTTGTAAGACTACTTTCCCAGCTCCCCACTCGGTCTTGTCCCCAAAATGGTAGGCATATTGAGTCGGCGAACAGGCCACTCTCACCCGTACAAATCAAAGGACAATCCCTCATTGACAGGAGTCCATAATCCACTCAAGATTAAGGCCAAGTTGCCTAGGTCATCCTAGTGAAATAGAAACCAAGCTAACTAACGGTGTTACAGTTAGTGGTTAACTATTTCGTGGTCCGGTCTTTGTGCAAACTCATTGCACAGGATACCCCCACTCGCATGTCAACCACATGAACGCGTTGGATCAATACGTTTGTATCAATATACAAAGCGGGTCGTATCCATAGTGTCACCAAGATAAGGTACCCAGCCTTATCCCTATACTACAGACCCTTTAGGCTAAAACTTGAACATTGATCCCCGTATGTCCCTACATACTAGTTCAAGCCTCATTCTATTAGCCTTGGATGTTTAGCTTATTGGATTAGGGTTAATAAGACAAGATATGATACAAACACTGAATAATACATCACGTTATTAATGTTCGGTCAAATGTACATTTACTATCTACGAGTTTTAGGGCATAAAACCCAACAGTTGGATCATAGTGTTTGTATCAAATACAAAGTGGGTCGTATCCATAGTGTCGTCAAGATAAGGCACCAAGTCTTATCCCTATACTATAGACCCTTTAGGTTGTTTCTTGAACAATGATCCCATATGTCGCTACATATAGTTCAAGACTCATATTACAGCCTTGGATGTCTATTTTATTGGATTAGGGTTATTTTTAATCAAAGACAAATATAAAATAACTAATAAAAATTAATGGAAAATATATCAATACTATTTCATTAATATCCGGTCAACAGTTACATTCACTATCTACGAGTTTTAGGGCATAAAACCCAACACCCCCCACTCACCCACTTTTGATCGCCTAAAAAAAAGGGTCATTTCCATTTTTTTTAAGGGTTGTTACAAATGTTTTTGGGCCCAATTTATTAAATAAAAGATTTTTACTTATAGCCTCTTCCGCTTTAAAGTTTCAAAAGTTTTACATATTCATGTATGTAGTAGCGACCTTCAGTCTATTTGTAGTTCATTTTGTTCGAGTTGTTACAACATCACTCATGGTCTCCCAACTAACTTAAGCATCGGAGTCGGTGTGGCAAGCACCACGCCGGTGTACAATTTTCTCTTGTTTCGCTGGCCACATATTTCCCCTCCAAATAAATTCACCGTTGTTGTGATATGAAGGTCAACTGAGTTTCTATGCCCGAATTTTGACATCAATAGTAAGTATAAATGAGAGTGTCAGATATAACAACCTTTTTTTAATAAAAATTATATATATATATAGATATATATATGATGAAATGAAAAGAAAATACTATAAACATTATATATATTTGCATTTTAGATTGTCATTTTTTCTATAACATTTCCTATTGAATTCTTTTAACGCCCTAAAAAATCTAATATTGTAGGGTACGTTTTGAAGGGAATAAAAGTCCCCACGCAGCGGAAGCGCATCGATTGGACCTTACGCCGTATATTAATTAACATTAAAATATCGTTACGAAAACTCAAACAAACTTTAAACACTCTTTAAAGCTGCTGGAAAATTGGTTTAAACATGCTTAAAAATAAATCTAAATTTATTTTCATGCTTTTCTAAAGAAAAGGGGAAGAACCGTTACAAACTTTCGTTGTAGACTTGACCGTTCTTCGCCAACGACGCTCCAACGATCAAAACGCAGCAGCCGCCTTTGATTTTCTTCGCTGGAAATTCCTTCTTTGAATGACACAATAACCACAGAGGTTACACCGGTATGTCTCTAAGTCTAGGAGGCAAAAGACTTGTGGGAGTCTTTCTCTAAGAGGGAGGCTAGAGAGAATTCTAGGTCTTGTCTTGAGAGTCTAAGAGCAAGAGCAAGAGTGTCAAGTGTTTTTTTTTTTGGACAACCTAGGTATAGTGTTCTATTTATAGAAGAGAGGCCATGAATAAAATATTCAATTAAATCAATCTTTTCCAAAATTTATTCAATCTTATTCCTTAATTAATCAATCATGATCAACCAATTCAACAATTGATTAATCATTTCCATAAATGACTAATTACTTCCATAAGTGATTAGATCATTTCCATAAATGATTAATCACTTCCTTAAGTGATTAATTATTTCCATAATTGATTAATTCCCGGTTAATGAATTCTCTAGTTAATTAACCACCAATTAAATATCACATATTTAATTCCCGACCTAGAATTGATTAATTTGCCCAAACACATTTCAGGTCTTAAATTAATTAATTCATTATTTGAACTCTTTCAAACTTCCATAAATTTATATTTGAATTTCTTCAAATATTAATTTCTCTCATAATAATATATCAATATATATGATATTTGTTTCCCTTAGTAAATTGAACATTTTCAATTTACATTTATTACTTAGTTGCCTCAAATTACTTTATGAGCTATCAGAGGGACCTAATGGACCTGCAGATCAGAAGCTCCAATGATGTGAGATTAATTGGTCAAACTCATTAACCACATTAATCAATATTCGTTAACTGTGTGTTCATTCCACTATAGACCCACAGTTGCACTCTTCCCACTGCAGACATATTTTCTGTGTCCACGGATATAGACCAATATCGACTAGTTAGTCCTTCCCAGCTGGGTTAAATTACCGTTTTACCCCTGGGTTACCTCTATTTCCTTAAGTACCAATTCTCCTCTAATGAACAACCTGTTTGTGGTCCAACAATCAAACAGAAAAACCTCTCGTGCCGTTGAAAGGGTAGGGCCCTTTGTTCAAGACTTGGACTAACCACTTATGGGAACACTCATCTACTTCCCTAAAGTCGGGAAGGAGTGAATTCCATCTTGTATGATTATGTTCCCAGCTCCCCATTCGGTCTTGTCCCCAAAGTGGTAGACTTATTGAGTCGGCGTATTGGCCACTCTCACCCATACAAATCAAAGGACAATCTCTCATGAGCAGGAGTCCATAATCAACTCAGGATTAAGACTAAGTTGTCTAGGTCGTCCTAGTGAAATAGAAAACCAATTAGTTAACGGTGTTATAACCAGTGGTTACTATTTCGCGGTCTGTTCTTATGCAAACTCATTGCATAGGATACTGTTGTAATTCTGGAGTGGTTAAAAATATAAGATAAATTGACTCCAAAATCCTGTGCAAGTATACACAGTCTGCAGCAAGTAATATTATCAATCCAAGGTCTGAATGAGCTTCCACTTTATCTATTTTGCGTAACTTCCTAATGGTTTCAAAGATAATAAAAATGTTGGGTTTTATAAGAATTATGCTGAAGCAAAATAAATGACAGAAAAACAAGTAAACAAATAGATAAACAGATTAAAGACAGGCGCTGGTTAGGTTTTAGTGATTGTTCTAAGATATGCTCTAGCAATATTATTGATCACGCATTTCTCGCAGTATTATTAGCGGATTCCTCCCGGAACTCCGGATCTTTTGGGATATGTTTCAAACCCAATGAAGTACGACCGATCAAGCACTAGGCAACTGGCTATCCCTAGCTCAGTCACTGGCGTTCACCAATACACAATGATCGTAGTGTGGATAATTGCCACACACTCTCTAAATCATCCCTGAAACTAGAGAGAGCTATTCACACCGGCTGGCCAGGCGGGCATAAAATAAGAATAAGCACAACAATTAACCAAAATGCGATAGTCAATTTATTACTAGAGATGAAGCACAGTAATCACATTATTCCTAACCAACACCCTAAGCTACTTAGTTCATAATAGGCATAGGAATATGAATTACAATCTTAGTATGCATGTCCATAACCACAAGTTAATAAAGAAAGTAAACTCCCTAATTAGCTTGCGGATGATGGTGTTCTTGGTGATCTTCAATCTCCCTATACTATTCGGCTTCCAAGGGAAAACATAGAATGATTTTGACTTTGACAGCTACTTCCTTTTATAGAAGGATGGGAGGCTTGAATTAGGTCAACTAGGACACGTGTAAGGCTCTCCTTGATCCTTTATCACGAAAATAACTCAACAGAAGTCGGTTCATGAAGTTGGCTAACGAGCTGTGATGTGGCAGTTTCTGTTCCCAGTTTTGTTGCAGCATAGAATTTGCTCCCTTCAGTCGCTCAGCAGCATAATCTTCACAAAGTGATTTCCAAAGCTTCCATTCTTCTAAATGGGTTAAATCATGTAATATCTCTCTAAAACCAACCCTATTAAGCATTAAAGATACGTAAATCCTTATATAAATGAGGCCTAAATAACTACATTTTGGGCAGTTATCATACCCCCAAACTTGAACTATTGCGCGTCCCGAGCAATACTAACCAACCTTCCTTTTAGAATTTCAAAACATTAGACAAAGAATTAGCTTAATCAAACCAGACAGTCCAACACTACCTTTTAACCTTTACCTGAGCACTCTGCAAAACCAAGCTCTGCTGCAGCAAAATGATTCCTTCAGCAGGGACAAATAATCACCACTTTCAACTCAATTCTAAGAACTCTCCACAGCTTAGCTCTTTTATCAGACATTTCAAAACATATTTTTAAAGGGGTTTATTTCATTATTTATCAGACTTAAAGCAGCCTTACAGTCATAAGCTCTTAAGCACGGGATGACCCACTTTATGGTGCAGTATATTCTTGCCTCAAGCTCATCACCAACTAGGCTCAATACTTATTATAAAGCTAAAAAATCCTTAGTTATTCCATCTCTTGCCCCTCAGAATGGCGACATTTTGTGATGAAGCTCACCTAAGTTCTGGGAGACAGAAAAACTACTGGATCATCATTCATCCTTCAAAACTTTTGCTCCATCAATGTTTTCAGCAAAATTTTAAATAAAATAATTTTTCTCATCATTTTTCACATTTCCTAGGTCATCTTTTGACGCGAAGACAAACTGTGGGTATCACAAATGTCCCCGGTTACTCAATAACCTAGCAAATTTTAATTTTGAAGGAGAGGAATGCTCGAGCAAAATAATTGGAGTAGCAAAAAGTCCCCCAAACTTGAATTATTCATTGTCCCCAATGAATCATTAATTAAGCAATTATACCCCCAAACTTAAATTTTTCTAACTGAATTTTTAAACTAAACATGGGACTAGGATTAAGCTTAAAGTGGATCATATAAGTCAATACTACCGTCAAAATCTTCTTTGCCGCAGCAACAGTCCAGGCTAGAAGAATTGCTCAAGCAAAAAGGTTTCTGGAGATCAGAATACCTTGATCTAACTAAGCGTAATCAGTCCAAGCTTCAAAAATTCAGAAGAAAATTAGTTAAGTTAGAGTTACTCAGTGCTCATGGAATAGAAACATCTAGAAATTTCATTTAAAAAACATAAGAAAAGAAATTACATAGCAGAGATATATTTTTAAAGCAGAAAAATTAAAAAGGAACAAGCAAACATATTTAGTAAACGAGGTCAGACATGCGCGAGCAAACAAAATGATAAGAACAAAAATAATGCTCGCTGAAGATCATTTCATCCATCAATCTTCCTGACCCTGCTCTTCATCATCATTCTCTTCTTCTCTTTCAACCGGTGGGGGCGGAATCCAGGGGTTCAACAGATCCTCAGGGAATGCAGGAAGGGTTGGATACGGCTTGGAAAAATTCTCTTGCAATGCCCTCTTTAAGCTGGCATCCCGATTCTTAACATAGTTCCAGAAGGTTAAAGTTTGCCTTTCAGCAAACTCCTGCCTACTGGCCGAAAGTGCCAGTTGTTCTAGAATCGAGTTGATGCCATGTATAAACCCACCTTGACGCACCTCCTGCATGCGCTGGAGCTGTGCCAAATTGGGCGTGTCTATGATCCCCTTATCAAACAGGATCACATCTCCCTCATCCACCGGAACCCCTGCTCTTCTGCACAACATCGTGATTGTGTTCGGAAAGAATAGTTTCCCCACCTTTTTCTTCCAGCAGCAAGCAATTTCATTACAAATAATTTTTCCTACGTCAATACTGAGAGACCTTAAGATAGCAAAAGCCAAAAGAATTCGTTCCCTGATACTGGCGAGTCGTGCGTTGTCGGAAGCAACCTCTGCCTGATGAAACCCATCCACGTGTTCGCTTCCTTTTTCAAATAAGCCGATTGGAATGTCCTTTTCTGAGTCTTAGATAATTGCCACTGTGCCCCCTCGATTCCTACCTCCCTCACAGCATTACTTAACTGTTCATCAGATGGCGCGACTGCCATCTCATTGAATGCCGCATGGGGGAAGTTTTGAAGATGGTACAGTGCGTTGATCGCACTTGGACTCCAATCTATCTCGACCCCTCTGACAATTACCAGGAAACCCTCTTCTTTATCAATGTTGGCATAGAATTCATGCACCACCTATGCGTTCACAGCCTCTGGCTTAGCACAAAACAGCTCCCAGTCGTGGTCAACTATACCGGTCCTCAGAAATGGCGGGAGATCACCGTTGAAACCTCTTTCGAACAGAAAATCCCTTTTCAGGAGCTCAGTGTATTTTGCTCTAGCAAAATTATTGACAAAGCGATCGTGTGGCACCTGTCGCTCTGCTATTTCATCGTGTTCTTCGATGCTTCAGCAATATATTTGCCCTTTTCTTCTCTCCGCTTCAGCAACTGTTCTTCCTCCGCCTGTTTCTCTGCTTCTTCTCGCCTTCTTTCTTCAGCTTCTTTTCTCTCTCGTTCCTCTCGCTCTGCCTTGTCTCTCTCGGAATCTGATGATGGAGGCGATGGGGTATCAGTCCTGATCACTGGAATGCGCCCAGCCTTCCGCTTAATGCGGCGACGTTTCGGAGGTTCAGGTATGATAACCTCCACACGAGCCTCCTGAACTGGCTATCTGCCTTCTTCCTCTGCAGCCTCCGTCTGCACATCCTCACTCTGCTTCTCCTGAATATCCTTTCGAGCTTCTTCTGTAGTCGCAATTTCCTTTTCATCCTCTTCTTGATTCTGTCTGTCAGATTCTTTTGGGTCTCCTTCTTCTTCTGCAACAACCTCATCCTCTCTCGCTTTTTCTTGTTCTTCAACTCTCTGTTGTCGTTTTCTTCTTTTTGCTTCTTTCTCCTCTGGTGTCCTTCTCTTCTTGGTTTTTACTTTCTGAACTTTGGGGGTTACGGGTATCTCTTCTTCCTCACTCTCCCTCTCTTTTCGAGCTCTTGTTTTAGCCATTGAAGGTGTAATAGGGTTTTGACAGAGAATGCAAAGAAAGAAAGAATAATACACGCACAAAGATTTGATCAAGAAGACGAAGTGAAACGTGCTTACCAGAGATTGCGAATAAATAGGGCTGCAGCAAACAAGAATCCTAACCGAAAAGATTTGCCCTGCCATAACTAATATTACCGTTGTAATTTAAAAATGCAAACCTGAAATTCAAAAATTACCATGGGTAAATTTGTGGATTCCAAACGCCCATGGTAAAATTGATGTACTGTCATCATTGAAGCCTTCAGATAATTACTCTGCGACACGTGGCCTCATCAGATGATGCACGCACATTTACCTGCAAGAATTCAAAGCCAAATCCAACGGTAAAAATAATAAATTCCAACAGAAACCCTTTTAATTCGAAACATTTTGCTCCAGCCATATCTTTGTCGCAACAATCTGCTGAACCTGAAGAATCTTAGATACGGAATTCGAATTTCAAAAGAAAAATCATCCCAATCTTTTATTTTCAAAAGAAGCCGAATAAATTAGAAAAAAAATATCTATTAATTAAAACTAGAATTCAGATAAATAAAATCTAGATAAAATCTAATAAAATTTAACTAATTAAAAGATAATTGCAAGATAATTTAAATAAATAACCCGAAAATAAAATCAAATCAAAACGAAGTAAAATCTAAAATAATAAAAATACTGAGATCTAACAAACTATGCAAAAATCAAACCTAACCTAATTGGAATTAAAAACAAATCAGAAAAACTTAAAATCAATACAAAGTCTGGGAGCTCAAAATTTTGCTCTGTGAAATGCTCCCGCAAAAGTCCTGCTCTCTCAATCGTCAACCAACCTTAGGGAAGGATATTTCGACTGAAACTCCTCACCCCAATAATGCTTCACACGCTGCCCATTCACCTTGAACAATCTCCCATCTTTTTCATCCTGCAAAGTAATTTCTCCATGGGGAAAAACTTCAATCACAATAAATGGTCCTGACCATCTAGATTTTAATTTTCCAGGAAATAATTTTAATCTAGAATTATAAATCAAAACTTTTTGACCCTTGACAAATTCTTTGGACTTTATTTTCTTGTTATGCCACAGCTTAGTCTTTTCCTTATACATTTTCGCATTTTCGTAAGAAAATTGACGAAATTCTTCTAACTCATTAAGCTGCAGCATTCTTATTGCTCTTGCACGACTCAGATCAAAATTTAACTTTTTCAAAGTCCAAAACATCTTATGCTCTAGCTCCAATGGTAAATGGCAAGCTTTCCCATATACTAACCTATAGGGAGACATACCTAGAGGAGTCTTATAAGTTGTCCTATAAGCCCAAAGAGCCTCATCCAACCTAAAGGACCAATCCTTTCGAGATGGATGGACTACTTTCTCTAAAATAGCTTTAATTTCCCTATTACTAATTTCAGCTTGACCATTTGCTTGTGGGTGATAAGGGGTAGCTATCATATGCTTAATCTCATACTTAGCTAAAAGCTTAGTTAAGATATTATTAACAAAATGTGTACCCTCATCACTTATTAGAGCCCTAGGTGTCCCAAACCGCGCAAAGATGTGCGATTGAAGAAACCTTGCTACTGTCTTGGCATCACTCTGATGGCATGCGATGGCCTCCACCCACTTGGACACATAATCAACTGCCAATAAGATAAAAACATTGCCATTAGAAGGGGGAAATGGCCCCATAAAGTCAATACCCCATACATCGAATAGTTCAACTTCTAAAATGTAAGTAAGAGGCATTTCATCTCTAGGCCCCAAGTTTCCTCTCCTTTGACAAGCGTCACATTGCTTGTAGAACCAGTGGGCATCCTTAAACAAGCTAGGCCAGAAGAATCTGCAAAGCAAAATCCTCATAGTTGTCCTTTGACCGCTGAAATGACCTCCATACGGCGAAGAGTGACATTGATCTAGGATTTCCTTTGCTTCAGCACCTGAAACACACCTTCGAATAATACCATCAGAGCATTGCTTATACATAAATGGCTCATCCCAAAAGAAAAATTTCGCATCATGCTTAAATTTTTTCTTCTGCCTCCAATCCATGTCAATATGAGTGACTCCCTTTACCAAAAAGTTTGCAATATCAGCATACCAAGGGACATCCTTGACTACCTTTACCTGAACAGCAAAAAGCTGTTCATCTGGAAAAGAATCGGAAATGGCAGATTGCTCCAGCAAAGATGATGATGGATCAAGACGAGACAAGTGATCTGCAATGACATTCTCTGATCCCTTCTTGTCCTTTATCTCCAAGTCAAATTCCTGCAATAGTAAAATCCAACGAATTAGTCTAGGCTTTGCATCTCTCTTTGACATTAAATACCTTATTGCTGCATGATCCGTGAACACCGTGACTTTGGATCCAACCAAATATGGCCGGAATTTCTCAAAAGCAAACACAACAGCTAACAACTCCTTTTCAGTAGTTGTGTAGTTGACTTGTGCCTCATTTAAAACCTTGCTTGCATAATATATAGGATGAATAAATTTGCCCTGCTTTTGCCCCAGCATTGCACCTACTGCAGCATCACTCGCGTCACACATTACCTCGAATGGCAAATTCCAATTAGGTGCGCAGAGAATGGTGTTGGGTTTTATGCCCTAAAACTCGTAGATAGTGAATGTAACCGTTGACCGGATATTAATGAAATAATATTGATATATTTTTTCCATTAATTGTTATTAGTTATTTTATATATGTCTTTGCCTAATAATAACCCTAATCCAATAAACTAGACATCCAAGGCTGTAATATGAGTCTTGAACTATATGTAGTGACATATGGGATCATTGTTCAAGAAACAGCCTAAAGGGTCTATAGTATAGGGATAAGACTGGGTGCCTTATCCTGGTGACACTATGGATACGGCCCACTTTGTATTTGATACAAACGCTGCGATCCAACGCGTTCATGTAGGAGACATGCGAGTGGGGGTATCCTATGCAATGAGTTTGCATAAGACCGGACCGCGAAATAGTAACCACTAGTTATAACACCGTTAACTAGTTGGTTTTCTATTTTCACTAGGACGACCTAGACAACTTAGTCTTAATCCTGAGTTGATTATGGACTCCTGCTCATGAGAGATTGTCCTTTGATTTGTATGGGTGAGAGTGGCCAATACGCCGACTCAATAAGCCTACCACTTTGGGGACAAGACCGAATGGGGAGCTGGGAACATAATCGTACAAGATGGAATTCACTCCTTCCCGACTTTAGGGAAGCAGATGAGTGTTCCCTTAAGTGGTTACTCCGAGTCTTGAACAAAGGGCCCTACCCTCTCAATGGCACGAGAGGGTTTTCTGTTTGATGGTTGGACCACAAACAGGTTGTTCATTAGAGGAGAATTGGTACTTAAGGAAATAGAGGTAACCCAGGGGTAAAACGGTAATTTGACCCAGCTGGTGTTACGGACACTCGTGGAGGACTAACTAGTCGATATTGGTCTAAGTTCCGTGGACACAGAAAATATGTCTGCAGTGAGAAGAGTGCAACTGTGAGTCTATAGTGGAATGTACACACAGTTAACGAATATTGATTATTGTGGTTAATGAGTTTAACCAATTAATCTCACATCGTTGGAGCTTCTGATCTGTAGGTCCATAAGGTCCCACTGGTAGCTCGTAAAGTAATTTGAGGCAACTAAGTTATTATAGTAAATTGAAAATGTTCAATTTATTAAGGGAAACAAATATAATATATATTGATATATTATTATGAGAGAAATTAATATTTGAAAAGTTCAAATATAAATTTATGGAAGTTTGAAAGAGTTCAAAATAATGAATTAATAGATTTAAGGCCTAAAATGTGTTTGGACAAATTAATTAATTCTAGGCCGGAAATTAAATATGTGATATTTAATTAGTGGTTAATTAATTAAAGAATTCATTAACCGGGAATTAATCAATTATGTAAATAATTAATCACTTAAGGAAGTGATTAATCATTTATGGGAATGATCTAATCACTTATGGAAGTAATTAGTCATTTGTGGAAAAGATTAATCAATTGGGGAATTGATTGATTAATTAAGGAATAAGATTAAATCAATTATGGAAAAGATTGATTTGATTGAATATTTTATTCATGGCCTCTCTTCTATAAATAGAACATTAGACCTAATTGGTCATGACACTTTTGACACTTGACACTCTTGAAAGACAAGACCTAGAATTCTCTCTAGCCTCCCTCTTAGAGAAAGACTCCCACAAGTCTTTGGCCTCCTAGACTTAGAGACATACCGGTGTAACCTCTGTGGTTATTGTGTCAATCAAGAAGGAATTTCCAGCGAAGAAAAAACAAAGGCGGCTGCTGCGTTTTCGTTCGTTGGAGCGTCGTTGGCGAAGAACGGTCAAGTCTACAACGGAGGTTTGTAACGGTTCTTCCTCTTTTCGTTAGAAAAGTTTTTAAAATAAATTTAGATTTATTTTAGCATGTTTAAACCGATTTTACAGCAACTTTAAAGCATGTTTAAAGTTTTGTTTGAGTTATCGTAACGGTATTTTAATGTTAATTAATATACGGCGTAAGGTCCAATCGATGCGCTTCCGCTGCGTGGGGACTTTTATTCCCTTCAATTGGTATCAGAGCAATCGCTGTCCCTATTAATTAATTTTAAAAAGTTGCGATAGGCTCTAATAGGTGGGATTTATGCATAATGTATGTTCGGTTTGCATTGAACTGTTTGGGTTAATTTTATGGCCATAGATTTTATTTTTATGTGATTTTGATCATGTAAGGCCCGGTGTTTCGGGTATTTTATGTAAAATCGAGTCCTATGTAAGTCCGGGTCTAGAATAGGTTTTTATGAGATAAAAATCGGAGCAATCGCCGCTGAAATCGGGGCCGAAATCGAAGAAATCGTTGCTGTTTTGCCCAGATTCTGCCTCCAGACGCAACAACGTCAGGACGCTCCTTCAACAGCGTCTCGACGCTGTCTCGATACCGAAGGCGCTCGGTAAGGAAAGCACACAGCGTTGGGACGCTACCTCAACAGCGTCTCGACGCTGTCTCGATTACGCAGGCGCCAGATATGGAAAACGCACAGCGTCGGGACGCTAATCAACACAGCGTCTCAACATTGTCACGATGGAGGCGCGACCTAGGGTTTCAAAAGGCGCGGTTCAAGGTGTAACCGGACCGGTTCGGCTGGGCTGGGACCTATTTGGTCCGGTTCAGCCAATTTTTGGCATGGTTCGTGATTTTGGAGGCCGGTTCGAGGTGGTTCGGGGCGGTTCGTGCTGTCTAGACCAATTCCGGAGTTGTACATGGATTTTTTAGGATAGAATTTAGCTAAATTATTGTAATTCAATGCTTTATTTTATCCTAGGGGCCAAAATTAACCGGTTCAATTGCTATTTATATGCTTTATGGATGTCATATAGAATATTTAATCCCACCTTAGGTTATAAACATGCTCATGCATTTTTTATATATTATAAATTGTTATAATGTATGTTTAAATGCATGGATTTGTTTTCATATTTTTAATATAAGTGTATATTAATTATATGAAAAAATTGGAAAGCATGAAACATGTCATTACTTAAATTAAATATAAATAGTTATGTTTAATGTGATGAATGAAGCATGCTTGATTGATTTTCTTGATTGGCTTATAATTGTTATAATAAAAGAAAATCAAAATTGCATGAAGCATGAAACATCCATAGTTAATAATATAATTGTTATATTATTCATGCAATTAGTGTGGTTTAATTATTTAATATGAATGAGATTGTTGAATGAATTAAACCCTAGATTCTTGATTATAGGATTAATCATTAAAATTTGAAATAGTTCTTCAATATTAATGATTAGAAACCGTCAATCTATAATCAAGATTTGCATGCATACATAAGATCATAGGATAAATGGGATTAATTTTAAATTGTTTAAAATTAATTAGACCTAGATCGATTTCTAATAGGATTAGAATCTTTTCTTACTTAGAATTAAAAATAGTTTTAATTTACTAAGTAGGAAAAACATTGCTATGATTATAAGGGAACTCCACCGGTAATGTTCTGTCTAAGGCTGGGGGTATTTAAGTTGACGGTTTACGGAACACCTCCTACCTGGGAACTGACCTGGAATACCGGAGTTGAATTAATCATAGTTAAATGTTAGCATGCAATGTCACTAGGTTTATTAAAAGTGTTTAATGCACCTAGATCTTTAGAGTAAAGACCTTACATTACTGAGGTTATAAGGAAACTCTCTCGGTAAAGTTCTGTCTAAGGTTGGGGGTATTTAAGTTGACGGTTTACGGAACACCTCCTACCTGGGAACTAACCGGATTGAGTTGAATTAACCATAGTAATGTTGACTTGCAATGTTGGGTTTATTAAAAGAAGTTTAATTCACCCAAAAGATTGCAGTTGAATCCTTTCCATAATTGTTATAATAGGATCAGACTTAGATAGATTGACTTAGCCGAATACTATCTAAGTTAAACAACCCTATATTAACCTTAGGACATTTTCAGTGGGAGGAAAATTACAAAACGAGATTTAAATCAAGTTTTGCTCCTACGTCCCTTTATTCACAAGGTGAGATTCATGCTCGGCTTCGAGTCGCCCTAAGAGCGGCCTCCCTTCGGAAAGTGTTTGCATGGATCAATATCAAGGTGAATGGGAAAAATGTCTAGAGTAAGTGGGAGCGGGACACGTGTCAACGTATCCCTCGGTCTCCGCCCATAGTTCACACCGTGAGAGTCCTATGATCCGCCTGCAGGTTGCCCTGGCGCATCCATCCCTTCGGAGGGCCTGATCATAGGATTCGGAACATCGTGAACTCCTGAAAAGGATAGGAGCTCTTAGGCTAATCACCAACAGTTGTCTTTCCCTTCGGTAGCCTGTTGGTGCGTGCCTCTGAGATCTGAAAGTGGGAGGGTTACACTTACGAGGATAAGTTAAAAGTGTTAACAAATCCTTGACCGAACAACGGTGGCTAATGTCTATAGGAATATGAGTTATTCTGGAATTAGAATTAGCTGAGAGGTGTCTCATTTCAAAGGAGGAGTACCTGATCACCCTTCGGTGGCTGATATTCTAAACCTCTGAAACGTCGTTGCAATACTAAATCAATAGTTTTAGGGTTCTGTGATTGTCTGTATTGCTAAATTGATTGGATTGTGTGCAATTGTTTGCTTGTATGATGGGTTAAGGCAAAGATAACTAATACGGTCATGGTTTGTTTAAATTTCAGCAATGTCTTCCTCAGTTGTCTCTCTGCTTAAAAATGAGAAATTAACCGGCGAAAATTATGCTACGTGGAAGTCGAACCTGAATACGATTCTTGTTGTCGATGATCTGCGGTTCGTCTTAACGGAGGATTGTCCTCCAGCCCCTGCTCGTAATGCATCCCAGGCAGTTAAGGATGCTTATGACCGCTGGACAAAGGCCAATGATAAGACTCGCGTCTATATCTTAGCCAGCTTATCTGAAGTTTTGGCTAAAAGGCATGAGGGCATGGTAACAGCGAGGGAGATTATGAACTCTCTCCGGGAGATGTTTGGACAACCGTCCTACCAATTCCACCATGACGCTCTCAAATACGTTTATAGCTGTCGCATGAAAGAGGGCACGTCTGTTCGGGAGCATGTCCTGGATATGATGGTCCAATTCAACGTGGCAGAGGCAAACGGGGCGGTCATAGATGAGCGTAGTCAGGTTGCATTCATCTTAGAATCTCTTCCGAAGAGTTTTCTACAGTTTCGAAGCAATGCAATGATGAATAAAATAACATTCAACCTGACTAGCCTCCTTAATGAGCTACAGCTCTATCAGTCTCTTCTTAAGAACAAGGGACAGATAGAAGGAGAGGCAAACGTTGTTCACTCCAAAAGAAAGTTCGAGAAGGGTTCATCCTCTGGAACTAAATCTGTAGCCACTTCTTCAAAGAAAACTCAGAAGAAGAAAGGAAACAAGGGGAAAGCTCCCAGTACTGCTGCTAAAAGCAAGGGAAAAGCCAAAGCTGTGGCGGACAAAGGCAAGTGTTTTCACTGCAATGTAGATGGACATTGGAAGAGAAACTGCCCAAAGTACCTTGCTGAGAAAAAGAAGGAAAAGGAAGGTAAATTTGATTTACTGGTTGTAGAAACATGCCTGATAGAACATGATGAGTTTACCTGGATACTTGATTCAGGAGCAACTAATCATGTTTGCTCTTCTTTTCAGGAAAATAGTTCCTTTCGGCAGTTGAACGATGGGGAAATGACACTCAGGGTCGGAACTGGAGAAGTCATTTCAGCTAAAGCAGTGGGAGCTGCGAAGTTATTTTTTAGAAATAGATTCTTACTTTTAGAAAGTTTGTTAATCGTTCCCAAGATTAAGAGGAACTTGATTTCTATTTCATGTTTGATTGAACAATCGTATACAGTTACTTTTGATATGAATGAAGCGTTCATTTATAAAAATGGTGTACTTATTTGTTCAGCCAAATTGGAAAATAACTTGTATGTTTTAAGACCAACCGAACAAAGCACTTTTAAATCACGAATTATTTAAAACTGCTGAAACTCAAAGTAAAAGGCAAAAGATTTCTCCATCAAGTAACAATACTCATCTTTGGCATCTTAGACTTGGTCATATAAACATCGATAGGATCGGTCGTTTGGTAAAGAATGGACTTCTACGCAAGTTAGAAGATGATTCACTACCACCTTGTGAATCTTGTCTCGAGGGAAAAATGACCAAAAGACCCTTTACTGGAAAAGGTTATAGAGCCAAAGAACCCTTAGAGTTAATACATTCGGATCTATGTGGTCCAATGAATGTAAAATCTCGAGGAGGGTACGAATATTTCATCTCATTTGTAGATGATTATTCAAGATATGGTTACTTATACCTAATGGGACATAAGTCTGAAGCCCTTGAAAAGTTTAAGGAGTTTAAGGCTGAAGTTGAAAACCTATTAGGTAAATCTATTAAAGTACTTCGATCTGATCGAGGAGGGGAGTATATGGATCAAAGATTCCAGGATTATATGATAGAACATGGAATCCAATCTCAACTCTCAGCGCCCCTGGTACACCTCAGCAGAATGGTGTGTCAGAAAGGAGAAATAGAAACTTGTTAGACATGGTTCGATCAATGATGAGCTATGCTCAATTGCCTAGCTCGTTTTGGGGATATGCAGTAGAGACTGCAGTATACATCTTGAACAATGTTCCCTCGAAAAGTGTTTCTGAAACACCTTTCGAGTTATGGAAGGGGCGTAAACCTAGTTTGCATCACTTTCGCATCTGGGGTTGTCCAGCACACGTGCTTGTGACGAATCCTAAGAAACTGGAACCTCGTTCAAAACTGTGCCAATTTGTTGGTTACCCTAAAGAAACGAGAGGTGGTTATTTCTTCGACCCACAAGAAAATAAGGTGATTGTATCGACAAACGCCACTTTCTTAGAGGAAGACCACATGAGAGATCATAAACCACGAAGCAAAATAATATTAGGAGAAGCTACTGAAGAATCATCAAGAGTTGTTGATGAATTTGGACCTTCAACAAGGGTTGATGAAGGAACTAGTTCTTCAGACCCATCCCGTCCATCTCAAACGTTGGGAATGCCTCGACGCAGTGGGAGGGTTGTGTTACAACCTGATCGCTACTTGGGTTTAACTGAAACTCAGGTTGTCATACCTAATGATGGCCTTGAGGATCCATTGTCCTATCGACAGGCAATGAATGACGAAGATAAGGATGCATGGGTCAAAGCCATGAACCTGGAAATGGAGTTAATGTACTCCAATTCTGTATGGGAACTTGCAGATCTACCAAATGGGGTAAAACCCATAGGGTGCAAATGGATCTATAAGAGAAAAAGAGATGCAGCTGGAAAGGTACAGACCTTCAAAGCTAGACTAGTGGCAAAGGGTTATACCCAAAAGGAGGGGGTTGACTATGAGGAAACCTTTTCTCCTGTAGCCATGTTAAAGTCCATAAGAATTCTTTTATCCATTGCCACATATTATGACTATGAAATATGGCAAATGGACGTCAAGACTGCCTTTCTGAATGGTAATCTTGAAGAGAATATCTTCATGTCTCAACCCGAAGGGTTCATAGCCCAAGGTCAGGAACAAAAGGTTTGTAAGCTAAATCGATCCATTTATGGATTGAAACAAGCATCCAGATCATGGAACATTAGATTTGATACTGCAATCAAATCTTTTGGCTTTGACCAAAATGTTGATGAGCCTTGTGTATACAAGAAAGTCAACAAAAGGAAAGTAGCTTTTCTAATACTTTATGTAGACGATATCCTACTCATTGGGAATGATGTAGGATACCTCACTGACATTAAGAAATGGCTAGCAGCCCAATTCCAAATGAAAGATCTGGGAGAGGCTCAATATGTTCTGGGAATCCAAATCATTAGGGATCGTAAGAACAAAACGCTAGCTCTGTCTCAAGCAACGTATATTGACAAGATGTTGTCTCGATATTCGATGCAAAACTCCAAGAAGGGACTCCTACCCTTCAGACATGGGGTACACCTGTCTAAGGAACAATCTCCTAAGACACCTCAAGAAGTTGAGAACATGAGACACATTCCCTACGCATCAGCTGTGGGCAGCTTAATGTATGCCATGCTCTGCACTAGGCCTGACATATGTTATGCAGTGGGAGTAGTCAGTAGGTATCAGTCTAATCCAGGGTTGGACCACTGGGGAGCGGTTGGGAATATCCTCAAGTATCTTCGGAGAACGAGGGACTACATGCTTGTGTGTGGAGCTAAGGATTTGATTCTTACTGGATACACTGATTCTGACTTTCAAGCTGATAAGGATTCTAGGAAATCCACATCAGGGTCAGTATTCACCCTCAATGGAGGAGCAGTAGTGTGGAGAAGCATCAAACAAGGATGCATAGCAGACTCAACCATGGAGGCTGAGTATGTAGCAGCTTGCGAAGCAGCTAAGGAGGCAGTATGACTCAGAAAGTTCTTGACTGATTTGGAAGTGGTTCCGAATATGAACGTGCCCATAACACTATACTGTGATAACAGTGGGGCTGTAGCCAACTCAAAAGAACCTCGAAGCCACAAACGGGGTAAACACATCGAGAGGAAGTATCACCTGATACGGGAGATTGTGCAAAGAGGAGATGTGATCGTCACTAAGATCGCCTCGGAGCACAACATCGCTGATCCATTTACAAAGGCTCTCACGGCTAAAGTGTTTGAGGGTCATCTAGAAGGTCTAGGTCTACGAGATATGTATGCCATCTAATCTAGGGCAAGTGGGAGAAATGTATAATGGGTATAAGGATGCCCTAGTTCATTGTATTTCCAGCTTTAGATTATTGCATTTACATCCCACTAACTAAGTGTTTTAGTTCAAGTGGGAGTTTGTTGGGTTTTATGCCCTAAAACTCGTAGATAGTGAATGTAACCGTTGACCGGATATTAATGAAATAATATTGATATATTTTTTCCATTAATTGTTATTAGTTATTTTATATATGTCTTTGCCTAATAATAACCCTAATCCAATAAACTAGACGTCCAAGGCTGTAATATGAGTCTTGAACTATATGTAGTGACATATGGGATCATTGTTCAAGAAACAGCCTAAAGGGTCTATAGTATAGGGATAAGACTGGGTGCCTTATCCTGGTGACACTATGGATACGGCCCACTTTGTATTTGATACAAACGCTGCGATCCAACGCGTTCATGTAGGAGACATGCGAGTGGGGGTATCCTATGCAATGAGTTTGCATAAGACCGGACCGCGAAATAGTAACCACTAGTTATAACACCGTTAACTAGTTGGTTTTCTATTTTCACTAGGACGACCTAGACAACTTAGTCTTAATCCTGAGTTGATTATGGACTCCTGCTCATGAGAGATTGTCCTTTGATTTGTATGGGTGAGAGTGGCCAATACGCCGACTCAATAAGCCTACCACTTTGGGGACAAGACCGAATGGGGAGCTGGGAACATAATCGTACAAGATGGAATTCACTCCTTCCCGACTTTAGGGAAGCAGATGAGTGTTCCCTTAAGTGGTTACTCCGAGTCTTGAACAAAGGGCCCTACCCTCTCAATGGCACGAGAGGGTTTTCTGTTTGATGGTTGGACCACAAACAGGTTGTTCATTAGAGGAGAATTGGTACTTAAGGAAATAGAGGTAACCCAGGGGTAAAACGGTAATTTGACCCAGCTGGTGTTACGGACACTCGTGGAGGACTAACTAGTCGATATTGGTCTAAGTTCCGTGGACACAGAAAATATGTCTGCAGTGAGAAGAGTGCAACTGTGAGTCTATAGTGGAATGTACACACAGTTAACGAATATTGATTATTGTGGTTAATGAGTTTAACCAATTAATCTCACATCGTTGGAGCTTCTGATCTGCAGGTCCATAAGGTCCCACTGGTAGCTCGTAAAGTAATTTGAGGCAACTAAGTTATTATAGTAAATTGAAAATGTTCAATTTATTAAGGGAAACAAATATAATATATATTGATATATTATTATGAGAGAAATTAATATTTGAAAAGTTCAAATATAAATTTATGGAAGTTTGAAAGAGTTCAAAATAATGAATTAATTGATTTAAGGCCTAAAATGTGTTTGGGCAAATTAATTAATTCTAGGCCGGAAATTAAATATGTGATATTTAATTAGTGGTTAATTAATTAAAGAATTCATTAACCGGGAATTAATCAATTATGTAAATAATTAATCACTTAAGGAAGTGATTAATCATTTATGGGAATGATCTAATCACTTATGGAAGTAATTAGTCATTTGTGGAAAAGATTAATCAATTGGGGAATTGATTGATCATGATTGATTAATTAAGGAATAAGATTAAATCAATTATGGAAAAGATTGATTTGATTGAATATTTTATTCATGGCCTCTCTTCTATAAATAGAACATTAGACCTAATTGGTCATGACACTTTTGACACTTGACACTCTTGAAAGACAAGACCTAGAATTCTCTCTAGCCTCCCTCTTAGAGAAAGACTCCCACAAGTCTTTGGCCTCCTAGACTTAGAGACATACCGGTGTAACCTCTGTGGTTATTGTGTCAATCAAGAAGGAATTTCCAGCGAAGAAAAACAAAGGCGGCTGCTGCGTTTTCGTTCGTTGGAGCGTCGTTGGCGAAGAACGGTCAAGTCTACAACGGAGGTTTGTAACGGTTCTTCCTCTTTTCGTTAGAAAAGTTTTTAAAATAAATTTAGATTTATTTTAGCATGTTTAAACCGATTTTACAGCAACTTTAAAGCATGTTTAAAGTTTTGTTTGAGTTATCGTAACGGTATTTTAATGTTAATTAATATACGGCGTAAGGTCCAATCGATGCGCTTCCGCTGCGTGGGGACTTTTATTCCCTTCAAATGGGTGCTGAGATTAAAGCAGCCTTCAATGTTTCAAAAGCCTTCCTACAATCTGCATTAAAGTAAAAAACATGATCAGTGCACAATAAGTTACAAAGAGGTTTGCTGATTTTGGAAAAATCCTTTATGAACCTCCTATAAAATCCAGCATGTCCTAAAAAACTCCGAATTCCCTTCACTGAACTCGGTGGCTCTAGTCTTTCAATAACCTCAACTTTTGCTCTATCAACTTTTAGACCATTCTTAGAAATCCTATGACCTAACACTATGCCCTCCTTCACCATGAAGTGGCACTTCTCCCAATTAAGAACTAGATGGGTATCCTCACATCTTTTTAACACCCTTCCTAAATTATCTAAACAAGTCTGAAAAGACCCTCCAAAAACTGATAAATCGTCCATAAATACCTCAACAGTGGACTCAATCATATCAGAAAAAATTGCTAACATACACCGCTGAAATGTTGCTGGAGCATTGCAAAGGCCAAAAGGCATTCGCCTGAAAGCAAACGTCCCATAAGGGCAGGTGAAAGTGGTTTTTTCCTGATCTTCAGGAGTAATAGAAATCTGGTTATACCCAGAATAACCATCCAAGAAACAGTAGTAGGCCTGACCAGCCAATCGATCCAACATCTGGTCGATAAATGGTAGAGGGAAATGATCCTTTCGGGTGGCTTTATTAAGCCTTCTGTAATCCATACAAACCCTCCAGCCAGTTACTGTCCTTGTGGGGATCAACTCATTATCTTTATTGCTCACCACAGTGACACCTCCTTTCTTAGGAACACATTGGACAGGGCTTACCCAATTGCTATCGACAATTGGATAGATGATCACAGCATCCAACCATTTAATTACCTCCTTTTTAACAACCTCTTTCATTGCAGGGTTAAGCCTTCTTTGTTGCTCAATACTCCTAAAGGATCCCTCCTCTAGAGTGATTTTGTTCATACAAAAAGATGGGCTAATTCCCTGAATATCAGCCAATGTCCAACCTATAGCTTTGCGGTATTGCTGCATCAATTTTATTAAGGCCTCCTCATGCTCCGGCATTAAATCTGATGCAACAATAATGGGCAATGTCTCACTTTCCCCAAGATACACATACTTTAGATGATCTGGTAAAGGTTTCAAATCTAAGGTAGGTGCCTCAATTAGGGATGGCTTAATTGGGGGAGCCTTTCTTTGATCTAAATCTAAAGACTCAAAAACATCCTCACACCTAAACAATTCTTTTTCATTTTTTCTTTCTAAATAACGAAATTCAAAATCTTCTACACTAACCTCTCCATGCTTTTCCCAATGCTTATCAGCCGAATCCTGTATTGCTGTCTCAATAACTGTGCTCTCCAGAATCCTGATGAAGGAGCAATCCTCCATCTCGTCTGGATATTTCATGGCTTTAAAGACATTAAATTTTACTTCCTCATTACAGACTCTCATTGTTAATTCTCCTTTTTGAACATTTATTAATGCCCTACCAGTAGCCAAAAATGGACGACCTAGAATAATTGGGACATCTTTATCAGCCTCATAGTCTAAAATAATAAAATCAACAGGAAATATGAATTTATCAACTTTTACTAAGACATCCTCAATTTTACCCTATGGATATGTGATAGACCTATCAGCTAGTTGGAGCGTGACTGTGGTAGGCCTAGCTTCACCAATACCTAACTTTCGATAGATCGAAAGAGGCATAAGGTTAATGCTTGCACCTAAGTCACAGAGTGCTCTACCTAATTCCTTTCCACCTATAGACACAGGTATAGTAAATGACCCTGGATCCTTAGCCTTGGGGGGTAGACCATTCTTAAGAATAGCACTACACTCCTCAGTAAGAGATACAGTTTTAAACTCACCTAACCTTTTCTTTTTAGTCAAAATATCCTTAAGAAATTTAGCATAATTAGGCATTTGCTCTATAGCTTCTACTAAAGGGATATTTATATGCAACTGCTTAAGAATCTCTAAAAACTTTTTAAATTGACCATCCTGATTCTTAGGCTTTTGCCTTTGTGGAAAAGGTAGAGGTGGTACATAAGGTGGGGCGGCACATATGGTGGTTCTACATCTGGCACAGAACCAGATGCTCCAGCATTCTCTTTGCTGCCTCCAGCACCCTGACCAGACTCCAACTCTTTCTCAATAACAACATTATTATCACTATTACTATTTAAGTCCTAGGTCTTTCTAGATTCTTCTAATGGCTTACCACTCCTAAGAGTTACTGCCTTTACCTGCTCCTTACCTTCCCTTCGAGGGTGTTCAGTATCTGATGGAAGTTTCCCTTGAGGCCTTGCCTTGAGCTCATTAGCTAGTTGACCCACTTGCAATTCCAGGGCCCTCATCGAAGCTTGATTACTTTGAATTGCGGCATCTGTGCGAGCCATAAATTCTTTCATCATCGCCTCGAGAGAATTTCCCGAATTTTGCTGGGGCAAAGCCGGCTTATTTTGCTGAGGCATTACCTGCGTTTTAGCAAATCCCGGCTGGTTCATCTTCTGTTGCGCTTGTACGTTATTTCTTTGACCTCCCCATGAGAAGTTAGGGTGGTTGCGCCAACCTGGATTATAGAAGTTAGAATAAGGGTTGTTCCTCTGATTACCTACAAAAAACACAAATGCTGGATTGCTGGGGCAAAACTCGTAGTTGTGGTCTTCACCGCAATAGACACATGCTTCGTCCGTGACTTGGTTCACCACTGCTGCAGGCTCCATAGCCGGTGGCTGCTGATGACTAATCACTGTCACATTCTTAAGAGCGTTAGCAATCATAGCAAGATCAACCCTAATGGTGGACACACCATCAACCTCTAATACACTCTTAACCTTTTTATTTGTGCCTCTAACATCCGACCACTGACAGCTATTAATAGATATTCTTTCTAAAATTTCATAGGCTTCATCAAAAGTTTTTGCCAAAAGGGCCCCTCCAGCCGAAGCATCGACCATACCTTGGGTTACTCCATTTAAACCATTGTAAAATGTTTCCATTTGAATACAATGAGGTAAACCATGATGGGGACACCTTCGCAAAAGCTCCTTAAACCTTTCCCAAGCCTCACTAAAAGTCTCATCCTCAAGTTGCCTAAACCCTACTATTTCACTCCTTAATTTAGCATTTCTATTAGGTGGGAAATATTTACTCAAAAAATTTTCAGCTAACTCATCCCACGTCTTAATTGTTCCTGGAGCAAAAGAGTTTAACCATGACTTTGCTCCATCTCTAAGAGAATACGGGAACAAAGTTAATCTAAGAGCATCTCTAGGCACTCCTTGAATTACAAAAGAATCACTAACTCCTAGAAAAGACTTAAGATGTAAATGAGGGTCTTCAGATGACAAACCATGGAATTGCCCCACGGTTTGCAACATCTGAAACATTACCGGTTTCATTTCAAAATTTGCCGCTTGGATTTGGGGACGTGCAATCCCTGGATTCAACTCATTAAACATCGGGACAGCATACGCTCGAATGGCTCTGGTCCTATCATTCGCTATCAAGATAGGATTCTCAGCCTGATTATTTCGCTGCTCATTTTGCTCAAACAGTGGGTTTTGCTGCAGCAACGGATTCTGCTGGGGGTTTGCTGCTGCTGGACCTTCATGAACCTGTGGAAGTTGCGGGGCGTTCTCCATCTGGTTTCTGCGCTGCTCCCTCCTTCTGTTCCTAAATGTCCTTTCAATTTCTGGATCAAGCTCAAACCGTACCCCAGGCGGATCACTCATGCACCAAAATCACACCTGCAAAAACAAAAGAAACAATCAAAAAGTTCTAGCACCAAACCACTAAAACACATACACAAAACAGATCAGATAAAAACTTATTCAAGTCCCCGGCAACGGCGCCAAAAACTTGTTGTAATTCTGGAGTGGTTAAAAATATAAGATAAATTGACTCCAAAATCCTGTGCAAGTATACACAGTCTGCAACAAGTAATATTATCAATCCAAGGTCTGAATGAGCTTCCACTTTATCTATTTTGCGTAACTTCCTAATGGTTTCGAAGATAATAAAAATGTTGGGTTTTATAAGAATTATGTTGAAGCAAAATAAATGACAGAACAACAAGTAAACAAATAGATAGACAGATTAAAGACAGGCGCTGGTTAGGTTTTAGTGATTGTTCTAAGATATGCTCTAACAATATTATTGATCATGCATTTCTCGCAGTATTATTAGCGGATTCCTCCCGGAACTCCGAATCTTTTGGGATATGTTTCAAACCCAATGAAGTACGACCGATCAAGCACTAGGCAACTGGCTATCCCTAGCTCAGTCACTGGCGTTCACCAATACACAATGATCGTAGTATGGATAATTGCCACACACTCTCTAAATCATCCCTGAAACTAGAGAGAGCTATTCACACCGGCTGGCCAGGCGGGCATAAAATAAGAATAAGCACAACAATTAACCAAAATGCGATAGTCAATTTATTACTAGAGATGAAGCACAGTAATCACATTATTCCTAACCAACACCCTAAGCTACTTAGTTCATAATAGGCATAGGAATACGAATTACAATCTGAGTATGCATGTCCATAACCACAAGTTAATAAAGAAAGTAAACTCCCTAATCAGCTTGCGGATGATGGTGTTCTTGGTGATCTTCAATCTCCCTATACTATTCGGCTTCCAAGGGAAAACATGGAATGATTTTGACTTTGACGGCTACTTCCTTTTATAGAAGGATGGGAGGCTTGAATTAGGTCAACCTAGGACACGTGTAAGGCTCTCCTTGATCCTTTATCACGAAAATAACTCAACAGAATTCGGTTCATGAAGTTGGCTAACGAGCTGTGATGTGGCAGTTTATGTTCCCAGTTTTGCTGCAGCATAGAATTTGCTCCCTCCAGTCGCTCAGCAGCATAATCTGCACAAAGTGATTTCCAAAGCTTCCATTCTTCCAAATGGGTTAAATCATGTAATATCTCTCTAAAACCAACCCTATTAAGCATTAAAGATACGCAAATCCTTATATAAATGGGGCCTAAATAACTACCTTTTGGGTGGTTATCAGATACCCCCACTCGCATGTCTCCTACACGAACGCGTTGGATCGCAACGTTTGTATCAAATACAAAGTGGGCCATATCCATAGTGTCACCAGGATAAGGCACCCAGTCTTATCTCTATACTATAGACCCTTTAGGCTGTTTCTTGAACAATGATCCCATATGTCGCTACATATAGTTCAAGACTCATATTACAGCCTTGGATGTCTAGTTTATTGGATTAGGGTTATTATTGGGCAAAGACAAATATAAAATAACTAATAACAATTAATGGAAAAAATATATCAATATTATTTCATTAATATCCGGTCAACGGTTACATTCACTATCTACGAGTTTTAGGGCATAAAACCCAACAAACTCTCATTTGAACTAAAACACTAGTTAGTGGGATATAAATGCAATAATCTAAAGTTGGAAATGTCATGTCTATTAAAAATAATACAATGAACTAGGGCATCCTTATACCCATTAAACATTTCTCCCACTTTCCCTATATTAGATGGCATACATATCTCGTAGACCTAGACCCTCTAGATGACCCTCAAACACTTTAGCCGTGAGAGCCTTCGTAAATGGATTAGCGATGTTGTGCTCAGAGGCGATCTTAGTGACGATCACATCTCCACTTTGCACAATCTCCCGTATCAAGTGATACTTCCTCTCGATGTGTTTACCCCGTTTGTGGCTTCGAGGTTCTTTTGAGTTGGCTACAGCCCCACTGTTGTCACAGTATAGTGTTATGGGCACGTTCATATTCGGAACCACTTCCAAATCAGTCAAGAACTTTCTAAGCCATACTGCCTCCTTAGCTGCTTCGCAAGCTGCTACATACTCAGCCTCCATGGTTGAGTCTGCTATGCATCCTTGTTTGATGCTTCTCCACACTACTACTCCTCCATTGAGAGTGAATACTGACCCTGATGTGGATTTCCTTGAATCCTTATCAGCATGAAAGTCAGAGTCAGTGTATCCACTAAGAATCAAATCCTTAGCTCCATACACAAGCATGTAGTCCCTCGTTCTCCAAAGATACTTGAGGATATTCTTAACCCCTCCCCAGTGGTCCAACCCTGGATTAGACTGATACCTACTAACTACTCCCACTGCATAACATATGTCAGGCCTAGTGCAGAGCATAGCATACATTAAGTTGCCCACAACTGAGGCGTAGGGAATGTGTCTCATGTTCTCAACTTCTTGAGGTGTCTTAGGAGATTGTTCCTTAGACAGGTGTACCCCATGTCTGAAGGGTAGTAGTGAAAGGGTTGAAATCCCTTTTGGCAGCAGAAGCAAACAAGAACAATCTCGAATTAAAATTTCAATTTCAGAAAAAACCAGTACGTTGGCAACAAAATTAGAAACAATTTCTAAATTAAACTAGATTAAGCATGCAACAATTGATTCTAGATCAAGAATACTTACCGGATTCCGAAGAACACTGCACAATGCTCCAAGGATCTCGTTCTTGGGACTTCCAACGGACACCAGCACTCGAATCACCCGCTATTCTCTTGGGATTACTTGAGATTGGTTTGTGGGAACCAAAATCCGTCTTGGAAGGAAATTTTCAGCAAGGTGCTTGCTGTGTTTTGAGAGAGAGAAGAGAGAAAAGAAAGAACTTTCTTTCTCTATGTAAAAACGTGAAAATGAGAGAAAATGATAGATCAGTTGGGAACTCCCTCTCCCCTGTACGATAAGTGGGGAGGGAGTTATCTCCCTCCCAGATCTAGACCGTTAGATCTTAATCAAAACGATCTTGGCCATTAACTAATTAAATAATAAATATTTAATTAATTAATTAATTATAATTAATTTAATCAAATTAAATGAATTATAATATATAGTTTTTAATTCAATTTGAATCATATTCAATTAAATTAAATTGGTCATTCAATTAATTATAAATTAATCGATCCCACATTAATTAAATATCAAATATTTAATTAATTTTATAATTGAATCATATTCAATTTAATCTCTCTCATTTAACCAATAGTTTTAATGTGCATCAAAATGTACATTAATATAAACTATAGTATTAATTTGATTAAATCACATTTAACCAAATTAAAATTAAATTAATTAATTCCCCAATTAATTAATTCATGAATTAATCAAATATCACATATTTAATTAAATTCATAATTCTCTCATTAATTAATTTTGAATCATATCCAAAATTAATTTTAATATAAAGTTTAATTCATTAATTAAACTTATACCATAATGTATCTCCATACATTATATTAATTGCATCAAAATACAATTAACTTATATTCCCTTTAATAATCAAGACTATATTATCTCAGAACCCGTTATGAGCTAGCAGGTGGACCTAATGGACCTACAGATCAGAAGCTCCAACGATACGAGATTGATCAGCTAAACTTATTAACCGAGTCAATCAACATTCGTTAACTGTGGGTCACTCCACTAAAGACCCACAGCTGCACTCTTCTCACTGTAGAATATTTATGTGTCCACGGATATCGACCAATGCAGTAAGTCAATCCTTCACATGTGTTCGTAACACCAGCTGGGTCAAATTACCGTTTTACCCCTGGGTTACCTCTGGATCCTTAAGTACCACTGATCCCTCTAATGAACAATTTGTTTAGGGTCCAACCTCTAAACAAGAGTTCCTCTCGGGCCAGGAGAGGACGACGCGCCTTTGTTCAAGACCCAGAATCAGCCCTTAAGGGAACACACATCTACTTGCCCCAATAGGGGAATGAGTGAATTCCATCTTGTAATTTCATGTCCCCAGCCCCCCACTCAGTCTTGTCCCCAAGAAGGTAGGCTTATTGAGTCGGCGTACTGGCCACTCTCACCCGTACTAATCAAAGGACAGTCCCTCGTGAGAAGGAGTTCATGACACACTCAGGATTAAGATCGAGTTACCTAGGTCATCCTATTGAAACAGTAACCTAACTAGTTAACGGTGTTACATCTTGTGGTTTACTATTTCGTGGTCCGGTCTTATGCAAACTCATTGCATAGGATACCCCCGCTCGCATGTCTCCTACATGGACGCCTTGGATCAATACGTCTGTATCGAATACAAAGCGGATCGTATCACATAGTGTTACCAGGATAAGGTACCCAGCCTTATCCCTGTACTATAGACCTTTTAGGTTGTTACTTGAACACTAATCTCCGTATGTCCTCACATACTAGTCCAAGTCTCATGTAAACAACCTTGGATCTTAGTTTATTGGATTTGGGTCATATTGTGCAATTCTAGACTTAATATGACAATAACACTTTATTGCATAAACCTCAATAACACTTTATTGTTACAAGTGTATAATTCGTTAATCATTCACTATCTACGAGTTTTAGGACATAAAACCCAACAAGTAGTCCCTTCTTGGAGTTTTGCATCGAATACCGAGACAACATCTTGTCAATATATGTTGCTTGAGACAGAGCTAGCGTTTTGTTCTTACGATCCCTAATGATTTGGATTCCCATAACATATTGAGCTTCTCCCAGATCTTTCATTTGGAATTGGGCTACTAGGCATTTCTTAACGTCAGTGAGGTATCCTACATCATTCCCAATGGGTAGGATATCGTCTACATAAAGTATTAGAAAAGCTACTTTCCTTTTGTTGACTTTCTTGTACACACAAGGCTCATCAACGTTTTGGTCAAAGCCAAAAGATTTGATTGCAGTATCAAATCTAATGTTCCATGATCTGGACGCTTGTTTCAATCCATAAATGGATCGATTGAGCTTACAAACCTTTTGTTCCTGACCTTGGGCTATGAACCCTTCGGGTTGAGACATGAAGATATTCTCTTCAAGATTACCATTCAAAAAGGCAGTCTTGACGTCCATTTGCCATATTTCATAGTCATAATATGTGGCTATGGATAAGAGAATTCTTATGGACTTTAACATGGCTACAGGAGAAAAGGTTTCCTCATAGTCAATCCCTTCCTTTTGGGTATAACCCTTTGCCACTAGTCTAGCTTTGAAGGTCTGTACCTTTCCAGCTGCATCTCTTTTTCTCTTATAGATCCATTTGCACCCTATGGGTTTTACCCCATTTGGTAGATCTGTAAGTTCCCATACAGAATTGGAGTGCATTGACTCCATTTCCAAGTTCATGGCTTTGACCCATTCATCCTTATCTTCGTCATTCATTGTCTGTCGATAAGACAATAGATCCTCAATGCCATCATTAGGTATGACAACCTGAGTTTCAGTTAAACCCAAGTAGCGGTCAGGTTGTAATACAATCCTCCCACTGCGTCGAGGCATTCCCAACGTTTGAGATGGACGAGATGGATCTGAAGAACTAGTTCCTTCATCAACCCTTCTTGAAGGTCCAACTTCATCAACAACTCTTGATGATTCTTCAGTAGCTTCTCCTAATATTATTTTGCTCCGTGGTTTATGATCTCTCATGTGGTCTTCCTCTAAGAAAGTGGCGTTTGTTGATACAATCACCTTATTTTCTTGTGGGTCGTAGAAATAACCACCTCTCGTTTCTTTAGGGTAACCAACAAATTGTCACAGTTTTGAACGAGGTTCCAGTTTCTTAGGATTTGTCACAAGCACGTGTGCTGGACAACCCCAAATGCGAAAGTGATGCAAACTAGGTTTACGCCCCTTCCATAATTCGAAAGGTGTTTCAGAAACACTTTTTGAGGGAACATTGTTGAAGATGTATACTGCAGTCTCTACTGCATACCCCCAAAACGAGCTTGGCAATTGAGCATAGCTCATCATTGATCGAACCATGTCCAACAAGGTTCTATTTCTCCTTTCTGACTCACCATTCTGCTGAGGTGTACCAGGGGCTGAGAGTTGAGATTGGATTCCATGTTCTATCATATAATCCTGGAATCTTTGATCCATATACTCCCCTCCTTGATCAGATCGAAGTACTTTAATAGATTTACCTAATAGGTTTTCAACTTCAGCCTTAAACTCCTTAAACTTTTCAAGGGCTTAAGACTTATGTCCCATTAGGTATAAGTAACCATATCTTGAATAATCATCTATAAATGAGATGAAATATTCGTACCCTCCTCGAGCTTTTACATTCATTGGACCACATAGATCCGAATGTATTAACTCTAAGGGTTCTTTGGCTCTGTAACTTTTTCCAGTAAAGGGTCTCTTGGTCATTTTTCCCTTGAGACAAGATTCACAAGGTGGTAGTGAATCATCTTCTAACTTACTTAGAAGTCCATTCTTTACCAAACGACCGATCCTATCGATGTTTATATGACCAAGTCTAAGATGCCAAAGATGAGTATTGTTACTTGATGGAGAAATCTTTTGCCTTTTACTTGGAGTTTCAGCAGTTTTAAATAATTCGTGATTTAAAAGTGCTTTGTTTTCGGTTGGTCTTAAAACATACAAGTTATTTTCCAATTTGGTTGAACAAATAAGTACACCATTTTTATAAATGAACGCTTCATTCATATCAAAAGTAACTGTATACGATTGTTCAATCAACCATGAAATAGAAATTAAGTTCCTCTTAATCTTGGGAACGATTAACAAACTTTCTAAAAGTAAGAATCTATATCTAAAAAGTAACTTCGCAACTCCCACTGCTTTAGCTGAAATGACTTCTCCAGTTCCGACCCTGAGTGTCATTTCCCCATCTTTCAACTGCCGAAAGGAACTATTTTCCTGAAAAGAAGAGGAAACATGATTAGTTGCTCCTGAATCAAGTATCCAGGTAAACTCATCATGTTCTACCAGGCATGTTTCTAGAACAAGTAAATCAAATTTACCTTTCTTTTCCTTCTTTTTCTCAGCAAGGTACTTTGGGCAGTTTCTCTTCCAATGTCCATCTACATTGCAGTGGTAACACTTGCCCTTATCTGCCATAGCTTTGGCTTTTCCCTTGGTTTTAGCAGCAGTACTGGGAGCTTTCCCCTTGTTTCCTTTCTTCTTCTGAGTTTTCTTTGAAGAAGTGGCTACGGATTTAGTTCTAGAGGATGAACCCTTCTCGAACTTTCTTTTAGAGTGAACAACATTTGCCTCTCCTTCTATCTGTCCCTTGTTCTTAAGAAGAGACTGATAGAATTGTAGCTCATTCAGGAGGCTAGTCAGGTTGAATGTTATTTTATTCATCATTGCATTGCTTCGAAACTGTAGAAAACTCTTTGGAAGAGATTCTAAGATGAATGCAACCTGACTACGCTCATCTATGACTGCCCCGTTTGCCTCTGCCACGTTGAATTGGACCATCATATCCAGGACATGCTCCCGAACAGACGTGCCCTCTTTCATGCGACAGCTATAAACGTATTCGAGAGCGTCATGGTGGAGTTTGTAGGACGGTTGTCCAAACATCTCCTGGAGAGAGTTCATAATCTCCCTCGCTGTTACCATGCCCTCATGCCTTTTAGCCAAAACTTCAGATAAGTTGGCTAGGATATAGACGTGAGTCTTATCATTGGTCTTTGTCTAGCGGTCATAAGCATCCTTAACTGCTTGGGATGCATTACGAGCAGGGGATAGAGGACAATCCTCCATTAAGACAAACCGCAGATCATCGACAACAAGAATCGTATTCAGGTTCGACTTCCACGTAGCATAATTTTCGTCGGTTAATTTCTCATTTTTAAGCAGAGAGACAATTGAGGAAGACATTGCTAAAATTTAAACAAACAATGACCGTATTAGTTATCTTTGCCTTAACCCATCATACAAGCAAACAATTGCATACAATCCAATCAATTTAGCAAAACAGACAATCACAGAACCCTAAAACTATCGATTTAGTTTTGCAACGATGTTTCAGAGGTTTAGAATATCAGCCACCGAAGGGTGATCAGGTACTCCTCCTTTGAAATGAGACACCTCTCAGCTAATTCTAATTCCAGAATAACTCATATTCCTATAGGCATTAGCCACTGTTGTTCGGTCAAGGATTTGTTAACACTTTTAACTCATTCTCGTAAGTGTAACCCTCCCACTTTCAGATCTCAGAGGCACGCACCAACAGGCTACCGAAGGGAAATACAACTGTTGGTGATTAGCCTAAGAGCTCCTATCCTTTTCAGGAGTTCACGATGTTCTGAATCCTATGACCAGGCCCTCCGAAGGGATGGTTGCGCCAGGATAACCTGCAGGCGGATCATAGGACTCTCACAGTGCGAACTATGGGCGGAGACCGAGGGATACGTTGACACGTGTCCCGCTCCCACTTACTCTAGACATTTTTCCCATTCACCTTGATATTGATTCATGCAAACACTTTCCGAAGGGAGGCCGCTCCTAAGGCGACTCGAAGCCGAGCATGAATCTCACGTTGTGAATATAGGGACATAGGAGCAAAACTTGATTTAAATCTCGTTTTGTAATTTTCCTCCCACTGAAAATGTCCTAAGATTAATATAGGGTTGTTTAACTTAGATAGTATTCGGCTAAGTCAATCTATCTAAGTCTGATCCTATTATAACAATTATGGAAAGGATTCAACTGCAATCTATTGGGTGAATTAAACTTCTTTTAATAAACCCAACATTGCAAGTCAACATTACTATGGTTAATTCAACTCAATGTTCGGGTCAGTTCCCAAGTAGGAGGTGTTCCGTAAACTGTCAACTTAAGTACCCCCAGCCTTAGACAGAACTTTACCGAGAGAGTTTCCTATTAACCTTAGTAATGTAAGGTCTTTACTCTAAAGATCTAGGTGCATTAAACACTTTTAATAAACCTAGTGACATTGCATGCTAACATTTAACTATGATTAATTCAACTTCGGTATTCCAGGTCAGTACCCAGGTAGGAGGTGTTCCGTAAACCGTCAACTTAAATACCCCCAACCTTAGGCAGAACATTACCGGTGGAGTTCCCTTATAATCATAGCAATGTTTTTTCCTACTTAGTCAATTAAAACTATTTTTAATTCTAAGTAAGAAAATATTCTAATCCTATTAGAAACTGATCTAAGTCTAATTAATTTTAAACAATTTAAAATTAATCCAATTTATCCTATGATTGGCTGAGAGAAAGCGAGCAGCACCTTGCCCTTATGTTTGCATGCAAATCTTGATTATAGATTGACGGTTCCTAATCATTAATATTAAAGAACTATTTCAAATTTTAATGATTAATCCTATAATCAAGAATCTAGGGTTTAATTCATTCAACAATCTCATTCAAATTAAATAATTAAACCACACTAATTGCATGAATAATATAACAATTATATTATTAACTATAGATGTTTCATGCTTCATGCAATATTGATTTTCTTTTAATATAACAATTATAAGCCAATCAAGAAAATCAATCAAGCATGCTTCATTCATCACATTAAACATAACTATTTATATTTAATTTAAGTAATGTCATGCTTCATGCTTTCCAATTTTTCATACAATTAATATACACTTATATTAAAAAATATGAAAACAATTCTATGCATTTAAACATACATTATAACAATATATAATATATAAAAAATGCATAAGCACGTTTATAACCTAAGGTGGGATTAAATATTCTATATGACATCCATAAAGCATATAAATAGCAATTGAACTGGTTAATTTTGGCCCCTAGGATAAAATAAAGCATTAAATTACATTAATTTAGCTAAATTCTATCCTAAAAATCCTTGTACAGTGATAACTGCCCAAAAGGTAGTTATTTAGGCCTCATTTATATAAGGATTTGTGTGTCTTTTATGCTTATTAGGGTTGGTTTTAGAGAGATATTACATGTTTTAACCCATTTGGAAGAATGGAAGCATTGGAAATTATTTTGTGTAGATTATGTTGCTGAGCGACTGGAGGGAGCAGATTCTATGCTGCAGCAAAACTGGGAACAAAAACTGCCACATCACAGCTCGTTAGCCAACTTCATGAACCGACTTCTGTTGAGTTATTTTCGTGATAAAGGATCAAGGAGAGCCTTACACGTGTCCTAGTTGACCTAATTCAAGCCTCTCATCCTTCTATAAAAGGAAGTAGCCGTCAAAAGTCAAAGTCATTCCATGTTTTCCCTTGGAAGCCGAATAGTATAGGGAGATTGAAGATCATCAAGAACACCATCAACCGCAAGCTGATTAGGGAGTTTACCTTCTTATTTAACTTGTAGTGATGGACATGCATACTCAGATTGTAATTCGTATTCCTATGCTTATTATGAACTAAGTAGCTTAGGGTGTTGGTTAGGAATAATGTGATTACTGTGCTTCATCATTAGTAATAAATTGACTATTGCATTTTGGTTAATTGTTGTGTTTATTCTTATTTTATGCCCGCCTGGCCAGCCGGTATTGATAGCTCTCTCTAGTTTCAGGGATGATTTAGAGAGTGTGTGGCAATTCTCCACATTACGATCATTGTGTATTGGTGAACGCCAGTGACTGAGCTAGGGATAGCCAGTTGCCTAGTGCTCGATCGGTCACTCTTCATTGGGTTTGAAACATATCCCAAAAGATCCGGAGTTCCGGGAGGAATTCGCTAATAATACTGCGAGAAATGCATGATCAATAATATTGCTAGAGCATATCTTAAAACAATCATTAAAGCCTAACCAGCGCCTGTCTTTAATCTGTCTGTCTATCTGTTTACTCGTTGTTCTGTCATTTATTTTGCTTCAGCATAATTCCGATAAAACCCAATCATTTTATTATTCTTGAAACCATTAAAAAGTTACACAAAAATAGGTAGAGTGGAAACTCATTCAGACCTTGGATTGATAATATTACTTGCTGCAGACTGTGTATACTTGCACAGGAATTCTAGAGTATTTTATACTATATTTTTACTCACTCTAGGAACCCAACATACAGCTCCGAAATTTTGTCTAGACATCACGAACCGCCTCGAACCACCTCGAACCGGCCTCCAAAATCATGAACCATGCAAAAAATTGGCTAAACCGGGCCAATAACACAGAAAATCGAGCTGATTCAGCAAAGAAATACAAAACTAGACCGATTTCCCGGTCAGGATCCCGGTCGGTATTCCCGGTTGGGATTCCCAGCCGGGAAATTTTCCAGAAACCCTATTTCCATCGATTCCCCTGTTCTACACTCTGTTTTTCCTATTTCCAGCGCCGTTCTTCATGATTTTCACCCAAAATCATCTCGATCTCTGTCGATAACAGCCCTAAATGTTGACACGGACTTACAAGGACTCGATTTACATAAAATACCTGAAACACCGGGCCTTACATGATCAAAATCACATAAAAATAAAATCTATGGCCATAAAATTAACCAAAACAGTTCAACGCAAACCGAACATACATTATGCATAAATCCCACCTATTTGAGCCTATCACAACTTTTAATATTAATTAATAGGGACAGCGATGGCTCTGATGCCGATTGAAGGGAATAAAAGTCCGCATGCAGCGGAAGCGCATCGATTGAACCTTACGTCGTATATTAATTAACATTAAAATACCGTTACGAAAACTCAAACAAACTTTAAACACTCTTTAAAGCTACTGTAAAATTGGTTTAAACATGCTTAAAAATAAATCTAAATTTATTTTCATGCTTTTCTAAAGAAAATGGGAAGAACCGTTACAAACCTTCGTTGTAGACTTGACCGTTCTTCGCCAACGACGCTCCAACGATCAAAACGCAGCAGCCGCCTTTGATTTTCTTCGCTGGAAATTCCTTCTTTTAATGACACAATAACCACAGAGGTTACATCGGTATGTCTCTAAGTCTAGGAGGCAAAAGACTTGTGGGAGTCTTTCTCTAAGAGGGAGGCTAGAGAGAATTCTAGGTCTTGTCTTGAGAGTCTAAGAGCAAGAGCAAGAGTGTCAAGTGTTTTTTTTTTTGGACCAACTAGGTCTAGTGTTCTATTTATAGAAGAGAGGCCATGAATAAAATATTCAATTAAATCAATCTTTTCCAAAATTGATTCAATCTTATTCCTTAATTAATCAATCATGATCAACCAATTCAACAATTGATTAATCTTTTCCATAAATGACTAATTACTTCCATAAGTGATTAGATCATTTCCATAAATGATTAATCACTTCCTTAAGTGATTAATTATTTCCATAATTGATTAATTCCCGGTTAATGAATTCTCTAATTAATTAACCACCAATTAAATATCACATATTTAATTCCCGACCTAGAATTAATTAATTTGCCCAAACACATTTCAGGCCTTAAATTAATTAATTCATTATTTGAACTCTTTCAAACTTCCATAAATTTATATTTGAATTTCTTCAAATATTAATTTCTCTCATAATAATATATCAATATATATTATATTTGTTTCCCTTAGTAAATTGAATATTTTCAATTTACATTTATTACTTAGTTGCCTCAAATTACTTTATGAGCTACCAGTGGGACCTAATGGACCTGCAGATCAGAAGCTCCAACGATGTGAGATTAATTGGTCAAACTCATTAACCACATTAATCAATATTCGTTAACTGTGTGTTCATTCCACTATAGACCCACAGTTGCACTCTTCTCACTGCAGACATATTTTCTGTGTCCACGGATATAGACCAATATCGACTAGTTAGTCCTTCACGAGTATCTGTAACACCAGCTGGGTCAAATTACCGTTTTACCCATGGGTTACCTATGTTTCCTTAAGTACCAATTCTCCTCTAATGAACAACCTGTTTGTGGTCCAACCATCAAACAGAAAAACCTCTCGTGCCATTGAGAGGGTAGGGCTCTTTGTTCAAGATTTGGAGTAACCACTTAAGGGAACACTCATCTGCTTCCCTAAAGTCGGGAAGGAGTGAATTCCATCTTGTACAATTATGTTCTCAGCTCCTTATTCGGTCTTGTCCCAAAAGTGGTAGGCTTATTGAGTCGGCGTATTGGCCACTCTCACCCATACAAATCAAAGGACAGTCTCTCATGAGCAGGAGTCCATAATCAACTCAGGATTAAGACTAAGTTGTCTAGGTCGTCCTAGTGAAATAGAAAACCAACTAGTTAACGGTGTTATAATCAGTGGTTACTATTTCGCGATCCGGTCTTATGCAAACTCATTGCATAGGATACCCCCACTCGCATGTCTCCTACACGAACGCGTTGGATCGCAACGTTTGTATCAAATACAAAGTGGGTCGTATCCATAGTGTCACCAGGATAAGGCACCCAGTCTTATCCCTATACTATAGACCCTTTAGGCTGTTTCTTGAACAATGATCCCATATGTCGCTACATATAGTTCAAGACTCATATTATAGCCTTGGATGTCTAGTTTATTGGATTATGGTTATTATTAGGCAAAGACAAATATAAAATAACTAATAATTGTCGCAACGTCATCGCGACGCGGAGCGGCCGACGTCCTTTCCTAAGGGTCTCTTTCGAGGTGAGAGGTTTGGAGTCGCCACCAATCATCTTGGGGTGTGATTGGTCACCCATTTTAAAAAAAGTGGTCTTTGAAAACCAAAAATTAGGTTCGGGGATCAGTTGTGTGTAGGGAAGATGTTAGCACCCTACAACACCCGTTTGAATACATTTTATTTTATTTTATTACTCGAATTCATTAAACAAAAGGTCCGTGTCTTAACGAAAATAAACAAAAAAAAAATGAAAATTGAAAATTAATTGTCTCACTAATTTCACCTTATCTTTAAATAAAGTAAGGATTTAATTTTGTGAGTGGGGTTAACCCATGACTTTATTATCATGTAAAAATTTCCTAATTAAAGAAAATCTTTCACCTCAAGAATTTGAAAATTATTTCAAATCCGTTATAGGCTATACATGAGCTAATTTGTCTCTCAACTATTACCTCACATTTCAAAAATAAAATATGAAGTAATAATCATGAGTGGTATGACACCATTCAATAAAAAGAAATCATTTTTTTATTTTCCAAATAAAAAAACTAATTAGAAATTTCAAAGTTAAAAATTAAAATAAAGAATTTGAAATCAATTGAAAGAAGGTTAAATAATTTAGAAATTCGAACTAAAACCAAATTAAAATTCAATTGGAAATCTCAGTTTAAAAGTCATTTTGAAATTGTTTTGAGAATTCCAATTTAAAGTCAAATGGAAGTTGATTTAAAAAATTCTAAATTAAAAGTTGATTGCAAAAATATCTAGGCTAATTTCCAGGCAGGGTGTTCCCTTTCGGTCAGCTTAAATACCCGTTCTTAGACAAAATTAGCCTAAAGTTTCCATAATCAACATTAAAAAACTTTTCTTGAAATCTAATTTAAAACTAAATTAAATTCTATTTGAGATTCATTTAAATAGTTCAAATTTAAATACCAAATTTAAATTCACTTTGAAATTCATGGGTATTTCAAATTTAAATCGTTGGAAGGAATTAAAATTTTAACCAAATTAATATTGACTTCAAAATTTTCAATCAAAACCTGTTTTGAAATTTATTTAAGAAAACCAATTTACATCCAATTGAAATCAATTTTGAAAATCTAAAATAAAAATCAAATTGAAATTCATTTGTGAATATCAAAACTACAAATGGAACCAATTTAAGATTTTATTCAAATTAAAATCAATCAAATGAAAATTAAAATTCTCATTTGAAAATTTCAACTAAAACTAAATTGAAATTGAGTTAATTTAAAACCAATAATGAAATTGAATTGAAATCCAAATTAAACCAAATTGACATTGATTTTGAAATTCTACATTAAAACTTATTTTGAATTTTACTTAGAGATTCCAAATTAATTAGATACAATTTGAAATTCATTTGAAAAAAAATCCAATATCACCCTGAAATTCACTGGAACTTGAAATTAAAACCATTTGAGGGGAAATTGAAAATTCAAATAAAATTCCAATTGAAATTCATTTGGGCAATTCCAAATTGAAATTCATTTGTAAATGTCAAAATGAAATCAAATTAAAAACAAACAAAAGCTGAAATCCCAAATTAAATCCAATTAAAAATTTATTATAAAAATTCCAAATTAATTATTGAAACCAATGGAAGGAAAGTTTAAAACCATCTCTGAAAAATCAAGTGAAAATCAAATTGAAAATCTTAGTTCAAATGTCATTTGTTTGAAATTCATTTGAACAAATTCATTTGAACAATTTCCATTTTAAAGAAAATTGAATTTTCTAATTACAAACTAGTGAACATTTATTAAGAAAATACAAATTCAAATTCAAATTAGAAATTTTATGTTAGAATACAACTAAAATTAATAAGAAAGACAATTAAAGTTGAAAATGTCATATTAAAATCCAATTGAAATTGGTAATAGCAATTCAATTTAAATGCAATTAAAATTAGTTTGGAAACTCCCAAATAAACTCTAATTGAAATTAGATAAAGAAAACTTTCAACTAATATCCAATTACAAGCTCTTTAGAAACCTAAAATAAATAAATTTAAATTTCTAATTAGAAAATGAAATAAAATAAATTGCAATTGATTTGGAAATTCAAATTCATAGCCAAGATGAAAAATGGAAAAGTTTGGATAAAAAAAAAACATTTTCTTTTCTTGTTTTAAGAGGAATAATAATAATGGTAATGATAATAATAAGAAGACAAATAATTAGAGAGAAGTGAAAAAAATAAAGAATTTAAAAAATGTGGGACCCACCTTATTCACTTTCCTCTTTCTTCTTCCCCAACTTCTCTCCCTCTCTTTTTCTTTTTTCTCTTCCACTTTCCCTTCCTTTTTCCACTTAGTTCTCACTTAAGAACTTTGTTGGAATCAACGGAAAGCGGCGGCACGGTGGCGGCGGCAGTGGCGGCAACAACGGCGGCAGTGGTGTGGCGGTGAGTGGCGGTGGCGGTACGGCGGTGAGTAGCGGCGGCGGTACGGCGGTGAGTGGCGGCGGTAGCTTTGGTTTTTGAAAAATCCTTCTCCGAACTCTATTTTCCCTCTCAAACTCACTTTCTCTCTCTAAGCTCTCTCACTATTCTTCTTGTTTGTTGTGTCCTTCTTGTTCTTTCCTTCCCCTCCATCCTCCATAAGTTCTCATTATATAGTAGAGCTTGGAGGAAGGGGTTGAGAAAAAGGGGGAAAGAATGAGAGGTTGGGAGAAAGAGGGGGAGTGAGTTGAGAAAGATGGGGAAAGAATGGGAGGTTGGGAGAAAGAGGGGGAGTGAGTTGAGAAAGATGGGGAAAGAATGAGAGGTTGGGAGAAGGAAGGGGGAGAGTTGAGAAAGATGGGGAAAGAATGGGAGGTTGGGAGAAGGAAGGGGAGTGAGTTGAGAAAGATGGGGAAAGAATGAGAGGTTGGGAGAAGGAAGGGGGAGAGTTCAGAAAGTTGGGGAAAGAATGGGAGGTTGGGAGAAGGAAGGGGAATGGAGAAGAAAAAGGGAGAGGGAGAAAGAATAGGAGAGGTTGGGAGAATGAGGGGGGATGGAGAACGTGGAAAGAGGAGTGAAGGAAAAAAATGAATAAAATAAAATAATAAAATAAATAAACAAAAATAAAATAAATAAAATAAATTAAACAAAATAAGAAATAAATTAAATAAAACAAAAAAAAAATAAGATGAAAATGAAAATTGAATCATGAAAACTAAAAAACAAATTTTGATAATATGCAAGGAGAGAGATTCGAACCAAAGACCTTGTGATTGTTAATACGACTTTATGCCACTTGAGCTATGCTCTTATTGACATACCAAAAACAAATCGACTTCCAAATATTGAAAAACTTCAAACATTATTACCAAAATCAAGCCGGACCAAATACGGTGTCTACAGTTTGCCCCCCATTGTGTATCCTTGAAGGATTGAAAGGGTAAACAAAGGAAAAAGACAAAGTATTAGGAAGGCGAAGATTTTCGTTAAAAATAAAAGAAAGGGCTTCATGCTTAAAACAAACCTAGCCTATAATTGGGAAAGGAAAATGAACCTCACTTTGACAAGATTTTAATCTCTAATCAAAGATAAAGTTCGATTTAACCAAAAGGAAAGGGGAATGGACCTGGCTCTGACCAGGCTTCGACCTCTACTGACTAGCAGGGTTCGATTTAACCAAAAGAAAAGGGGAATGGACTTGGCTCAGACCAGGCTTCGACCTCTACTGACTAGCAGGGTTCGATTTAACCAAAAGAAAAGGGGAATGGACCTGGCTCAGACCAGGCTTCGACCTCTACTGACTAGCAGGGTTCGATTTAACCAACCAAAATAAAACATGAAATGGACCTGACTCCAACCAGGCTTCGACCTCTATTGACTAGCAGGGTTCGATTTAACCAATCAAAATAAAACATGAAATGGACCTGACTCCAACCAGGCTTCGACCTCTACTGATTAGCAGAGTTTGATTTAACCAAAAGAAAAGGGGAATGGACCTGGCTCAGACCAGGCTTCGACCTCTACTGACTAGCAGGGTTCGATTTACCAACCAAATAAAACATTAAATGGACCTGACTCCAACCAGGCTTCGACCTCCACTAACTAGCAGGGTTCGATTTAACCAACCAAATAAAACATGAAATGGACCTGACTCCAACCAGGCTTCAACCTCCACTGACTAGCGGGGTTCGATTTAACCAATCAAAATAAAACATGAAATGGACCTGACTCCAACCAGGCTTCGACCTCTACTGATTAGCAGAGTTTGATTTAACCAAAAGAAAAGGGGAATGGACCTGGCTTAGACCAGGCTTCGACCTCTACTGACTAGCAGGGTTCGATTTAACCAACCAAATAAAACATTAAATGGACCTGACTCCAACCAGGCTTCGACCTCCACTGACTAGCGGGGTTCGATTTAACCATCAAAGAAGTGAATCATAGACTTGCAAAATCTCAAAATGTAGAGTATGCTTAAATGTATGAGATTCAAATTTACATGCAGCATGAAAATGTGCAGGGCACAAGTTTCAAAAAACACAAACTTCAAAATTAGCGAGTTTTGAAAACCAGAACTATAAAGTAGCTCATTTCTTGTGTTCCACATTTATAGATTGAGAGACATAGACGAAGTGAAGTAAGCTGTTTTGTTGACGATGAACCAAAATTGCCCATTCTGAAAATCCTCGAGCTCTCCTAGCCATGATCTTGATAGTGTTCATGGTTCGACTTACTTTCCCAAGAATTATCTGCATGTCATCTCTCATAGTGGCATAATCTCCCCTTAATGAGGAGTATTTCTCCTCTAATTGTCCTCTCTCTAGTGACAACTGTTCGCTTGCCCTTTGAAATGCTTGGAGCTGACGTTCCAACGAGCTTGAATAACTTTTAAAAGCTTCAGACTCTTCTGACTGAGCCTGTATATTCACGCGTAGATTGTCCAGCGTTCACCTTAGAGCAGTATTGGCTTCTTCAAACTCGATAAGTTGTGTTTTCTGCTTGTTGATGGTTTCGTTTAATTCCGCAACTAACTCTAAGAGAGTCTCTTTGCCTCTTGAAAGGTCTTTGATCTTATCCTCTTGTGAACGAGTTGCCCTTCGCAATGCAGTATTTCCATTCCTCAAAGCATGATTCTCCTTAATCAATCTTCTATTCTCCTCGTCCAATATATCATAATCTCTTTCCCGCTTGGCTCGGTTTTTTGAAACTCTCTCTACTTTTTCGAGTTTGCCACTAGCTTGAGTTACCTGGTCCATCAAACGTTTGACCTCTTGCTGTAATTTTCCATTTTCTAGTTTCAATGTTTGATTTCTTCTCACTAACTCATTTCGCTCTGTCGCTAGCTGGCTAGGCTTATCTACTGCTCTACTAGATGATTCTCCCACATTGTCACGAGTCGGAATTGGGATCTTACTCCTCTTAATGCGCCATTGCAGATATTCTGGAGTAACTCCCTCAGAGTGACTATTGCCATTTATCCTTCTAACTGTTCTCCAGGAAGTCAGCACTTGTCGCTTCTTCTCGTTAGAATCCTCGCAACTGTAGGAAAATTCTAATTTATGCAGACCATGAGTTGCTGGTATGAACTGTTTAAACCAACTTTGTCGCAAGGCCAACAACGGAGCATAATGGACGCATCCCCAAGGGCCTACTAGAGGAACTGTGTGGAAGCTCCCGCATCTGTAGATTAAGGCTTTTAGGGGCATCCAATGTGCCTTCCAAATCACATGCTCTAATTTGGAATTCGTAAAGAAAGACACCCATGCTTCTTTCCTCGGAAAACTTGAGTTCCATGGGGTCGTGACAAATTCTGCAATTGTACTCCTTGTTAGATTCCACGTGCTGCTGAAGTTGATTTTTGGACAGCCAAAATCTTTTGGGAACTTAAAATGACTATGCACCCAAATATAGAGTAAGGGCACACAACATCTCAACTTCCCGCCTTTGTTGGACTTACAGTAATTGAGCGCCCGAACCGTTTCCGCTAGAAGAGGTATGGCTGGATCCACCCCTTGCTCAATGCCGAAGAATAGCTTCAAAACATCACCGTCCACATATCCTTTAACTCTGAGATATAAGACCACCCCGTAGATGCACAAAGCTAACAGCACCAGGCCCCTTTCTTCATTTATGTGTTTGCGAGCGAGTTCTGTTAGATAATCTGCAGATATAGACTCTTCAACCCCTTTCACTTTCACATTTTTCTGCACTTCCTTTAGGTGTACAGCTAGAAATCTGGATAAAGTTCTCTTTGCAGTTAGTTGTGGGTTGAAATAATAGATCATTTCTCCACCTTTTTCTTCAATGTTCAGCATCGTATGGTATTCCTCAATGGTCGGGACTAAGTCGAAATCTTGAAATACGAAACACCTATAGGTTGGGTCCCAGAATTCTAACACAGCCTGGACGGTGAACCGATTAACTGGAATATACATGAGGTCTGCAATATGGTCGTATCTCTTTGAGAACAAAAATCTTCTTTCTGGCGTTAAACCTTCCCAAATGGCTTTCAGCTCCCCTAGCTCGTTAGCAATGATCTGAACTTGACTTGAGAAGGATGACGACACGGGGCTTTTAAAAGGCAGATTATCCCCATGTTTTAGTTGTGTCTGCTCTGCCCATTGTAGCACAGTACTCAACTCATCATACTCAGAGGAAGATGACTGTATCGACTCTATGGGTACGTTGGCATTCATTTTGTTCCCTTTTGGAGAAAAAGAAAATGTAAGGAAATAATAATTAACTACCGCTTTAAATTAAAATAGATTTTTCATGCGCCTACACGGGAGCATTCGCAATCCCCTCGAAGGTCGACATTACTTCATCTAAAAAAGCAAGATAGTACCATGAAGAAATGAATTTAATTTGAAAATGTGAGAAAACTACTTAATGTCATGAAAAATGGGACGAACTTTTCATGTGCCTACACGGGAGCATTCGCAATCCCCTCGAAGGTCGACACTACTAATTCCAAAACATGATGCAGGACCCAAACTAAATGGTATGGCTAAACTAAATACTAAATTCGACTTCAAATGGAGTAAAGGGAAAAAAAAACGCTTCTTGGGATAAACTCTTTTTTAGGAAAATAAAAAAAAAAAAGAAAATGGAGAGTAAAAATCTAAAATGGAAAGAATGTAGAAATATTTACTTCTCCAATTAAACAAAATAGAAAGACTTTTTTAGAAAACAAGTTTTTCCTCTTAAAGAAAGTTTTTTGTTTTGGCAAGACTTCAATTTCTTAAAAACTCTTTTTAAACAAAAAAAAAAAATAATAAACTCTTTAACCAATCTTACAAAAACTTCTTTGTCTTGTCAAAATTAAACTTTTTTATTAAAAGAAAACTCCTCTTTCAAAACAAAAATTAAGCTAAAAAAAAAATCATGTAAACAAAACTTGAACTTTTATTTTGACAGAACCTTTTAATTCTTTAGAATTTCAAGCAAAGTCTTAATTTTAAACTTCAAAGAATTTCTATTCATGACAAAACTTAAATTCTTTTTTTTTTAAAAAAAAACAAAGTTCAAATTTAGTTTTCAAAGAATTTTTCTCTTGACAAAACTTAAAATGCTTGAAAAGAAAACAGTTTTTTTTAAACAAAGTTAAACTTTTTTAAAGAATTTTCTTTGAAAAAAACTTTACTCCTTTAAAAGAGAACTTTTTTTTTTTTTACAATGTCTAAGCTTTTTTTTTTTTTAAATAATTTTTATTCTTGACAAAAACTTAAATTCTTGAAAAGAAAACCTTTTTTTTTTAAAACAAGTTTAAACTTTATTTTTCAAATAATTTTTATTCTTGACAAAAACTTAAATTCTTGAAAAGAAAACATTTTTTAAAAAACAAGTTTAAACTTTATTTTAAAAGAATTTTCTTTTACAAAACTTAAATTCTTGAAAAGAAAACTTAAAGTTTAAGCCTTTTTTTTAAAAAAAAACAAGAAAAAAAACAAGTGACACCTAAAAGAGTGGACTTTGAAACCTATGACAATACAAAATGATGACATGAATATGAAGTGAGGTAGAGAAATTCTAACCCTAATGGATAAAAAGGTCCCCAAATTAATCCAAGTGTTATAAAATAACAAATGAACTAACTTGAGTGAGGATTTTTCATGCGCCTGCACGAGGGCAATTATGTCCCTTCGAAGGTCGACACTACTACATCCTCGATCCTAATCCTAAAGGTAAAGCCCAGGTATAGAGCTGTGGTTGAGTGTGATATGCATGACAATATAATATGAATTAACCATGCATTCATTAAAGCTCAAAATATATTCACACAAGTCACTCCAATAATAACTATGCATAAAATAAGATGGACCACATAATAAATAAATAACAAAATGAATCGAATAATAAATAATAATAAAAAACGGCATTGACCCTCTTAAAAAAAGTCCCCAGTGGAGTCGCCAAGCTGTCGCAACGTCATCGCGACGCGGAGCGGCCGACGTCCTTTCCTAAGGGTCTCTTTCGAGGTGAGAGGTTTGGAGTCGCCACCAATCATCTTGGGGTGTGATTGGTCACCCATTTTAAAAAAAGTGGTCTTTGAAAACCAAAAATTAGGTTTGGGGATCAGTTGTGTGTAGGGAAGATGTTAGCACCCTACAACACCCGTTTGAAAACATTTTATTTTATTTTATTACTCGAATTCATTAAACAAAAGGTCTGTGTCTTAACGAAAATAAACAAAAAAAAAATGAAAATTGAAAATTAATTGTCTCACTAATTTCACCTTATCTTTAAATAAAGTAAGGATTTAATTTTGTGAGTGGGGATAACCCATGACTTTATTATCATGTAAAAATTTCCTAATTAAAGAAAATCTTTCACCTCAAGAATTTGAAAATTATTTCAACTCCGTCATAGGCTATACATGAGCTAATTTGTCTCTCAACTATTACCTCACATTTCAAAAATAAAATATGAAGTAATAATCATGAGTGGTATGACACCATTCAATAAAAAGAAATCATTTTTTTATTTTCCAAATAAAAAAACTAATTAGAAATTTCAAAGTTAAAAATTAAAATAAAGAATTTGAAATCAATTAAAAGAAGGTTAAATAATTTAGAAATTCGAACTAAAACCAAATTAAAATTCAATTGGAAATCTCAGTTTAAAAGTCATTTTGAAATTGTTTTGAGAATTCCAATTTAAAGTCAAATGGAAGTTGATTTAAAAAATTCTAAATTAAAAGTTGATTGCAAAAATATCTAGGCTAATTTCCAGGCAGGGTGTTCCCTTTCGGTCAGCTTAAATACCCGTTCTTAGACAAAATTAGCCTAAAGTTTCCATAATCAACTTTAAAAAACTTTTCTTGAAATCTAATTTAAAACTAAATTAAATTCCATTTGAGATTCATTTAAATAGTTCAAATTTAAATACCAAATTTAAATTCACTTTGAAATTCATGAGTATTTCAAATTTAAATCGTTGGAAGGAATTAAAATATTAACCAAATTAAGATTGACTTCAAAATTTTCAATCAAAACCTATTTTGAAATTTATTTAAGAAAACCAATTTACATCCAATTGAAATCAATTTTGAAAATCTAAAATAAAAATCAAATTGAAATTCATTTGTGAATATCAAAACTACAAATGGAACCAATTTAAGATTTTATTCAAATTAAAATCAATCAAAGGAAAATTAAAATTCTCATTTGAAAATTTCAACTAAAACTAAATTGAAATTGAGTTAATTTAAAACCAATAATGAAATTGAATTGAAATCCAAATTAAACCAAATTGACATTGATTTTGAAATTCTACATTAAAACTTATTTTGAATTTTACTTAGAGATTCCAAATTAATTAGATACAATTTGAAATTCATTTGAAAAAAAAAAATCCAATATCACCCTGAAATTCACTGGAACTTGAAATTAAAACCATTTGAGGGGAAATTGAAAATTCAAATAAAATTCCAATTGAAATTCATTTGGGCAATTCCAAATTGAAATTCATTTGTAAATGTCAAAATGAAATCAAATTAAAAACAAACAAAAGCTGAAATCCCAAATTAAATCCAATTAAAAATTTATTATAAAAATTCCAAATTAATTATTGAAACCAATGGAAGGAAAGTTTAAAACCATCTCTGAAAAATCAAGTGAAAATCAAATTGAAAATCTTAGTTCAAATGTCATTTGTTTGAAATTCATTTGAACAATTCAAATTAAAATAAAATTCAAAACATTAAAATTTCCATTTTAAAGAAAATTGAATTTTCTAATTACAAACTAGTGAACATTTATTAAGAAAATACAAATTCAAATTCAAATTAGAAATTTTATGTTAGAATACAACTAAAATTAATAAGAAAGACAATTAAAGTTGAAAATGTCATATTAAAATCCAATTGAAATTGGTAATAGCAATTCAATTTAAATGCAATTAAAATTAGTTTGGAAACTCCCAAATAAACTCTAATTGAAATTAGATAAAGAAAACTTTCAACTAATATCCAATTACAAGCTCTTTAGAAACCTAAAATAAATCAATTTAAATTTCTAATTAGAAAATGAAATAAAATAAATTGCAATTGATTTGGAAATTCAAATTCATAGCCAAGATGAAAAATGGAAAAGTTTGGATAAAAAAAAAATCATTTTCTTTTCTTGTTTTAAGAGGAATAATAATAATGGTAATGATAATAATAAGAAGACAAATAATTAGAGAGAAGTGAAAAGAATAAAGAATTTAAAAAATGTGGGACCCACCTTATTCACTTTCCTCTTTCTTCTTCCCCAACTTCTCTCCCTCTCTTTTTCTTTTTTCTCTTCCACTTTCCCTTCCTTTTTCCACTTAGTTCTCACTTAGGAACTTTGTTGGAATCAACGGAAAGTGGCGGCACGGTGGCGGCGGCAGTGGCGACAACAACGGCGGCAGTGGCGGTGGCGGTGGTGTGGCAGTGAGTGGCGGTGGCGGTACGGCGGTGAGTGGCGGCGGTAGCTTTGGTTTTTGGAAAATCCTTCTCCAAACTCTATTTTCCCTCTCAAACTCACTTTCTCTCTCTAAGCTCTCTCACTATTCTTCTTGTTTGTTGTGTCCTTCTTGTTCTTTCCTTCCCCTCCATCCTCCATAAGCTCTCATTATATAGTAGAGCTTGGAGGAAGGGGTTGAGAAAAAGGGGGAAAGAATGAGAGGTTGGGAGAAAGAGGGGGAGTGAGTTGAGAAAGATGGGGAAAGAATGGGAGGTTGGGAGAAAGAGGGGGAGTGAGTTGAGAAAGATGGGGAAAGAATGAGAGGTTGGGAGAAGGAAGGGGGAGAGTTGAGAAAGTTGGGGAAAGAATGGGAGGTTGAGAGAAGGAAGGGGAATGGAGAAGAAAAAGGGAGAGGGAGAAAGAATGAGAGGTTGGGAGAATGAGGGGGGATGGAGAACGTGGAAAGAGGAGTGAAGGAAAAAAAATGAATAAAATAAAATAATAAAATAAATAAACAAAAATAAAATAAAATAAACAAAATAAAGAAATAAATTAAATAAAACAAAAAAAAATAAGATGAAAATGAAAATTGAATCATGAAAACTAAAAAACAAAATTTGATAATATGCAAGGAGAGAGATTCGAACTAAAGACCTTGTGATTGTTAATACAACTTTATGCCACTTGAGCTATGCTCTTGTTGACATACCAAAAACAAATCGACTTCCAAATATTGAAAAACTTCAAACATTATTACCAAAATCAAGCCGGACCAAATACGGTGTCTACAATAACAATTAATGGAAAAAATATATCAATATTATTTCATTAATATCCGGTCAACGGTTACATTCACTATCTACGAGTTTTAGGGCATAAAACCCAACACGTTTAAATTTAATAATCCTAGTCACTCATGTTGATTGTCGATTTTGGTCAGAGGAACTCACTAGACCTTCACGTGCCACCACCGATAAAATTTGTAGAAGAGGGGGAAGACGTGACCTGCAAGACAGTAAACCTGCACACCGGTGTGGTGCTAGCCACACCGACTCCGATGCTTAAGTTAGAAAACGGAGGTAGGAGGGCTAGAGAGTAAAATGAAGAGAGTAGAGAGTTCGGGTCCCCTTCTTCAGTGTTGAAGAGGGGTATAAATACCTGCTCATCCTCCTAGGGTTTTTAGGTATCCAGAGGCGTTTCGGGACAAACCAGGCGAAACCGGGGCAGCTAGAAGCGGTGGGGACCAGACGAAGCCGAACGGGCTCGGCCCGCGCGAGCGGGCTGAGTAGGGGGTCGGGCCAAAAGCCCGACCCCTTCAGTCTTGGCCCGTCTCGCTTGCCGGTTCCGCCTCCTTGGTCCATCTCCCAGCCCGATTTCTCCCCGGTTGTCCTCGTCAGCTCCTTATACATCGGGGTGGTCCAAAATTGCCTATAACAACTCATAAGTCTGCATATCATTTGATTGTTAACATTAATGTGTTCTAATTTTTGAATCTGTAATAGGTTTAATAGTTTCTATTTTTTTTATCCTTTTTAGTTATGTTTGATCTCAGATACCCATTTAACTTTTTTTGGAACTAATTTGTATGTCAAGGACCGGTTGCAAAAGTAGCAAAATGACCTAAACTAATTGCAAAAGTAGCAGCCCGCAGAAATATTTGCAAAAATGGCAAAATCTCACCATTTGAAAAGTAAAATTACTAACATGTCCATTACTGATAGAAAAGTTTCTATCACTGATAGAATAGAAAAGTAAAATTACTAACATGTCCATCACTAATAGATTCTATCAGTGTTAGAAAAAGTTTCTATCAGTAATAGAAATCTTCTATCACTGATAGAAACTTTATTCTATCAGTGATAGAAACTTTCTATCATCGATAGATTTTTTTTTTACCACTGATAGAATCTATCAGTGATAGGAATACTTTCTATCAGTGATAGAAGGTTTCTATCATTATTAAAAAAAAAAAAAAAAAAAAAAAAAAAAAAAAAAAAAAAAAAAACTGACGAGAAGGAAGATGTGCGCGCCAATCAGAGGATGGACAATTCAGGAATATAAAAAATTAATTAAAAAACTTTGCCATATTTGCAAATATTTTTAAAAATTGCTATATTTGTCATTATTTACCCTCATGTTGACACCCATTACAATTATCCTTTTCTTTTTTCTTTTTTTTTTTATTTTTATATTTTTTAGGTCAAGCGGATTCCTACTTTTTCTTTTTAAATTATTTTAAAAATTATTTCTATTCATATTAGGTTTTTTTTTTTTATTGTTTTCATTTTTAATTGTTATTTTTATCTGACACTTATAGTTTCAATTTTCTGTTTAAATTATATTATTGTAATTTAATTTTTTTTAAAAAAAAAACATTAATATTTAAAAATTATCGATCTCAAAGCTCTATTTCTTTAAATGTATTAAGTAATTTCTTTTTTCCAAAAGTTGATCTATCTAAATAATCAAACAAAAATATTGAGTGTAGCTTAAGTTTAAAAATTCATAATAAAAAAATAAAGGAAATGTTGATGCCAAAATTTGGCCAAGGTACTGACCTGACTTTCAATGACATCAACGGTAAATTTATTTGAATGAGAAAGACGTGGCCTGCAAAACAAGAGAAAACTAAGCACCGGTGTGTGGTTGCCACACCGTCTCCGATGCTTAAGTCAGTTGGGAATCATAAGCGAAGCAAATAAAGTCATAATATGGAGGAAGAAAATAGATACCAAGTACCAAGTGGAGTCCCCTTGACTTGGGGTGAACCTCTTCTATTTATAGCTGAAATTAGGGTTTCCCCTTCCTTTTAGGAGGGTGAGTAGCTCTAGAGATTGATTTAGGTCCATTGGGCCTTCGTGGGCTTGTTTCTCTGACTTTCTTAGAGTTAGGTCCAAATTTACCCATAACATTAAGCCCCCACTCTTGAATTGGGATTCAGGGATGACCACTGTTGATATAAGTCAAAACACCTTAAGCTCAATTTAAGAGTATAATTCTCCCCTGTGCCAATTTGCTATCTTGCAAAAAGACTTTTCTGGCGAAATATCTTAGGCCTTGGTCTCTTGAAGCCCCCTGTGTAAGTGTCGCGATTCCTATAAGGACATTTTCGATTAGTAGATGCCACGGGGCTCGCCCTAGGAGTATAGGCATTGCCACTCTTACAAGGACTTTTCGATAAGTAGACGCCACGGGGCACGCCCTAGGAGTATAGGCATTGCCACTCCTACAAGGACTTTTCGATAAGTAGACGCCACGGGGCACGCCCTAGGAGTATAGACATTGCCACTCCTACAAGGACTTTTCGACAAGTAGACGCCACGGGGCACGCCCTAGGAGTATAGGCATTGCCACTCCTACAAGGACTTTTCGACAAGTAGATGCACCGGGGCACGCCCTAGGAGTATAGGCATTGCCACTCCTACAAGGACTTTTTGACAGTAGATGCACCGGGGCACGCCCTAGGAGTATAGGCATTGCCACTCCTACAAGGACTTTTCGACAAGTAGATGCACCGGGGCACGCCCTAGGAGTATAGGCATTGCCACTCCTACAAGGACTTTTTGACAGTAGATGCACCGGGGCACGCCCTAGGAGTATAGGCATTGCCACTCCTACAAGGACTTTTCGACAAGTAGATGCACCGGGGCACGCCCTAGGAGTATAGGCATTGCCACTCCTACAAGGACTTTTCGACAAGTAGATGCACCGGGGCACGCCCTAGGAGTATAGGCATTGCCACTCCTACAAGGACTTTTCGACAAGTAGATGCACCGGGGCACGCCCTAGGAGTATAGGCATTGCCACTCCTACAAGGACTTTTTGACAGTAGATGCACCGGGGCACGCCCTAGGAGTATAGGCATTGCCACTCCTACAAGGACTTTTCGACAAGTAGATGCACCGGGGCACGCCCTAGGAGTATAGGCATTGCCACTCCTACAAGGACTTTTCGACAAGTAGATGCACCGGGGCACGCCCTAGGAGTATAGGCATTGCCACTCCTACAAGGACTTTTTGACAGTAGATGCACCGGGGCACGCCCTAGGAGTATAGGCATTGCCACTCCTACAAGGACTTTTCGACAAGTAGATGCACCGGGGCACGCCCTAGGAGTATAGGCATTGCCACTCCTACAAGGACTTTTCGACAAGTAGATGCACCGGGGCACGCCCTAGGAGTATAGGCATTGCCACTCCTACAAGGACTTTTCGACAAGTAGATGCACCGGGGCACGCCCTAGGAGTATAGGCATTGCCACTCCTACAAGGACTTTTTGACAGTAGATGCACCGGGGCACGCCCTAAGAGTATAGGCATTGCCACTCCTACAAGGACTTTTCGACCAGCTGCTCAGGATTTCTGCATGTCATGTTCCCTCGTGAACAACATTAGTAGACAACATTACGCTGTTGAAACATAATTAACTTGCAAATTATGAATAGTTTGCATTCAATAAACCAATAGATACACATAAAGTAATAAGAATAGATATTTAGTAAATAAGGGTAAGTAGAGAACATACCGCCCATGAAATAGTAAAAACCCTTTGTTGGACTAACTTGAGCTATATCTTCAAACCACTTGAATTTCTCATCCCATATTGTTGAACTCAGAATTGAAAATAAATAAGAAACTTTGCAATACGAAGGTGCAATAAAACACTTTATGAAGTAAATAAATAACTTATTCATAGTCTACTTAATTTAGACTCTTTATTCAATCTTGAAATATGACCAATTGGTCTATTGAATAAATGACCAAAATGATAGATACATAAAATCTACAATTTTTAAATTAGATAGATTCAATATAAAATATGAATTACCAGCAAAATATATTCAACAAAATATCTAATTGAAATTCTAAATTAAGAGAGCAAATCAAATCTAAACTTAATTTGAATTAGTTCTAATATCATGCATTTAAAACTAGGATTTATCTCATTCCATTTTTCAAATAAATCTTAATGATTAAAAAGATTCTAAGCTAAAGAGTAAAACAATCATTATCAATTCAAATCTTTCTTCAACCTAATCTAATTTATTTGAATTTTAATAACATATAAAATCTTGCTAAAAAATTAGCGCAAATCAAGATAGTCTAATAATATAGCATGTAATTAGAATCAAAGTCCATATTCATAATCATCATGGATTTGACAAATACTTGTCCATGTTCATAGAAGAAATTTCCAAAAACACATCTAAGAGACATATTCAAAATCCACAAAATGAATCCACCCAAGAAATATGACTTTGCAAGATTAATTCAATGATGAAACATAATAAGTTCTGAAAACTGAAAAGTACAGTATGCAAGAATCACAATCAAAATTTTGAGCTTGAAAACGTGACAATATTGGTCATGCCGCAGAGACACACAACAATAACAATGATTAATATATTGCTGAAATAAATTCTCATGAACGTAGAACATACCGAAGCTGTGCAATTCCACTTAAACACATAAAAAGGAAAATTCAGGCGGCTATTTGCGGCGATAATCGGTGGAGCTTCTCAAGGAGCATGCATGTTGGTTGCCGTCGGCGGTTTGTCGCCTTGTTCTGTCGGCATCTGCGACTTAGGCTGGCCGCTGCCCGATGATTGCCTTGACACCAAGCCCAAGTCCGCCGCTAATTCCGACAACGACGACAACAACAACTCCATGGTTTTTCAAGACTATTACACCTTCCAAATGACGGGTTTTGCTCTTTCTTCTTCCACCACCTCCAATCATTAGAACCAATTCGATGATCTGCTTTGTGGCGGTGGGTGAGGTGAGGGCAACTTCAATAATGGAATTGAGAATTACAATAAACAAATCCCAACAAATTTGAATTCCAGTTTTTCCCCACAGACGGCGCCAACTGTTGATGCCAAAATTTGGCCAAGGTACTGACCTGACTTTCAATGACATCAACGGTAAATTTATTTGAATGAGAAAGACGTGGCCTGCAAAACAAGAGAAAACTAAGCACCGGTGTGTGGTTGCCACACCGTCTCCGATGCTTAAGTCAGTTGGGAATCATAAGCGAAGCAAATAAAGTCATAATATGGAGGAAGAAAATAGATACCAAGTACCAAGTGGAGTCCCCTTGACTTGGGGTGAACCTCTTCTATTTATAGCTGAAATTAGGGTTTCCCCTTCCTTTTAGGAGGGTGAGTAGCTCTAGAGATTGATTTAGGTCCATTGGGCCTTCGTGGGCTTGTTTCTCTGACTTTCTTAGAGTTAGGTCCAAATTTACCCATAACAGGAAAAATATATGACTATAATATGTAAAATTCTAGAAACTTTTTTCCAAAAGTTGATCTACAACTTGTACAAAATTCAATTACAAATATTTTGATCCTTCAATTTTTTAAATAGATATTTTCATCTTTATACTTTAACAAATGTACTGTTTGGATCTTTAGTCACAAAATAATTCTAAACAAATTTTATGTTTCACAAACTATAAAAGCAATTTTAAGATTTTCTCTTTTTACGTAAACAGCAGGCAGTGATGAGAATTTGAATCTCTGATCTCGATATCGATCGAGTATATTTTAATCATTTGAATTATGTTTAAGTTTGATAGATTTTAACAAATTTAATGAGTGAGATGTTATGTTGAAACTGTCATTGAGTAAATGTGAAAAAAAGTTCAAGTATAACTAGGGTTGTTCATCGGTTGGTTGGAGTCGTTTTTAGGCGAAAATCGACATTGAAAATCGACCTATCAATTTTGGTCGATCGGTGATGGTTAGTTTTGTGATGCTTCTGAAACCGACTGACCAAATACACAGTCTCGATCGGTCAATTTTGTCGATTTTTCAATTCTAATGGATAAAATGCGATTTTGTTCTTAGAGAGTTTGAAGCATGGTGAGAATGAGAGAAAACGCGAAGGAGAGAAGAAGGAAGATATGAAAGAGAGGAGAGATCCGTGAAAAAGAAGAAGGAAAGAGAAAGAGAAAAGAGTAAAAGAGAGAAGAGAGCAAAAAAAGATTGTTGAGGAAGAGAGAGAAAGAAAAACATGAGACCACATCAAGACAATGAAGAAGATGATGAGGGAGATAAAAGAGAGAGGAAAGGTGGAAGGACAAAAAAAAAAGATAAAAGGAGTCTAAAAAATGAAAAAAGAGAGAGAAGAACAGAGGGTGGAAGAAATGAGATAAGATGGAAAGAGAGAAGAATAAAAAACAATAAATTTTAAAAAGTAATCATTATTATTCTTTTTTTTTTTTTTAATGACATCTTGTCAAGAAAATTAAATAAAAAAGAAAAAAGAAAACAGGATGAAAGAAACTAGAGAAGATGGAAAAAAGAAGAATAAAAAAAATAAATATTAAAAAGTAATAATTACTTTTTTTTTTTTAAATGACATCTTGAAAAGACTACACATGCAATCATGACTGTTCACCACGTAAGTTTCTATTTTGTGTGCAGTATAAGTTTTTTTAATTAATAATGATTTAAAGTCTACACGTTTTTTTTTTTTATGAATAATTAAAATCGGTCGGTTAGTCAGTTTTCTCTATTTTTGGATGGACCGATCTATAGACTTAGTTTTCAGTCTAGTTTTGAACATTCCTATTTATAACTCAACACTTTAGCCGAGAGAGCCTTTGTAAATGGATCAGTAATGTTGTGCTCCGAAGCGATCTTGGTAGCGATCACATCTCCTCGTTGCACAATCTCCCGTATGAGGTGATACTTCCTCTCAATGTGTTTTCCTCGTTTGTGGCTGCGAGGTTCTTTAGAATTGGCTACAACCCCACTGTTATCAGAGTATAATGTAACAGGCAAGTTCATATTTGGAACAACCTCCAAATCTGTCAAGAACTTTCTTAGCCAAACTACTTCCTTAGGTGCTTCACAAGCAGCTACATACTCTGCCTCCATTGTGGAGTCTGCTATGCATCCTTGCTTGATGCTTCTCCAGACTACAGCTCCCCTGTTCAGGGTAAATATTGACCCTGACATTGATTTCCTCGAATCCTTGTCAGATTGGAAGTCAGAATCAGTGTATCCTGTAAGAACCAACTCTTTAGCCCCAAACACCAGCATGTAGTCCCTCGTTCTCCGAAGATACTTGAGAATTCCTTTTACGGCAGTCGAGTGGTCTAACCTTGGATTTGACTGATATCTGCTGACTATCCCTACTCCATAACAAATGTTAGGCCTAGTGCAGAGCATAACATACATTAAGCTGTCCACAGCTGAGGCGTAGGGAATGTGTCTCATATCCTCAATTTCTTGAGGTGTCTTAGGACATTGCTCTTTAGACAAGTGAACCTCGTGCCTGAAAGGTAATAAACCCTTCTAGGAGTTCTGCATCGAATATCGAGACAACATCTTGTCGATATACGTTGCTTGAGACAAGGCTAGCGTCTTGTTCTTACGATCCTGAATAATTTGGATCCCAAGAACATATTGGGCATCTCCTAAATCTTTCATTTCGAATTGGGCCGCTAGCCATTCTTTGATGTCAGACAGATACCCTACTGTTGGGTTTTATGCCCTAAAACTCCTAGATAGTAAATGTAAACAAATTGTATACTTGTTTCAATAAAGTGTTATTGAGTTTCTACAATAAAGTGTTATTGTTAAATATTGCACAAGTTGACCCAAATCCAATAAACTAATATCCAAGGTTGTTTGTATGTAACTTGAACTAGTATGTGTGGACATACAAGGATCGATGTTCAAGTAACAACCTAAAAGGTCTATAGTACAAGGATAAGGTTGGGTACCTTATCCTGGTAACACTATGAGATACGGTCTGCTTTGTATTTGATACAGACGTATCGATCCAAAACGTCCATGTAGTAGACATGCAAGTGGAGGTATCCTATGCAATGAGTTTGCATAAGACCGGACCACGAAATAGTCAACCATTAGTTATAACACCGTTAACTAATTAGGTTACTGATTAAATAGGATGGCCTAGGTAACGCAGTCTTAATCCTGAGTGTGTCATGAACTCCTTCTCATGAGGGATTGTCCTTTGATTAGCATGGGTGAGAGTGGCCAATATGTCGACTCAATATGCCTTCCTTTTTGGGGACAAGACCGAGTTGGAAGCTGGGGACATGACAACACAAGAAGGAATTCACTCATTCCCGCTTCTAGGTGAAGTAGATGAGTGTTCCCTTAAGTGGTGACTCCGGGACTTGAACAAAGGGATCCCGCCCTCTCACTCGCCCGAGAGGGACTTTCTGTTTAATGGTTGGACAATAAATAGGTTGTTCATTAGATGAGCGCTGGTATTTAAGGAGACAGATGTAACACAGGGGTAAAACGGTAATTTGACCCAGCTATGATTACGGACACTCGTGAAGGATTGACTTACCGGCATAGGTCTACATCCTTGGACACAGAAATGCTCTACAGTGAGAAGAGTTCAGCTGTGGGTCTTTAGTGGAATGACCCACAGTTAATGAATATTAATTAACCTGATTAATGAGTTTAATCTATTAACCTCATATCATTGGAGCTTCTGGTCTGTAGGTCCATTAGGTCCCCCTGCTAGCTCGTAAAGAGTAATTAGGAACAACTATATCTTGAGAGAATTTGAATAGTTCAAATTCATATTGGGAATTAAGTTAATTGTACGAGATACAAATTAATATAATGTATAGTGATGCATTAAAATATAAAGTCTAATTTGAGATTAAACTTTATTATATTGAGAGATTGATATATTTGAAAGAGTTCAAATATATGTTTAATTAAATATATGGTATTTAATTAGAAGATGAATTAATTAATTATTCAATTTAGTTTAAATTAAATGAGATTTAATTAAACTATAGTCTATGAGAGAAATAAATATTTGAATAAGTTCAAATATTAATATGAATTTGATTCATATTAAATTTATAGGATATAAGAGAATTTGAAGGAGTTCAAATTTTAATATGAATTTGATTCATATTATACAATTAATTAATTGAAGGCCTCAGATTAAATATATGATATTTAATTGGGTAATTAATTAATTAACTAATAGAAGGTCTGAAATTAAATATATGATATTTAATTGGTGATTAATTAATTAAAGAATTAATTAATGGGAAATTAATCAATTATGAAAATGATTAATCAGTTATGGAAGTAATTAATCATTTATGGAAATGATTTAATCACTTATGGAAGTGATCAATCATTTATGGAAAAGATTAATCAATTATGGAATTGATTGGTCATGGAATTGGTTGGTCATGGAATTGATTAATTATGGAAAAGACTAAATCAGTTATGAAAATAATTGATTTTAAATGAATATTTATTCATGGCCTTTCTCCTATAAATAGAACACTAAACCTAGGGTTTAGGTACTACAATATAAGGCCACAAGAATGCATTCTTGCATTCTCTCTAGCCTCCCTCTCATATTCTCTCAACCCAAGAACTCTAGGGAGAATTTTCTCTCTGAGAGTTTTTCCAATTCAAGATTAGGTAGTCTCACAACTACGTTCCTAATCTTAGAGTCATAGCGGGGAAGATCAATTGGTGGTGTCCCAATTGTTGACGCTTGGTCCAAAATCATGAAAGGTGTCCATTGAAGTATTCAGAGTCGTCAACGACAGTATGTTTGCTTCTCCCCTTTAGATTTAGATCTAATAAATTTTGTATGCTTAGCCTTAAGTTTGTATAGAATTTGTTCTATGTTTTAACCTATGCAATAGTATTTTTTGATAAACAAAATTAACTACGAATCGGTCCCAATAACGTTTCCGCTTTAACGGAATTTGGGAATTCCAAATCCTTCACCTGCATCATTTCCAATGAGTGGGATGTCATCAACATATAGTACCAGGAAAGCTACCTTATTTTTGTTGATTTTCTTGTAAACAAAAGGTTCATTAACATTTTGATCAAAGCCAAAAGATTTGATCGAAGTGTCAAATCTAATGTTCCAAGATCTGGAGGCCTGTTTCAACCCATAAATGGATCGATTCAGTTTACAAACTTTTTGCTCCTAACCTTGGGTTATGAACCCTTCGGGCTGAGACATAAAGATGTTCTCTTCAAGATTACCATTCAAAAAGGCAGTCTTGACATCCATTTGCCATATTTCATAGTCATAATATGTGGCTATGGATAAGAGAATTCTTATAGACTTTAACATAGCAACAGGAGAAAAGGTTTCTTCATAGTCAATCCCTTCTCTTTGTACCCCTTTGCTACAAGTCTAGCTTTGAAATTCTGTACTTTCCCAACTGCATCTCTCTTTCTCTTATAGATCCATTTACACCCTATGGGTTTTACCCATTCAGGTGGATCTGCAAGTTTCCAAACTTGATTGAAGTACATAGACCCCATCTCAAGGTCCATTGCTTTGACCCATTGGTCTTTATCCACGTCATTCATTGCCTGACAATAAGACAATGGATCCTCAACACCATCATCAGGTATGACGACTTGAGTTTCATTTAAACCCAAGTAACGGTCGGGTTGTGATACGACCCTCCCACTGCGTCAAGGCTCTCTCACTATGTGGAAGGACCTGCTTCATCAACTCTTGTGGAAGAACCTGTGTTGGGTTTCCAGGGTGGTCAAAATATAGGTAAAAATAGACTCTAGAACATTGTGGAAGCATACACAATCCGCAGCAAGTAATAAGTATTTATCGAATCCACGGGGCTGAACAACTCTCACTTTATCTATTTGTATAACTCTTTAATGGTTTCAAAAGTGGTTAAAATGATTGATTTTGATATAATGCTGAAGCAAAAGAAATGACAGAACAGAAAGTAAACAAATAAAGCAGACAGATTAGAGACATGCGTTGGTCAGGATTTAGTAATTGTTTTAAAAGATGCTCTAACAATATTATTGATTAGGCAAAAATCTTGCAGTCTTATTAGTAGGATCCTCCCAGAACTCTGGATGTTTTAGAATGTGTTTCAACTCCAATGACGCACTACCGATCAAACACTAGGCAACTGGCTATCCCTAGCTCAGTCACTGGCGTTCACCAATACACAATGATCTAGTGTGATTAAATGCCACACACGCTGGCCAGGCAGGCACAAAATATAAATAAGCACAACAAATAATGAAGATGCATCAAATCAACATATATTGCATAGAGAATAAAGCACGACAATTACATGACTCCTAACCAACACCTAAACGGATTTAGTTCATAAAGCTCATGATAACACAAACTACAATCTGAGTATGTGCATCCATAATTACAAGAAATTAGAAGAAAATACTATTTCTCTTGGTCAATTCCGTAATTGATGGTCTTCTTGAAGTCTCCAATCTTTCCTCCTCTATTCTGCTCCCAATGATGGAAATGAGAAATGATCTCTTCCCCAAAAGTGGAATGTTATTTACTTGAATGGCTCTTCCCTTTTATAGAATGAAAACACACTCAAATTAGGTTGATCTGGACACGTGGATGGCTCTCCTTGCTCTTTAAATCCGAAAATAGCTTAACTAACTTCGGTTCATTAGAATGGCTAACGAGTTGGGACGTGGCAGTTTTGCTCTCTGGTTTGCTAAATCATAGATTTTGCTCCCTTAAGTCGCTCAACAATATTTTCTGCACAAAATAACTTCCAAATCATCCATTCTTCCAAAGGAGTTAACATATAATATTCATCTAAAAGCAACCCTATTTAGCACAAATGACACACAAATCACCATAAAACTAAGGCCTAAATAACTCCCTTTTGGAGAGTTATCATACCCCCAAACTTGAACTATTGCGCGTCCCAAGCAATACTAACTAACCTCCCCTTTAGAATTCAAAACATTAGACAAAACTCAACTTAATCAAAACAAATAATCCAACACTACCTTCAACCTTTACCTGAGCATTCTGCAAAACCAAGCTCTGCTGCAGCAAAATAATTCTTCCGGCATGGACAAATAATCACCACTTTTAACTTAATCCTAAGAACTCGCCACAGCTTAGCTCTATTATTAGACATATTAAAACACATTTTTAAGGGGTTTATATTTTCTTTTGTTCTTCAAACTTAAAGCAGCCCTACAGTCGTAAGCTCTTAAGCATGGGATGACCCACTTTATGGTGCAGTATACCCTTGCCTCGAGCTCATCACCAACTATGCTAAATACTCATTGCAAAGCTAAAAAATCCTTAGTTATTCTATCCCTTGCTCCTCAGAATGACGACATTTTATGATGAAGCTCACCTAAGTCCTGGGAGACAGAAAACTGTTGGATTATCATTCATCCTTCAATACTTTTGCTCCATGAATTTTCTCGGCAAAATTTTCACAATCAATTTTTCAGCAAATAATTTTTTTTAAACATTTCTTAGGTTATCTTTTGACGCAAAGACAAACTGTGGGTATCACAATTGTCCCTAGTTACTCAATAACCTAGCAAATTATTTAATGAAGGAGAGGAATGCTCGAGCAAAACATTTGGAGTAGCAAAAAGTCCCCCAAACTTGAATTATTCATTGTCCCCAATGAATCATAAAATTTATAAATTATTTTCCCAAACTTAAATTTTTCTATCTGAATTTTAATCTAAGCGCGGGACTAGAATTAAGCTTAAAGGGGTTCACATAATTCAACACTACCTCGGAATTTTCTTGCCGCAATGACGACCAAGCTTGAAGAAATGCTCAAGCAAAAGGTTTCTGGAGATCAGAACACCTTGATCTAATTAAGCTAACTAGTCCTAGCTTAAAAAATCCAGAAGAAAATTAGTCAAGTTAGGAATGCTCAGTACATAGTACATAAACAACTTCGGAAATTTCATTAAAAACATAAGAAAAATATTTACATTAGCAAATATATTTTTGGTCGTAGAAGAAAAAAAAAAGAAAATAGAAACAAACAATAGATTGCAGTCATGAATACGCAAGCAACAAAAATAACTCAACAAAAATAATGCTCGCCCAACTTCTGTTTTTTCAATCCTCTTGACCAGGGTTCTTCTCCTCATCTCATTCTCTCTTTATTGGCGGTGACGGGATCCAGGGGTTCAATAGGTCATCGGGGAATACTGGGAAGGCTGGATATGACTTAGAAAAATTAGACTGTAAGGCCCTCCTCAACGCGGCATCCCTTCGCTTCACATAATTCCAGAATGTTTGGAATTGCCTTTCGGCAAACTACATTCGACTGGAATGCATTTGCAGTTGCTCTTGCATTTGATGGATGTCGCACACCAAACCGCCTTGGCGTGCCTCTTGAGTCCTCTGAAGCCTTACCAGGTTCGGTGTGTCTATTATTCCCTTGTCCGTTAAAGTAACATAGTTTGCATTCATGGAAACCTATACTCGTTGACACAACATAGTTATTGTGTTCGGGAAAAATAGTTTCTCTACCTTCTTTCGCCAATAAGAATATATTTCACTGGAGATAATTTTTCCAACATCAAGACTTAACGATCTCAAAATAGCAAATACCAGAAAAACTCGATCACGGGAAACAATAGAGTCGTGAGTGGTTGGCAGCAAGCACAATTTAACAAATCCCAACCAAGTATTGGCCTCACTCTTGAGATAGGCTGCTTGGAAGGTTCTTTTCCCACTTCTCGAACAACTGCATTCAACTGCTCATTAGATGGCGCTGCCACCATCTCATTATATCCTGCACGTGGGAAATCTTGATGATTAAATAAGAAATTTACCGCCCTTGGGCTCCAGTCGACTACCACACCACGAACAACTGCTTGAAACCCTTCTTGATCATCTATGTTCGCATAAAATTTGCAAACAATATTCGAATTTACTAGCTCAGGTTTCACGCAAAACAGGTCCCAACCGTGATTTGTAATTCCAGCTCTTAAGAAATGCTGCATATTCCCCTCTCAAACCGAAAGTCTCTTTTCAACATCTCTATATACTTTGCTCGAGCAAGATCATTAATAAAGCAATTGTACGGAAGCCCTGGTTCCTCGATATCGATATCTTTTGTCTCTTCCAGTGCTTCAGCAATACCTTTGCCCTTGTCGTTTTTCTGCTTCATCAAAATTTCTTCCTCTGCTTTCCTTTCGGGTTCTTCTTGTACCTGGTCCTCTGACCTCTTTTTCTCCTGCTCTTCTCTTTCTGTGTTCTCTTTTTCTGAATCAGTCGTTGGCGACGAAGGAGTATCCGCTCGAATTACCTTGACGCGGCCGGGTTTTTGCTTCTGACGGCGACGCAGAACTTCCAGCATTATAACCTCAACCTGAGCTTCTTGCTCTTGAGCCTCCTGCCTATCCTTTTCCTGCACATCCTCCATTTGTTTTTCTTGCACTTCTTGCGAATTGTCGATCACCGGTTCACTCTGTGCAGGATGTTGTTCCTCAGGTTCCTTCGGGTTTTCCTCCTCAATCACAACATCAGCAACATCTTCCACTACTTTTTGTACTACTTCTTCAACTTCAGCCATCTACTGTCGTCTTCTTCTCTTGGCCTTTCTTTCTTTCGACGTCTTCTTCTTCTTCGTCTTTGTCTTTGGTGCCTCAGGTGTGACCGACACTTCTTCCTCAACATCTCTCTCTTTCCTCCCTCTCGTTTTTACCATTGAGATCTCGAAGGATTTTCTCACTCGATAAACAGATAGAAAATAGAAGCAAAATACCTGAAAGAAGAATGATGGAATAGAAGAAAACTAACCTGAGTGGGGTTTAAATTGGGCTTCAACAAATAAAATAATCAGCGAAAAATATTCCACCATTAGTATCTTTTACCGTTCAAACCTGTAAATAATTAATCGAATTAAATTTTCAAAATGGTAGGATTTTACCATAAAGATGCGCTGTCCAACGGCTCTGCCGTTTGATTTTCCCTGCGTGACACGTGGAAGCATCTGATCATCATGCAAATTACTTGCCCATTGTAAATTTAATTCTCAAACGATAAAAATATTTAAATCCCAACCAATTTCCTTAGGATCTGACGAAATATTTGATCGATCTAACCGAATGCAAAAACAAACCACTGAGCAAAGATTTTCTTCTAGAAGAATCTTTAATACGGAAGATTTAAAATTTAAACAAAAACTGCTTAAATCAAATTCTTTTTTTTTTTTAATTTTTATTTGAAGCCGAATAAATCAGGAAAATCTTTATTAAAACTTAAAACAAAAATAATTCAAAAAAATACAAACCGAAATAAAATAGAGATACCGAAAATAAAATCTACGAGAAGAAGACGGCAAAATAAATAAAATATGACCAACATAAATCAGATAAAATTCAAACCAACTCGAATTCAAAATAATCCAGATTAAAATCAAACTAATTAGTGAAAAATAATACTGCAATAAATCCTGGGAGCTCAAAAATATTGCTGTACAAATTGGTCCCACAAAACTCATGCTCTCTCATTCATCAACCAAATTTAGGGAAGCATATTTCGACTGGAATTCCTCTCCCCAATAATGTTTCACTTGTTGTCCATTGACTTTGAACACTCTCCCATCCTTTTCATCTTGCAAAGTAATTACTCCATGGGGAAAAGCTTCAATCACGATAAATGGCCCTGACCATTTAGATTTCAATTTTCCCAAAAACAATTTCAATCTAGAGTTATAAAGCAAAACTTTCTAACCTTTGACAAACTCTTTAGGTTTTATCCTCTTATCATGCCATAGCTTAGTCTTTTCCTTGTACATTTTCGCATTTTCATACGAAAATTGACGAAACTCATCTAATTCATTAAGCTGCAACATTCTTATTGCCCCTGCACGACTCAGATTCGATTTTTTCAAAGCAAAAAATGTCTTATGCTCAAGCTTTAATGGTAAATGACAAGCCTTTCCATATACTAACTTATAAGGAGACATACCTAGAGGAGTCTTATAGGCTGTCCTATAAGCCCAAAGAGCCTCATCTAACCGAAAAGACCAATCTTTCCTAGATTGATGGACTACTTTTTCTAAAATTGATTTGATTTCCCTATTACTAATTTTAGCTTGACCATTTGCTTGTGGGTGATAAGGGGTAGCTATCCTATGATTAATCTCATACTTAGCTACAAGCTTAGTTAAGATATTATTAACAAAATGTGTACCCTCATCACTCACTAGAGCTCTAGGTGTTCCAAACCGGGCAAAAATGTGTGATTGAATAAACTTTGATACTGTTTTAGCATCATTCTGATGGCATGCAATGGCCTCCACCCACTTGGACATGTAATCAACTGCCAATAAGATAAAAACATTACCATTAGAAGGGGGAAATGACCCCATAAAATCAATACCCCATACATCGAACAATTCTAATTCTAAAATGTAAGTAAGAGGCATTTCATCTTTAGGCCCTAAATTTCCTCTCCTCTGGCAAGCAACACATTGCTTGTAGAACCAATGGACATCCTTAAATAAAGAAGGCCAGAAGAATCCACAGTGCAAGATCCTCATAGTTGTCCTCTGACCACTGAAATGGCCTCCATACGGTGAAGAATGACATGGCTCCAGGATTTCCTTTGCTTCACCACCTAAAACACACCTACGAATAATACCATTAGAGCATTGCTTATACATAAATGGCTCATCCCACCTTTTCAAAAAAAAAAAAAAAATGGCTCATCCCAATAGAAAAAGTTCGCATCATGCTTAAACTTTTTCATCTGCCTCCAATCCATATCAATAGGAGTGACTCCCTTCACCAAAAAGTTGGTAATATCATCATACCAAGGAATATCCTTGACTACCTTTACCTCAACAGCAAAGAGTTGTTCATCTGGAAAAGAATCTGAAATGGCAGATTGCTTCAGCAAAGATGATGTTGGATCAAGACGAGATAAATGATCCGCAATAACATTTTATGATCCCTTTTTGTCCTTTATCTCCAAGTTGAATTCCTGCAACAACAAAACCCAATGAATAAATATAGGCTTTGCATCTTTCTTAGTAATTAAGTACCTTATTGCTGCATGATCTGTGAAAACCATGACTTTGGATCCAACCAAATATGGCCGGAATTTCTTAAAGGCAAACACAACAGCTAAAAACTCCTTTTCAGTAGTTGTATAGTTGATTTTTGCCTCGTTCAAAACCATGCTTGCATAATATATAGGATGGATAAATTTACCCTACTTTTGCCCCAGCATTGCACCTACTGCAACATCACTTGCATCACACATTACCTCAAATGGTAAACTCCAATCGGGTGCACACAGAATAGGGGCTGAGATTAAAGCAACCTTCAAAATTTCGAAAGCCTTCCTACAATCTGCATTAAAGTAAAAAAACATGATTAGTGCATAATAAATTACAAAGAGGTTTACTAATTTTTGAAAAATCCTTTATGAACCTCCTATAAAATCCAGCATGACCTCAAAAACTCCGAATCCCTTTTACTGAACTCGGTGGTTCTAATATCTCGATAACCTCTATTTTTGCTCGATCAACTTCTAGACCTTTCTTTGAAATCTTATGACCTAACACTATGTCCTCATTCACCATGAAGTGGCATTTCCCCCAATTAAGAACTAGATGAGTATATTCACATCTCTTTAACACCTTACCTAAATTATCCAAACAATTCTGAAAAAGACCCTCCAAAAACTAAAAAAATCATCCATAAATACTTCAACAGTGGACTCAATCATATCAAAAACAATTGCTAACATACACCGCTGAAATGTTGCTGGAGCATTGCAAAGGCCAAAAGGCATTCGCCTAAAAGCAAACGTCCCATAAGGGCAGGTGAAAGTGGTTTTTTCCTGATCCTTATGAGCAATGGTAATCTGGTTATACCCAGAATAACCATCTAAGAAACAGTAGTAGGCCTAACCAGCCAATCTATCCAACATTTGGTCAATAAATGGTAGAGGAAAATGGTCCTTACGGGTGGCTTTATTAAGCCTCATGTAATCCATTCAAATCCTCCATCCAGATACTGTCCTAGTTGGGATCATTTCATTGTCCTTGTTAGTTACTATCGTGACACCTCATTTCTTAGGAAAACATTGGACATGGCTTACCCAATTGCTATCGGCAATTGGATAAATAATCCCAGCATCCAACCATTTAACCACCTCCTTCTTAACAACCTCTTTCATTGTAGGGTTAATCCTTCTCTGTTGCTCAATACTCCTAAAGGATCCCTCCTCTAGAGTAATTTTATGCATACAGAAAGAAGGGCTACTCCCTTGAATGTCAGTCAATGTCCAACCTATTGCCTTACGATAATGCTGTAGCAACTTTATTAAGGCCTCTTCATTCTTCGACATTAAATCTGATGCAATAATAATGGACAACGTCTCACCCTCCCCAAGATACACATACTTTAGATGATCCGGCAAGGGCTTCAAATCTAAAGTAGGTGCCTCAATTAGGGATGACTTAATAGGAGGAGATTTCCTTTCATAAAAGTCTAGAGACTAAAAAACATCCTCACACCTAGACACATTTTTTTCATGTTTTCTCTCTAAAGAACAAACTTCTAAATCCTCTACACTAACCTCTCCATGATCTTCCAAATTCTTGTTTACCAAATCTTGCATTGTTGTCTCAACAATTTTTCCACGTCGTCTGGATACTTCATGGCCTTAAAAACATTAAACTTCACTTTAAAAGTAGCCAAAAATTGACGACCAAAAATAATTGGGACATCTTTATCTGCCTCATAATCTAAGATAATAAAATCAACAGGAAAAATGAATTTATCTACCTTTACTAAGACATCCTCTATCTTACCCTCAGGATATGTGATAGACCTATCAGCTAATTGGAGTGTGACTGTGGTAGGCCTAGCTTCACCAATACCTAACTTCCGATAGACCGAAAGAGACATAAGGTTAATGCTCGCGCCTAAATCACAAAGTGCTCTACCTAACTCTTTTCCACCTATTGACACATGTATAGTAAATGATCCTGGATCCTTAGCCTTGGTTGGTAGCCCATTCTTAAGAATAGCACTACATTCCTCCGTAAGAGATACAGTTTCAAACTCACCTAACCTTTTCTTTTTAGTTAAAATATCCTTAAGAAATTAGCATGATTAGGCATTTGCTCTATAACTTCTACTAAAGGGATATTTATATGCAATTGTTTAAGAATCTCTAAAAACATCTTAAATTGACCATCCTGATTCTTAGACCTTTTTCTTTGTGGAAAAGATAGAGGTGGTACATAAGGTGGAGGTGGTTCCACATATGGAACAGAACCAGATGCTTCAGCATCATTATTGATGCCTCCAACACTTTTACCAGACTCCAAATCTTTCCCAACAACAACATTTTTATCACAACCCTTTTCTACTTCCTGGGGTATACTAGGCTCTTTTCTCTCTTCTAGTGGCTTACAACTCCTTAGCGTCACTGCCTGTACCTGCTCTTTACCTTCCCTTCTAGGGTGTTTAGTATCCGAAGGAAACTTCCCTTGAGGCCTTGCCTTCAGCTCATTAGCTAGTTGGCCCACTTGCAATTCTAGGGCTCTCATTGAAGCTTGATTACTTTGAATTACGGCATCTGTACGAGCCATATATTCTTTCATCATTGCCTCAAGAGAATTCCCCGAATTTTGTTGGGGCAAAGCCTGCTTATTTTGCTGGGGTAATACCTGCGATTTAGCAAATCCTGACTGGTTCACCTCTTGTTGTGCTTGAGAGGCTTGAAAATTGTTTCCTTGCTCTCCCCAAGCAAAGTTGGGGTGGTTGCGCCAACCTAGATTATAAAAATTAGAATAAGGGTTATTCCTCTAATTACCTACAAAAAACACAGAAGCTGGATTGCTGGGGCAAAACTCATAGTCGTGCTCCTCACCACAATAGACGCATGATTCTTCTGCAACTTTGTTTACCACTGCAACAGGCTCCACAGCTGGCAGCTGCTGATGACTAACCACTGTCAAATTTTTAAGAGCGTTAGCTAACATTGCAATAACAGCCCTAATGGTGGACACACCATCAACCTCTAATACACTTTTAACTTTTTTATTTGAGCCTCTAACATCCTACCATTGACAACTGTTGGTTGATATTCTTTCTAAAATTTCATGGGCTTCATTAAAAGTTTTTGCCAAAATGGCCACTCCAGCCGAAGCATCAACCATACCTTGGGTTGCTCCATTTAATCCATTATAAAATGTGTTTCCATTTGGATACAATGAGGTAAACCATGGTGGGGACACTTTCGCAAAAGTTCCTTAAACCTCTCCCAAACCTCACTAAAAGTTTCATCTTCAAGTTGCCTAAACCCTACTATCTCACTCCTTAATTTAGCATTCCTACTAGGTGGAAAATACTTATTAATAAATTTTTCCGCTAACTCATTCCATGTCCTAATTGATCCTGGAGCAAAAGAATTTAACCATGCCTTTGCTCCATCTCTAAGAGAATACGGGAACAAAGTTAATCTAAAGGCATCTCTAGACACTCCCTGAATCACAAACGAATCACTAACTCCTAGAAAAGACTTAGGATGTAAGTGAGGGTCTTCAGATGACAAACCATGGAATTGACCCATGGTTTGCAACATCTGAAACATTACCGGTTTCATTTCAAAATTTGTTGCTTCAATTTGAGGACGTGTAATTCCTGGATTAAACTCATCATACATTGGAAAAACATACGCTCGAATGGCTCTGGCCCTATCGTTCGCTACCAAGATAGGATTCTCAGTCTGATTATTTTGCTTTCCATTTTGCTCCAGCGGTGAGTTTGGCTGCAGCACACGATTCTGGGGATTAAGAGGATCTTCTGGAACTTGTGGGAGATGCGGCACGTCAGCCATTGGATTTTGGTTTCTACGCTGCTCTCTCATTCTTTTCCTGAGTGTCCTCTCAATTTCTGGATCAAGCTCGAACCTTACCCCAGGCGGATCGCTCATGCACCAAACTCACACCTGCAAAAACAAAAGAAACAATAAAAAATTTCTAGCACCAAACCACTAAAACACATACACAAAACAGATAAGATAAAAACATATTCAAGTCCCCAGCAACGGTGCCAAAAACTTGTTGGGTTTCCAAGGTGTTCAAAATATAGGTAAAAATAGACTCTAGAATACTGGGCAACCATACACAATCCACAGCAAGTAATAAGTATTTATCGAATCCACGGGGCTGAACAACTCTCACTTTATCTATTTTGTATAACTCTTTAATGGTTTCAAAAGTGGTTAAAATGATTGATTTTGATATAATTCTGAAGCAAAAGAAATGACAGAACATAAAGTACACAAATAAAGCAGACAAATTAGAGACAGGGGTTGGCCAGGATTTAGTAATTGTTTTACAGTCTTATTAGCAGGATCCTCCCGGAACTCTGGATTTTTTTGAATGCGTTTCAACTCCAATGACGCACTACCGATCAAGCACTAGGCAACTGGCTATCCGTAGCTCAGTCACTGGCGTTTACCAATACACAATGATCTAGTGTGATTAAATGCCACACACTTCTCAAATCATCACTGAAACTAAGAAGTGGTATTCATACCGGCTGGCCAGGCGGGCACAAAATATAAATAAGCACAACAAATAATCAAGATGAATCAAATCAACATATATTGCATAGAGAATAAAGCACGACAATTACATGACTCCTAACCAACACCTAAACGGATTTAGTTCATAAAGCTCATGATAACACACACTACAATCTGAGTATGTGCATCCATAATTACAAGAAATTACAAGAAAATACTAATTCCCTTGGTCAATTCCATAATTCATGGTCTTCTTGAAGTCTCCAATCTTTCCTCCTCTATTCGGTTCCCAATGACGGAAATGAGAAATGTCCTCTTCCCCAAAACTGGAATGTTTTTTACTTGAATGACTCTTCCCTTTTATAGAATGAAGACACACTCAAATTAGGTTGATCTGGGCACGTGGATGGCTCTCTTTGCTCTATAAATCTAAAAATAGCTTAACTAACTTCAGTTCATTAAAATGGCTAACGAGTTGTGACGTGGTAGTTTTGCTATTTACTTTGCTGGGTCACAGATTTTGCTCCCTCAAGTCGCTCAACAATATTTCTGCACAAAATAACTTCGAAAGCATCCATTCTTCCAAATGGGTTAATGTTGGGTTTTATGCCCTAAAACTCGTAGATAGTAAATGTACATTTGACCGAACATTAATAAAGTGATGTATTATTCAATGTTTGTATTATATCTTGTCTTGTTAACCCTAATCCAATAAACTAAACATCCATGGCTAATAGAATGAGGCTTGAACTAGTATGTAGGGACATACGGGGATCAATGTTCAAGTTTTAGCCTAAAGGGTCTGTAGTATAGGGATAAGGCTGGGTACCTTATCCTGGTGACACTATGGATACGACCCGCTTTGTATATTGATACAAACGTAGTGATCCAACGCGTTCATGTGGTTTACATGCAAGTGGGGGTATCCTGTGCAATGAGTTTGCACAAAGACCGGACCGCGAAATAGTTAACCACTAACTGTAACACCGTTAGTTAGCTCAGTTTCTATTCACTAGGATGACCGAGGCAACTTGGCCTTAATCCTGAGTGGATTATGGACTCCTGTCCATGAGGGATTGTCCTTTGATTTGTATGGGTGAGAGTGGCCTGTTCGCCGACTCAATAAGCCTACCATTTTGGGGACAAGACCGAGTGGGGAGCTGGGAACGTAGTCTTACAAGATGGAATTCACTCCTTCCTGATATTAGGGTAAGTAGAGGTGTGTTCCCTTAAGTGGTGTCTCCAGGTCTTGAACAATGGGCCCTACCCTCTTTATGGCACGAGAGGGATTTCTGTTTGCTGGTTGGACCACAAACAGGTTGTTCATTAGAGGAGCATTGGTACTTAAGGACCAAGAGGTAGCCCAGGGGTAAAATGGTAATTTGACCTAGCTGGGGTACGAACACACGTGAAGGGCTAACTTTCTGTTGACGGTCGATATCCGTGGACACAGAAATATATCTGCAGTGAGAAGAGTGCAGCTGTGGTTCTTTAGTGGAGTGAACCACAGTTAACGAATATTGATTAACTTGGTTAATGAGTTTAGCCAACTAATCTCATATCGTTGGAGCTTCTGATCTGTAGGTCCATCAGGTCCCACCGGTAGCTCCATAAGAGCGTTGAGATAAAATTCTAAGGATAAGTTGAGTATTCGAAGGGGTTCGAATGTTAAACTAAAATATGAATTTGATTCATATTAAAACTATAGGTTATAATTAATGTGCATTGGATGTACATTAATACTATAGTTTCATGAGAGAGAATAATAATAATTGAATATATGATGTTCAATTTTATTATTTTAAAGTTAATTAATTTTGAATTAGTTAATTGTTCTAGTTTAATTAAATTTGATTTAATTGAACTATAAGATAAGAGGGATATTAATTTAAATTGGATTTAAATTAATGTTATTTTAATTAATATTGATTAATTAAAATTTAATTAATTATAATTTAAAATTATGATTTTAAATTCTGATTAATTAAAAATATCAGGTAACTGATATTTCAGTTACCTGATATTATGTGAGGTGCCATTTTCTCCTGAGGTTTAGGTTAAAAGAAAGCGTCAAGAGGCAGTTTGGAGAACTCCCTCATTCACAACTCCCTCATTCACGCCTCCCTCACTCACGCCTCCCTCACTCTCGCCCTCTCGCTCTCTCTCTCTCGTGATTCTCTTCTCGATCTGTGATACAGAGAAGAATTCCAGAAGAAAAATCCTTAGAATTTTCTGGTTCCCACATAACCACTCAACATATTCCTTTTGAGAATACTGGTGATTCCTCGTGGTGGTGTTCGTGACTATTATTCCAGCAAAACCAAAGGTTTCTTGCTGCTGTATTTTTGGTGTCCAAAGGGTTTTTTGGCGAAGCGGTTCAAGAATTTCTTCAAGGGTGAGTTTCTTCTTGAACTATGATCAATAGGATCCTTTTCTAGATTAGATCTAGAATTGTTTCTTAATTTTCAGCATGTTTTATCAGTTTTACAACATGTTTATTTTCCAGTATATTGCTGTAAATTTATCCTTTTGTGATCCGTATTGGTTTTTCAATCTCGCTTAAAAATCAGTGTGACTCTCTGATCGTTTCCGCTGCGCAGGGGCTTTAATCCCTGCAATTGGTATCAGAGCCAGGTTTGAATTTTTTTTCGTTGATTGAAATTTGCGGTTTCACTTTTGGTGGGATTAAATTGCATTATGAATGTTGGTTTGCTGTGAACGTTTTCGGTTTAATTGGCCTTAGATTTTATGAATTATTTTGATTTGATCAAATGTAAGGGCCCCTGTGTTTTGGGCAATCGTTCATAAATTTGGAGTCTGTAAGTCCGGGTCTAGCTTAGGATGAAGATTTGTGAAGAACACGATAAAATTCAAGGCCAATTGGGAGAAATTCAGTCGCTGTTCTGCCTAGAAAACTGCTCCAGACGCGTAAGCGTCGGGACGCTAAGCGTTAAGCGTCTCGACGCTATCGCGATTTCACGCTGCGAACGAGTTGAAATCGCATCAGCGTCGGGACGCTGTTCCTTAAAGCGTCTCGACGCTGTCACGATTTCGTGCGGCAGTTCGTTTTTACGTGGAGACGTGGGAGAAACCCTAACTGCTGGTTAGGTTTGCGTGAATGGGTCGAGCTGGGATCGGTTTGATCCGGTTCAACCCATTTTTGGTCCGGTTCGGGTTCTTCAAGGTCGGTTCGACGTGGTTCAGGTCGGTTCGTGCTAGTTGGTCCGATTTTGGAGCTGCAGACTCTTGTAATAGGATAGATTATTTGCCTTTTTAGTGTAATTAAGCTTTATTCTATCCTAGGGGCCAATTAGACCGGTTCATTAGCTATTTAAGTGCTTTATGGATGTCATTTAAATGTTAATCCCAACTTAGGATATAAAGCATGCTCATGCATTATGGATGTTATAATATGATTATAATTTTGGATGATAATGCATGGTTTTTCATGAAATATTTAATATATAGTTGAGTTATATTAAATTCATGAACATGGAAGAGTATGATGCATGCAATTACATAGTTTTAATATAAGAGTTATATTAAAAATTATTTGTTTGCAGCATGCTAAATTGATTTTCCATTTTTTGGCTATAATAAAATTGTTTATTATTTAAATGGAATTCAAATTGCATTGAGCATGATACATCCATAGGTTAATATAAGGGTTATATTAATTATCATGAAATGCAAAGTACTATAGTTTAAATTTCATTAACTTGAATATGATTGTTAATTGTTTTTAAACTATAGTATGCATGATTATAGGGCTAATCATTAAAAATTTTGAAATAGTTTAAAATTTCATGATTAGAAACCGTCAATCTATAATCAAGATATGCATGTTCACATAGGATCTAAGGTTAAATTGTATTAATTTTAATGAGTTAAAATTAATTAGACCTAAGATCACTTTCTAATAGGATTAGAATATCTTACTTAGTTTTAAAATAGTTTTAATGAACTAAGTAGGACGAACATTCCTGAGATTATAAGGGAACTCTACCAGTGAAGTTTTGTCTAAGGATTGGAGGTATTTAAGTTGACGGTAAACGGAACACCTCCTACCTGGGAACTGATCTGGAACACGGGAGTTGAATTAATCTCAGGTTAATGTTAGAATAATGTCGCTAGGTAAATTAAATTGGTTTAATACACCTAGACATTAGGTCTTATTATAATAGTTATAATAGGACTAGACTTAGATAAATGACTTAGCCGGATTTATCTAGGTTTAATCAAACCCTAAAATTTATAATAAGGTTACTTTAGTGGGAGGAAAATTACAAAACTTAATTTAAATTGAGTTTTGCTCCTACGTCCCCGTGACGTTCACACCGTGAGATCCATGCTCGGCTTCGTGTCGCCGTAGAGCGGCCTCCCTTCGGAGAGTGTTTGCATGGGTCAATACCAAGGTGAATGGGGAAAGTGACTATAGTAAGTGGGAGCGGGACGCGTGTCAACGTATCCTTCGGTCTCCACCCCTAGCTCACAACGTGAGATTCCTATGATCCTCCTGCGTGTTGCCCTGGAGCAACCACCCCTTCGGAGGGCCTGATCATAGGATTCGGAACACCGTGAACTCTTGAATAGGATAGGGTCACTTAGGCTAATTACCAACAGTTGTCTTTCCTAACGGTAGCCTGTTGGTGCGTGCCTCTGATATCTGAAAGTGGGAGGGTTACACTTACGGGGAGGAGTTAATCTGTTAACAAATCCTTGACCGAACAACGGTGGTTAATATCTAATGGAATATGAGTTATTCTGGTATTAGAAATTGACTGAGAAGTGTCTCATTTTAGAGGAGGAACAACTGATCACCCTTCGGTGGCTGTTCTTCTAAACCTCTAAAGCATCGTTGCGAAACACAATCATAGTTTTATTAGGGTTCTTTGATTGTTTGTTTGCAAAATTGATTGGATGTATGCAATTGTTTGTATTGCTTGTGTGATGGGTTAAGACAAAGATAACTAATACGGTCACTTGTTTGTTTTTCAGCAATGTCTTCCTCTATAATTTCCCTGCTTAAAAATGAACAACTTACCGGCGAGAATTTTCCACAATGGAAATCTAACCTCAATACAATACTCGTGGTTGAGGACTTAAGGTTCGTCTTAACGGAGGAATGTCCTCCCGTTCCCCCTCGCACTGCCGCTCAGGCAGTTAAGGACGCCTACGAACGCTGGACCAAGGCCAATGAAAAGGTCAAAGTCTATATTCTGGTCAGCTTGTCTGAAGTGTTGGCCAAGCGTTACGAGAACGTGGGAACTGCCAGGGAGACTATGAATTCCCTGCAGGAGATGTTTGGACTTCCGTCCTACCAGCTCCACCACGACGCCTTGAAGAACGTCTTCAATGCCAAGATGCTGGAAGGTCAATCTGTTCGGGAACATGTCCTGGACATGATTAACCAATTCAACATAGCTGAGGCAAATGGCGGGGTTGTCTGCAAGCGCAGTCAGGTTGCGTTCATCCTTCACTCGCTCCCGGCGAGCTATCTGTCATTTAGGACGAATGCGAGCATGAATAAGATCTAGTTCAACCTGACTACCCTCCTCTCGGAGTTACAGATTTATGAGTCCCTGCAAAAGAGCAAGGGAAAGAGTGTGGTTAAAGGAGAGGCCAACGTGGCCCATTCCAAGATAAAGTTCCTGAAGGATTCATCCTCAGGGACTAAATCTGTACCCCAGGCTTCTTCATCGAAGAAGATTCAAAAGAGGAAGGGAGACAAGGGGAAGGCTCCTGCACAGGCTGTGCAAGGGAAGGGGAAGGCCAAGGTCGTGGCCGACAAAGGCAGATGCTTCCACTGTAATGCAGATGGTCACTGGAAGCGCAACTGTCCCCGCTACCTTGCTGAGAAGAGAAGAGAAAAAGAAGGTAAATCCGATTTACTTGTGTTAGAGACTTGTCTCATTGAACATGATGAGTTTGCCTGGATACTGGATTCGGGAGCCACTAATCATGTTTGTTCTTCTTTTCAGGGAAATAATTTCCAGTAGCTGGCAGAGGGTGAAATGACGCTCAAGGTCGGAACGGGAGACATCGTTTCAGCTCGTGCAGTGGGAGCTGCAAAATTATTCTTTAGAAATAGGTTTTTAATTTTAGAGAACTTGTACTTAGTTCCTAGAATTAAAAGGAACCTTATTTCTGTTTTAGCTTTGTTAGAACAATGTTATTATGTTTCCTTCTTGCTTAATGAAGCTTTAATTTCAAAGAATGGAGTTTACATTTGTTCAGCTAAGCGTGAGAATAATTTATTTGTGTTAAGACCAAATGATGCTAAGGCTATTTTAAGTCATGAAATGTTTAAAACGGCCGAAACGCAAAACAAAAGGCAAAAAGTTTCTCCTTTAAGTAACAACACGTATCTTTGGCATCTTCGTCTTGGTCATATTAACATCGATCGTATCGATCGTTTGGTTAAAAATGGGCTTCTAAGTGACATAGAAGATACATCTTTACCACCCTGTGAATCGTGTCTCGAGGGTAAAATGACCAAGAGGCCTTTTACTGGAAAAGGTTATAGGGCCAAAGAACCACTTGAACTAATACATTCGGATCTTTGTGGTCCAATGAATGTAAAGGCTCGAGGTGGTTATGAATATTTCATCTCTTTCATAGATGATTATTCTCGATACGGTTACTTGTACCTGATGGGCCATAAGTCTGAAGCTCTTGAAAAGTTCAAAGAGTTTAAGGCTGAGGTAGAAAACCTATTAGGTAAAACGATTAAAATACTTCGATCAGATCGAGGTGGAGAGTATTTAGATCAGCGATTCCAGGACTATATGATAGAACATGGAATCCAATCACAACTCTCAGCACCTGGTACACCTCAGCATAATGGTGTATCAGAAAGGAGAAATAGAACCTTGTTAGACATGGTTCGATCTATGATGAGCTATGCTCAGTTGCCTAGCTCGTTTTGGGGGTATGCAGTAGCGACTGCAGTACATATTCTTAACAACGTTCCCTCAAAAAGTGTTTCTGAAACTCCTTTTGAGCTATGGAAGGGGCGTAAACCTAGTTTGTGTTACTTCCGTATCTGGGGTTGTCCTGCACATGTGTTAGTGACAAATCCTAAGAAATTGGAACCACGTACGAGAATATGCCAATTTGTTGGTTACCCGAAAGAAACGAGAGGTGGTCTTTTCTACGACCCTCAAGATAATAAAGTATTTGTATCGACAAATGCAACTTTCTTGGAGGAAGACCACATTCGAGATCATCGACCACGAAGTAAGTTAGTATTAGGAGAAGCTACAGAAGGATCAACAAGGGTTGTTGATGAACCTGGTCCTTCAACAAGAGTTGTTGGAGAATGCAGTTCTTCTCGTCAATCTAGTCCTCCTCACGTAGTGGGAGAGCTTCGACGCAGTGGGAGGGTTGTGATACAACCTAACCGCTACTTCGGTTTAACAGAAACACAAGTAGTCATACCTGATGACGGCGTAGAAGATCCATTGTCTTATCGTCAGGCAATGAATGATGTAGATAAGGACGAGTGGGCCAAAGCCATGGACCTTGAGATGGAGTCAATGTACTTTAATCAAGTATGGGAACTTGTAGATCTACCTGAAGGGGTCAAACCCATTGGGTGTAAATGGATCTATAAGAGAAAAAGAGATGCTGCTGGGAAAGTACAGACTTTCAAAGCAAGACTTGTAGCAAAGGGTTATACCCAACGAGAAGGAGTGGACTATGAAGAAACTTTTTCTCCAGTTGCTATGCTAAAGTCTATAAGAATCCTCTTATCCATTGCCACATTTTATGATTATGAAATTTGGCAAATGGATGTCAAGACAACTTTTCTGAATGGCAATCTTGACGAGAGTATTTTTATGTCTCAACCCGAAGGGTTCATATCCCAAGGTCATGAGCAAAAGGTTTGCAAACTGAATCGATCCATTTATGGGTTGAAACAGGCTTCTCGATCTTGGAATATTAGATTTGATACTGCGATCAAATCTTTTGGCTTTGACCAGAATGTTGATGAGCCCTGTGTATACAAGAAGATCAACAAAAAATAAAGTAGCTTTCCTCGTACTTTATGTAGACGTCATCCTACTCATTGGGAATGATCGAGGGTATCTGTCTGACGTAAAAGAATGGCTAGCAACTCAATTCCAAATGAAAGATTTGGGTGAGGCCCAGTATGTTCTTGGCATCCAGATTATTCGGGATAGAAAGAACAAATCGCTAGCTCTGTCTCAGGCAACGTATATCGACAAGATGTTGGCACGATATTCGATGCAGAACTCCAAGAAGGGCTTATTGCCTTTTAGGCATGGGGTTCACTTGTCTAAGGAACAGTCTCCTAAGACACCTCAAGAGGTTGAGGATATGAGACGGATTCCCTACGCCTCTGCCGTGGGTAGCTTAATGTATGCCATGCTATGCACGAGGCCTGACATTTGTTATGCTGTAGGGATTGTCAGCAGATATCAGTCGAATCCAGGGTTAGACCACTGGACCGCCATTAAAGGAATCCTCAAGTATCTTAGGAGAACGAGAGATTACATGTTGGTGTTTGGGGCTAAGGAGTTAGTTCTCACTGGCTACACCGACTCTAACTTCCAAACTGACAAGGATTCTAGGAAATCTACGTCAGGGTCAGTTTTCACCCTTAATGGTGGAGCTGTAGTTTGGAGGAGTATAAAGCAAGGATGCATAGCAGGCTCCACGATGGAGGCTGAGTATGTAGCTGCTTGCGAAGCAGCTAAGGAAGCTGTTTGGCTAAGGAAGTTCTTGACAGATTTGGAAGTTGTTCCAAATATGAACTTGCCCATTACGTTATATTGTGACAACAGTGGGGTTGTAGCCAATTCAAAGGAACCTCGCACCCACAAAAGAGGTAAACACATAGAAAGGAAGTATCATCTGATTCGTGAAATTGTGCAAAGAGGAGATGTGGTCGTGACCAAGATCGCTTCCGAGCACAACATTACTGATCCGTTTACGAAGGCCCTCTCGGCTAAAGTGTTCGAGGGTCATCTAGAAAGTCTAGGTCTGCGAGACATGTATATAGCGTAATCTAGGGCAAGTGGGAGATGTGTAATGGGTGTAAGGATGCCCTAGTTTATTGTATTTTGTATATTTACCTTTTATGTAATGTACAACATACATGTACCGTTTCCAGCTTTGGATTATATTGTATATACTTTCCCTGTAACTTGAGTTTTAGTTCAAGTGGGAGTTTGTTGGGTTTTATGCCCTAAAACTCGTAGATAGTAAATGTACATTTGACCGAACATTAATAAAGTGATGTATTATTCAATGTTTGTATTATATCTTGTCTTGTTAACCCTAATCCAATAAACTAAACATCCATGGCTAATAGAATGAGGCTTGAACTAGTATGTAGGGACATACGGGGATCAATGTTCAAGTTTTAGCCTAAAGGGTCTGTAGTATAGGGATAAGGGTGGGTACCTTATCCTGGTGACACTATGGATACGGCCCGCTTTGTATATTGATACAAACGTAGTGATCCAACGCGTTCATGTGGTTGACATGCGAGTAGGGGTATCCTGTGCAATGAGTTTGCACAAAGACCGGACCGCGAAATAGTTAACCACTAACTGTAACACCGTTAGTTAGCTCGGTTTCTATTTCACTAGGATGACCTAGGCAACTTGGCCTTAATCCTGAGTGGATTATGGACTCCTGTCCATGAGGGATTGTCCTTTGATTTGTACGGGTGAGAGTGGCCTGTTCGCCGACTCAATAAGCCTACCATTTTGGGGACAAGACCGAGTGGGGAGCTGGGAACGTAGTCTTACAAGATGGAATTCACTCCTTCCCGATATTAGGGTATGTAGAGGTGTGTTCCCTTAAGTGGTGTCTCCGGGTCTTGAACAATGGGCCCTACCCTCTTTATGGCACGAGAGGGATTTTTGTTTGCTGGTTGGACCACAAACAAGTTGTTCATTAGAGGAGCACTGGTACTTAAGGACCAAGAGGTAGCCCAGGGGTAAAACGGTAATTTGACCTAGCTGGGGTACGAACACACGTGAAGGGCTAACTTTCTGTTGACGGTCGATATCCGTGGACACAGAAATATATCTGCAGTGAGAAGAGTGCAACTGTGGTTCTTTAGTGGAGTGAACCACAGTTAACGAATATTGATTAACTTTGTTAATGAGTTTAGCCAACTAATCTCATATCGTTGGAGCTTCTGATCTGTAGGTCCATCAGGTCCCACCGGTAGCTCTATAAGAGCGTTGAGATAAAATTCTAAGGATAAGTTGAGTATTCGAAGGGGTTCGAATGTTAAACTAAAATATGAATTTTATTCATATTAAAACTATAGGTTATAATTAATGTGCATTGGATGTACATTAATACTATAGTTTCATGAGAGAGAATAATAATAATTGAATATATGATGTTCAATTTTATTATTTTAAAGTTAATTAATTTTGAATTAGTTAATTGTTCTAGTTTAATTAAATTTGATTTAATTGAACTATAAGATAAGAGGGATATTAATTTAAATTGGATTTAAATTAATGTTATTTTAATTAATATTGATTAATTAAAATTTAATTAATTATAATTTAAAATTATGATTTTAAATTCTGATTAATTAAAAATATCAGGTAACTGATATTTCAGTTACCTGATATTATGTGAGGTGCCATTTTCTCCTGAGGTTTAGGTTAAAAGAAAGCGTCAAGAGGCAGTTTGGAGAACTCCCTCATTCACAACTCCCTCATTCACGCCTCCCTCACTCACGCCTCCCTCATTCACAACTCCCTCATTCACGCCTCCCTCACTCACGCCTCCCTCACTCTCACCCTCTCGCTCTCTCTCTCGTGATTCTCTTCTCGATCTGTGATACAGAGAAGAATTCCAGAAGAAAAATCCTTAGAATTTTCTGGTTCCCACATAACCACTCAACATATTCCTTTTGAGAATACTGGTGATTCCTCGTGGTGGTGTTCGTGACTATTATTCCAGCAAAACCAAAGGTTTCTTGCTGCTGTATTTTTGGTGTCCAAAGGGTTTTTTGGCGAAGCGGTTCAAGAATTTCTTCAAGGGTGAGTTTCTTCTTGAACTAGGATCAATAGGATCCTTTTCTAGATTAGATCTAGAATTGTTTCTTAATTTTCAGCATGTTTTATCAGTAGCATGTTTATTTTCCAGTATATTGCTGTAAATTTATCCTTTTGTGATCCGTATTGGTTTTTCAATCTCGCTTAAAAATCAGTGTGACCCTCTGATCGTTTCCGCTGTGCAAGGGCTTTAATCCCTGCAATTGGTATCAGAGCCAGGTTTGAATTTTTTTTCGTTGATTGAAATTTGCGGTTTCACTTTTGGTGGGATTAAATTGCATTATGAATGTTGGTTCGAGGTTGAAGGAGTAAGTCTGGTATTTTCAAAAAGAAGCTGTTTGTGGCATCAGTTAATCATGATGAGTCCGAACCATCTTCCTTTTCTAAGGCATCTCGAACAACTGTCTGGCAGAAGGCTATGATTGATGAATTCAGTGCTCTCACTAAGCAAGGCACGTGGGAGTTACAACCTTTACCACCTGGTAAGACTGCTATTGGCTGTCGTTGGATTTACAAGATCAAGAGGCATCCAGACGGTTCCATTGCAAGGCATAAGGCTCGCCTTGTTGCCAAGGGATACCATCAGGAAGAGGGTATAGATTATGTTGAAACCTTCAGTCCGGTTGTCAAAAAAACCACAGTTCGCATCGTTTTTTCTTTGGCTGCTCAACATGGCTGGAATCTTCGTCAGTTAGACGTTAAAAATGCTTTCCTACACGGCAAACTTCATGAGGAAGTGTATATGCAGCAACCTCAAGGTTTTGTAAATCCTTCTTTTCCCACCTATGCTTGCAAGTTACTAAAATCTATTTATGGTCTAAAGCAAGCACCAAGGGCTTGGTTTGAATGTTTTACTTCGCATCTGTTAACTCTGGGATTTATTGCTTCATTGGCTAACTCCTCATTATTTGTTCGAGTTGCTGATGGATCTATTACTTACTTGCTCTTATATGTTGATGACATAATTTTGACTGGTAGTCATCCTTCCTATATTGATCATTTGGTTACTCAGCTTCGTGATCGTTTTGATATGTCTGATTTGGGTCGTTTGAAGTTCTTTCTTGGTCTTGAAATAGATTATGTTCATGGTGGTATTTCTGTCTCGCAAGCTAAATACACCAGGGACTTGCTGCATCGGTTTGGGATGATTGGTGCTAAACCTTGTTCAACTCCCATCTCCTTGAAAGACCCCCCGGATGATGGAACTCTATGTTCAACTGAGGATGCTTCTAACTTTCAGTCTCTTATTGGAGCTCTACACTATTTGACCTTCACTCGACCAGACATATCCTTTTCGGTAAGCAAGCTTTCTCAATTTTTGCATTGCCCAAGTTTGGTTCATCTTGTAGCCGCCAAACGTATTCTTCGTTATCTTCATGGTACTGCCTCTGCTGGTATTTTGTTCAAACGGAGTTCATCGGATATTTACAAACTTAATGCCTTCTCTGACTCGGATTGGGCTGGTGACTCGACTGATAGAAGGTCTACAACAGGTTTTGTCCTTTTTCTTGGCGCTAATCCTATCTCCTGGTCGGCTAAGAAGCAAAGTACGGTGTCCCGAAGCTCAACGGAGGCTGAGTACAGAGCCTTGGCTGCTACAGCGGCTGAATTATGTTGGGTAAGGCAACTTCTTCGAGATCTTCGTGTGTATGTATCTCAACCTCCATCGTTGCGGTGTGATAACTCCTCTGCTCTTCAACTTGCTAAGAATCCTATATTTCATGGCCGAACCAAACACGTGGAGATAGATTTTCACTTTGTACGAGAACGAGTTGCTAAAAAGGATATTCTGCTGCATTTTGTGCCTACACAGCATCAGCTTGCTGACCTTTTTACCAAGCCATTAACTCGTGATCGTCTTCAATTTTTACGGTCCAAACTCATGTCCTAGCTCGGTATTCGTTTGAGGGGCGATATTAGAGGACTTATGTGATATTAATTATTGTTGTAATCTCTGTTTTATTATTTTCCTCATTATTATTATTCTGCCTTTAATAAGGTTGTTGGGCTATAAATAGCCGTGTACTGTAGCCTTCTGTATAATGAAATAGCCTTTCCAACAAATTCTGTTATTGGAAAGTTACAAATTCCTCTCGATTGACACCAAACCCCATTATTAATCTCTTGGATTAACCATATTCATGACACCAAAATAGGTATGACTCCTCAATTCTCACATGAGTTGTCTTCTCATGGTGGATTTGGTTGCAAGCTCATATTCTTTAAAAGGATGGAATGAGCTGATGAGGAGGAAGTTGCTGGAGTTTTCAGTTGACATAAGGGAAAGAAGATTCCTTTTAAGCAACCAACATTTCTCTCTAAACTTTGCTTGAGTGGTCAAGCCTCTCTCTCTAAAAATTTATCATGTTCTTGAGTCTCACAACTCGTTTTAAGGCTGGAGGATAGCGGGGAAGACTCTCATTGTCTTCTACAACCGGTTCGTGCAAAGATTTCATCCACGGAGCTCATCAATTTTGTCCAATAAGGAATCATTAGCTCATAGTCATCTCTAATAGGACATTGTACAATTTAAGTTTGGGGTGTGGCTGATTGGACGGTTATGTGTGTTTGTGTGAGATGAATGTGATGTGGAAGACGAGTACAATGTATGGGGTTGGATGGAATGACAATAAAATGATGGTGAAACCACACACAAAATACTAATTTGGAATGTTGAGTAAATGTACAATAGAGAAACCAAAAAGTAACATAAGCAATGAGTATTATATGATCCAACCACAAAGAAAATTTTTTTACTTCAAATAAAAAAGTTGATTGCTTGCTACGACAAGGTAAAACAATTGATTGACTCGAGAGAAATCATCAAATTCTAACTTTTTATTCAGCTTGAGGAGGTTTAAAGAGAATTTGGGGTGCGTGGAAAATAAAATTTCTATAATTGCAAATATAGCACAAAGTAAAGAGAATGACAAATATGACACAATATATCAGGGTATATCACTAATAGACTCTAATTAAGTAGAATCTACCAGTACTTTGATTATTCAGAGTCTATCAGAATATATCAATTTACTAATAGACTCCGATTATTGATAGTTATCAGTGTCTATCCTTGATAGACTCCGATTAATCGAAATCTATCAGTGACTATCACTGATAGACTTTGTTTAATCAAAATCTATCAGTGATAGACACTGATAGAATCTGATTAATTGAACTCTATCAGTGATAGACATTCATTAATTGGAGTCTATAAGTTATAGACAATGATAGAATCTAATTAATCAAAGTATAATAGTGATAAATAGACACTGATATCTGAGTTTTTTAAATTGCACATGTATAAAAAATTTGGAAATTAAACAAAAAGTATAAAAGTAGCTTACATCATTTGACAAGAATATCTTCTTGTTCATATTTTTCCAATCATCGGGATTTTGTAATTCCCAACGAACTAGTCTTGAGCCATTAACTTCAATATGTTTTGCAAATTATGGAGTCTATGAATGATTGATTAATTGAAGTCTAAATGACAATAAAAAAAATCTAAAAAGGGATTAGGACGTTTTGAATTGACTATAAAGAAAAGTTTGTTGAAGTCAACAATCAATCAGTGACTATTACTGATAGATTAAAATAATTAGAGTCCATCTCCGACAATAATAAAAAAATAATTAAAAATTTCAATTATTGGAGTCTATCAGATGTTGAAAAAACATAAATCAACATAAATCAGTACAGAAAAGAGATAAGTTGATTTTTTTAAAAAAAAACAACACGGATTGATTTTCTCAATTGAAATGTAGAAACGAGGAATTAGGGCTTCTAGGCTAAAAACTGTCAATTGATGGGCAAAAATATTTGGGGTGAATGGACTTTGATGAGCTTTTAGGTCTTTTACAACTAATTGTGCTATATATGCAATTAGTTTGAAAGTGTGCTATATATGCAATTAGTTTGAAAGTGCGCTATATTTGCTATTACTTTGGTCCATGGTAACAATCCTTTGTTTTAAAAAAAATATATCATTATTATTAAAAACCGTTTTTGAAAAAGTCAAAAACGGGGGAGAGTGAGAGGGAGAGGGGCGTGAGTCATGCCCAAGGATGAAAAAATCGCGACATTTCGGCGATATATCACCGAAATATCGAATTTCTCGCGAGTCCGATATGGATATGATGGGTTAACATCTTTTTTACCAATATATCGCGACATATCGATAATATTGTTGAAATATCGCGAATATATCGTTTTACAGATAAATCGAACGGAGGCGCGGATAACGGATGGAAAATCGCGGAAATCTCGCGGATATCTTGCTGAAATATCGCCAGTAAATCGTGGAAACACGAAATAAAAATCGAAAGTATATCATTACAACGATTTTTTGTATCATGTTTTAAAAGTGCTCCATTGGCTTAACATTTTTTAGTTTCCTTCTTACTTCTTTCATGGGCCTGGGCTCAAATCCCAACTTGTGCATTTATTTATAAGCAATTTTTTTCCTTTCTCTCCTCCTTCTTTCTTCATTCCACCACAATTTTTTTTTATTTCATCCATTTTTAGTTCAATTATTTGGTGTCTTTGTACATTATTTTTATTTTAATATGTATAATGTTTATTTTTAAAATACTATAATATAGTTATAAATTTAATTTATACAATACACTCATTATTTCTATTTTTTAAAAAATCAATATCATATTTCTAATAATTTTGTATATCTTTGATAATTTTAATTTTTGTGTTTAGATAAAAAAAAAAAATTCTCCTTTTCTTTTAAAGTTTTATTTAATTCCTCTTCAATTTCTTTTTGTTACATGTGACCTCCTACAATTAAACAAGCTTAAATGATAAACCAATAGTTTATCACTTAAACAAGCTTAGTTCAAAGTTTCATAAAAAAAATTCAAAACATTTTTATGAGTTTCCGTAATATCCGTGATTTTTCCCGGAATATCCGTCGATATTCAAATATCCGTCGATATATCCGTAAATCTGAGTTACCGATATTAGTACCGATATCAATATTTTCATCCTTGGTCATGCCACACCCCTCTAAAGTCGGTCCAACTTTTTTTTTAAAAAAAATATTATTTTGAAAACCCCAAATCTCAGCTTTTTCTCTCATCTCTCAATCGATTCTCTCTCTCACGCCCTCACCTCTCACGACTTCACTCTCTCTCTCGGGTGAGTATTCAAGAGTAAAGACCCCCTTAAGCATGGTTGAGTTTTAATTATATTATTGGACCGAAATTCTAATCTTGGAAACCCCTTTTTGTGCGTAGTTGTGGGCATTTTGGCTAACGATTAAGAAAATCGTTGGAGTAAGAACTTTGAGTAAAATTCTTGGATAGTATTGCGTAAGTGACACCTCTATCAACATGTTGGAAAATTTACTATTTGAATGTAATTGTTGTTTGTCATGATAATTGCAAAATCATTTGGTGCTAATCTGTTTTGATGGTGGAGCATGTATTGGAACGTTAATATGTGAAATTTACTATGTTATATTCTTGTTTGTTGAGTGATGAACATGCAAATTAGGAATTTGATATTTTTGTTATGATAAAGTCTTTGGAATGCAATGAAAGTATGTTATGTGGCATTAACTTAAAGTTAGTTAGGGGACCTTATGTGCATATGTATGACACACGGTGACATACGTTCTTAAAAGTTTTGTCGTTGGAAAGTTTGGCGGTATGGCCAACAGTTTTATTAAGACTTGACGATATGGTCAAGGTATGGTTTTTAATAATTCTTCTTAAAACTTGGCGATATGGTCAAGAGGATGATTTTAGTACTTATTTTCTTACAACTTAGCGGTATGACCATAATGACAGGTGGCGATATGGTCACAATAAAATTTTTGGGTCGATAGGTAACATTTGCATGGTGTTATGGGCAAGAAATAAAGTTATTTTAAAGCAAATTTTAGATCCCCTCATAAGTGTTTGTGCTTGCATGACCAACCCTGGAAGAGGGGTTACTTACTGGGTATTTTTTATACTCATTCTTTGTTTAATTTTATTTTTTTTAGGCAAGGGTCAAAATGCGTTAGGCAGCTGATCAAGAGCACTTGCTAGTGGCGCCATGTTGGACCTACTCAGGATATTTTCACTTCCGCATATTAGTTTCCTTTATTTGAATTTTCTATGTAATTATTCAAAGTTTTATTTATTTTGTTGCATTTTCAGGCTTCCAAATATTTTTATGTTTTACAAGATTTTATTGGGATCCCAAATAAATGTGTTACTAAAATTATTTATCTATTTTATGCATTCTAGACTTCTAGAAAAGTTTTACCTTCATAGATCTTGAAATTATTTAAGAACATAACATGCATGTAGTAACGTCCTTAGTCAATCTATAGGTTTTAAAAAGTCGGGACGTTACAGTCCAATTTGCCATCTATGCAAATGACCCATGTTTAAATTATGACCATACTGAGATAGCATTCTTTTGCTTGCTGGATATGAACCACAAGTAAACAATGCTTGTAAAAAAATATAAAATCAAACCAAATCATTACATCATACATATTTCTCTTAATCTTATTTCAAAATTATTTTTACAATGTGATAGGACCAATTTGGTCCTATATATTTAGACTTAATCAGGCTAATTTTATAGTCGTTTGTGTTCTTAATTAATTATATTATTTTGTAGGTATTTGATATTTGAGCTTCCAGTGAGTACTTAGGAGCAAAAAGAGCTCAAAAGGAAGATATTAGGCCAAATTAAGAAATCAAATCAATGAGGTGGAGCAAAGCCAAGGACACTTCAACCCGTTGTAGCGTCTAGATGCTTCCTAGAGCGTCTAGACGCTATCCCAAATTCTAAAAACAACATGCAAGACGCTTCACATTTTCTTAGCTTAGGTTAGTTTGAGGTTGGTTAATTGAGCCTTGGGGCTTAGATTTGTCTAGTCTATGACCATCTAAACGCGGATTGTTGTAATCAGAACCTTGGTTTGTAAGTGTGTTCAATTGTTATGGGGTTTCTGAAATTTTATGAGATTTTTTGAATGTTTAATGATGCATCTCTGTTATCTTGTTTAGACCATCAGTTAAGAATGCCTTTGTAGGCGATCTATTTGTTATTTGAGATAGCCACTAGGTCTGAATCATGTCCTTGGCATCTTTATATATGAATTTGCATAGCTTGCTTGATAAGGCCTAAGAAATATAGAGAAATTAGTCAATTGAATTAGAAATTTGTTTCTTGATTGAATCGATTAATTCCGGACTCTTAGGCATAATGCTATTAATTTAGTAGACAATTTCGCAAGTTACCGAGTTGTCTAACTAGTTAATTAGAATTAGGTTCGTGAGCTAGCGGTTAAAAGCATGAGGGGTAGCGGGCGAAAATTCATATTAATCGATTAGTTGATCACGCAAGCTAACGGGTTAATTAATCGATTAGCGCAGGTTAAGAGGATGCATAATCCAAATAGCCAAGAAGCACACTGGGCTCATAACAATTCAATTAAAATCAATCTTTAGATAATCAATGAATAAAATTGAATATACTGAATTAATCAAATGTTTCTAATTGTAGTAATCACCAAGGTAAGATTAACCATGTAGCAACCTGTAAAAAAAAAAAAAAAAAAAAAAAAAAAAAAAAAAAGGAAATGTGGGCAGGCGGTCAAGAAAAGAAAAGAGAAAATGGGGGGAAACTTCCCCCCAAATTCGGTCAATTGACCGGTTTTGAAAAAAAAAAAAAAGAATTTCGAATCTCTCTCTCTGCTCCATCTCTCCCTCTCACGAATGCTCTCTCTCTCTACTCTATCTCTCTCTCTCTCGGCAACCCCTCTCTCTCCCTCCCTCACGGTGAACTCTCTCTCCCTCGCTCCCTCTCAGCCGCCGCAAGCCGACGCCGACGCCGCCTCCACCGTCGCTCGCGGCGCACGCCGCCGCGAATCGCTACCGCCGGTAACGTCTCTTTCTCTCTCTCTCTCGTCTCTTTCTCCCTCGATCTCTCTCTCTCTCTCTCTCTCTCTCTCTCTCAGCCACTCTCCCTCTGTGTAGCAGATCCGACGCGCCGCCGCCTGCAACTCACTCACGAGCTGCCGTCGATCTGCGAGTTGCCGTCGCCACTGTAGGCGCGGACAGCAGCGAGGAGGGACCATTTTTCCGCGTTTTTGGCTGTTTTAGGTGAGTTTTCGCATTGGGTAAGTTGATTTGATACTTGTGTGGGTTAGTTCTTGCATTTAAACGATTACCCATTCACTTTTTCTCCCGTTCAGCAAGCGTAACCATTCAATTCCGGCGATTCAAGCAGTGGGTCTTCAAGTTTCAGCGTGTTTGAGCAATTCCGGTAGTGGGTAAGTGAGATTTAAGGTGTTTTGGTCTATTTAATGTTTAATCATGGATGCCCATTGAGTTTAGCTTCCGATTTCAAGGTGCCCGTGGTGTTTGGAGGCCGAATTATCGAATTTGAGTGATTTGGGACTGCTGGACAGCAAGCTGCGATTCTGTTTGGGTAAGCTTTGGTTGTTAATTTTTACCCCAAATGTAGTGGGTTCTTAGTTGAATGTTTGGTTAGAGTCCATAGTTAATTAAGAGTTCATTTCCTTGTTGTAGCTTGCGTAAGAACCTTGGAGTTAAGGAATTTCTTGGAGGTTAATCAAGTATCTCCTTCACTGAGGTAAGTAGCTAGTTGGATTCAAATTTTGTGTCTTAGACTAATTGACCATTGTTTGTTAATTGGGAATTTAAAATGGATAGTTGGATTGAGGTGCCATTTTTTTTAAACAAGTTGGTCCTTAAGCTTAAGTAAAGTGTGTTGGGTTAACTTTTGAAGCATGATTGAGCATGTTGAGGTTGCCATTATTTGGGCATTAAATGAGAAGCGTGGATTATGGAATAAGTGGAGTTTGGGCTAAGTGTTCTTTGTTTGTGTTGAGGCCGTGAATTTCATATTTTATTTGGTTAGCCATGAACTGAAAAGCTTGGGATTAATATATATGTAGCCGTTGGATTTAGTTATATGCTTTGGCTTAATTTTCTTTGAAAATTTAATATGTTAGCATGGATAAGATTTGAGCCTTGAGTTTTGATTGTGGAATCATGATAAGCTTCATTATAAGACATGTTGATAGCACGAGGATCTTAAAGTTAACCTAACATCTCTTGGTTTATTTTAAAGCATGTTTGGCTTGGATGGCTATGTGTTTCTCTGGATTTTATTTGTGATATTGGGGAATGGGTTAAATGTCTGTTGGAGTTTGGATTGAAGTTTGGATGCGACATCTGACCCGTTGTGACTATAGAAGTGCATTATATTGTTTCCAGGTGTATAGAAAAATTTGGGTTCCCTCTACGTGTGTCGTTATGCTGCCGAATTTTCGGTAGCCTCATGACGGTTTGGGAATCATATTTACCTTGAGGGAAAGGATTAGGAAAGAGAAAGGAATAAGCTAGTGCCTTAGACGAGGGTCGTGTCAATTAAACACCTAGGACTGAGATGTAATAGACTGAAATGAGGGGCTTAATGGGCGGGACTTGGCTTCGCAGTCTAGGTGCCATTTACTAACTGTGGAAGTAAATTCCCGACTTAAACCCATGAACGCCCCACCAGTGAAATGGTAGCTTAGAGCGCTACGCGCCTATTAGTGCCTTGAGGGATGAGACTTAGCTTCACTGACTGGGTGCCATCTACCATCAGTAGGAGTAGAGACCTCCCAAAACTCCCACTTGTGCACCATCAGTGAGTTGGCAAACTTATATTTATATAAATGTGTACTAATTGAACACGAGACCCGAACTACAGATAAATGAAATGAAATGAAATGAAATGAGATGAATTGAAATGAAATGAGATGACCTAACCCTAAGGCCCTTAACTCGAATAAAATGTTAAAGCCTTGATTGCTACTTACTTAGTATTTTCTTAAATACTCATTCTTTTCCCTTACATACAACTGCAGGTAGAGGTAAAGGTGTGCAGTACGCGTGACGGGGAGCTGCTGAGCCATGGATCTCCTTTAGGATAGTCTTCCGCATTTTTTTTTACGTTTTGAAATTCTCCTTTGAACTTGTATTGAATGATTTACGATTTATTCCGCTTTAAGTTTGGTTTGATTTACTAAAGGTTTCATTTGTTCTGTTTTAAACTGGGATCCCAGATTGAAAAGTTTTGCAAATTTCTAAGTATGGTTTCTTTAAATGAAAATTTCCCGCTGTTCTTAGAAGTAGAATGAAATGCATGTAGTAACGGCCTTAGGATCTAGGCATGAAAAGTAGGGTCGTTACAAACCAACCCATCTTTTATTTCCTCCATCTTTAATCTTCTGTCATTTACTTTTCAGCATTTTATTTTCTCTCGTCCTCTAAGTTCTAGAATTTTATCTTTATTTTCAATTATTCTCCTCTTCCCACCCCCTTGGTTACCCATAAACATAAAAGAGCTTAGAAAGCACATAAATTATGGTGGATGGGCTCCTTTAACCCATTAATTTAAAATTTGTCTAAATCTTTTAAATTTATCAATGGATTGCATGCATTAATTCAATTTGTATTATTTCCTAAATGTTCGTTATTTAATTTTGATATTCTAATAAATATTGATTTGTTTTTTCATGAACCAACCAACTAGTTATCAAATTTGGTAACTCTTATTTTATTAATTTATTTTAGTATTATATTTTTTATATTAAACATTCCATTTATTTTTTTCCCTTACCTTTAGCGATTTCATTTTTCATTTTTTTTTTCCAATTTTATTCAACTACCATTTTTTCCAACCTAATATTTTTTATGTCAACTGGTAAGGGAAAATACATAAATGGGCTTCTATATATATTCTATATATAAAAGTGGCTATAGTGGAGAAACTTTCTCTTCCCATTTTGCCCTTTCATTTTTTCATCTTATCTTATCTTACCATCTTAAAAGTGGCTAACTTGAAGAATCATTTTATTAATTCTTGAATGGGAATTTGAAAGGTTTTGTTTTGTTTTTTTTTTTTTTTTTTTTTTATGTTTCAAATTTCTTTATACTTAATTTAGTAAAACTTTTGGTCTTCTTTTTTTTACCCGTAGTGTTTGGATTTTTTTTAAATTTGTTTTTCTAATTCATTTATACCTCCTTTAATATGTTAATTAATAATTAATTTAATATGTTATTTGAGGGGTTACAAAATTGGTATATAATGTGTTATTTAAAATATTTTAAATTTGTTGCACATTTTATTTTGCCTACGTGGAAATTTAGAAGGTCTTTCTTCTCCAACACATCTTTTTTAAATTGTAGACTTTGATTTTTTTTTTCAAATTTATTTATACATTTTAGTGGGTTAATTAATCTTTCTCTTTCCATTTTGCCCTTTCATTTTTTCATCTTATCTTATCTTACCATCTTAAAAGTGGCTAACTTGAAGAATCATTTTCGGACTATTTTGTCCAATTTCTAATTCTTGAATGGGAATTTGAAAGGTTTTGTTTTTTTTTTACTTAATTTAGTAAAACTTTTGGTCTTCTTTTTTTACCCGTAGTGTTTGGATTTTTTTTTTAAATTTGTTTTTCTAATTCATTTATACCTCCTTTAATATGTTAATTAATAATTAATTTAATATGTTATTTGAGGGGTTACAAAATTGGTATATAATGTGTTATTTAAAAGATTTTAAATTTGTTGCACATTTTGTTTTGCCTACGTGTAAATTTAGAAGGTCTTTTTTCTCCGACACATCTTTTTTAAACCGTAGACTTTGATTTTTTTTTTTCAAATTTATTTATACATTTTAGTAGGTTAATTAATCTTTTCATATTCCATAACCAAAAAATAAATGACTTTTGTAACACACATCTTAAACCTTCCCTATATATATTTTCATGCATTTGTAAAGAAGCTCATTGCCAAGTAAAGAACAATGTTTTTTTTTTTTTTTTTCCTTTTGTGTCAAATCAAGGTATATCTCAATCTTTGCTATTTATTATTATTTTTCCTTCATTTTATTTAAGTTTTAAATTGTTCTATTGCATTATTGCATTTCCAAAGTCCTTTTCTTATGTCTCTTTTTAGACCACAATTAGAATTATAATAATTTGTTCAAATTTCGTTTTAAATTACTCTTAGTGATATATTATTTGTTAAATTGCAAGCCTAATGGAGAAGATATATATATATATATATATATATATGATCTGAAACCATTTCAAAACAATTGGAGATTCAAAGTTTGTGTTATTCGCAAAAAATATTGAAAAGTATTTAGAAAGAAACGTTTTAGATGCATTGAGGTTCATTATCATAGATGAAGAGTTGATTGTACTTTTTTTTAAAAAAAATAATGTTTAACTTAGAGAATCATTTATGACTATTTTGTCCAAATATTAATTCTCTAATTTCAGATGTGTCCCTTAAATTAATTATTACTTTTTAATATTTATATTATTTAACAGATTTTAAAATTGATAAATAATGTGTTGTTTAAAAGAATTTTAATTTGATAAACTTTTTTTTTTTTGATTTGCGAATTTGGAAGGTTTTAATTTTGTTTTGTAGGTTTATAATTTATTTATACTCTTTTATTATGTTAATTAATGTAGTAAAGCTTTTGGTTTTTTTTAGAAACAAACTTTAGAATTCTATTTTTTCAAATGTCTTTATACCTTTTTAAATAGGTTAATTAACCTTTTCAAAATCCACAACAGAAAAATAGATGATATAATATAAATTACTCATTCTTAAAATATATATATATATTAAATTACTCTTAATCATATATTATTATTGTTAATTGCACTTTCTCAAAAAAAAAAAAAAAATTATTGTTAATTGCAGGCTTAAATTTAGAAGAATTTTTAATTATTTTTTCCAAATGTTGATTCTCTAATTCTAAATGTTTCTTTAATTAATTATTATTTTTTAAATATATGTATTACTTTTTTTTAAGAGTTTCTTTTTCTTATTTCTTTATACTTTTTTTATTAGGTTGATTCGTTTAGTACATCCCTTTTCTCTCTAATTTATTTATACAGAAATTATAGCGGATGGGTCAAATTGATCATCAAATTTCACAATGTCTATAACAATCAAAATTATTATGGGTAGGTTTTTTCACATTAATTGAGTTATTTTTCTTACCAAAATACCCTTTCATTTAATGAATGAAATAATTTTAATTTAATAATATATTAGAATAAATCTCAAATTTTCAATTAAAGGATTTAGGGGAATAACCGTTTTTTCCTTAAATGTTGCCCCAAATTTTATCCCTAGTAAAAAATCTAATTTTGTAAATTATTATTATAGATTTTATATTCCTAAATTAGCTTTTTTTTCGTCCATTCTAATCCTAGCCTATCAACACAATATTTGGTAATTTTGATTTTATTTATAAATGTTCTTTTAAATCGTTTGAGATTTCTTCTAAAAACACCAAATTTCTTTTACTCCTGCTGCCGTGATGTGAGTGCGACCCACTTCGCTTCGGTTCCATTACGCTCATGCTCGACATCGACCGATACGGATTCAGTCCTGCAAGTATGTTCAAGTGCCCCTCACTGGAACTGTTATTACCTCCGTCGGTGCCGGACCCGAATTGCTGACACGGAACCAACGCCACTGGGGCCAGAAAGTTCATGAAATGCAACCCACTCGACATCGTCCCTCTATACAGACCGCTGTTATTAACCGACGGAAAAGTCCATATGGGATCACCCTCATCACTTGGTTATTCGTATTCGTAAGCATCCAAAAATTCACTATATACCTACTGATTTTTGAAAGAGGATGAACAAACGTTGATAGGAGGTCTTCTCTCACGATTTTTTATTATTTGTTTCAGAATTTTGTCTCCGCTCTTCTCCTGCATTCTTTGAAATTTGACAGTACAAAACATTTTTAAATACCCAGTATGATTTCTAAATACCGGGTATGAATTTTAAATACCCGATATAGATTTTGAAATTTGCAATAATTTTTTTTCGTATAGATCTGATTTTTTTTGTCGTATAAATATGGGTTTTTTTGCCATATAGATCTGGGTTTTTTTGCATCTTCTACGATTCCTTGTTAAATACCCGGTATGAATTTCTAAATACCGGGTATGAATTTTAAATACCCGGTATGAATTTTGAAATTTGCAATAATTTTTTTTCGTATAGATCTGGGTTTTTTTTTTGTCGTATAAATATGGGTTTTTTTTCCATATAGATCTGGGTTTTTTTTTTGCATCTTCTACGATTCCTTGTTAAATACCTTATATGGATTTCTAAATACAGGGTATGAATTTTTAAATACCCGATATGGATTTTTGAATCAACCAAATCGAGAAGCAGGCGGCAAAAAACTAAAAAGGAAGAAGACGATGGGCGGAATAGTCTGCAGTGTTCAGAAGGAAGAAGACGTTGGGCGGTGTTTTCGGAAGGAAGAATAGTCTGCGTGCTTTTAGGGATTTTTTTTCAAATGTGATACGAAACAACTTGTTTCCTTTTCTGTATTTTCTTTTTTTTTTTTTTTTTTTTTTTTTTATTCTGAAGATCAAATGGTCAAAATGGTAAATGAACTTCAATTATTTAAAACAGGTTGGACTGAAGCTGGACTGAAATGAAATTTTTAATGTCTTTGGACAAAAGTGAAATATATAGGCTAATTTCAGCCCATTATTGTAAAAACCCCTTATTTATACCTATGTTAATAATTAATCTTTCTGTATGTCATAACCAAAAAATAAATGATCCATTATAATGTATAATATGCATCTTGCCTTTGTTATAAATATTTTAGTACATCAAAGAGCTCATTTCAATTTATTATTTTTTTTTTTGGTGCAAATCGATCAATTTAAGGTATATCTCAATCTTTATTTTATTTTTATTTATTTATTTATTTGGTAGTTTTATTTTTATTTTTTTTATTTTTCCTTCATTTTATTTAAAATATATAAATTGTTCTATTGCATAATTTCATTTAAAGTTACTCTTAGTGATATATTATTGTTAAATTGCAACCGTTGGATAATATATATCTATATATCTATATATATATATATATATATTTGATCTTAAACCTCTTCAAACATTTCGAGCTTCGAAGCAAGTGTTATTAAAAAAAAAAATTATTGACAAGTATCAATATAAAAAACTCTAGATGTATTTGAGACTTATTGTCATGAATGAAGATGTAATTTTACATTTATTCTTCTTTTTTTTTAATTATTTTTTATCATAATATACGTTTTGTTTCTTTAAATAAATATCTAATATAATAACATTAGCATTAATATTATTATTATTTTTGTAACTCATTAACATTAATATTTATTAAAAAAACATTTTAACGATAAAAAAAAATAATAAATAAAGGTTTTTTTACTCTGAATTTTTATAGGAGTTATTACATATTTTACTGCATTGATCCAAAAATAGTTTTGTATGATGTTTTTTTCAAAAAAAAAAAAAGCGTTTTTTGGAAATCTTAAGAAAAGGATTTATGTAAATGCAATTATGTTACTAAAGTGTTGTTTGGAAACACTTTATAATTTGCAAAATATAGAAATGACTGTTCACACGTAACTTCGGGTATGGAGACACGTGGAATGAAATATGTATTTGTATTGATGTAATATACGTGTGGGTGTACAATCTCTAACTTTAATCCTCTGATTCTCTCTCTTGTGTGTGAATGTGTTTCACTCGAGGGCTGGAACGCTTGATCCCGAGTCTGAAGCTTCAATGGATTCTTGGAGCTTGAAGTCTTCTAGTCTTGAAGGAGTCTTCAGTCTTCAAGAAGTGTTGATGTCCTGAAGAGTCTTTGATCTTCAAGGAGTGTTGAAGTCTTGAAGAGTGTTTGGTCTTCAAGAACTGTTGATGTCCTGAAGAGTTTTTGATCTTCAAGGAGTGTTGAGGTCTTGAAGAGCGTTTGGTCTTCAAGGAGTGTTGAAGTCTTGAAGAGTGTTTGGTCTTCAAGGAGTGTTCAACACTTGGACTTGTGGATTGCAGAGAGTCTTCGGTCTTCAGACTTGGTGGAGTCTCTCTGAATTCTCTGGTTCTGCTTGAGAGCTTTGAAAACTCTGAACTCTTGTCTTTGTGAGAGTGTAGAATTTATGAACCCCTGAAATGGAGGAGAACCCCTCTATTTATAGAGTTCTCGCTGGATGGGCCCTGGTGACTTTTGGGCCTAACAACTTGGGCTTGGGCTTTATTGGTCTTGGGTTGAACCATTTAGTCTTGGGTTTGGTTTATATTTGACCCAAAACCATATGACCCAGACATTTAAAAGACCCAAATTTGATCAAAATAATTATTATTTTTTAATTAATTGGTCAAATTAATTAATTTGATCAAAATAATTTAATTTTAATTAATTGATCAAATAGAAATTTGGCTCTATAAATTTATAATTGGCCAACTTTGTTTTCAAATTAAATTTGGGACACATGTCAATTTATAATTGGTCCCAAATTTAATTAATTTTAATTTTGTCATTAATTTTATGTAACGACGTGACAATTCATGATTGGTCAAAATTTCTCCATCAACAAATGCCCCCTTTTCGAGATTTAGGCACAAATTATGTGTGGATGAATCTCGAAAAAGATATTTTGTGATCAAAATGCAAGATATTTGTTTTTGATTTTGACTCCCTTTGGTGTGTCAATTTAATCAAAATATGAATTTTGGTCAAATTTTTGATTTTTTTTTTTATTATTTGGCAGCAAACTTTGATTTGAAGTTTGAGCAAATTTTTGTTTATACCCAAATTATGATTTGAGGTAAAATCCTACCCAATTTTAACTCGCATTTGGAATAGAATTTGAGGTTTTGACTTTGGTTCATTTGGGATAAAATTTGGATTATGCCCAAAATTTAATTTAAGTAAATTTAAGGCTGCATCCAAAAAATTGGTGGGAATTTGGAATAAAATTTTCACATGGAACTTATAAATTTGGGAAAAATACACTTTTGGTCCCTGAGGTTTGGGTTAAGTGACACTCAGGTCCCTGAGTTTTCAAACTCAACAAAAATACCCCTGAGGTTTGAGATAAAGAGCATTTTAGTGCCTGCCGTTAATTTTTATGTTAAATCTTAACAGTTGCTGACGTGGCACTATTATTTTAATAAAGAAAAATTATTTTTTTTAATTTTTTAAAATAAAAATAATAAAATAATAAAATATTAATATTTTTTAATTTTTTTATTCTTTTTTCTCCCTTTCTCCATATCCTTCATCTTCCTTCTTCTTCTTCCTAACTCTGACGACCAGCCGCCGCCGCCGCCCGAATTTTTTTTTTCTTTCTTTCTTTCTCCCCTTTTCTTCTCTCCTTTCTTTCTCTCTTTCCTTCAATTTTTTTTTTTAATAAAAAGAAGGGAGAGGGAGGAGGAGCCCTCCTCCCTCTCCGGCGCCGGCGACGGGAGGAGGGAGGGCCCCTCCTCCCTCTCCCTTCTTTTTATTAAAAAAAAAATTGAAGGAAAGAGAGAAAGAAAGGAGAGAAGAAAAGGGGAGAAAGAAAGAAAGAAAAAAAAAAATTCGGGCGGCGGCGGGCGGTCGTCGGAGTTAGGAAGAAGAAGAAGGAAGATGAAGGATATGGAGAAAGAGAAGAAGAAGAAAGAGAAAGGGAGAAAAAAGAATAAAAAAATTAAAAAATATTAATATTTTATTATTTTATTATTTTTATTTTAAAAAATTAAAAAAAATAATTTTTTTTTAATTTAAAATAATAGTGTCACGTCAGCAACTGTTAAGATTTAACAGAAAAATTAACGGCAGGGACTAAAATGCTCCTTATCTCAAACCTCAGGGGTATTTTTGTTGAGTTTGAAAACTCAGGGACCTAAGTGTCACTTAACCCAAACCTCAGGGACCAAAAGTGTATTTTCCCTAGAAATTTTGATTTGGGATAAGAGTTTAATTATACCCAAATTCAGTTTAATTCAATCCAAATCTGTGTAGGAGTTTATCAAATCAATTTGAATTTATTTCCCAATTTGATTTAAATCAAATCTCATACTTTGGACTAAAATTTGAAACAAAATCTCCAAATTTTTATTTTTCAATTTGATTTAAATCAAATCTTATGTCTTTGGGTTAAACTTTGAGTCCATCTCAGAGTTGATGAAAACTGTCGTCGGAGATAAGATTTATATTTGAACTTATCCCAAAATTGATGAAGATTGCCGTTGGAGATAAGATTTATATTTGAACTTATCCCAAAATTGATGAAGATTGCCGTTGGAGATAAGATTTATATTTGAATTTATCCTAAAATTGATGGAGATTGACGTTGGAAATAAGATTTATATTTGAACTTATCCCAAAATTGATGAAGATTGCCGTTAGAGATAAGATTTATATTTGAACTTATCCCAAAATTGATGAAGATTGCCGTTGGAGATAAGATTTATATTTGAACTTATCCCAAAATTGATGAAGATTGTCGTTGGAGATAAGATTTATCTATTTGAATCCAACTTTCCATTCTATAAATAAGGTTGAACCTCAGCATGGGAAAACACACATCAATTGCCAGGAGCATTCAAGAAAGCATTTAAGTAGGAAACTTCATTCTCCTTTTTTTTTTTGAATTTTATTTTTTTGAATTTTTGTTTATTTTTTTGTTTATTTTTTCTTTTTTCGTATTTTTTTTTTAATTTTCGATTTTTTCCTTTTTTTTTTTTTTTTTTTTTTTGGCACCTTGCCTATATTTCAATCACAAGCACAGTGCCTTCATCCACCATCCAAAAGGTAAGTACGTAGGTAAGTGATTTTTTTTAGGCATACATATCCTTGTTGCCTTCAATTTGCAGGTACAATGTCTTTCAGCATGAGTACAAGGACGTGTTCCTTGCGTTGGGACATGTTCCTTGGACTTGTGTCGCCACCACGCCCTTCAGCACGAGTGCAGGGACTTGTTCCTTGAGTTGGGACATGTTCCTTGGACTTGTGTCGCCGTCACGCCTTTCAGCACGAGTGCAAGGACATGTTCCTTGAGTTGGGACATGTTCCTTGGACTTGTGTCGCCGCCACGCCTTTCAGCACGAGTGCAAGGACGTGTTCCTTGAGTTGGGACATGTTCCTTGGACTTGTGTCGCCGCCACGCCTTTTAGCACGAGTGCAAGGGCGTGTTCCTTGCGTTGGGACATGTTCCTTGGACTTGTGTCACCGCCACGCCTTTCAGCACGAGTGCAAGGACGTGTTCCTTGAGTTGGGACATGTTCCTTGGACTTGTGTCGCCGTCACGCCTTTCAGCACGAGTGCAAGGACGTGTTCCTTGAGTTGGGACATGTTCCTTGGACTTGTGTCGCCGTCACGCCTTTCAGCACGAGTGCAAGGACGTGTTCCATGAGCTGGGACATGTTCCTTGGACTTGTGTTGCCGCCACGCCTTTCAGCATGAGTGCAAGGACGTGTTCCTTGAGTTGGGACATGTTCCTTGGACTTGTGCCGCCGCCACGCCTTTCAGCACGAGTGCACGGACATGTTCCTTGAGTTGGGACATGTTCCTTGGACTTGTGTCGCCGCCACGCCTTTCAGCACAAGTGCAAGGATGTGTTCCTTGAGTTGGGACATGTTCCTTGGACTTGTGTCGTCGCCACGCCTTTCAGCACGAGTGCATGGACATGTTCCTTGAGTTGGGACATGTTCCTTGGACTTGTGTCGCCGCCACGCCTTTCAGCACGAGTGCAAGGACATGTTCCTTGCGTTGGGACATGTTCCTTGGACTTGTGCCGTCGCCACGCCTTTCAGCACGAGTGCACGGACATGTTCCTTGGCGCCGCCACGCCTTTCAGCACGAGTGCAAGGACGTGTTCCTATAGTTGGGACATGTTCCTTGGACTTGTGTCGTCGCCACGCCTTTCAGCACGAGTGCAGGGACATGTTCCTTGCTTTGGGACATGTCCTTGGACTTGTGTCGCCGTTACGCCCTTTTAGCATGAGTGCAGGGACAATTGACGTCTTTGGACTTTAGGAAGTAGCGCAGCAGTGTAGCCGAGCGTAGCATGAGGACCTTCGAACTTGGAGGAAGGAACTGCAACGAAGCGCGTGAGAACCTTCGAACTTGGAGGAAGGAACTGCAACGAAGCGCGTGAGAACCTTTGAACTTGGAGGAAGAAACTGCAGCGAAGCGCATGAGAACCTTCGAACTTGGGGGGAAGGAACTGCAGCGAAGCGCGTGAGAACCTTCGAACTTGGAGGAAGGAACTGCAACGAAGCGCATGAGAACCTTTGAACTTGGAGAAAGGAACTGCAGTGAAGCGCGTGAGAACCTTCGAACTCTGGGGGAAGGAACTGCAGCGAAGCGTGTGAGAACCTTCGAATTTGGGGGGAAGGAAATGCAACGAAGCGCGTGAGAACCTTCGAATTTGGAGGGAGGAACTGCACGAAGCGCGTGAGAACCTTCGAACTTGGGGGAAGGAATTGCAGAGCGAAGCGCGTGAGAACCTTTGAACTTGGAGGAAGGAACTGCAGCGAAGCGCGTGAGAACCTTCGAACTTTGGGGGAAGGAACTGCAGCGAAGCGCCTGAGAACCTTCGAATTTGGGGGGAAGGAAATGCAATGAAGCGCGTGAGAACCTTCGAATTTGGGTGAAGGAACTGCAGCGAAGTGCGTGAACCTTCGAACGTGGGGAGAAAGAACTGCAACGCAGCGCGTTAGAACCTTCGACCTTGGAGAGAAGGAACTTCAGCGAAGCACGTGAGAACCTTCGAACTTGGAGGAAGGAACTGCAGCGAAGCGACGTGAGAACCTTCGAACTTGGAAGAATGAACTGCAGCAGTGGAGAACCTTCGAACCTGGAGGAAGGAACTGCAGCGAAGCGCGTGAGAACCTTCGAATTTGGGAGAAGGAACTGCAGCGAAGTGCGTGAACCTTCGAACTTGGGGAGAAAGAACTGCAACGCAGCGAGTGCGAACCTTCGACCTTGGAAAGAAGGAACTGCAACGGAGCGCGTGAGAACCTTCGAACTTGGGGAGAAGAAACTCCAGCAAAGCTGCGTGAGAACCATCGAACTTGAGAGAAGAGGGAACAATGCAACAACGCACCACATAAGATCCTTCGCACTTGGAGGAGGAACAACGTAGCAGTCGTACAACTGAGAACCCTCGAACTTGGAGAAGGAACAACGCAACAGGATACAACGAAGAACCTTCGAACTTGGAGAAGGAACAATGCAATAGCGTACAGTGTAAGGACCCTCGAACTTGGAGAGAAGGAACTGCAGCGAAGAACCTTTTTTTTTTTGTTTATAGAGACTGAACTTAAAGTTCTCTTTAAGCTGCCTACGTACCCTTATGGAATAGGGATCAAGTCATAACGTAGTTCAAGATTTTTTTTTGCACTCACCTTTTAAGCTCGTGTGGGCTAGGAGCATCATGCAGTTTAGGCTCTTGCGATAAGGAGTTTTTACATTTTAAAAGCTCTTATCTTCATCATGGTCTTGATCAGGTCCTTGACTTGTAGGATTGGTCAAGATAATTAGATTTGGTTTCACCTTCAAGGAACCTTCTGTATTTATGAGAACAGAGAAATTCCTCTTCATACGTGACGGGATGCTACTTTGAAGCTTCTTGTCGCTGTTTACTTCATCGAAAAGTTTCACCTCCAAGTTATCCATCTTTCTTTTAGGTTGATCGCTTGTTACTTTGAGGCGATAAAAAACAGATGTCGAAGGTTGACTCTTCTTCGATGTGAAGACACTTAGCCTTTGGAAAGCTGAAGGTCGAGTGAAGGTGGACATCTAACATTGATTTTCTTCTTCTGTCGCGGCCATACTCATTCTTTGGAATACTGAAGGACGAGTAGTTGGAGGCTTGATGCGATCGAAGACGGAGGTCCTTTGTTCACCCTTCTCAGAATTGTCAACTTCTTCTACGTCGATGGAGTACGAAGTCGCAAAGTTCTTTTTTTTCCATTTTGTGGAAATTTTTGGAGAAGGATTTATTCAACATCACCAGTTGTTGAGGTTGAGAAAACTTTTTACTTCTCTTCCTCTTGGGTTGAAGTTTCTTAAGATCCTTCTTTCTTTGATGTTTGCTCTTTCCTTTGATTGTAGCAAGATTTGATTGGGCTACTTCATCAAGGTCGAGCTCAATTTTGCCTTCCTTAGCCAGCTTTAAAATTAAGTCCTTTAGGACGAAACATCTTTCCACTGGATGACCAATAACTCGATGATACTTGCAATACTTGGGATCATCGACTTTCTCCATCTCTTCTGGTCGTTTACACTTAGGAAGCTCTATCAGTTGCACTTCCAGTAGTTGTTCCAACATATCAGGGATGTCGTCATCAGGGAAAGGATAGATTTTCTTCTGTCTTTCCTTTAAAGTTAAGTGATGTGCTCCATTTGTTTGTCGCTTTTCTTTTGAAGACGACTTGGGAAGGGTTGTGTTGACAACCATGGATTCTTCTATAGTCTCTTCATCGTTCCTTCCTTCATTCCTCACATTAGGGAGTAGAAGGTCTTGGTTTTCTCGACTAGCAATACTTAGCTCCATATCGTGGGCGCGAGTTGCTAGCTCCTCAAAGGTGCGAGGCTTTATACCTTTAAGGATGTAAAGGAGTTCCCAGTGCATGCCTTGAATGCACATCTCAACGGAAGAGAGTTCAGTGAGACGATCTTTGCAATCTAGACTCATGGCTCTCCAGCGATTTATATAGTTAACAACGAGTTCACCTTTTCGTTGTTTAGTGTTGGTGAGCTCGAACATGCTAACGGTTCTTCTAGTGTTGTAGAAGCGATTCAAGAACTCTCTTTCGAGTTCCTCCCAACTGTCTATTGACTCAGGTTCTAGATCAGTGTACCAGTCAAAAGCATTTCCTTTAAGTGTTCGAACGAACTGTTTGACTAGTAGGTCCCCTCGAGTACCAGCGTTCTCGCATGTCTCAACGAAGTGAGCAATATGTTGTTTAGGATTGCCCTTTCCATCAAACTGCTGAAATTTTGGTGGCTGATACCCGATTGGCATTCTCAAGTTATCAATCCTCTTAGTATAAGGTTTGGAATATAAGAGGGAATCTTGAGTAGGTCCACCGTACTGAGCTCTGATACAGTTTGTGATCATATCTTCGAGCTGTTGGATGGATAGTGAAGCGACCGAAGCAGAACACTGTGGTTGATCATCTTGCACTATAGTCTTTCCTTTGTCGTGATTTTTTACGACTTGGGTTTGACTTGATTCGGCGATATGTTGGTTCTCAATTTGGCTCTTTAGTTGCTCGATTTGAGAATTTTTTTCTTCAATCGCCTTCATCAAGGTGTCGATATGCTCCTGCATCTCAGCCATTCTTTCTTCCATAGTTCTAGTCTCAGTCATCATGACAGTCACTACGTCAGAATCAGGTTCAAACAAAGGGTTATACTTAACAATAAACTTGTCATTAGTATATGCCCCCTGCAAGGTTGTTTCTTGGCCTCCAGCGATAGAAGCTTTATCTTCTTGCAACGTCAGTTCACTGAGGCAACAATGGGCAGTAGAACCCATGTAAGACTTGTTCATGACAACGACCATTGAAGAAGTCTTGAACGACATGTTTGCACTTGTGTTTTGAGATAAGAGAGAGAGATGAGAGGTAGAGATTGTCCCACTGGGCGTGCCAATTTGTTCACACGTAACTTCGGGGATGGAGACACGTGGAATGAAATATGTATTTGTATTGATGTAATATACGTGTGGGTGTACAATCTCTAACTTTAATCCTCAGATTCTCTCTCTTGTGTGTGAATGTGTTTCACTCGAGGGCTGGAACGCTTGATCCCGAGTCTGAAGCTTCAATGGATTCTTGGAGCTTGAAGTCTTCTAGTCTTGAAGGAGTCTTCAGTCTTCAAGAAGTGTTGATGTCCTGAAGAGCCTTTGATCTTCAAGGAGTGTTGAAGTCTTGAAGAGTGTTTGGTCTTCAAGAACTGTTGATGTCCTGAAGAGTTTTTGATCTTCAAGGAGTGTTGAGGTCTTGAAGAGCGTTTGGTCTTCAAGGAGTGTTGAAGTCTTGAAGAGTGTTTGATCTTCAAGAAGTGTTCAACACTTGGACTTGTGGATTGCAGAGAGTCTTCGGTCTTCAGACTTGGTGGAGTCTCTCTGAATTCTCTGGTTCTGCTTGAGAGCTTTGAAAACTCTGAACTCTTGTCTTTGTGAGAGTGTAGAATTTCTGAACCCCTGAAATGGAGGAGAACCCCTCTATTTATAGAGTTCTCGCTGGATGGGCCTTGGTGACTTTTGGGCCTAACAACTTGGGCTTGGGCTTTATTGGTCTTGGGTTGAACCATTTAGTCTTGGGTTTGGTTTATATTTGACCCAAAACCATATGACCCAGACATTTAAAAGACCCAAATTTGATCAAAATAATTATTATTTTTTAATTAATTGGTCAAATTAATTAATTTGATCAAAATAATTTAATTTTAATTAATTGATCAAATAGAAATTTGGCTCTATAAATTTATAATTGGCCAACTTTGTTTTCAAATTAAATTTGGGACACATGTCAATTTATAATTGGTCTCAAATTTAATTAATTTTAATTTCGTCATTAATTTTATGTAACGACGTGGCAATTCATGATTGGTCAAAATTTCTCCATCAACAATGACAATGTCTTATTAAATTTTAACATCGTTTTTTGTTTTCTGTGTGTAATAAGATTCAAATTACTCAATTTATTAACACTAATTTATATATTTAATTATAAAAACATACAATTTATAAAAATAAAAACAAAAGTTTGTAAAAATGAATATTTAAGTAGGAATAAAATGACGATATAAATTTCATACGTGCAATGCACGTTAACGTTTTGTGTATTCAAATTACATATTTAAATCACTATGAAAAACATGAAAAATCACGTATGAAAAATCTAGTATATATAAAAGCCACAATGAGGAGAAACTTTTTAGGTCTATTTTACCCTTTTACATTTTCAATTGTGTCAATAATATCCTTTAGTCCTCTCTTTCCTCCTTGAGACATGAGAATGCACTCCATCTTTCATCTCCCTCTTCCATTTTACTTTTCTTCGTTGGATGACAACCTTTCATTTTTTGCATTCAATACCATTATACCATAAGGTCCATAACTATCATTTAATGTTCATGCAACTTTAAAAATGAATCATTTAAAACATTTTAAGTGGATTTTATTGACATGTAACTACTAATTAAATAATCTATAGTCTATTCTATATATTCTATCTTCTATATATAAAAGTGGCTATAGTGGAGAAACTTTCTCTTCCCATTTTGTCCTTTCATTTTTTCATCTTATCTTATCTTACCATCTTAAAAGTGGCTAACTTGAAGAATCATTTTTGGACTATTTTGTCCAATTATTAATTCTTGAATGGGAATTTGAAAGGTTTTGTTTTTTTGTTTTTGTTTTTTTTATGTTTCAAATTTCTTTATACTTAATTTAGTAAAACTTTTGGTCTTCTTTTTTTTACCCGTAGTGTTTGGATTTTTTTTTAAATTTGTTTTTCTAATTCATTTATACCTCCTTTAATATGTTAATTAACAATTAATTTAATATGTTATTTGAGGTGTTACAAAATTGGTATATAATGTGTTATTTAAAAGATTTTAAATTTGTTGCACATTTTATTTTGCCTACGTGGAAATTTAGAAGGTCTTTCTTCTCCAACACATCTTTTTTAAATTGTAGAGTTTGATTTTTTTTTTCAAATTTATTTATACATTTTAGTGGGTTAATTAATCTTTCTCTTTCCATTTTGCCCTTTCATTTTTTCATCTTATCTTATCTTACCATCTTAAAAGTGGCTAACTTGAAGAATCATTTTCGGACTATTTTGTCCAATTTCTAATTCTTGAATGGGAATTTGAAAGGTTTTGTTTTTTTTTTACTTAATTTAGTAAAACTTTTGGTCTTCTTTTTTTACCCGTAGTGTTTGGATTTTTTTTTTTAAATTTGTTTTTCTAATTCATTTATACCTCCTTTAATATGTTAATTAATAATTAATTTAATATGTTATTTGAGGGGTTACAAAATTGGTATATAATGTGTTATTTAAAAGATTTTAAATTTGTTGCACATTTTGTTTTGCCTACGTGTAAATTTAGAAGGTCTTTTTTCTCCGACACATCTTTTTTAAACCGTAGACTTTGATTTTTTTTTTTCAAATTTATTTATACATTTTAGTAGGTTAATTAATCTTTTCATATTCCATAACCAAAAAATAAATGACTTTTGTAACACACATCTTAAACCTTCCCTATATATATTTTCATGCATTTGTAAAGAAGCTCATTGCCAAGTAAAGAACAATGTTTTTTTTTTCCTTTTGTGTCAAATCAAGGTATATCTCAATCTTTGCTATTTATTATTATTTTTCCTTCATTTTATTTAAGTTTTAAATTGTTCTATTGCATTATTGCATTTCCAAAGTCCTTTTCTTTATGTCTCTTTTTAGACCACAATTAGAATTATAATAATTTGTTCAAATTTCATTTTAAATTACTCTTAGTGATATATTATTTGTTAAATTGCAAGCCTAATGGAGAAGATATATATATATATATATATATATATACATGATCTGAAACCATTTCAAAACAATTGGAGATTCAAAGTTTGTGTTATTCACAAAAAATATTGAAAAGTATTTAGAAAGAAACGTTTTAGATGCATTGAGGTTCATTATCATAGATGAAGAGCTGATTGTACTTTTTTTTTAAAAAAAATAATGTTTAATTTAGAGAATCATTTATGATTATTTTGTCCAAATATTAATTCTCTAATTTCAGATGTGTCCCTTAAATTAATTATTACTTTTTAATATTTATATTATTTAACAGATTTTAAAATTGATAAATAATGTGTTGTTTAAAAGAATTTTAATTTGATAAACTTTTTTTTTTGGATTTGCGAATTTGGAAGGCTTTAATTTTGTTTTGTAGGTTTATAATTTATTTATACTCTTTTATTATGTTAATTAATGTAGTAAAGCTTTTGGTTTTTTTAGCAACAAACTTTAGAATTCTATTTTTTCAAATGTCTTTATACCTTTTTAAATAGGTTAATTAACCTTTTCAAAATCCACAACAGAAAAATAGATGATATAATATAAATTATTCATTCTTAAAATATATATATATATTAAATTACTCTTAATCATATATTATTATGGTTAATTGCACTTTCTCAAAAAAAAAAAAAAAAAATATTGTTAATTGCAGGCTTAAAAAAAATTATGACTATTTTGTCCAAATATTAATTCACTAATTTCATATGTGTCCCTTAAATTAATTATTACTTTTTAATATTTATATTATTTAACAGATTTTAAAATTGATAAATAATGTGTTGTTTAAAAGAATTTTAATTTGATAAACTTTTTTTTTTGGATTTGCGAATTTGGAAGGCTTTAATTTTGTTTTGTAGGTTTATAATTTATTTATACTCTTTTATTATGTTAATTAATGTAGTAAAGCTTTTGGTTTTTTTAGCAACAAACTTTAGAATTCTATTTTTTCAAATGTCTTTATACCTTTTTAAATAGATTAATTAACCTTTTCAAAATCCACAACAGAAAAATAGATGATATAATATAAATTACTCATTCTTAATATATATATATATATATATTAAAGGGTTAACTACATAGATAGTTCAAATTGGAACCGAAATTTCACAAATGTCTAATTTTGAAAAAAAATTCAGTTTTGTCCTAAGCCAAGCCAAAATAGAGGTTAATTTACATCAATGCCCATTATATTATATTTAAATAAAAATATACTTGGTTAGTTAAAATAATCTATATATTTTCTTAAAATATCTTCCCATAAAAATTTAAAATCTTTTCACATCCTCTCCCCAAAATAACTCCTTGATTCTCTCAAAATTTCCCTTACAAATCTTCAAAACCAATCTCACGCCAAAAGTAATCTCACGCCGGTCAAAAATCTTTCAAGCTTTCTCGATTTTGCCATTCACGCCCACACCGATAAGTTCAAGCTCACGTCGTCGATGTTGTTCGTCTCATCCTCCCAACGCTGTTGACAGCTTCTATCGGTTCACGTCTCATCCTCCTCAAATCACAATTCGAGCACCATTGACGTTGAGCAAAGGTTTTGTTAACTATAAACATCCGAGCGATTTTTGTCCGTCAATCCATCGACATTTTGTCTTCCGTCCGTACATTGTCTTGGTTGTTTTTGGTTGGAGTTCGTTCACAGAAGGTTTTTTTTGGGGTTTGTTATGTGGTTTATTGAGTCATTGTTTACTGTTGGTTTATAAAAATCATATTGCGTTTGTACTCCAAAAAACAGTGGCTTATATATAATGAACTAAGGGTTATTGTTTTGTATCATTGAGTTTATATAATATATATTATGATTTATATATAACCATCAGTGTTGATATATAATACTGAATTGTTGATTTAGTTGCATTATTGGGTTATTGTTCTGTTAATTGGGGGTTGTTGGGGGTTTATATAATATATTAGATGGTTTAAAATCAATGAACTGAGATGGTTGTATTTCAATTACACAAATTAGGAGATTATATTTTATATGTTTGTTATATTCGAATATGTATGACTTTCATGTCTTATTAATAATCACAAACTACAAAATATATTTATGGTCTATAGTAATGACTATATAGAGTTGTGCATTTTTGTAATAATTTGAACGACATTCCTTCATGAATAATAATTTGAGAAACTCGATAATCAATATAGTTATTAATCTCATTCCAACGTCTGCCAATACACCATCCGTATGTGAATGAGATTAGTACCTCCGTATGTGAATGAGATTAGTACCTACAAAAACCTATGTGAATGAGATTATTACTTAAAAAAAATATATGACAAATATTTAATAAGGTTTATATATTATACATCCAAGTATATATTTATAGATAAAGTTAAATATACTACATAATCGGATTTTCAAAAAAAAAAAAAAAAAGTTAAATATACTACATGACCTATATTTATAATTCTCAAAATTCACTTATGAACTTTATAAACCATGTCATATATATACTATATAAAGAAGTTTATATTTATGATACAATATACAACCAAGTATATATTTATCATTATGATGTTTTACTTATGAACTAAATAAAAAAATGACGAATATATATTATATAATGGGTTCGATACATTGATTATATATTATAATGCACGGTATATATTTATCGTTTGAATAAATATCACACTCTATAATCAATTGAGTAAGGGTTAATGTGAACAAGTAGATAATTAGAAACATCTTATGTTATTAGACATTAATAACAACATTTAAAAAAAAAAATGCACACCATATACTTGATCTAATGCCTAAAAAAAATACAATTTTCTTTTTTACAAAATAAAACAAAAATGAAAGAAAAAATATAAACATATTTGATTAAAGTAAAAGATTTCTATTCTACATCAGATTCATAAAGGAAAAAAAAAAAAAAAAAAAAAGTTCTTGCTTGATCAAATAAAACAAAAAACTAAAACAAAGAAAAAAAAAGAGACACAATACTCATATTGCAACCAACGAAATTTATATTCAATTTTTTTTACGAAGGTAGCAAAAATGGAATAGACAGCAATTGGTTGATTTTGTTTTTTAAAAAACATATTTAGGATTAGGGTTGAGTATTGGTAAATTAATTATTTATTAATTTGCTTTAATTAGAAGTTTTTATTAGGGAAAGAATCAATACAAACCAAATTTGAATGTGCAGAATTTTTAAAGGGCAAAATAGAGAAGATTTGGTTGGAAAATCTTGAGCCAAGACAAAGCCGAAATTTTTTTCATAACTGGACATTTGTGAAATATTTGTTCCGAGATGATATAATTCTCATAATTTTTGTATATTAAATTACTCTTAATCATATATTATTATTGTTAATTGCACTTTCTCAAAATAAAAAAAATATTGTTAATTGCACGCTTAAATTTAGGGGTGTTCACGGGTTGGGTTGGGTTGGGTTGAGGGGGTTTTTTGGACCAACCCAAATTTTCGGGTTGGTCGGGTTCGCTACCCGAATGAACCGAGCGATGGTAGCAACCCAACCCAACCCAACCCTTCTATTTTCGGGTTGGGTTGGGTTGGGTTGTCGGGTTGTATATTTTTTAATTTCTTAATTATTTTAAATTAATTTTTCTTTTGATCAGAAAAAATAAAAAACATTCAGTTACATATTAGAAAAAAAACGAAAATTGAAAACAAAAAATATAAAAAAAAAAAGAAAAAAAAGAAAATTAAGCCTCCAACAAAAATTCATTAACAAACGCTCAAATGGTGGAGAAAAAAATGGTTTCTCTTGTTACAAGAATACTCCATTCATGTTGTGAGTACTACCAGCAACGAGAACAGAAAAAAATGAAAATTGAAAAAAAATATATATATGAAACAGATTACAGATCTGCGACAGCGACGGACCTCGACGGCGATGGACTGAAGGAAACGGAATGAAGGAAAAGGAAATGGAAGAAAACGGCGACGGACCTCGACGGACTGAAGGAAACGACGAAGGACCTCGACGGCGACAGCGACAACGACACGAGGAAGAGGAACGACACGAAGGAAAAGGAAATGGAACCTCGACTCGAGTTCAACGACGGTGGCGGACCTCGACGACGACTGAGAAGACGGAAGGCTGAAGAGAACTGAAGAGTCAAGAGAGAGTTGCAGGGGAGACGAAGAACTGAGAAGACCGAAGACGAGAGAAGGAGGGAACAAAACAGGGAAGAGGCGTGCGGCTATGAGGGACTTAGGGTTTTTTCAAATGCTTTATGTTTATTTTATATATATATATATTAAAAAAAAAGTAAAATTCGGTTCGGTTCGGGTTGAACCGAACCAAACAAATTGCAACCCGCGAACCGAACCGAAAATTCGGTTTATTGAAATTTTAACCCAACCCAAATCGAAAAAAAATCTAACCCAACCCAACCCTTACGGTTTGGGTTGGGTAGTCCGGGTTCGTCGGGTTGTCGGGTTTTTTGAACACCCCTACTTAAATTTAGAAGATTTTTTAATTATTTTTTCCAAATGTTGATTCTCTAATTCTAAATGTTTCCTTAATTAATTATTATTTTTTAAATATATGTATTACTTTTTTTTAAGAGTTTCTTTTTCTTATTTCTTTATACTTTTTTTTTGGGCAATAGGGATTTTTGGGCCATTTTCATTGTTGTTTTGTAAAAAATGGCCCCTTTTTTTAAATCTATTATTTGGGGACCCTTTGTTGATTTTAATGAGGTCAGCAATGGTATAAATGACCATTATAGCCTTTCTTCAATTTTCAAAAAAAGAAATTAATTTTCTACACCACCAAAATAGATTTCCCACCAATTTTCCATTATTTTTCCTTAATGAATAAGGAATTTTGAATGACAAAAAATTTCCTATTCTCATTCCCATTCCTATTCGTATTTTCATTCTTAATTCTTCTAGTTCTTTTGTCCCCATACAATATTCTTTGGTCCCAACACGATTTCACAACATCATCACGTTTTGGATTGGCCAATCACACTCAAAACACTTCCGACATTCGAGTTTCTGAAGGAGGTACGTGATTACTACACTTTCAAGTTTGATCGTTCAATTTTTTACGTTTAAGAGTACGTTCGTGGGTTTGGGAATTATTTTTGCGTCGCGCTGCTGGAATTCTCGGTCATTTTTCGTTGTTCCCGACTGGGAATCATATGCCACCGAGACCGGAAAACCTTACCGAGACCGGGAAAATCGATTTCGACCGGGAATTTTGGCTGTTTCATTATTTTATTTTATTTTTTTTCATTTTTTTCATGTTCGTGCAGATAATGCCTCGTGTGTGGGTTTGTTATGGTGGCCTATGGAAGGAGAGGGAAAATGAATATGAGGGTGGAGAGTTGACGGGTTTCGACATAGACATTGGTACTGCATACAGTGACTTCTTAAGTCGATTATATAGATTAACCAGTATAAGTTCAGAGGAATTTGACCTTAGAATAAGATGTGTAGTCCAATTGATGTCTAGGGCCCCTGCGTTTGTTATTAGGAACGATGAAGGCCTTAACACCTTTTTGACCTGGAATAAGGTTTCTGATGTACCCATATACATATCCACAATCCCAAAGTGTCCTAGTAACCAAGCCTCACGACCATTTCCCATCCCATGCGTCATGCCAAATAAGGTGGAGCCGAATTTATCATCAACATCAGTCCCAAACAATATACCATCGGCATCTACATCCTTCCCATGCGATGAATCCAAAAATATTCCTTCGTATAACTTGGGGGATGATGAAGACTATGGTAGTGAACTTTATGGTGGCCAAGATTGGGGGGACTACGGAGATGAGGACATGGACACAGAGGTTGATGTAGCTGTGGGTGATGATGAGGAAGAGATTCACGTACAGTACAATGAGGATCCTTCTGCGCCTGAACAAGTGGCAACATGCTCTTCCGTTCCGAGTACTTCATCCAAGGCAATCATCATGACAACTCAGTCTTCCTCTTCTGAAGATGTAGAAGTTGGAGAAGTATTCATGTGTAAGAGAGACTTGTACATGAGGATGTCTGTGATTGCAATGAGAAGGAACTTCCAGTTTAGGGTTAATAAGTCAAAGAAGAACATATGGGTAGTTGATTGTGTAATTGAAGAATGCAAATGGAGGGTTCGAGCTATGACTGTTACTAAGAGGTGTGAAATATTTAAGATCACGAACTACTGTAATATTCACACTTGTGTACGTGAAATGTTAACCCATGATCATAGACAAGCGAAGAGTTGGGTTATTGGAAATTTGATCAAGTCGAGGTTCCAAGACGTCGGTCGTACTTATAGGCCAAAGGACATTGTGAGCGATATTAGACAAGATTTTGGTGTGAATTTAAGCTACGACAAGGCTTGGCGGGCTAGAGAATAAGCTTTTATTCTTGCTAGAGGATCTCCAGAAGAATCTTACAGATTTGTTACCAAAATTTGGTGAAGCATTGAAAATTGAAAACCCCGGTACAATGTTCGACTTAGAACTTGAAGACGATAGACACTTTAAGCATGTGTTTATGGCACTAGGTGCTTCTATTGGAGGGTTCAAAAGCTCTATTCGTCCAGTTTTAGTGGTTGATGGAACACACTTACGAGGAAAATTTTGTGGGAAGCTCCTTATTGCGACCGGTGTAGATGGTAACAATCAGTTATATCCTGTAGGGTGGGCCTTGGCTGGGGGAGAAACTGATCAGTCGTGGACGTACTTTTTTCGGCAGTTGGACAAGTTCCTGGTCTGGTCATCGTGTCTGACAGACATGCCAGAATTGGTAAGGCAGTCAAAACTGTATTTCCTAATGCATTTCACTGCGTGTGTATCCGGAACTTAGGGGAGAACCTGAAGACGCATTTCAAGACCGGGAACTTTATGAAACTATTTGACGGAGCTGCAAGGGCATTTCGCGTGGTTGAATTCAATGAGTATTGGCAGCAACTCCCAGAAAATGTCAGGACATACCTACAAGGGGTCGGAGTTGAGAGGTGGGCTCGAGCATACCAGTGTGGTCGTCGGTATAACCAAATGACCACCAATCTTGCGGAGTGCACTAACTCAGTGTTGAAAGAAGCACGAGAGCTCCCAATCACCGCATTCATGGATCATATCAGAGGGTGGCTCCAAACAAAATACTACAAACGCAGGAATAAGCACTCTAGTAACCCGGGTCAGTGGTCGAAGTTTGCAACGGAAGTTTTGGAAAAAGAAGAGGAGAAGTCACGGAGGCACGTTGTCAAACCTATTGCTCGATATGAGTTTAATGTCGAGGACGGACATTTGGGTGGACGTTTCAACCTTCACGCTAGAACATGCACATGTCGTGAATTTGAGTATTACGAACTTCCATGCTCCCATGCGATCGCTGCATGCACTTATCGACATATTGAATATCATACACTTTGTTCCAGAGTCTACCATGTGGACTCTTTGATAGATGCATATGCACAGCCCATACAACCTCTTGGGCATGAGTCGGAGTGGAAGAGGTCACCTCAATTTGTCGATGTGAAAGTCTTGCCTCCTCGAAGAGTGCCTAGAGTTGGTGGTCGTCAGACGTTGAGAATACCGTCTACGGGAGAAGTGCGGTATGTCCGCAAATGCAGCCGGTGTGGGAACAAGGGTCATAACAGAAAAACATGCAGACAACCATTGAACAATTCTTGATGTTTTAGACAATTTAAGTAAATTTCTCTATTTTGACATTAATATTTGTATCATGGATATGTTTTATACATCAATATTATTACATTTCTATATTTTGAAGTATCTATTTTCTCCGTTCATCATTTACTTTATATCGCGTACATCAAATTAAAAAAAGTAAAATATTGGGAAAAAAATTCATATCAATCTTACGTTGCATGGCTTGAAATTTTACGTTGCATGGATTGAAATTACGTTGCATAGTCTGTTTATGAACGTATGCGATAAGTATATAAGTGACATTTTAACTACAAGGGTATTGAAATGTAACGAAATCATGTTTACTAAAAGAACGGCCTATTGGCCCAAAGTTGTACAGCAAATTGACGCCTACAAAACTCCATTTTCTCTTGACTAAGACTACCTAAATCTGATTTAGTTACATCATGTTCTAGAAACTTTACATTGAAAACCCCACAATCTCCACTATCTTGTTGTTGTGGCACTTGGGTCTTCCTTCTGAATCGCCATGGATGTCTTGGAAGAGACGGCTTCTCCTTCATAACGTCACAACTCAGTAGCAACCTAGGGAAGATGGTGCATACTGTATTCATCTGTTTCGCTATGTCTGCATCTGAATTCAGTGCCGTTAGGGAGTCTGTCAACACAAATTCGCCCATTTCCAAGTCAACGCACAATAGAACCCAATGGTTTCTACCTAAGTTGAAGGGCATGTAGACAGCATCAACCGAACTCCAATGAACATCATAGTCTGTGTGTTCTCCCTTTACGTATTTAGTGACCGTCTTGAATCTACTCTAATCGAACGTGTCGTTCCAATTGTCACTATGAATGAGTTTTTCGTACACATCCTCGCGCCTAAAAAATTCCTGCACAACATCAAATATTAGTACAATTCAGATTAATTGACATTCTATAAAGATGAGAATACGTACTGTTACAAATACATCAGCCGTGATGAACTTTCGATGGCATAAGTCAGGACGGGTATCCATCTTCTTTCGAACAAACAGGAAGAGAGAGTCAATCACCTACAGAATCAGAAGAATAGTGAATTGTTGTCATAACCCCTATTCTTCCCTAAATGATAAACTCTAAGTCATCTTTAAATATAAACCCTATATCTAAACCCAACCCAAAATCATAAACCATAACATTTACAAATGAATAGCAGTGATAAAATGGTCGTACCTCATCACTCATCCAATGAGACGATGTGAGTAACGTCTTGAACCATTGTTTGCTTCTGTATGCATATACTGTCTTGCGCTCCGATCCATCAGACAATGGGTCATCCAACCATCTCTGGAACTTCGTCTCGTACTCCTCAGGAATGGCACGCATGGGGTTGTATTGCTTAACTTTCCTCCTTTTGTCGTCCGGCTTGGTGTCGGCCCATGGAGACCGAAGCTTCCAAGAAATTTGTCGGTTTCGCTTTCCCCTTTTTTTTACCAATTCATGTGGCCCGATTACTTTAACCTCCTCAACATCCTCATCACTTAACTCAACAGGCTACAAACATACATTTGATATACATTAGTGAGATTTATATAATATTGTTTACATGAAGACAAATAATTACCTCAGCCTTAGGTACAATGAACTCGACTGGGTCTGTACTTGGGTGAGACTCCATGGCAGTCATTGAGTGAGACCCTACGTCAGTGGTTGGTTCAGACTCCAACTCCTGTATATTAACATACATTTACTCATTAAAATGCTAAATTTAAAATATGATATGGTAAGAAATATTATTACCGTAATATGGTCTATGTCGTGCGCCTCATCAACGGCCTTCTCCTTCCCGTCTTCTCCTCTGCCGCTTCATCCTCCTTCATGTCCTTCTTCCTTATTGTCATCCGGTCTACCCTTGTCTTCGGGTCCTTTCGATGGACCACCCACGTCATCGAGTCCTTTCGATGGACCACCCACGTCATCTGGTCCTTTCGATGGACCACGCTTATCATTCGGACCATTTTTCGGTCCAAAGTACTTCACAGGGTCCACAAATTTACCCTGAAATTTTACAAATGTTAGAATAAATAAAACAAACCTCAACAACAATGATCAACTACCAAAATACCTTAGAGAGACGACGCAGGAATTTGGTAATAGACTTGAGGCATGTCTCCATATCAGACATGCGAGCATCCATTCTCTCCATCCGGCTATCCATAAGTTGTAGCCACTGGCTACATTCACAAGTCTGCTTTGTTTTCTTCTTTTTCTTCTTCGTCTTATCATTCGTGCTATCATCCTTTTTTTCTAATTCCTTCTCTTTCTCTTTCCCTTTGTTTTCGTCCTCTTTTTCCCTCCCTCTCTTATTTGAAATTTCTGGAGAAGCTTCAGTGACATCCAACATCTTAGTATCGGCTATAGTAGCCTCCTCTACAACAGGGAGTATAGCCCCAGATACAGTAGGTAGACTCTCTGTTTCTAGAACTGGTTCTTGCCCTGGCTCTAGTACAGGATCAGGCACTGGCTCAGGAACTGGCTACGGTGCTCGTGGAGGCTCCATCACTCGATTCATGAATTGACTCTCCTCTACAGAAGAAACAAGACTCAACATAACTCTTGCCTGCAAAAAAAAATGACTTAGTTACAATCAGAAGTTTACAAATAATAATTAAGACAAAACATTTAAAAAATTAAAATAACTAACCGCTCGGGTTCCAAAAACCTCATCAGCAATTATCGTGTATGATGGGGAGTGGGAGCAAGACCATCGACGAATGCGTAGAATGGCCGTCTCACTTATTCGATTGGCCACACATCCAGTGAGAGATGAAACAGTCTCGTATGCCCATATCTGTGTAAAGAAACAATAAAAGAAAAAATGAGAAACCATACATACTATATGAAGATTACATTTCAAAATTAGTTTAATTATCTACTAACCTGAAAAGCAAAGGGGAAACCGTACAGACTGTATGTCTCCTGCTTCTTTGGACAACCGCCCTTGCGCTTGTACGACTCAACCTTCCCCTTCAGTGCCTTTTTTAGACTTTTGATCGTCTTGTCAAACACGATGGTACTCCAGTCCTCGTTGCAGAATGCAACCCAATCATCCATCAAGTTTAGAGTGCTGGCATCTACTTGTTGTTTGCGTTCCCTCCCCATCAAAGCCAACTCAAAAAAATAAAACGATGCGATCTTAACTGCCTCTTCGTCGTTCTCAAACTGAAAGGTCGGAAAAAACTTATCTAACTCCTCCACCTTCATACCTACGTTCTCCCTAAAATATAATCTTAGGAGTCTATTGGGAGGACCCTATCTGTCTCTCCTCATTGGTCTAAAGGAATGACGAAGGCCAGTTATGAGGTCAAATTCCCTCTTACCAAAAGAAACCTTCTGACCCAATAATTTAAAACTCATTACATCTGCCCTATTTTCCTCTACTTCCCTAAGGAGGATGTAATGTAGTAATTGGCCGTTAAAAATAACATTTACATCGATTAAGGGCCCGAAACATGTTTGCCTAAAAAGGTTTAATTGGGTTGGACTTAGGGTTGACTTAATATTGCCAATGGTTTTGTTCAAGTGTGAGCAACATGTCAACGCAGCGGGAAAATGGTCAGCGAGGGGGATTTTCTCGGTGATTTCCATAATAGACCTAGCAAATTAGAACAATTATAATCAACATTATAAAAAATATATATTAACACATTGCTTACAATTAAAAACAAGTCACTGCCCAAGTTAAACTTACTGCCATTTTTCTCGGTTGACCGAGAATTTGATAATCCCGGTCGAAATCGTGACTGGGAAAGCATCGTTTGCACAACTCGGTTACCCGAAAAAAATTTAAACTTACTGCCATTTTTCTCGGTCGACCGAGAATTTTGAGAATCCCGATCGAAATCGTGACTGGGAAAGCATCCTTTGCACAACTCGGTTAACCGAGAAAAATTTCAATTTACTGCCATTTTTCTCGGTCGACCGAGAATTTGAGAATCTCGGTCGAAATCGTGACTGGGCTTCATCGTTTGCACAACTCGGTTAACCGAGAAAAATATCAACTTACTGCCATTTTTCTCGGTCGACCGAGAATTTGCAGACGATGCATCCCGGCCGAGATTCTTCCCTTTTCCAGAAAAATTACATCCTAAAATCAACCAAAAGCCACGATTTCGTTCCCAAATTCAATACAGAACCCAACGAAACAGTCAAACAATCACTCACAACATATAATGGCCAAGCAAAAAAGCAAGAAACCCTAGATTTCTAAGAAACCCACATTTAGAGGAGATAATTTCAAAAAACGATTAAAACAATAAGAAATACCCAAAAATGGAAGTCAATCCTCACCTCGTGAATTTGCAACTTCGTTGTCGTCGGAAGAATATCAAACACACGGCAGCAGTGTACGGTTTTGGCAATCGGAACGATGGAGCTTGAGAGGGAGAAGAGGGAAAGTTCTTGTCGTTGGGAAGAAGAAATCTTTTGAAATGAAAAAGGGTAAAATGGTAACTTCACCCCTTAATGAGCCCCCAAATAAAAGATTCGAAAATTGGGCCCTTTTTTACAAATGAAACATGGAAGGGGCCCATAAAGCCCAATTGCCCAAAAAAGGGATGTACTAAACGAATCAACCTATTAAAAAAAGGGCCCAAACGATGAAGCCCAGTCACGATTTCGACCGGGATTCTCAAATTCTCGATCGACCGAGAAAAATGGCAGTAAGTTGAAATTTTTCTCGGTTAACCGAGTTGTGCAAAGGATGCTTTCCCAGTCATGATTTCGACCGGGATTCTCAAAATTCTCGGTTGACCGAGAAAAATGGCAGTAAGTTTAAATTTTTTCGGGTAACCGAGTTGTGCAAACGATGCTTTCCTAGTCACGATTTCGACCGAGATTATCAAATTCTCGGTCAACCGAGAAAAATGGCAGTAAGTTTAACTTGGGCAGTGACTTGTTTTTAATTGTAAGCAATGTGTTAATATATATTTTTTAAAATGTTGATTATAATTGTTGTAATTTGCTAGGTCTATTATGGAAATCACCGAGAAAATCCCCCTCGCTGACCATTTTCCCGTTGCATTGACATGTTGCTCACACTTGAACAAAACCATTGGCAATATTAAGTCAACCCTAAGTCCAACCCAATTAAACCTTTTTAGGCAAACATGTTTCGGGCCCTTAATCGATGTAAATGTTATTTTTAACAGTCAATTAGTACATTACATCCTCCTTAGAGAAGTAGAGGACAATATGGCAGATGTAATGAATTTTAAATTATTGGGTCAGAAGGTTTCTTTTGGTAAGAGGGAATTTGACCTCATAACTGGCCTTCGTCATTCCTTTAGACCAATGAGGAGAGACAGAGAGGGTCATCCCAATAGACTCCTAAGATTATATTTTAGGGAGAACGTAGGTATGAAGGTGGAGGAGTTAGATAAGTTGTTTCCGACCCTTCAGTTTGAGAACGACGAAGATGCAGTTAAGATCGCATCATTTTATTTTTTTGAGTTGGCTTTGATGGGGAGGGAACGCAAACAACAAGTAGATGCCAGCACTCTAAACTTGATGGATGATTGGGTTGCATTCTGCAACGAGGACTGGAGTACCATCGTGTTTGACAAGACGATCAAAAGTCTAAAAAAGGCACTGAAGGGGAAGGTTGAGTCGTACAAGCGCAAGGGCGGTGGTCCAAAGAAGCAGGAGACATACAGTCTGTACGGTTTCCCCTTTGCTTTTCAGGTTAGTAGATAATTAAACTAATTTTGAAATATAATCTTCATATAGTATGTATGGTTTCTCATTTTTTTCTTTTATTGTTTCTTTACACAGATATGGGCATACGAGACTGTTTCATCTCTCACTGGACGTGTGGCCAATCGAATAAGTGAGACGACCATCCCACGCATTCGTCGATGGTCTTGCTCCCACTCCCCATCATACACGATAATTGCTGATGAGGTTTTTGGATCCCGAGCGGTTAGTTATTTTGATTTTTTAAATGTTTTGTCTTAATTATTATTTGTAAACTTTTTATTGTAACTAAGTCATTTTTTTTGCAGGCAAGAGTTATGTTGAGTCTTGTTTCTTCTGCAGAGGAGAGTCAATTCATGAATCGAGTGATGGAGCCTCCACGAGCACCGGAGCCAGTGCCTGAGCCAGGCCTGATCCTGTACTAGAGCCAGGGCAAGAACCAGTTCTAGAAACAGAGAGTCTACCTACTGTATCTGGGGCTATACTCCCTGTTGTAGAGGAGGCTACTATAGCCGATACTAAGATGTTGGATGTCACTGAAGCTTCTCCAGAAATTTCAAATAAGAGAGGGAGGGAAAAAAAGGACGAAAACAAAGGGAAAGAGAAAGAGAAGGAATTAGAAAAAGAGGATGATAACACGAATGATAAGACGAAGAAGAAAAAGAAGAAAACAAAGCAGACTTGTGAATGTAGCTAGTGGCTACAACTTATGGATAGCCGGATGGAGAGAATGGATGCTCGCATGTCTGATATGGAGACATGCCTCAAGTCTATTACCAAGTTCCTGCGTCGTCTCTCTATGGTATTTTGGTAGTTGATCATTGTTGTTGAGGTTTGTTTTATTTATTCTAACATTTGTAAACTTTCAGGGTAAATTTGTGGACCGTGAAAAGTACTTTGGACCGAAAAATGGTCCGAATGATAAGGGTGGTCCATCGAAAGGACCCGATGACGTGGGTGGTCCATCGAAAGGACCCGAAGACAAGGGTAGACCGGATGACAATAAGGAAGAAGGACATGAAGGAGGAGGAAGCGGCAGAGGAGAAGACGCAAAGGAGAAGGCTGTTGATGAGGCGCACGACATAGACCATATTACGGTAATAATATTTCTTACCATATCATATTTTAAATTTAGCATTTTAATGAGTAAATGTATGTTAATATACAGGAGTTGGAGTCTGAACCAACCACTGACATAGGGTCTCACTCAATGACTGCCGTGGAGTCTCACCCAAGTACAGACCCAGTCGAGTTCATTGTACCTAAGGCTGAGGTAATTATTTGTCTTCATGTAAACAATATTATATAAATCTCACTAATGTAAATCAAATGTATGTTTGTAGCCTGTTGAGTTAAGTGATGAGGATGTTGACGAGGTTAAAGTAATCGGGCCACATGAATTGGTAAAAAAAAAGGGAAAGCGAAACCGACAAATTTCTTGGAAGCTTCGATCTCCATGGGCCGACACCAGGCCAGACGGCAAAAGGAGGAAAGTTAAGCAATACAACCCCATGCGTGCCATTCCTGAGGAGTACGAGACGAAGTTCCAGAGATGGTTGGATGACCCATTGTCTGATGGATCGGAGCGCAAGACAGTATATGCATACAGAAGCAAACAATGGTTCAAGACGTTACTCACATCGTCTCATTGGATGAGTGATGAGGTACGACCATTTTATCACTGCTATTCATTTGTAAATGTTATGGTTTATGATTTTGGGTTGGGTTTAGATATAGGGTTTATATTTAAAGATGACTTAGAGTTTATCATTTAGGGAAGAATAGGGGTTATGACAACAATTCACTATTCTTCTGATTCTGTAGGTGATTGACTCTCTCTTCCTGTTTGTTCGAAAGAAGATGGATACCCGTCCTGACTTATGCCATCGAAAGTTCATCACGGCTGATGTATTTGTAATAGTACGTATTCTTATCTTTATAGAATGTCAATTAATCTGAATTGTACTAATATTTGATGTTGTGTAGGAATTTTTGAGGCACGAGGATGTGTACGAAGAACTCATTCATAGTGACAATTGGAACAACACGTTCGATTGGAGTAGATTCAAGACGGTCACTAAATACGTTAAGGGAGAACACACAGACTATGATGTTCATTGGAGTTCGGTTGATGCTGTCTACATGCCCTTCAACTTAGGTAGAAACCATTGGGTTCTATTGTGCGCTGACTTGGAAATGGGCGAATTTGTGTTGACAGACTCCCTAACGGCACTGAATTCAGATGCAGACATAGCGAAACAGATGAATACAGTATGCACCATCTTCCCTAGGTTGCTACTGAGTTGTGACGTTATGAAGGAGAAGCCGTCTCTTCCAAGACATCCATGGCGATTCAGAAGGAAGACCCAAGTGCCACAAAACCAAGATAGTGGAGATTGTGGGGTTTTCACTGTAAAGTTTCTAGAATATGATGTAACTAAATCAGATTTAGGTAGTCTTAGTCAAGAGAAAATGGAGTTTTGTAGGCGTCAATTTGCTGTACAACTTTGGGCCAATAGGCCGTTCTTTTAGTAAACATGATTTCGTTACATTTCAATACCCTTGTAGTTAAAATGTCACTTATATACTTATCGTATACGTTCATAAACAGACTATGTAACGTAATTTCAAGCCATGCAACGTAAAATTTCAAGCCATGCAACGTAAGATTGATATGAATTTTTTCCCAATATTTTACTTTTTTTAATTTGATGTACGCGATATAAAGTAAATAATGAACGAAGAAAATAGATACTTCAAAATATAGAAATGTAATAATATTGATGTATAAAAAATATCCATGACAAAATAGAGAAATGTACTTAAATTGTCTAAAACATCAAGAATTGTTCAATGGTTGTCTGCATGTTTTTCTGTTATGACCCTTGTTCCCACACCGGCTGCATTTGTGGACATGGCGCACTTCTCCCGTAGACGGTATTCTCAACGTCTGACGACGACCAACTCTCGGCACTCTTCGAGGAGACAAGACTTCCACATCGACAAATTGAGGTGACCTCTTCCACTCCGACTCATGCCCAAGAGGTTGTATGGGCTGTGCATATGCATCTATCAAAGAGTCCACATGGTAGACTCTGGAACAAAGTGTATGATATTCAATATGTCGATAAGTGCATGCAGAGATCGCATGGGAGCATGGAAGTTCGTAATACTCAAATTCACGACATGTGCATGTTCTAGAGTGAAGGTTGACACGTCCACCCAAATGTCCGTCCTCGACATTAAACTCATATCGAGCAATAGGTTTGACAACGTGCCTCCATGACTTCTCCTCTTCTTTTTCCAAAACTTCCTGCAAACTTCGACCACTGACCCAGGTTACTGGAGTGCTTATTCCTGCGTTTGTAGTATTGTGCTTGGAGCCACCTTCTCATATGATCCATGAATTCGGTGATTGGGAGCTCTCGTGCTTCTTTCAACACTTAGTTAGTGCACTCCGCAAGATTGGTGGTCATTTGGTTATACCGACGACCACACTGGTATGCTCGAGCCCACCTCTCAACTCCGACCCCTTGTAGGTATGTCCTGACATTTTCTGGGAGTTGCTGCCAATACTCATTGAATTCAACCACGCGAAATGCCCTTGCAGCTCCGTCAAATAGTTTCATAAAGTTCTCGGTCTTGAAATGCGTCTTCAGGTTCTCCCCTAAGTGCCGGATACACACGCAGTGAAATGCATTAGGAAATACAGTTTTGACTGCCTTACCAATGTTGCCATGTCTGTCAGACACGATGACCAGACCAGGAACTTGTCCAACTGCACGTTCCATCCGTCGAAAAAAGTACGTCCATGACTAATCAGTTTCTCCCCCAGCCAAGCCCACCCTACAGGATATAACTGATTGTTACCATCTACACCGGTCGCAATAAGGAGTTTCCCACAAAATTTTCCTCGTAAGTGTGTTCCATCAACCACTAAAACTGGACGAATAGAGCTTTTGAACCCTCCAATAGAAGCACCTAGTGCCATAAACACATGCTTAAAGTGTCCATCGTCTTCAAGTTCTAAGTCGAACACTGTACCAGGGTTTTCAATTTTCAATGCTTCACCAAATTTTGGTAACAATCTGTAAGATTCTTCTGGAGATCCTCTAGCAAGAATAAAAGCTTCTTCTCTAGCCCACCAAGCCTTGTCGTAGCTTAAATTCACACCAAAATCTTGTCTAATATCGTTCACAATGTCCTTTGGCCTATAAGTACGACCGACGTCTTGGAACCTCGACTTGATCAAATTTCCAATAACCCAACTCTTCGCTTGTCTATGATCATGGGTTAACATTTCACGTACACAGGTGTGAATATTACAGTACTTCGTGATCTTAAATATTTCACACCCCTTAGTAACAGTCATAGCTCGAACCCTCCATTTGCATTCTTCAATTACACACTCAGCTACCCATATGTTCTTCTTTGACTTATTAACCCTAAACTGGAAGTTCCTTCTCATTGCAATCACAGACATCCTCATGTACAAGTATCTCTTACACATGAATACTTCTCCAACTTCTACATCTTCAGAAGAGGAAGACTGAGTTGTCATGATGATTGCCTTGGATGAAGTACTCGGAACGGAAGAGCATGTCGCCACTTGTTCAGGCGCAGAAGGATCCTCATTGTACTGTACGTGAATCTCTTCCTCATCATCACCCACAGCTACATCAACCTTTGTGTCCATGTCCTCATCTCCGTAGTCCCCCCAATCTTGGCCACCATAAAGTTCACTACCATAGTCTTCATCATCCCCCAAGTTATACGAAGGAATATTTTTGGATTCATCGCATGGGAAGGATGTAGATGCCGATGGTATATTGTTTGGGATTGATGTTGATGATAAATTCGGCTCCACCTTATTTGGCATGACGCATGGGATGGGAAATGGTCGTGAGGCTTGGTTACTAGTGTTGGGTTTTATGCCCTAAAACTCGTAGATAGTGAATGTGAACAAATTGTATACTTGTTTCAATAAAGTGTAATTGAGTTTCTACAATAAAGTGTTGTTGTTAAATATTGCACAATTTGACCCAAATCCAATAAACTAAGATCCAAGGTTGTTTACATGTGACTTGAACTAGTATGTGGGGACATACGGGGATTGGTGTTCAAGTAACAACCTAAAAGGTCTATAGTACAAGGATAAGGCTGGGTACCTTATCCTGGTAACACTATGTGATACGGCCCGCTTTGTATTCGATACAAACGTATTAATCCAAGGCGTCCATGTAGGAGACATGCAAGCGGGGGTATCCTATGCAATGAGTTTGCATAAGATCGGACCACGAAATAGTAAACCACTAGATGTAACACCGTTAACTAGTTAGGTTACTATTTCAATACGATGACCTAGGTAACTCAGTCTTAATCCTGAGTGTGTCATGAACTCCTTCTCATGAGGGATTGTCCTTTGATTAGCATGGGTGAGAGTGGCCAATACGCCGACTCAATATGCCTTCCTTTTTGGGGACAAGACCGAGTGGGAGGCTGGGGACATGACAACACAAGAAGGAATTCACTCCTTCCCACTTCTAGGAGAAGTAGATGAGTGTTCCCTTAAGAGGTGACTCCGGGACTTGAACAAAGGGATCCCGTCCTCTCACTGGCCTGAGAGGAACTTTCTGTTTAATGGTTGGACCATAAACAGGTTGTTCATTAGAGGAGCGCTGGTACTTAAGGAGACAGATGTAACACAGGGGTAAAACGGTAATTTGACCCAGCCGTGATTACGAACACTCGTGAAGGATTGACTTACCGGTATAGGTCTACATCCATGGACACAGAAATGTTCTACAGTGAGAAGAGTTCAGCTGTGGGTCTTTAGTGGAATGACCAACAGTTAATGAATATTGGTTAACCTGATTAATGAGTTTAATCTATTAACCTCATATCATTGGAGCTTCTGATCTGTAGGTCCATTAGGTCCCCCTGCTAGCTCGTAAAGAGTAATTAGGAACAAATATATCTTGAGAGAATTTGAATAGTTCAAATTCATATTGGGAATTAAGTTAATTGTATGAGATACATATTAATGCATTAAAATATAAAGTCTAATTTGAGATTAAACTTTATTAAATTGAGAGATTGATATATTTGAAAGAGTTCACATATATGTCTAATTAAATATAGGGTATTTAATTAGAAGATGAATTAATTAATTATGAATTAATTAATTATTCAATTTAGTTTAAATTAAATGAGATTTAATTAAACTATAGTCTATGAGAGAAATAAATATTTGAAGAAGTTCAAATATTAATATGAATTTGATTCATATTAAATTTATAGGATATAAGAGAATTTGAAGGAGTTCAAATTTTAATATGAATTTGATTCATATTATAGAATTAATTAATTGAAGGCCTGAAATTAAATATATGATATTTAATTGGGTAATTAATTAATTAACTAATAGAAGGTCTGAAATTAAATATATGATATTTAATTGGTGATTAATTAATTAAAGAATTAATTAATTGGAAATTAATCAATTATGGAAATGATTAATCACTTATGGAAGTGATCAATCATTTATGGAAAAGATCAATCAATTATGGAATTGATTGGTCATGGAATTGATTAATGGAAAAGATTAAATCAGTTATGGAAATAATTGATTTTAAATGAATATTTTATTCATGACCTTTCTCCTATAAATAGAACACTAACCCTAGGGTTTAGGTACCACAACATATGGCCACCATAAGGCCTTCTCATATTCTCTCAACTCAAGAACTCAAGAACTCTAGGGAGAATTTTCTCTCTAAAGTTTTTCCCATTCAAGATTAGGTAGTCCCACAACTACGTTCCTAATCTCAGAGTTATAGCGGGGAAGATCAAATGGTGGTATCAAGAAAGGCGTTCTCGAAGAATTCAGAGTCGTCAACGAAGGTATGTTTCTCATCGCTTAACCTTTTGCCAATGTATTGGTATTTTTTGTAGAACAAAATTAATTTACGAACGGTCCAATTGCTTCCGCTGTAACGGAATTGGGAATTCCAATCCTTCAATTGGTATCAGAGCCGATCGTATGCTTAATTTTGTTTTAACAAAATTTGCATTGGTTGATTGGTGGGATTAATTTATGCATTTGATGTATGAAATTGTGCTAGTGGATGTTTAAGGTTTTGGCATATAGATTTGCAATTTTTAATTGATTTGATCAATGTAAGGGCCCTTTGTTTTGGGTATTTTAATTGCAATCGAGTCTGTAAGTCTGTGTCAATGGTTTTTGGTGAAATTCCATGAAGATTTGAAGAATTTGGGGCCAAAAATCGAAGAACATTGCTGCTGGAAATCATATTTTCTGGGCAAACAGAGGGCTGCAATCGAATTTTTCGTTTAAAAAAAAAAACGAAAAAGTGGATAAAATTGCGTTTGTTTGGGATCGAACGCGTGCAGCCTAGGCGGTTGGAGCGCGCGCGTGCGTCAAGCGTGAGGGCGGAGGTTCGAACATGGGCGTGCGCATGTTTTTCGCCAATTTTCGCGTGCTGAAAAAAAAAGGAAAACGAGTTCTGAGTTGCCAGGATTCGAACTCGAGCGCACGCATGTACTTCGCACGTTCAACATGACAACGTCAACCACTGAGGCACGACCAGCTTTGTGTTAATATCAACGTTTTGTTTTAATTTTATTAATTTCGTGTGCGGTCCAGCTGAGGAGGTGCGGTTCAAACGGTTTAAGGAGCTTGTTGACCGGTTCGCGGGCTTTTTGACTTTGTTTGCTCGGTCTGGGTGATTTTTGGTCCGGTTTAGCAAGATTTTGCCCGGTTCAAGCACTTTTGAGGCTGGTTTTGCACGGTTCTGCTTGGTTCATCTTGTTTTCTTGCCGGTTCGAAGGGTTTGGACGCGGTTCGAGGCTGTTTTGAGCTGGTTCACGGCAGGATATGACTTTAATAGACTAATTATTGTAATTTTTCTATTGTTTTGAGTCCTAGGATGCCAAAACCCGTCTACGTAGCAATTTAATTGCTTTATGAATGTCATACAGTATTTAAATCCCACCATAGGTTAAGCATATTCATGCATTTTTAATTATAATTGTTATAATATAAATATTATGCATGAATTTAATTTTCATGGGTATTTAATATAAATTGTTATGATTAAATGGATGAAAATTGAGAAGCATTGAGCATGAAATTACTTTAGTAAAAATATAAAAAGTTATATTTATGAAAGTATTTTATATGCTTATTTATTTTCATGAGCTATTAATATAAAGTGTTATGTTAATGTATGAAAACGTGAATGCTTATTTTAATTTTCTTGGGTTATTAATTTAAGAGTTAGATTAATTGAAGAAAATTAATTTGCATTAAGCATGAAATTACTTTAGTTTAAAAATATAAGAGTTATATTTATATTAGTAATTAACATGCTTATTTTTTCATGAGCTATTAATATAAATGTTATGTTAATGTATGAAAATGGTAATGCTAATTTTAATTTTCTTGTATAATTAATTTAAGAGTTAGGTTAATTAAAAGGAAATTAAATTGCATTGAGCATGACATTACCTTTGATTAATATAATTGTTATATTTTTGGTATGTTATGCTAATGTATGGTTTTATAAATTAATTAGAATTTGATTGTTAATTTATTCACCATAGTAGCGTGTTATAGGTTTAATTCATTAAAATTTATAATAGTTATAATATTAATGAATAGAAACCGTTAACCTATAACAAAGAATTGCATGCAAACATAGGATCTTAGGATAAATGAATTATTTTTAAAATGTTTAAAATTAATTAGATCTAAGATCACATTTCTAATAGGATTAGAATTATTCTTACTTAGAATTAAAATTAGTTTTAATTGACTAAGTAGGAAAAACATTACTATGATTATAAGGGAACTCCACCGGTTAAGTTCTGTCTAAGGTTGGGGGTATTTAAGCTGACGGTTTACGGAACACCTCCTACCTGGGAACTGACCCGGAATACCGGAGTTGAATTAATCATAGTTAAATGTTAGCATGCAATGTCACTAGGTTTGTTAAAAGTGTTTAATGCACCTAGATCTTTAGAGTAAAGACCTTACATTACTTTGGTTATAAGGGAACTCTCTTGGTGAAGTTCTGTCTAAGGTTGGGAGTATTTAAGTTGACGGTTTACGGAACACCTCCTACCTGGGAACTGACCCGAAACTTGAGTTGAATTAACCACAGTAATGTTGACTTGCAATGTTGGGTTTATTAAAAGAAGTTTAATTCACCTAAAACATTGTGGTTGAATCCTTTCCATAATTGTTATAATAGGATCAAACTTAGATAGATTGACTTAGCCGAATTTTATCTAAGTTAAACAACCCTAAATTAACCTTAGGACATTTTCAGTGGGAGGAAAATTACAAAACGAGATTTAAATCAAGTTTTGCTCCTACGTCCCTATATTCACAACGTGAGGTTCATGCTCGGCTTCGAGTCGCCCTAGGAGCGGCCTCCCTTCGGAAAGTGTTTGCATGGATCAATAACAAGGTGAATGGGAAAAATGTCTAGAGTAAGTGGGAGCGGGACACGTGTCAACGTATCCCTCGGTCTCCACCCCTAGTTCACACCGTGGGAGTCCTATGATCCGCCTGCAGGTTGTCCTGGCGCAACCATCCCTTCGGAGGGCCTGATCATAGGATTCGGAACACCGTGAACTCCTGAATAGGATAGGGTCACTTAGGCTAATCACCAACAGTTGTCTTTCCCTTCGGTAGCCTGTTGGTGCGTGCCTCTGAGATCTGAAAGTGGGAGGGTTACACTTACGGGGATGAGTTAAATGTGTTAACTAACCCTTGACCGAACAACGGTAACTAAACGCTAACTGAATATGAGTTATTTTGGTGTTAGAGTTTGGTTGAGATTGTCTCAATTCAGAGGAGGAGTAGCTGACCACCCTTCGGTGGCTGTTGTTCTAAACCTTTGAAGTACCGTTGCAAAAACCAAATCAATAGTTTTATAGGGTTTCTTTGATTGCTTATTTGTTTTTGCAGAATTTGATTGGATTATTTGTAATGGGTTAGTGCAATTAATAATACAAGTAATTTGTTACTTCAGCAATTATATAATAATTTTATGTGTGTTGTCTTATGTCATTTTATAAATAACGGTAATACAACAAGCTTAAACGATAAATTGTGGTAAATAAGTTTAGGATTATTCTTAACTGAGGAATGTCCTCATGCCCCATATGTTTAATTCATTAAGAATTGTTCTTGGTGAATATGACATAGAACTCTGCTTAGCAAAAAGAGAACTTCTTCAAGACCGTAATTTTCATTTACCTGTCTTGAAAACGTGACTAGTGAAGAATAGTGATTCTCCCTGAATATTTGATTCAAGGACCACAAATCAGGTGTGTTCTTCTTTTAAAGGAATAAGTTCCTGGCAAGAGCTTACTGCTTGTGTAATAACTCTCAAAGTTAGAATTAGAGAGGTTATTTTAGCTATATCAGTGGGGAACATTAAGTTATTTTTTCTCAGTGGGAGAAAATACATATTTTTAGATAATGTGTATGTAAGATCAAAAGAAATTTGATTTCTGTGTCTTATTTGCTGGAACAATGTTACTCTTTACCTTTCTCTGCTAACGCAGTTTTATTTCAAGAAAGGGAGTTGACATTTGTTTAGCTTTACTGTAAAGTAACCTAAATGTTTTAAGACTAATTAAGAGTAAAGCAGTCATGAACACTGGGTTGTTTAAGACCGCTACTACTCAATGTGAAAAGAGGCAAAGGATTTCTCTTAAAGGAAAAATACCTTTCTTTGGTTCTAAGGTAGACCATATTAATCTCAATTTGATTGGGAGATTGGTCAAGAGTGAACTTCTAAGCGAGTTAGAAGATGACTCTCTACTACCTTGTAAGTCATGCCTTGTGGGCAATATGATTGATAGATATTTTACTGGAAAAGATCTAAGAGCCAAAGAGCCCTTGGAGCTTGTACATTTGGATCCTTGTGGTTCAATATATTAAAGCAGTGGGAGGGCATGAATAATTCATCTTTTTTTTGGATGATTATTCAAAGGTATGAGTATCTTTACCTAATGCAACTTAAGTTTGAAACTCTTGAGATATTCGAAGGGGCTTAGGACTGAAGTTGAAAACTTGTTAGGTGAGATGATAAAAACACTTCGATCCGATCAAAGTGTTGAGTATAGGGATTTGAGATTCCAGAACTATTTGATAGTACATGGGATCACACCCTAAATCTAATTTAGGAGAAATAGAACCCTATTGGATATGGTTCATTCCATGTTGAGCTATGCTCAATTGTCTGGCTCGTTTTGGGGTCATGCAGTGTTGACTGCATTGCATACTGTAGTAGACAACCCCAAAGGAAACAAGAAGTGGATACTTCTTCAATTCACAAGAGAATAAAGAATTTGTATCGACAAATGCTAAATTCTCAGAAGAAGTTCACATCAAAAATCATAAACCACAAGAGTAAAGTCGGTTTAAGTAAGTTAACTAATGAAGCTACAGTAACATCCACAAGAGTTGTTGATGAGGTTGGTTGTTCAACAAAAGTTGTTGATGGATCAGTGCATCTAGTCAGTCACATCCATCTCAATAGTTGAGATTGCTTCAATGTAGTGGGAGGGTTGTTTGATAACCTGAACGTTACATGGGCTTGTTTGAAGCCTAGGTCATCATACCTGATGATGGCATAGTGGGTTCATTATCTTTTAGAAAGAAAATGAATGATGTTGACAAGGACCAATGGATTAAAGTCATGGACCTGGAAATGAAGTCTTTTGTATTTCACTTCCATCTGGGGTCTTGTAGATCTGCTTGATGGGTAACACCTATTAGTTACAAGTGGATTTACAAGAGAAAACGAGACATTAAAGGTCTTAACCAGAAGGGTTCATACAGCAAAATCGAAAGCAAAAGGTTTTGCAAGCTTAAGTGATCCATTCATGGATTAACCTAAGCATTTCGATCTTAAAATATAAGATTTGATAAAGAGACCAAATCTTTTGACTTTAATCAGAACATTAATGAGTCTTGTGTTTACAAGTAATCATCAATAGTTCAGTAGCTTACTTAGTATTGTATATGATTGATATCCTAATCATTGGGAATGATGTAGGTTATCTTACTGACATTAAAGGAGCTAGCAACTCATTTCCAAGTGGAAATTTGGGAGAAGCTGAGTTTGTTCTTGGGATCCAAATTGTTTAGGAACCGTAAGAACAAAAGGCTAGCCTTGTCTCAGGTGTCTTATATCTACAAGATGTTAGTTAGATATAAGATGCAGAATTCCAATAAGGGTTCACTACCTTTCAGACATGAAATTCTTTTGTCTAAGAAAATGTTTCCTAAGACACCTCAAGAGGTTGAGGGCATGAGACGAATGCCCTATGCAGTAGGGATTGTCAGTAAGTATCAATCTAATCCAAGATTTAATCATTGGAAAACCGTTAAGAATATCCTCAAGTATTCGAAGAGAACGAGGAACTATATGCTCGTGTATGAGACTAAGGATTTGATCCTTATAGGATACACTGACACAGATTTTAAGACTGATAAGGATTTGAGGAAATCTACATCAGTATTTGTGGTCACTCTTTACGATAGAGCTATAGTATGACATAGTTACAGTCTTGACCGTATAGGCCGAAAAATTAGCTGTTTGTGAAGCAGCGATAGAGACTGTTTGTCTTAGAAAGTTCTTGATTGATTTGGACTGTGTTCCAAATGTGAACTTGCCCATCACACTTTATAGTGATATAGTGGCGTTGTGGCAAATTCAAAAGAACATTGCAACCTAAGACAAGTAGACACATTACATTGAATGAAATATTGCTGATTCATTTACAAAGACTCTCTCGGCTAAAGTGTTTGAGGGTCATCTAGAAGGTCTAGATCTACGAGATATGTACAAAGGTGTAATCTAGGGCAAGTGGGAGAAATGTAATGGGTATAGTGATACCATTATGTAATGGGTATAGTGATGCCCTAGTTTATTGTATTTGTACATTGTATATGTTTTATACATGTATTTATACACCCAATGCTGTATAGGTTATTGTACATCCCACTAAACTAGAGTTTTAGTTCAAGTGGGAGTTTGTTGGGTTTTATGCCCTAAAACTCGTAGATAGTGAATGTGAACAAATTGTATACTTGTTTCAATAAAGTGTAATTGAGTTTCTACAATAAAGTGTTGTTGTTAAATATTGCACAATTTGACCCAAATCCAATAAACTAAGATCCAAGGTTGTTTACATGTGACTTGAACTAGTATGTGGGGACATACGGGGATTGGTGTTCAAGTAACAACCTAAAAGGTCTATAGTACAAGGATAAGGCTGGGTACCTTATCCTGGTAACACTATGTGATATGGCCCGCTTTGTATTCGATACAGACGTATTAATCCAAGGCGTCCATGTAGGAGACATGCAAGCGGGGGTATCCTATGCAATGAGTTTGCATAAGATCGGACCACGAAATAGTAAACCACTAGATGTAACACCGTTAACTAGTTAGGTTACTATTTCAATACGATGACCTAGGTAACTCAGTCTTAATCCTGAGTGTGTCATGAACTCCTTCTCATGAGGGATTGTCCTTTGATTAGCATGGGTGAGAGTGGCCAATACGCCGACTCAATATGCCTTCCTTTTTGGGGACAAGACCGAGTGGGAGGCTGGGGACATGACAACACAAGAAGGAATTCACTCCTTCCCACTTCTAGGAGAAGTAGATGAGTGTTCCCTTAAGAGGTGACTCCGGGACTTGAACAAAGGGATCCCGTCCTCTCACTGGCCTGAGAGGAACTTTCTGTTTAATGGTTGGACCATAAACAGGTTGTTCATTAGAGGAGCGCTGGTACTTAAGGAGACAGATGTAACACAGGGGTAAAACGGTAATTTGACCCAGCCGTGATTACGAACACTCGTGAAGGATTGACTTACCGGTATAGGTCTACATCCATGGACACAGAAATGTTCTACAGTGAGAAGAGTTCAGCTGTGGGTCTTTAGTGGAATGACCAACAGTTAATGAATATTGGTTAACCTGATTAATGAGTTTAATCTATTAACCTCATATCATTGGAGCTTCTGATCTGTAGGTCCATTAGGTCCCCCTGCTAGCTCGTAAAGAGTAATTAGGAACAAATATATCTTGAGAGAATTTGAATAGTTCAAATTCATATTGGGAATTAAGTTAATTGTATGAGATACATATTAATGCATTAAAATATAAAGTCTAATTTGAGATTAAACTTTATTAAATTGAGAGATTGATATATTTGAAAGAGTTCACATATATGTCTAATTAAATATAGGGTATTTAATTAGAAGATGAATTAATTAATTATGAATTAATTAATTATTCAATTTAGTTTAAATTAAATGAGATTTAATTAAACTATAGTCTATGAGAGAAATAAATATTTGAAGAAGTTCAAATATTAATATGAATTTGATTCATATTAAATTTATAGGATATAAGAGAATTTGAAGGAGTTCAAATTTTAATATGAATTTGATTCATATTATAGAATTAATTAATTGAAGGCCTGAAATTAAATATATGATATTTAATTGGGTAATTAATTAATTAACTAATAGAAGGTCTGAAATTAAATATATGATATTTAATTGGTGATTAATTAATTAAAGAATTAATTAATTGGAAATTAATCAATTATGGAAATGATTAATCACTTATGGAAGTGATCAATCATTTATGGAAAAGATCAATCAATTATGGAATTGATTGGTCATGGAATTGATTAATGGAAAAGATTAAATCAGTTATGGAAATAATTGATTTTAAATGAATATTTTATTCATGACCTTTCTCCTATAAATAGAACACTAACCCTAGGGTTTAGGTACCACAACATATGGCCACCATAAGGCCTTCTCATATTCTCTCAACTCAAGAACTCAAGAACTCTAGGGAGAATTTTCTCTCTAAAGTTTTTCCCATTCAAGATTAGGTAGTTCCACAACTACGTTCCTAATCTCAGAGTTATAGCGGGGAAGATCAAATGGTGGTATCAAGAAAGGCGTTCTCGAAGAATTCAGAGTCGTCAACGAAGGTATGTTTCTCATCGCTTAACCTTTTGCCAATGTATTGGTATTTTTTGTAGAACAAAATTAATTTACGAACGGTCCAATTGCTTCCGCTGTAACGGAATTGGGAATTCCAATCCTTCAACTAGGACACTTTGGGATTGTGGATATGTATATGGGTACATCAGAAACCTTATTCCAGGTCAAAAAGGTGTTAAGGCCTTCATCGTTCCTAATAACAAACGCAGGGGCCCTAGACATCAATTGGACTACACATCTTATTGTAAGGTCAAATTCCTCTGAACTTATACTGGTTAATCTATATAATCGACTTAAGAAGTCACTGTATGCAGTACCAATGTCTATGTCGAAACCAGTCAACTCTCCACCCTCATATTCATTTTCCCTCTCCTTCCACAGGCCACCATAACAAACCCACACACGAGGCATTATCTGCACGAACATGAAAAAAAATGAAAAATAAAATAAAATAAAATAATGAAACAACCAAAATTCCCGGTCGAAATCGATTTTCTCGGTCTCGGTAAGGTTTCCCGGTCTCGGTGGCATATGATTCCCGGCCGGGAACAACGAAAAATGACCGAGAATTCGAGAAGCGCGACACAAAAATAAGTCCCAAACCCACGAACGTACTCTTAAACGTAAAAAATTGAACGATCAAAACTTGAAAGTGTAGTAATCACGTACCTCCTTCAGAAACTCGAATGTCGGAAGTGTTTTGAGTGTGATTGGCCAATCCAAAACGTGATGATGTTGTGAAATCGTGTTGGGACCAAAGAATATTGTATGGGGACAAAAGAACTAGAAGAATTAAGAATGAAAATACGAATAGGAATGGAAATGAGAATAGGAAATTTTTTGTCATTCCAAATTCCTTATTCATTAAGGAAAAATAATGGAAAATTGGTGGGAAATCTATTTTGGTGGTGTAGAAAATTAATTTCCTTTTTTGAAAATTTAAGAAAGGCTATAATAGTCATTTATACCATTGCTGACCTCATTAAAATCAACAAAGGGTCCCCAAATAATAGATTTAAAAAAAGGGGCCTTTTTTTACAAAACAACAATGAAAATGGCCCAAAAATCCCTATTGCCCCCCTTTTCTCTCTAATTTATTTATACCTATGTTAATAATTAATCTTTTTGTATGTCAAAACCAAAAAATAAATGATCCATTATAATGTATAATATGCATCTTGCCTTTGTTATAAATATTTTAGTACATCAAAGAGCTCATTTCAATTTATTATTTTTTTTTTGGTGCAAATCGATCAATTTAAGGTATATCTCAATCTTTATTTTATTTTTATTTATTTATTTATTTGATAGTTTTATTTTTATTTTTTTATTTTTCCTTCATTTTATTTAAAATATATAAATTGTTCTATTGCATAATTTCATTTAAAGTTACTCTTAGTGATATATTATTGTTAAATTGCAACCGTTGGATAATATATATCTATATCCATCTATCTATCTATCTATCTATCTATATATATATATATATATATATTTGATCTTAAACCTCTTCAAACATTTCGAGCTTCGAAGCAAGTGTTATTAAAAAAAAAATTATTGACAAGTATAAATATAAAGAACTCTAGATGTATTTGAGACTTATTGTCATGAATGAAGATGTAATTTTACATTTATTCTTTTTTTTTAATTATTTTTTATCATAATATACGTTTTGTTCCTTTAAATAAATATCTAATATAATAACATTAGCATTAATATTATTATTATTTTTGTAACTCATTAACATTAATATTTATTAAAAAAACATATTAAGGATAAAAAAAATAATAAATAAAGGTTTTTTTACTCTGATTTTTTATAGGAGTTATTACATATTTTACTGCATTGATCCAAAAATAGTTTTGTATGATGTTTTTTTCAAAAAAAAAAAAAAAGCGTTTTTTGGAAATCTTAAGAAAAGGATTTATGTAAATGCAATTATGTTACTAAAGTGTTGTTTGGAAACACTTTATAATTTGCAAAATGTAGAAATGACAATGTCTTATTAAATTTTAACATCGTTTTTTGTTTTCTGTGTGTAATAAGATTCAAATTACTCAATTTATTAACGCTAATTTATATATTTAATTATAAAAACATACAATTTATAAAAATAAAAACAAAAGTTTGTAAAAATGAATATTTTAGGAATAAAATGATGATATAAATTTCATACGTGCAATGCACGTTAACGTTTTGTGTATTCAAATTACATATTTAAATCACTATGAAAAACATGAAAAATCACGTATGAAAAATCTAGTATATATAAAAGCCACAATGAGGAGAAACTTTTTAGGTCTATTTTACCCTTTTACATTTTCAATTGTGTCAATAATATCCTTTAGTCCTCTCTTTCCTCCTTGAGACATGAGAATGCACTCCATCTTTCATCTCCCTCTTCCATTTTACTTTTCTTCGTTGGATGACAACCTTTCATTTTTTGCATTCAATACCATTATACCATAAGGTCCATAACTATCATTTAATGTTCATGCAACTTTAAAAATGAATCATTTAAAACATTTTAAGTGGATTTTATTGACATGTAACTACTAATAAAATAAATTTTGTTTTAAATATCCACAAAAAGAAAGTGAAACGAAATGAAACCGATGCCTATCTCTACATATATATAAAGGATTATTACCAACAATTGAGAAATCAAAATCAAAGAGAGAATAAAAGACTAGGAGAGCTCATCCTCCAATCTAATTGATCTTTCTCTCTCATAGAATTAGAAAATTCTTGAAGCAATTTCTCATAGAGCAAGAAGAATTTTTTATGAAGAACCCAAATTTAAGTTTGCAATCAACAACAAACAATGCTACAGGTGATCAACAACAACCGAGTCTTGGACGGACAAACAGTGGCAATCACGAATGATGGAAATGAAGTCTTCCAACATCGTCAAATGATGAAGAAAGAAAGTGAAAAGTGAATATAAGAAAGGAGAGGGGTGCGCCACACGGAAAGAGAGATATTTTGTTTGTTTATTTTTATTTTTATATTTTACTTGAAAAAAAAATAATTATACATATTTTTTTAATTCAAAAGATATATTTTTTTTTTCACATGAGATGAATGCCTTTATTTTTTTTTTATTTTTTTTATTATTTTTTTGAAACGCCTTTATTTAGTATATATGATTAAGGACATACTCACATGTAGACTAATTAAACAAACTAATAGTTTTTTAATATGTATTATAATTTAATTAAAATATGAATTAAATAAGAATTAATTGCTTTTAATTAATCTCTTTTTATATTCTTACGTTCATGTAACATATATTAATATAAATAATTGAGTGATGTTATTTATTGTGATTTAATTAAGAGAGTAAAATGATTTAACTCATAAAAAATTAAAAATAAATTTTTTTCTCTCAACTTGAGAGCTTTCCCTTGATATGAGGGTTTCCCCTAATTTGGGGGTTTAGGGTTAGGGCTCGGGCGTTTTGTGGCGGCGGAGGGACGGTGCGGCTGGTCTGTGACGACGACGCGGCGGTGAAGTGGGTTGGAGCGATCTGACTGGGGTCGCGTTTTAGCTTCTGTATATTGTCGTTCTTGTTCGACTTCGGTAAGGTGAGGATGGCGATGCGATCGGGTCTGCGATGGGGGATAGGGTCGGTGTGAGTTGCAGGTTTCGATAGTGGTCTGAGGTTAGTCTACAACAGCGGGAGGGTCGACAGATTTTTGCAGGTCTCGGTTGCGGTCTGAGGCTGATCTCATTTCATGGGCTGCGACTGGTGGTTGAGTTCGGGGTTGTGCAGCGGGGTTTTCTGAATCGGGTGTTAGCGGGTGAGGGCGGCGGCTGGAGGGGGTCTTAGGCCATCGGTAACGAAGTGCGGTGGTGTGGTGGAGTGTGTGTTCGGTTGGAGTTGTTGGGTGGGTTCAGTGAAGTGAGTGGGTGGTTGTGACGGGGTTGGCGGGCTCGTGCGGCTGCGCATGTGGGGGGTTGGGTTTGTCATCTCACTTCTGGTTCGTTTTCTCGTGTTGATTAGTGTGATGTTGGATCTTCAGTTTGCTGTGGGGCACATTGGTTTGAGAGTAGTGAGTGTGGTTCCATGTGGGTGCTGTTTTGGATAGTGCATGTGTGTGGTTTGTGTGGTTTCAGTTTGTTGTTTAGGTGGTGTTGTGGTGTGTGTTTGTGTTTTGCAGCTGCTAGTGGGGTGTGTGTGTGCTGGGGGTGTGTGCAATTGTGTGTCTGAGGGTGTGAGGTTGGGTTGTGGTGGAAGGCCAAGTGATAATGGAAGATCTTGTCAGCAGGTGGAATTCTTGGAAATTGACTGATGAGGAGGCTGAAATGGTTCGGCCAGGGGAGGGTGTATCGATCTTGTCGGTGGGATCGTTGGATTTGTGCGTGGTAGGGAAAGTGTTCTCCTCAAAGCGTGTGAATGTGGAGGCTTTCCGGAATGTTATGAGGGCTGCGTGGAGAGCTCATGGGGCAACGCGTATTGAATCTGCAGGGGAAAATTTGTTTGCTATTCAGTTCAGATCCAAGGGGGAAAAGTTGCGAGTGATGTCTACGGGGCCGTGGGCTTTTGATAGGTCTCTTGTGGTCCTAAAGGAGTCGAGGTCCGCAGGGTCAGTGTTGGATGTGGAGTTTAATGATTGTGCCTTTTGGGTCCAGATTCACAATGTGCCTATGCGCTGGCAGACGAGAGAGATGGCTCAACAATTGGGTGGTAAGATTGGCTCTGTGGAAGAGGTTGGGGGTTCGAGGGATGGCGACTGGACGGGTCCGATCCTTCGAATACGAGTTCTTTTGAAGATGGATCGACCGCTGAGGAGGGGTTTTCGGTTGCAGGATGAAGAGGGTAAAGAATTTCAGTGCCCGGTTCGGTATGAGCGACTTCCAGACTTCTGTTATGAATGTGGTTGTTTGGGGCATTCGAGAAGGGAGTGTGGGGCTATTGGTGAAGGTGTATCGGGTCAGCAGGGGGAGCAGTATGGGGACTGGCTGAGGGCAGGGGTGGGCTTTGGTGAGGCTGGGAGAAGAGTGCAGGAGGGGGGGATGGAGAGTGCAGTGAGTCGCCAACCTGAGGCCCTAAAGCCTTCTTCGGAGGGTCTGGTGGCCCGTGATGCTGTTCCTGAGAAGGTTGGGGATGGGGCTACTAGTGTTTCAGGGGAGGTTGTGGGAGCTTAGGCTGGTGGGCAAGGGGAGCAGGGAGAGAAGGGTAGTGGGGAGGGGGTTTGTGCAGAGGTAGTTGTGAGTGGGGAGGGGTTGGCTGATAGGGAGAAGGGGAAGCAAAAGGTTGGAGATGTCATGGTTGCGAGTGGGGTCGCGGAGGGGGGCAATGATATGATGCTGGTGGATGCTATGGGGCAGGGCAAAGGGGGGGAATTGATGGGGAAAGGGAGTAACAGTAGAAGTTGGAAGAGACGAGCGAGGGTTATCTTGTCTGACGTGACGAATCGAGATGCTTCCTCAGTGTCTGTCAATGGTAAAAGGAAGGCAGAGGGTGTGGAGGGTGTAGAGCTGGGGGGGAAAAGGTCGAAAGGAGGGGAGGAGGAGGGAGGGGGGCCAGGTGTAGCTGGTCCGACTGTATTGGCGGTGGCTGGGTCCCAGCCCCGCCCGGGGTTATGAGTCTGATATTTTGGAATGTTCGGGGGTTGGGGTCACCCCGAACGTTCAGGCGCCTGAACAAACTGGTTCAGGAGAAACGACCTCGGGTGCTCTTCTTGTCTGAAACGAAGGTGTCAGCCAGTAGGATGTCTTCTGCGAAACGTTTGCTGGTGTTTGATAACTGTTTCTGTGTTGATTTCCATGGTCGAAGCGGTGGATTGGCCCTCATGTGGGCTGCTTCGGTGTCTTTCAGTCTACTATCTTTTTCCAGGAATCATATTGATGGATGGATTTCATGGGATGACTGTAGGTGGCGGTTTACAGGCTTCTATGGTTTCCCTGAAACGGATCAGCATTCTCAAACTTGGTCACTCCTGTCCAAGCTGAGGGGCTGTACTGATACACCGTGGCTGATTGGGGGTGATTTTAACGCCATCTTATGTCAGGATGAGAAAGACGGGGGCAGGGATAAGCCGTTGTCAGAACTGTCCGCTTTTCAGAGTGTGGTGGATGCATGTGGCCTGCTGGATTTGGGTTTTGTTGGTGATCGCTTCACTTGGTGTAATAAACGGCCAGGGGGTGAGACGATTTATGAACGGTTGGATCGGGTTTTTGGTACTACAGCTTGGACGGACCTTTATCCGGGATATGTGGTGAACCATCTTGACTACAGCCAGTCCGACCATAGGCCGGTGGAGCTGATACTTAGCCCCCCTCCACTGGGTGGGTCTCAAAGTGGTCAGCGAATTAATCGTTTCGAGGAAACTTGGCTTAGGCAGCCGGATTTGCAACAGTTGGTTGATTTTTCGTGGGGTGCAGGACCAGGTGAATCTGGGGGTATAACGCCTTTGGCTATTGCTGATAAGGCTAAGAGATGTATGCACACGATGGCTGGTTGGGGTCGATCAAAGTCCGGGAACTTCCCGAGGCGCATAAGAATTGCCAACCAAAAGGTTCAGTCGGCCATCGCTAATCTTAGATCAACTGATTCTCGTGATTTGCTCATCCAGGCAGAGGCGCAGTTGGAAGAGGTACTCCAGGAGGAGAAGGTGTATTGGAAGCAGAGGTCTAGGGAGTTGTGGCTTCGGGAAGGGGATCGTAATACTCGGTGGTTCCATTGTCGGGCCTCTTACCGTCGGAGGATAAATCGTATTGGAGAGCTGGAAGATAGTTTGGGAGTATGGCAGCAGGAGAAGCCGGCAGTTGTTCAGGTGATGGTTGACTACTTCCAGCACCTGTTTGCTTCATCGGGCCCGAGTGTTCAGGATTTTGATGTGGCTTTGCGGGATCTAAAGCCTTCTGTGAGTGATGTCATGAATCAGGCACTGCTGCGTCCGTTTACTGAGGAAGAGATTCTGTTGGCATTAAGGCAGACGCACCCTAGTAAAGCCCCCGGTCCAGATGGGTTGCCGGGAAGTTTCTATAAGAACCACTGGGGTATTGTTGGGTCGGATATCACACAGAGCTGTTTGGCAGTATTGAATCACGGTTGTTCACCAGGTGCAGTTAATGACACCTTGATTGTGCTCATTCCGAAAACCAAGGCGGCCCGACGGGTTGCAGATTTTAGGCCTATTTCCCTTTGTAATGTGAGTTACAAGCTGATCTCAAAGGCCTTGGTTAATCGTATGAAGAATATCCTGCCACAGCTGATTTCGCAGAATCAGAGTGCGTTTATTCCGGGGAGATGTGTGGTGGACAATGCCATCTTGGGGTTCGAGTGTATCCATGAGCTTCGTAGAAGAAGCAGGGGGAAGGCTAAATGGGCTGCGCTGAAGCTGGACATGAGCAAGGCTTATGACAGGGTGGAGTGGACTTTCCTCCGAGAGGTTATGCTTCGATTGGGGTTTGCCCAGCAGTGGGTTGATCTTATCCTCCGATGTGTCAGTTCGGTGTCCTTTTCCTTTAATCTGAATGGGGAAAAGGTGGGCCAGGTGATGCCGTCTCGAGGTCTTCGGCAGGGGGATCCTCTGTCTCCATATCTGTTTCTGTTATGTGCGGAGGGACTGTCCAGTTTGTTGCGTGGGGCTGAGCGGAGATCTCAGATTTCTGGCTTTCAGATCGGGCGTTCTAGCCCAGCGATCTCTCATCTCTTTTTTGCGGATGACAGTCTCCTTTTTTTAGGGCCAACGGCAGTGAGGCGGCGGTCATTCGGGATCTATTGATATGGTATGAGAGAGCCTCAGGACAGACTGTCAACTATGAGAAGTCTGTTGTTGCTTTTAGCCCAAATACGGAGGAAGGAGCGCAACAGTATATTAGCTAGATCCTGTCCGTGTCCCATTGTCCGTGCCATCAGCAGTACCTAGGCTTGCCTTCATTCATGCCTCGGAATCGGTCAGGGACGTTGAAATTTATTAAGGACCGTATCTGGCGACAGATTCAGGGATGGAAGGGAAAATTCTTCTCGATAGCGGGAAATGAGGTTTTGCTTAAATCTATAGTCCAGGCTATTCCTTGCTATACGATGAACTGCTTCAGGCTGCCCAGGGGGTTGATCAAAGAGATACACAGTACTATGGCTAAATTTTGGTGGAATGGGTCTGAGGATACAAGGCGAATTCATTGGATGAGTTGGGAGTCGCTGTGTCGGCCCAAGTGCATGGGTGGGTTAGGGTTTCGCGACATGGAACTCTTTAACCAAGCCTTGTTGGCCAAGCAGTGCTGGCGTATCCTCCAGGACCCGTCATCTCTGTTGTGTTCTGTACTTAGGGGACGGTATTTTCCTCAGTCAGGGTTCTTGGAGGCAGGTCTTGGATCGCGACCGTCATTTGTCTGGCGTAGTTTGTTATGGGGGCGAGAGCTTTTGGCTCGGGGTTGTCGATGGAGGATAGGTAATGGCCAGTCTACGCCTATTTATGGATCAAACTGGCTGCCGAACGAGTTCTCTCTTCAATTACAGTCGGTCACGTCGCTTCCTGCTACGTGTACGGTTAGTGATCTATTTGCTGCATCTGGTGGTTGGAATGAGGATATGCTCAGAGCCCATTTCAATGAATCGGACTGCGAGGCCATCCTGAGAATCCCATTACGGCATGGTCTGGGGGAGGATCGCTTAATTTGGCACTTTGAGAAGCATGGGGCATTTTCTGTGAAGAGTGGGTATCGGCTTGCTCATATGTTGGCGGTGTAGGACCGACCTTTGGAGGCTGAATGTGCCTGGACACGATTCGTGCGTGGTGGTCCGGTCTTTGGAGGCTGAATGTGCCTGGTAAGCACAAGTTTTTCCTATGGCGATTGTTCCATGATCGGCTGCCCACCAAGGTAAACCTTCTCAAACGTAACCTGAATGTTTCTAGTCTGTGTGTCTTGTGTAATGATTATGTTGAGGATCGTCTCCATTTGTTCTGGAACTGCGCTGTGGTTGAAAGTATGTGGTTGTGCTCCAAGTTTGCCCCACTCCGTCGTTCCTTCTCTCAGTTCCGGTTTGAGGAAATCATTGGGGCGATGAAGGATAATCTTTCAGGGTCGGATTTTGAACTGGTGGTCATCTTCTGGTGGTCTGTGTGGAATCTCCGGAATAGTTTGAGTTGGGGTGGCCAACCAGATGGTCGAGATCAATGGGCCTTTTCAGACGACTATCTTAGGGCCTTCCATGTAGGTGGGAGTCGTTGCCTGGTGGGGGACAGCTTACAGGCCCGGCTAGGGGATCAGGAGGAACTCTGTGTGTGGAGGCCGCCCCCTGCTGGGGAGTTGAAGCTGAATGTTGATGCCTCTGTCAGGCCTGATACAGGGGATGCTGGGGGTGGCTGCGTACTGCGGGGGGCTGATGGGGAGGTCTTTATGGCAGCCTGTTTGGGGTTGCAGAGGTGTTGGAGCGTGGATTTGGCGGAGGGTTGGGCTGTGTATAAAGGGGTCCAGCTTGCTCGGCAGCTGGGGTTTGCTGATTTTGTGGTGGAAACTGACTCTCTGAGGTTGGTCAAAATTCTTCATGGTGGTATCCAGGATGTTTCGGAAGTAGGGCGGCTAATGGATGATGTCCGATTGATCCTCCAGCCTTGGGACAACAACAAGGTTTTGTTTTCCCCACGCCAGGGAAACAGGGTGGCGCATGCTCTGGCTGGCTTGGCCTTTTCTTATGGTTGATCGTGTTTGGCTTGAAGAAGGGCCTAGCGAAATTTCTGATGTTCTAAGGTGTGATGTTGTGGCTTCCCTGTAAGGAAGTCTTCTGTGCGATAAAGGTGCTCGGTCTAAGCGTCTACAGCCTCTCCCAACCACTGTGCTTAATCAGGGAAGGTTTCTGTTTCTTTTCAATTGTTGTCTTTGTACTGTGTTCTTATGGGTGCATGTTAGGTTATGTAATAGGGGCATTGTAGGATGTTAGTTGGGGGTGGTGACTTTTGCATGCTAGTGGACCTTGGTCCAAGTATTGGATGTTCTGTGCGTCAGATTGTCTACTTGCATGATTCTGTCTTGGTGTCTCTCTGTTAGAACTGGGTTTGAGGCCATGCGGCTGTGTAGTGGTTCTTCCTAGGATCAGGTCTGGGTTTGATGCCTAGTGGTGGGGTTGGTTGCGGGACTTGTTGGGGATAAACCTTGTATGTGCAGTTGTGCTTTATCTTTTGCCTGGGATTGAGGTGTTGACAGGTGGCATGCTCTGAATCTGGTTTTGAGTGTTTCTGGTTTACTCTTGCATCCTTATGCACTTGGCCTTTCTCTTAGCTAGTCTCGAGAGCTTAGGTTTGCTTTATGGGTTCCTTAAGTCTGTTGTCACCTTGATAGGATATAGGGTGGATCTAGAAAGTCTGTTTGGGATACATATTAGAGTTGTTGGCACGAGGCGCAAAATAAGGGGTAAAAAGAGCTGCCTGCAGTGTGTTCAGTTAGGCCAACCAAGAGTTAAACTCGGGTTAGGGGTCCCTACGCTGCAGTGTGAAAGCTAGTTCCCTGCCTGGGGTGTGTGAATAAAAGGAGGGATTGAGAAAGAAAAGAAAGAGTGAGAATGAGAAGAATGTTTGAGAAATGAAAGAAAGATTGAGAAAGGAAAGAAAGTTTGAGAAAGAAAGAAAGTGTGGAAAAGAAAGTGAGTTTGGAAATGAAAATGGAAGGAAAGAGTGGAAAGAAAAGAGAATGTTTTTCTGGGTGGGTATATGGGGTGGCGTGTTAGCATCCTATTTGATTCCTTCAGTCGCTCGAGTGAAGCCTTTGTTCCAGTGTAGGGGGAAGATGGGCGGCAGGGGCGTATAAATCTTGCCAGGGCAAGTAGGGCGGCTCTGGGGAAGGCTTTATCACACACTCACGCAGCAGTTTCCGGTAAACCTTGACTTGCTTCATTTCTGTTGTCATGCAGTCTGCTTCTCCTAGGCAAATGTGTAGCACTTGTTGTACAGGGCTTTGTCATGACAAGTGTCCATCCTCTGATCCTGTTTTGGGGCGTGCTATGCTGCTTGAGTTGCCCATGGTTTACTAACTTGGGTGGGATGTGGAAGATTGTCCTAGATTGTCTTTGTCCTTCCCTTTCTAGTTTGCTTGATGATTTATATGTGCTAGTTGCTTCATTCTGTGGGTCATTTTGCAGGTCGTTTCTAGGGGCTGTAATCTCCTTCATGTGGGCTCGAACGGGTCTAAAGAGGAGTTGGTGATTAGTTTGTTCCATGACTTAGTGGGGGCTTCCAACTAGTGTTATTATTGGACTGGTGGCCTGGGGGTGCCAATTCTCCTGTGGTGTGCTCCTTCAAACAGTATTTCGAGGACCTGTTTCAGCTGATGGCATGCAGAATATTGTGTGATATTGTTTGCCATGCCTGCTAACGCTATGGAGGGACCTGTGTTTATGGGTGTGTGGCGTTTTGTTGGTGATTATGAGCAAGTTTAGGGGAGTCCAACGAATTGTTTTTGCTTAGTATTGGGTCTTTTTCTATGGGCCAATACTTTAAAGTTTTGTTAATTTAGAATTATAAAGGGCCGGTTGCAAATATAGCAAACCGGGCCAAAATAATTATAGATTTAGCAGCCCGCGAAACATTTTACAAATATGGTAAAATTTCAAGGTCTGAAACGTGAATTTACTAAAATACCCTTTTAACTGATAGAATTCTATAAGTGAACTAATAGAATTCTATCGGTGATAGAATCTATCAGTGATAGAATTCTATCACCGATAGATTCTATCAGGTCTATCACTGATAGAATTCTATCATTTCTATCGTTGATAGAACTCTATCACTGATAGATAGATTCTATCACTAGAGTAACAAAATTCTATCAGATAGAATTCTATCGTCGATAAATAGATTCTATCACTCTAGAGTAACAAAATTCTATCGAGAATTCTATCGCTGATAGATAGATTATATCACTTGAGTAACAGAATTCTATCGGATAGAACTTTATCACTAGTAAAACTCTATCACTGATAGATAGATTCTATCACTAGAGTAACAAAATTCTATCGTTGATAGAACTCTATCACTGATAGAAAGACTTTCTATCAGTGATAGAACATTTCTATATTAAAAAAAAAAACTGACAGAAAAAAAGAGATGCGCGCGCCAATTGCAGGGGTAATTTAGGAATATAAAAAAATAATTAAAAAATTTTGCCATATTTGCAAATATTTTTAAAAATTGCTATATTTGCCATTATTTACCCTCATGTTGCCACCCATTACAATTATCCAATTATAAAATTCTTGAATTTAGGCTAATTTAGGGATTTAATATTGGATATAATTCCCCCTAATTCCAAAAAGGAAACCAAATTATTTTAATTTCAATTAGATTTTTAACCCAAATTTTTTTGGTGCCTTATATGGAGTTCAAATTGTTGGAAGAAAACAACTGTAATATTATGACGACAATCAATAATATTATAACTATCTTCCCTTCCACATATTAAGCCAACACAAGAATGTACCTGTGGAGGAATCAAGCCATTCGTCTAGCATATTGATTTTGAGTTAGTGATTTTCTTGATGGGACTCAATGATTCCTATGCTGCAGTTTGTGCTTAGATTTTGTTGATGAAGCTAGTTCCTTCTATTACAAGTGTTTTCTCCTTAATCATTCAAGAGGAGCATCAGTGATCCATCGGTAATTCCTCCATACATAATATTGTTGCTTCTTCTGATAATATTGCCATTCTTGCTGCTGAAGCATCTAAAAAGAAAAGCAATGATCGATTTCGAAGGAAGGAGAATCAACGCCCTATTTGCTCCCACTGTGACATTAAAGGTCATGTTATTGACAAATGTTATAAATTTCATGGTTATCCACCAAGGTACAAGTTTCAAAATTCTAACACTCCTACCAGTGAAGTTTTTGGATCCAAAGCGGTGGATGCAAACGTTGTTGCTCACCCTCCGACTAATTTTTTTCTCAAGTCTCAACACCACACAATATTCTCAACTGATGGAGTTGTTGAGCTCTCACATCCAATATGCCAAGACCAAACCAATCACTACAACTTCCTCCACAACACATACTGCTAGTAATTGTTCTCTTGGTTCTTCTTCTAAATCTAATGATTGGATCCTAGAATCTGGTGCAACTAGACACATATGTCATCACCGTGATTCATTTCATAATTGGCAACAAGTGCATGGAGTTACTGTTTGTGACGCCCTGTGTCTTTGGATGTATTTAAATGTTGTGTTTTGAGTTGAAAGAAATATAAATTTCTATTTTGGCTTGAACTTAGGGATTTAATTTTTATGCCAAGGTGTTTGGGAGATTATCTTGAATTTAATCGTTATATTAATTAGTTTTCTCCCTAAAAGCTCGTTCGATTTGGTCTGTGTCGGTTGAGAAGTTTAAGCATGAAAATTTAATTTCACTCTGATTGAAGGGTGTTGGTTAAAAGAAATCCTATTCTTGGAAAACAATTTTGGGTTTTTGGTTATTAAGAAAATAAGAAAAATCAAAGAAAAGAAAAAAGAAAAGGGCAAACCCTAAGCTCCCTCTTTTCTCTTCTTCTCCCATCTCTTTCTCTCCCTATCGTGAAAACCTCCCAACCGCCCAGCCTCGTGCCGCCGCCTACTCCGTTCAGTGTTTCCGCTCGAGTTCGCCACTGTCGCCTGAGCTCGTCGCGTCATGTCGCGTGGGTCTCCTTATCTCCGTGCGTTTTCGTCTTCGTGGATCCCTCTCTCCCTTGCCGCGATCTCCCTCCCTCTCGGTTCTTCGTGTGGAGGCCGCGTCGTCTAGCCACCACCGCATTCCCTCTCCGTTCGTGGGTTTCGTGGTTCAAGCTTCTTTTTCCTTGCATTTTCAACAAGAAAAACTTGTGGGTAAGTCTCGTACTCCCTCATTTGTAGTCGTTAAGGCCCGATCGTCCATTTGCATATGTTTTGGTTAGATCTCGCTTCCTAGCAACTCGAAGTATCGTTCCTCACATTTTTGCCTCTGTCCAGCAACAATTTTGGGTATTTTCGAGGTCGTCTGGTGTTGTTGGTAAGTCTAATCTCTTACCCATGCTTTCTTTAGGCCTTTAGTCAAGTTTAAGCAAATGCCCAATCATTATGGACTCCGTATTTCAAGATTTAAGTCTGATTAGCTGTTGTCCAGCGCCGTCGTTGCTCAGTTCGTGAGTGTTTCAACGTCAATTAGCGTTTCCGGTAAGTTTAGCTCTTACCCATTCTTGTTTAGAGCTCATAGTAGAATGACCATTCGTTTTAGGTGCTGAAAAGTTAAGTTTGTGTTGAAAATTCTGCTCTGCAGCGCCGTCTTTGCTCAAAGCATGGATGTCTCGGCGTGCTTAAGCAATCCCAGTAAGTCTAGGCATTTACCCATGTTAGGATACTGTTGAGATTAAAATTCCAATTGCTTTAGCTGTTGGAATTTTAATGTGGTGTTGGATTTCCTATTTTGCAACGCCGCCTAAGTGTTCGATTGAGTTCGAAACACTTCGACTCGAATACCCACCACTCAAGGATCCTTCTAGAGCGTTGTTAGAGGTTGGAATAACCCGCCTAGCGTGGAAGTGGGTTCGTTTGGTAAGTTCCTTCGCTGCCCCTAGCTTGCGTTGGTCTCAAGTTTGTTGCCCACTAGTTGTTCTAGCATTAGAAGCATGTTTTAGGTTGTTGCCCACTAGCTATGTAGCCTCTTAAAGTGTTGCCCAGCCGTTATAGGTCCTGGAATATGTTTATAAATTGGTTATCATGGTTGTTTTAGTTGAAGTTCATATAGATTATCAATGCCCATTTGGTGCCGTCGCCTTTATAGTTTTACCCGACCCTTATAGGTTCTTATGGCATGGATTAATGAGTCGTTTGCTTGTTGTTCGTGGTTTAGAAGCATGCTAAATAAAGTCTCATCAATCATTTAGGCCTTAGTTGCATTGCCCAATCTCCTAAGTGTTATTAGTATGTCGTAGGTTATATTTGCTTGTTGTTTGGTGGCTAAAAAGCCTTAATTATCGTCATTCAGCGAATACCCATCGCCTGTCGTACCATAGACTTGGTTGCCCATGATCAGGTGTTGTGTTTTTAATTTGGGAGATCTTGATTGCTTGTCCAGCAAGGAAATATGTCTTCTCTTAGTTGAATTAGGCCTTTTAAGCATGTTTAGGTTCGCTTTAAGTTGGTTCTAATTCAGTAGGTTTTATCCTTGTTGTTTAGGGTTTTATTGGACTACCTTGGATTACTGTTGCCTTGTGCAAAGTGATTCTAAATATTCAAGAAAAACTCACAAACACACGTGCAAGTGCACATGATCAGCAGCAAGTGATAAGTATTTTTATATCGTTTCCACAGGGATTGATGCAACGAAAATCACTATTTCTAAGCCTATTTTCAGTGAAATTCAACGTAACCAAGGAACAAATATTTTTCATCAATTAAGTGCAAGCTTAAAATGATAAGAACTTCAGTAAATTTCAAAAAAAACTGTGAATCAACACAGAGAAGTCTAGGTTCAGATTATGGACGGTCTACTCTCACAAGCTGTTTGCTGTAGCAGAACTCTATATTTACAACTCACCCAGTATTTTCTATGGGAATTTTCCAATCCTCCTATAGTTAAGGTGATTAAACTCCCATTTAACCCCTACTTTTTAGCTCAACTGACTTAGTTCCTTAGGTGGTTATTTATCCCTCAATACCCACTCATTTTCATGACCTAGAATGGCTAAGGTAAAGAAAAGTAATCGGTTGTCAATTGTTTTCCCAAACACTCAATAACATTGCTAGAAAATAGTTGGCCAAACGAAATTCCAACTTTAATCATGAAGAACACTTTACTTTAAGTTGCAATATATAAAGTTCCACTAAAAACAAACAACAAGTTCAAGTTTAAGCACCCTAATCCTCACCTAAGAGGGTTTAGCTCATGTTCAAGGTGAAAATAATGAAAATACAGCAACAAACTATCATATCAGTCATGATTACAACCCTAAATATCAACTAAACACTAGAAGAAAGAAGAATAAAAGAAGGGAAGAGAAGAGAAGAAGCTTCCAAGAGAGATTCCAGCATTCCCAAGCTGGAAATCCTCCAAAACAACAGCTTCCTTGTCTTTTCCCCTTCACCGTTAGCAGCAACTTCTAGGTCACCTTCTCCAGCTGATTATTCTCTCATTTTGGGCCAAAGAACTATTTATATCATCCATCTTCATTGATTTCAGGTCTGATTGGACAACATTCACCACATGGACCTTCCCTAATTGACTAAGATGATACAAATAAGCTCCACATGGCTGCCAGCTCAATTAATGAGAGATCCCACGGGTTCAGCACGTGCAGTAATTTAATTTCCAGACTTTCTGCCTTCTGTTGTGAAATCAGTTGCTGTAGCACAACCTGAGTGACCATACACCAAGAAAATCAGTTTAAAACATAAGAAATCTGCACCAAATTCAACTCGAGCTTGGCCTATTGATATGTAAAAATTGTTCATCAAAGAATACTCATTTTCAAGCACAAACCAAACCTCAAACATATCAAAGAGTAGAGTTTTTAAGCCTAAAAGAAAGTCAATAGCTCTTATTTCTAAGAGCTATCAATTACTAAGGTTTCCTTGGAAGCGTTGTAGGTAAGTAGTTTCTACTTACTAAGCTTGTTTGACTGCATGAATCATGCTCGCTTGTTTATCTGCTTTCCTTATATTTGTGCTACGTATGTAATGACAAATATGTGAACTGTTGTGTTGTGTCCTTTAAAGTGCTTGTGTAAAGCATGAATTGTACCTTCTCTTTTGTTGTATACGCTTAAGGTGTTTAAGCATGGTGAATGTTGTCTTGAGCATGTTGAATGTTGAGTTTAGTTTTTGAGTCTGGCTTGCATGTTGCATGGGGGATGTGTAGCATGAGTTGGGTGTGAGGCACAACACATGGTGCGTAATTCATGTGTAGCGAAGCGTGACGCAAAAATCACGTGGGTGTGAGTGCGGAACGTGACTCGGAAATCACGTATGAGTGGTGCAACACATGGCGCGAAATTCATGTGGGGTAGGTGCGGAGCATGACGCAGAAATCATGTAATTAGCGCAGCACATGGCGCAAAATTCATGTGTAGCGGAGCATGACGCAGAAATCATGTGAGTAGCGCAGCACATGGCACAGAATTCATGTGTAGCGGAGCATGACGCAGAAATCATGTAGTTAGCGGAGCATGACGCGGAAATCATGTAGTTAGCTGAGCATGACGCAGAAATCATGTAGTTAGCGGAGCATGACGCAGAAATCATGTGGAGTCTAGTGCGTGTGTTGCATAGCGTGTGGTGCAATTGCATGAGTTGGCTTTTTTTAAGCATGCTGTTAGTTTGTAGCTTAAAAGCATGTTGCTTGTTGTGGTTGTGTAAACCTGTTGGATGCGTGTGCTAAGTATGTTGATTGTATTGGTTGTTGCTTGTGGCTTGGTAAGTGTGAGCTGCTTACCAATACCATGGTTGTACTGATACCCCCTTTCCCCATCTCCCACCAACATTTTAGTGTTGCATGTTTGGATGACGAGCTGGGCCTTGGTGAGGAAGAGGAGAACTTCGAGGAGGAACCCTAGGGCGTTTGGGTTTCCTTTCCCTTGTTTTGGTGGATTAGGCTGTAGTGATTAAGTTTTATTTTGCTGTGCTTGAGTAGGCTAGCTTAGTGTTGGTTAGCTGTTGAACTGTTTTGGAGAAAAAGTGCTTCGAGGCCAGACTCGAATAGAGAAGTAGGTTGTGGTTCTGAAATGTAGTTTGTTGGAGTTGGATTGGTTGTTTAGAAGTGTTTTGTTTGTTTATCAGGTGTAAAATTTTGGTTCAGGCCATTTTACATCGTTATGCTGCCGAAATTTTCGGTACATCCGGTTTAAAAGTGGTTCAAATCCGTAGTTAATGGTTTAGAGTTGTAGTAGTGTCTCTAGGTTAGAGGTTGGAAAACCTGGGGCGTTACACTGTTATTCTTCCAACCAGATTTTGCATGTCTGTTGATTTCATTGAGGATATTTGAATATTAGATTGCCTTATACTGAGGGATGTTCGGTTTGTTCCGAAACTCACATATAATTTGATGTTAGTAAATTGCTTGTCGACTAATTCGAACTTGGCAATTAATTTCTCTGGTTCTTCTTGTACGATATAGGACAAAGTGTTGATCGATGATGATTGGTAAGGTTGAGTGTAACGACCCGACTTCTTAAATAATATTTTCGGGACCGTTACGACAATGCATGCTTTGGAGGCCTTTTTAAATAAAAATATTTTGAAACATAAACAATAATTTAAGCAAAAACTTTAAAACAAAACATTTATTCGGGATCCCTAAATTTTAAAAGTTTTAAATAATTTCTAAAATATAAATGTACATGGCCTCTAGAAAATTTCTCAAACAAATTTATAAATCAATAAAGTAAAACAGAGTTCTTAAAGCGGAAGAAAAATATGAAATTCAGGTCCTCTTATGGTTGTCTATCGGATTCTCATCAATCGCCTTTCATCTGTCCCTACCTTTACCTGAAAAAAGAAATATATTTTTGAAAAGAATGAGTATTTTGAACACTCAGTAAGTGACCCTACTATTGAGGTTGGGTCACGCTTTAAAAAAACATTTTAAAAATCAACAAAAAATATCTTTTAGGTGGCTCTGAACTTTATTTTAACTTACTAATCAAAGATGATATCCATCAATTTCATGCATATCCTATACACATCAATTTCACGTGTCTCCTACGGAGGCCATCAATTTCACGAAACCTCGTGGTCGTCAATTTCATGAACCTCGACTTAGGTACATCAATTTCATGTCTCTAAGTCCTATGTAGGCCTGTCTGAATGTACATCAATTTCATGTACACTTATAAAACTCATAAATAATTTAAAGTCATTCCTTTAATGGAATGTTAAACTCAATCCTTTAATGGAATTCTAACCTCATTCCTTTAATTGAATTTTTAAACTCATTCCTTTAATGGAATTTTAAACTCATTCCTTTAATGGAATTTTGAGAGACCACCAACTCAATTATTTCAGATATCAACAAATACAAAGCAATAATAATAAAGTTCATGCTTTCAACAATTTTCATAAACACTTACGTAACTAAATAATAGATTTTTCATGCACAATTTTCATGCTTTTAACAATAACAATAAATTTCATGAACAACACATAAGCACGAAAATTTTAGAAAATCAAACACGTGCACCCAATTAAAAAGTTCAACAGTAAGTTCACTTACCTCGGCCTAATTGTCTTTATTTTAAGCCGCCTAAACAACTCAACAAGGGGTCAAACTCAACCTTAATTAAATAATCGGTCCAACAAAAAGTTTCCAAAATTAGGAGAAATTATTCTACTAATTTCTCTTACCAACACAATCGCCAACGGAGCACATTTGGGGAAAGCAAAACTCACCCAAAACAAAATTTGAGCTTGTTGGTTGGGTTCAAATTTTGCTCCAATTTCGATAGTTTCGACTCCATTAACTTGGGGGACCTTAAATCAAAGACTAAACTTCAATGAGTATTTGATTAAATGCTAAATCCAGCCAATTAAACACTCATACCAACTTACCCAAGGTTGAACAAGCTGGAAAAATGTCTCAAACGCCCAAAAATCATGGTTGTTCGCGTAGATCGGGCTGTTGCTCGCCGAAAAACGTCCAAGGAAGAAGACCCACGTGAAAACGCTGCTGGTCGGTAATGGAGTTACTCGAAATCACCATCGACTGTCCGAGACAAGCCGCCGTTGCACTGCCGCGATGCCACCAGAGAGAAAAAAAACACTGCTGCTCGAAGGAAGGAGATGCTGCAACTCTACTCTCGGGATTCGTCGAAAACTGCCGCTAGACCTCCCGTTGAACCGTCGTGCATCGTAGTGGACGTCACCGTTGATGAGGAGGCACTGCCAGCCGAAGAAGAAGAAGAACCAAGGCTGCTACTCGTGGGTTTCCAAGGAGAAGACGAAAAAGATGAGAGAGAAGAGAGGATGGCTTGACTTGGCTTACCTAGGGCTTCATGCACTATTTAAAAGAAGGAAACTTGGGCTTGGGCTTGGGCTTGGGCTTGGCTAAAAGGACCATTTAGTCACGAAATTGCCATCCCAGCTTGAATTTTTAAAAAATTCACCAATTTTCAAATCTTTTCAATTTCCCTCCTACTCCAATTTACTCCAAAACTAATGAAATTTGAATTTTTCTTAAATTACGGGCGTTACATTGAGTCTTAGAATGGTTTATACATATTAAAATCTCCAGAGAAGCTATTTTTTGCTTCTATTTGTTCTGTTAGTATAAGTACATGGCATCATAGGCTTGGTCACACATCCCCTCAACGGTTGCTGTTGCTAAAAAATATCTTGATGTTTTATAATTCTTCTACTGCTTGTAACCCATGTCATATATTTTTGCTTGCTAAACAACGTAGATTGTCCTTTACATCTAATAACCATGTTGCATCAGCGGCATTTGACATTGTACATTGTGATATTTGAGGTCCTTTAAGACCCCACGTATGTTGTTTATTGATATTTTCTTACACTTGTCGATGATTTCTCAAGATACACCTGGACTTATATGATGCATGCTAAATCAGATGCTTTCCATATTGTTCTTGTTTTCTTTCAAATGGTACACACCCGTTTAATAAGACTGTCAAAGTATTTCGGTCTGATAATGTCCCAGAACTCTAGTTTAAAGAATATTTTGAGTCTAAGGAACTTTACATCAGTTCTCTTGTGTTGAAAGACCTCAATAGAACTCTGTGGCTGGAAGAAAACATCAACACTTACTTAATGTTGCTCGGGTCTTTTTCTTCCAGTCTAAAGTACCATTAAGGTTTTGGGGAGATTATATCCTTACTGCCTCTTATATCATCAATAGAGTTCTAGCCCCTTTGTTGGATAACAAGACTCCTTTTTAGTTATTGTTTGATCACAAGAGGTAGACTACTCCAATTTACGAGTTTTTGGATGCTTATGTTATGCTTCCACACTAACAGCCAATCGGCCAAAATTTGATCCTAGCTTCTTTTTTTGTATTAATTGGATATCCACCAGGTGTAAAAGGTTATAGACTATACGATATCACTAAACGACAAGTTATCATATATGGAGATGTATTTTTTGAGGACTCATTTCCCTTTCATGACCGAAATATGGTTTCTGATGATTTTTCTTGTTTATTTTCTAACCATATTTTGCCTACGCCTTTTTTGGATCCTCTTATTTCTAATATATCCTGATGTTTCACTGTCGAATACTAATACTTTTCAATTTGGAGCTCAAACTGATGTTTCTCCTAATGTTGTGAATCCTTTGCCTTATGTTGCCCATTTTAATGCTTCGCCTGAACTAACTGTGTGAATGAAGTTGCTCCTCAGTCTCCTGTTGTCACTAGTGATTTGATACCATCCTATGCTGAGCCTTCTAACCCTTTACCTGCTCTTTTAAGACGTTCTACTCGGACTCATCATAAACTGAGTTTTCTTCAGGATTATCATTGTAACATTATGAAACATTCATCACAGAATTTAACAGGCCAACCTATACCATTAATTGTTACTTGTCTTATGACAATTTATCTCATGCCCATAGAAATTATATCCTTAATATTTTTGTTGTTCATGAACCACCTTTCTTTCATCAAGCACTAAAATCTAAGTAGTGTAGGCTAGCTATGGATGTTGAGATCCCAAGTTATGGAACGAACCTCTACTTGGGACATTGTACCTTTACCGCCTAGTAAACATACAGTTGGTTGTAAGTGGCTTTATCGCATAAAGTATAAGGTTGATGGCACTATCGATCAATATAAGGCGAGGCTAGTTGCAAAGGGGTATAGTCAGCAGGAGGCAACTGATTTCATCGACACCTTTTCCCAGTTGCAAGGATTGCCACTGTCAAAATTATTTTGTCCCTTCTAGCTGTAAAGGCAGAAACCAAAACGCCCAATATTGATATAAAGGTCACGTAGGTGTTGTTCTAGAATTCTCTTTTCAACAGAATTCTTCTACTTTTCAATTTACTGTTATTATTCTCTCTTGTATCCTTGTGCCACGTGTTTGGGTATACTTTATTCTCTCTTCAAATCCCTGATTCTTGGGTGTATAAGTTGTGTAGAAAAGGAGCCTTTTGGCCCTTTGCTGAGATAAGAAAATACAAGATATTTTTCATCATTTCTATGCAATTCTCGATTCTAGCTTCATTCAATTGGTCTCTTACTCAAATGGACGTTAATAATGTGTTCCTTAATGGAGAGCTCTTTGAAGAAGTGTATATGAGCCTTCCACTAGGAAATTATAATGACTTGAAAGCAGCTTCTATAGTTCCTTTAGCGTGTAAACTGAATAAGTCCATCTATGGACTTATGCAAGCATCAAGACAATGGTTTTTTAAATTCTCCTCTGTCTTGATGTCTAATGGTTTCACACAACCGAAAGCTGATTATTCTCTTTTTACAAAATGGACGAGATCTAATTTTGTCGCTTTATTTGTTTATGTTGATGACATCTTGATTACAAGGCCTTCTCCTAATGTTATATTTGTTGTTTCCTTTCAATTATGAGTAGCTAAACCCTTTATAATCGTTGGATTGTGGATTTCTTTGAATGATTTGAATCCTTTGCTAAGTTTTCTGGTTTAATATTCAACTTCTTGTTGTTTTATTGACGTTTTTCTTGCAATCTTGCTTAAACCAATGCATGTGATTAAGTTCTTGGAATTGATGTCTCTTAGAACTTAGTTTTGTGCATTCTATTAGTTATTTGAGATAGCCACTAGGTTGAGGCAAGTCCATCACTAATCTCGCATGTTTAGTGTAGACTCTTGATAGCCTTAAGATGCATGTTAAAAATTGACTTAGTTGAATTAGAATTTCTATTTTGTTTTATTATTTCAATTCTGGACCCTTGTGTTTAATGCGGCGGTTAATTTTTGTAAGCAATCACGAGATCTCAGGTTGTTTATTTTAAATTAAATAGATATAGTTTGATGATTATTGGGCTATGTATGTGGGATAACGGGTGTATTCTTTAAATTAATTAATTAAATTAGTTGTGGGATTTCGGGTTAATTAATTAATTAAACACAAGTTAGTTAGGAGGATCCTCCGAGTAACCAAGAAGCACTATCGGACTCAATTTAAATTGCATGAAGTAATTCTTAGAGAAAACTAGCTTTGCACTCCTTGGAGTGGTTTCTAGCTAGCGATGAGTACTTTTGGGTAAGTTTTTAGGTGATACACTTCAATTTAGACCATTTCGTACTCCTTGTTAGTACCTTAGAACATTATCTTTTTACTCTTAGAAGCTCTTTATTGTAGTTTCGAGCTAGATCTTGATAAGGCACTAGTAGGAGGTGGGAGTCATCCGTCAACAAACCCAAATTTATTCTTGACAGTGAGACCAATAGTCATGGCCTGACTCCAGGATGTGTAATTTGTTTCGGTTAACAAATTCAAAACAAGAACGATGCTGGTGCTATCAGAATGGTGGAGAAAAAGTATGGATTATCATACATTTCAAGGAAGAATTGATTATTCAAAGCACTTGTCGAGGAGGAAGACAACGAAACAGAAGGGTTGACTTCATCTCCAACCATGACAAATAAGAGAAAATAAAACTCCGGAAAAAAATGGAAGATACTAAGATACACTCTCAGGTTTGAAGATTTAAGCAACTGATACCATATTAATCTGGAGAAAAAATATAACTTGCATACTTTATTGAATGAAAATGAAGATATATATAGTGTTGATGGTCGATTTTGGCCAGAGGATCTCACCTGACCTTCACGTGCCACCAACTGTAAATTTGTAGTTGAGGGGGGAAGACGTGGCCTGCAAGACAGTGAACCTGCACACCGGTGTGGTGCTCGCCACACCGGCTCCGATGCTTAAGTCAGCAAACAGAACGGTAGGGCGTGGAAAAGTATGAGCAAGAGGAGAAAGCAGAGAATAGAGAATAGCGTTTAGGGATAGAATTCGGGATCCCCTCTTCAGTGGCGAAGAGGGATATAAATACCTGCTCATCCTCCTAGGGTTTTTAGGGATTCAGAGGCGTTTTAGGTCAAACCAGGCGAAACCGGGGCATCCAGAGGCGGTGGGGACCAGACGGGACCAAACGAGCTCGGCCCGCACGAGCGGGCCGAGGGTCGGCCTCGGCCCATGGCCGAGGCCGACCATGTGCTCGGCCTCGGCCATGGGCCGAGGCCGAGCATGGGGTCGGGTCAAAAACCCGACCCCTTCGGCCTTGGCCCGTCCCGCTTACCGGCTCCGCCTCCTTGGCCCGGTTTCCAGCCCGATTTCTCCCCGATTGTCCTCGTCAGCTCCTCGTACATCGGGGTGGTCCAAAATTGCCTATAACATTAAGCCCCCACTCTTGAATTGGGATTCGGGGTGACTTATTGCTATAAGTTGAGCTCCTTAAGCCCGATTTAAGAGTAATGACCCTTGCCCTGGGCTGGCCTACGTGTAGCTTTGTTGTCATCCTGCAAAGTAGGGTCATTCGGAGTGCTTCATTTCAGGTTCGTGTCTGCAAGAGAAAAGTTAGGGGAAAGGCTAGGGTCGGCCTCGGCCTCAAGCCCCCTGTTAGCCTAAGATTTGGCTTCCTGCATCCATATGTTAGTCCTTGTAGGGAAATAACAAGAGAATAGGTTTGAACATGTATCCATATGCTAACTTCAACCTGGGTGCTTTTTGTTTAATAGGGAGTGCATATCCCCTTTACAGCCCCCAATCTCAAGAAAAACTTTATTAAAACACAAAGTATAGTTGAATAAATAGGAGAATACCTTTAAAGTTTGTGCTCGGCCTCGGCAAGAGGTGCTCGACCTTGGCAAGAGGTGCTCGGTCCTGGCTTCTGCAGGGTGAGCTTGACTTAGATGAAGTGTATGGACTCATGTCAGGTGAGGTGAGGTAGACTCGTTGGTCCAGGCTCACATGGTCTCACTTTGGATGAGGCGAGGTAGACTTCGGCAGTCCAGGCTCGCATGCAGGCGTGGGCGCTAAGCTGAAGAGCTTAGGCTCGCAAGGTATGCGTGGGCACCATAGGCTCGCTGAAGCGTGGGCTCTATGGGCTCGCATGTAGGCGTGGGCACTATAGGCTCGCTGAAGCGTGGGCACTATAGGCTCGCATGTAGGCGTGGGCACTATAGGCTCGCTTGAAGCGTGGGCACTATAGGCTCGCATGTGGGCGTGGGCACTATAGGCTCGCTTGAAGCGTGGGCACTATAGGCTCGCATGTGGGCGTGGGCACTATAGGCTCGCTGAAGCGTGGGCACTATAGGCTCGCATGTGGGCGTGGGCACCATAGGCTCGCTGAAGCGTGGGCTCTATGGGCTCGCATGTAGGCGTGGGCACTATAGGCTCGCTTGAAGCGTGGGCACTATAGGCTCGCATGTGGGCGTGGGCACTATAGGCTCGCTTGAAGCGTGGGCACTATAGGCTCGCATGTGGGCGTGGGCACCATAGGCTCGCTGAAGCGTGGGCTCTATGGGCTCGCATGACGTCTTATCACGTTCCTGGAAACATACTCTAAGCCTTGACAAGGGAACATCTAGGTCCTATCATTAATGCTAACGCTTGCCTTGAATGGCAAAACAAAAGGGAAAGTCTACTCCTACCTACCAAAAGTAAAATGAGCGACAGTGCTCTGATTACATGATAAATGTGCAAATAAAGAAAACTAGAATTCCCTAACTAAGGCTTAGTGTGCTCTCCAGAATGCTGTCCTTGACCTTGGCAAGAGGTGTGGTAGGGCTCGGCCTCGGCCTCGGCCATGGCCATAGGTGAGTCTGTCTTGATCCTCAACGGATTTCCAGAAGTGGTCCACCACCATCTTTGCCCGGGTCATCTCTGGTCGGCCTCGGCCTTTGCAGTGAATTCCTTCAGGTATCCGTTTCGGATTAACGCTTCGATCTCGTCTTTCAGCTGAATGCAGTTCCTGGTTGAATGTCCATGATCTCGATGGAAGAGACAATACTGGCTTTTGTCTCTGTGGTCAGGATTTGACTTCAACTTCCGGGGTGCGCTGAGGAGGTTTGTATTCCTTATCTCCATCAAGATCTGCTCCTGTGGGACTGAAGTAGGGGTGTACTTTTCAAACTTCTTCAAGTAGTCCCCTTGGTCTGGTCGGCCTCGGCCATTGTCTGGTCGGCCTCGGCCATGGTCTGCTCGGCCTCGGCTTCCCTCGTCGGTCCGCTGCCTTTTGTCCTTTTTACTGTCGTAGCTAGATGAAGAAAACCTCTTGTATTCTCGTTCTGACCTCTTTGACTTCAGTAACTCCTCTACGCTCATATACTTCTGTGCCCGGGAGACGAACTCCGCATAGGTTCGAGGCTGGCTCTTACCTATTGAATTGAGCAGTCTTTCGTCTTCCAAACCGGCTGTTATGGCTACCAGGGCTGCTCCCTCGCTGTACCCCTCAACCTGTAGTGCCTCATCATTAAAACGAGTTATGTAATCACGCAAGCTCTCACCTGGTTGTTGTTTGACCGTCAAAAGGTTGATGTGAGGCTTGCGCTGCTCTCTAGCTCCCATGAACTGTGCATGGAATGCTTGGGCTAACTCTTTGAAACAGCTGATGGATCTCCTTTTCAGCCTCTCAAACCAGTGCCTAGCTGATCCTGTCAGGGTGAAAAAGAATGCACGGCACCTGATTGCATCTGAGACGCCGTGGAAGTCCATCCAACTTCTGTATGCATTTAGATGTTGCACGGGGTCTTTCTTGCCATCGTACTGTTTGAACGTGGGTACCTTAAACTTTTGAGGCCCCTCGGCTTTCATGACTTCTTCTGTGAAGGGCGGATCGACTTGGTCGGCTAGTTCCTCCAAGTTTTGATCTCCAAAGTTCTTTGACCTCTGCTAGTCTCCCTGAGGATTTCCGAGCTCCTTTAGTGCATTAAGAAGCTCGGTCTTCCAAGGGAGGTCGTCTTTCTTGGCCTCGGCCTCGGCCAACCTAGCCTCGGCCTCGGCTGCTCTGGCCTCGGCCTCGGCAGCCCGGGCTTCAGCTTCGGCGGCTTTGGCCTCGGACTCGGCAGTTTTCGCACTTCTGCGCTTCTCAATGATCAGATTCCTCAGGTCTGTCTTAGTATGACCGAAGCTTGGGGTAGAAACTGTGTAGTGACACCCCTTAAGTGTGCTTGACTCTGGATTCCTCAAAATCGTGCGATCAGTGGGTTTGAGCCCCCTGACCTTGCTGGTCATGCTGTCAGTCTTCTTTCCTCTTGACCTCGTCCCTGACTCTGCAGTGTGCTCCATAGGCTCCTTCCCCTTCCTCGGGTCTCTAATCAAGCTTCCCTCATGGACTTTGGTGCTAGGGCCGGGTTTATCCAGGATTTGGAGTATTTTGGATAAACTCCGATTCTTTCCCTTCACCTCATCCTCAAGGGCGGCAATCTTGGTGTCGGCATCCTCTGCTCGGCCTCGGCCTCGGCCTCGGCCTGCTTGTCTCGGTGACCCCCGGATGCTATCATCGTCACGTGACCTCCGCTGGTGGCGGTCACCATCCGAATTCTCTATGTTGACGTCTTGGTCTTTCTTCTCCATACCCTTACTCATGGAATAACCGATGTGCAGATTAACAGGCTTTCTTCCCCACAGACGGCGCCAACTGTTGATGGTCGATTTTGGCCAGAGGATCTCACCTGACCTTCACGTGCCACCAACTGTAAATTTGTAGTTGAGGGGGGAAGACGTGGCCTGCAAGACAGTGAACCTGCACACCGGTGTGGTGCTCGCCACACCGGCTCCGATGCTTAAGTCAGCAAACAGAACGGTAGGGCGTGGAAAAGTATGAGCAAGAGGAGAAAGCAGAGAATAGAGAATAGCGTTTAGGGATAGAATTCGGGATCCCCTCTTCAGTGGCGAAGAGGGATATAAATACCTGCTCATCCTCCTAGGGTTTTTAGGGATTCAGAGGCGTTTTAGGTCAAACCAGGCGAAACCGTGGCATCCAGAGGCGGTGGGGACCAGACGGGACCAAACGAGCTCGGCCTGCACGAGCGGGCCGAGGGTCGGCCTCGGCCCATGGTCGAGGCCGACCATGTGCTCGGCCTCGGCCATGGGCCGAGGCCGAGCATGGGGTCGGGTCAAAAACCCGACCCCTTCGGCCTTGGCCCGTCCCGCTTACCGGCTCCGCCTCCTTGGCCCGGTTTCCAGCCCGATTTCTCCCCGATTGTCCTCGTCAGCTCCTCGTACATCGGGGTGGTCCAAAATTGCCTATAACATATAGTCTTAGGCTCAGAAGTTAGGTAAAGATACTTACCTATCTGATACAACAAACTTAAACTGAAATACAATATCAAATCCTAATAGTTTGGGTTTAAATCAAAATAGATTTTTTTTTCGCGTTTTTCTTTTCGGCCACACTCTGTTTCTTCTTTTTTTTTTCCTTCGTTTTTTCCTTTTTTCTTTTTCTTTTATTTGTTTTTTAAAAAGGAAATAACATTCCTTTTTTTCTTTATTCTTTTTCTTTTATTTGTTTTTTAAGCAATCAAATAATTTAATTGCATTTTTTTAATGTTTTAAACAAATTAAATATTATATTGCAATTTATTATATTTTCATAAGCAAATTGAAATTTAATTAAGTATTAATTATTTACTTCAAGAAATGTCCTACTAACGTTATCTTTTCTTTTTAAAAAAATGGATTTTTACCACGTGCAACAATAATTTGAGAAAAATATTATGAACTAAAACGAATTTAAAACCAACTAAGATTAGTTTTATACATTCTTATAGAAGTTTAAGCAATATATAGCTAACATGTAACGTCCGTAATTTAAGTTAAATCTTAAATTTCATTAGTTTGGGGTTAATTTGGATTAATTTGAAATGGGAGGGAAATTAAAAGAATTGAAAATTGGTGATATACTTAAAATTAGAGCAGGAATGGCAATTTTGTAAATAATAAGTCTTTAGAGTTAATCCCAAGCCCATTAGGTTCTTTTTAAAGCTATACTCAAAGCCCTAGATTCAAGCCATTAAGCCAAGCCACCCAAAACCCCCATCTTTCTTCTTTCTTCTTCATCCACGAGTGCAGCCTCCAAGTCTTCTCCCTCGATTTTTTCTTCCCTTCTCCGGCAAGCAACAGTCCGACGGCATTTAGAGAAGCTTGACGCACGACTTTTCCTATTTTTTCGGCGAGCAATCTGAAGTCACGGCGACCAAAAGCTTCCCGAACAGTGGCACAAGCTTCTGCATCTCCGACGTTCCCTCTTCGTGCTCCACCGCTCAGTTCTTGCTTCTCTGGTGACAACAGTAAACCACGACGACGCGCGCGTTCAGCAGTTGTCGAAGCAGTGACGTTTGTGGTCAACGTGCAGCAGGTCTTCACGGCAGCTTACGGTTAGTCTACCCGCAACATTTTTCCTCTCTTCAACAGCAGGCTCTTGGCTCCAACGACCCTCCCCTCGTGTATCTACTCCAGCGGCATCTCGGCGGTGCAGTGGCGACTTTGGGTTTTTTTTCTTGAGTCGTTTTTCCGGCAATTTCAGATTAGGTAGCAACGTTTTTGGGCAATTTTCAGCCAAATTTAGCTTTGGGTTCCCTTGGCATTTGGAAGTTAATTATCGAATGGGAGTGATTTTGAGATTCTGACCAACTACTAATTGGAGTTTTGAATCGCTTAGTTCAATTAAGGACGAGATCGACTTTGCTTGAATTAAAATTCTCATTTTCAATTAAGGAGTTATAAGCCAAGGTAAGTGAACTTACTATTGAACTTTTTAATTGGGTGCGCGTGTTGATTTTCTAAAATTTTTGTGCTTGTGAGTTGTTTCCTGAATTTAATTATTATTGTTAAAGGCATGAAAATTGTGCATGAAAATTTATCATTTTAATTATGTATGAGTTTATGGTATGAAATTATTGTTATTGATTGCAATAGTTGAAGTTTAAAATAATTGAGTTGGTGGTCTCTCAAAATTCCATTAAAGGAATGAGTTTAAAATTCCATTAAAGGAATTATTTATGAGTTTTATAAGTGTACATGAAATTGATGTACATTCAGAGATGCCTACTGGTGCGTGTGTGAACTGAATGGATGAAATGTGAGATAAGATGATAAATGAAATAATAAAGAAATATTCAGCCAACACTTAAGTGCAAGTATACACTGTCGCACGTAGTAATAAAAAAACCTTAGGAAGTATTCCAAGGGTATCGATCCCACGAGGACTAAATTGGAAATTCAGATTTGATGAAGAGACTGCTCAAATGATTGCTTTTGAAAAAGGTAACCAAAGAAAATAATAAGTTGATTGATTGAGTTTTGTCAAAGATAAATAAAACAAGCAAGTAGATAATAGAAAATAACAAATAATAGACAAACGAGGTATTCAACATGGATTCATCCCTAGGGTAACAACCATACTTATGCAATATCTAACTTAAGAGTGTTTAATGCATTGGGTCAGATTTAACTTCCATTTGGCCCTTGTTTCCAAAAACCGTTAGAAGGCTAAGCGAGTACCGTTATGCACATTTCTGTGACTCGACTCCGACATAGATAATTCACGAATGCAACCTATAACCCTATAGTCGATATAGGGTGCCTTAGGCAGCTTTCCCTAACCGCCGAACAATCTCTTTCGAGCTTTTTCTCCTATATCACCTTTATGAGAATCGATATCGTTTGTCCCTTTCGTGATCAAACTCACATACCATGCAAAGTCTAAGTGATCAAATTAAACTCAACAAGACCAGAATGATATTCAATAAAGAGTGACATGCATTAAACCCTTACTTAAGCAAATAAAACACTTTCAAGCCATTAAACCCTAAGGGAATTCACCACATTGAACTCCTCAATGGGATTTAGCTACTCAAGATGGAATAAAAAGCAAATGAACACATTTTCATTGAAATAATGATGTAAAGAATACAAGATAATGAAAAGATTCAAGAGCTGGAAATAAAGGAGATAGCAAAATATTATGGGTTTTTTGTTTACACAATCCTTTTAGAGTTTGCTAAGACACTCCGCTCTCTCACTTTTACAAGATGGGAATAGGTGAAACTCTCTACAAACCACAAGGTTTGAGGTCTAACTCTCTCTCGGGTTAGAATTTGGTCATTTAAGAAGGACCTCGGGCATCCCTACTCATTGGCATCGAGCCAGGGTTCTGTCACCACCCTTTTTCTTCCAAGTGAGTTCTGCTTGAATTTGACTTCGAATCCGAAGCTTAAATAATGTAGAAATTGGTTGAGGAGTTGCGAAATAGTTGCTGGAAGGTTGCCTTCCGTCGCACATCGCTGTCGCGCTGCTATCCTCTCGCCACCGTGAATCGTCGCGAGCCGTCAGTGAGTTCTCCCTCTCAGATTTCTCTCTCTCGTGTGGCTCTCTCTCTCTCGATCTCACTCTCTTCCTCCCTCTCTTGGTCTGCAGCGTGCCGCCGTCCTTCTCTGTTGCAGATCTGCACATTGCTGTCTTCCCCCCTCCACCGTCGCCTTTCGCCGCACCGCCACCATTGACAGTTACCCACGACGACGACGCCACTGGTAAGCCTTTTTTTTCGTGCTCTCTCTCTCGTCTCCTCCCTCTTCACGTTTTGGTGTTTGGAACGACAGAAAACAACTTTCTTCCTTAAATTTCTGCGATCTAGCAATGTTATTGGGTTGTTTTTGGCATTTTTCGGTGAGCTTCAGCAGTGGGTAAGTGAATTAAGCCTAGTTTTGGTTGTTTAAAGTAATTTAGAGGAATACCCATTGACTTTAGCTATTGATTTTAAGGTGCCCATAGTATTTGGAGGCAGATTATTGATTTGGAGCGAAATTTGGAACCCGGACAACAAGCTTAAGGTTCTATTTAGGTGAGTTTTGGGTGTGAAATTTATCTCCATGATTATTTGGCTCCTAGTCGTATACTTGAAGTAATCTCCTTTTGGTTTAAGAATTCTTTTCACCTTGTTTAGATTGATTAAAGGCCTTGGGAGCTAAGAAGCTAAATTAGCATTTGACAAACATTATTTGGCTATGTAAGTAACCTTACTACTAGGAAAGCCTTGGCTAGACTAGGCTATTTATTATTAATTTTACATGCTTTAAATATTATAAAACAAGGGACATTGATTATGTACGGTTGGAATATGGAATGTGGATATTGTGTGTTCTGGTGATACTAAATCTTCTTGTTATGCGTGTGTTTGTCACTATTGAATGCTCTGAATGCTCTATGTTGGGGAAGATAGGATGTTTTATATGGTTGAGTTGTGGTTGCGAGACTTGACTCGCTTTGTTTTGTGGAAGTTCGGAGTTTATTCTATTGATTGGAAGTGTTGTGGAAGTTTATTCTATTGATTGGAAGTGTTGTGGAAGTTTGTAATTGGGCAGTTTTGAATATAGAAGTGTATTCTCTTGTTTACAAGTGATAAGAAATTTGAGGTCAGTTATACGTATGTCGTTATGCTGCCGAATTTTTTGGTGGCATTATAGGGAATAACGAGGCTAAGTTTAGTGATATCACTTGGATTACGATGTGCTAATATTGACTGCTGGTTGTTTAAAATATGCATATGCCTTTTCTATTTAGTGTTTTGGATGTTGGTTATGATATCTATGCTTGAATAAGATGAAAGGCGAGGTAGTTAAAACATGTGAAATTAGTCCTTCAGAGACCTTTATAGGAAAGAAACTTGATGGTTAGGTTGCAAGTTAAATCAGACCTTGTTAACAGGGGCCCTAATACGAAACGAGGATAGATTACTTATCCCAGTAGGGGCCGTGGCAATTAAACACCTAGGACTGAGATGTTTATAGACTGAGATGAGGAGCTAAATGGGTGGGACTCGGCTTCGCAGACTAGATGTCATCTACTATCTGTGGGAGTAAAGTTCTGACTAAAAATCCATGGATGCCCCACCAGTGAGTTGGTAGTTATAGTGCTATGTGCACATAGGTGCCTTGATGGGTGGGACTTGGCTTCACTGACTGGGTGCCTTCTACCATCAGTAGGAGTAGAGATCTCTCGTGATTCCCACTTGTGTACCTCCAGTGAGTTGGTAAGCATGGGACAGACTGGTTAATTGTCCACGTGACCCGTACGTCATGATAGATGAAACGAAATGAAATGAAATGAAGGCCCTTTAACTACAACTAGCCTCAAGGTATCCATGTGATGCTTGTAAATCTCCTCCCAATAGTAGTGTTACTTACTGAGTATTTTTAATACTCATTCTTTTCAAAATGTTTCCTTTCAGGTACGAGCAAGGACATACAAAGCGTGTAACGGATTGTTGCTGACGAGCCATGGAAAATATGTGAACGTGACTTCCGCGTAGTTTAGTTCCTCACTTTTCTTTTAGTCAGATTTGTAAATGGTGGTTATTAAGGGTTTAAATATGTCTTTATATTGTTTTTAGAAAGCCTCTGTTTTAATGAAGTTTTTGCAAGTTTATTGTTTTATTTGGGATCCCAGGCCAAAAGGTTTTCTTTCTTTAAAATCCTTATTGTTTTGTATTAAAGCTTATTTCAAAATAAGTTTTCTCCTAGAAGTAATTAGGCATGCATGTGGTAACGACCCTAGGAATTAGTCATGAGAAGATGAGTCGTTACACCTAAGTTGAGGTTTGTGAAATTGATGACCTCGAGGTTTCGTGAAATTGGCGGCCTCCGTAGGGGATACATGAAATTGATGTGTGTAGGATATACATGAAATTGATGTATATTCTCTCTCATTAGAAAGACACATGAAATTGATGTGTATAGGATATGCATGAAATTGGATGTATATCATCTTTCATTAGTAAGTTAAAATAAAGTTTAGAGCCACCAAAAAGATATTTGTTGTTGATTTTTAAAAATTTATTAAAGCGTGACCCAACCTCAATAGTAGGGTCACTTACTGAGTATTTAAAATACTCATTCTTTTCAAAAATATTTTTTTTCAGGTAAAGGCAAGGGCAGATGAAAGGCGATTGATGAGAATCCGATAGACAGCCATGAGAGGACCGAAATTTCATATTTTTCTTCCTCTTTAAGAACTTTGTTTTACTTTATTGATTTATAAATTTGTTTGAGAAATTTTCTAGAGGCCATGTATATTTATATTTTATAAATTATTTAAAACTTTTAAAATTTAGGGATCCCGAATAAAAGTTTTGTTTTAAAGTTTTTGCTTAAATTATTGTTTATGTTTCAAAATATTTTCATTTAAAAAGGCCTCCAAAAAATGCATTGTCGTAACGGTCCCGAAAATATTATTTAAGAAGTCGGGTCGTTACATAACAATTCATATTTTAATACGTACTTATTGTCCATCTAATCTCCCTTTTTTAAAAAATGATTCTTATAGATATCGGTTTACCTTGGATTACTCCACTCACAACACTTGTAAAATGAAATCAATATTAGTAAATAGTAGGATAATGCTAAGATAAGTAATGTATCTTTACTAACCTATCTGAGTTTATTTTTGTTTATCATTCGTCGGGATTTCAAAATCAACTATATTTTGATTCTTTGTGTTGTATAGTTCTCCTTCTAGTTCTTCTATTTCAGTCATCTGAGATAATGAGATCTCAATCCTTGCATGAACATTTTTTATACCTAATATCTACTGGTTCTATATTACTGTTATGGATCATATATAATTTACCCTTTTGAAGTTTTTCATTGAATTTACCAATGAGCTCATCGAACAAAGTGACCTTAACACATGCACTATGCATATAAGATTTTTTTTTTAAAAAAAATATGCAATTATATATGTTAAACATGGAGAAAATAACAAAACGTGTAATATAATACTTCATTGTCCATAACAAAATCAATTTCATAATTATTACAGGATCCCCCTCCCTGGTTTTGAATTGTTAGATTGAGATTTTTCACTTACACTTTTTCAATCTTTGTCATGAGGTTTGAGTTCTCTAATTAACATATCTGACATCTGCATTAAAAAATAAAAAATAAAAATAAAAAAAAATCTCAAAAATTGTTTGAAAGAATATAATCAAAAAAAAAAAAAAAAATCATGACATCAAGATATTGAATTGAATTCAATGTTTATCCAATTAAGATTTTGAATCTACCTTCGTTTGCAATGAAATTATCATGTTTAATTTTAAATTGACAAATTTAAATTTAAAAAAGATTTTTCTAAAATGAAAATTGAAAAAATCAAAACCATTCCCAATAGACAAAATGTGAAACAAAAAATTTAAATTGAAGAAATCAAGTTTTAATGAAACTTGATTTTTAAAAAATAATAAAATTGACAAAACCAAAATCCTTCCGACAAAACATGAAAAAAAACATCTAATTGAGAAAATCAAATTTTAATGAAAGTTGATTTAAAAAAAAAATAGAATATTGAAAAAATTGAAATCCTCCAGTAGACATAAAACGTGAAAAAATATTTAAGAAACTTGATTTTTTAAAAAAAATTGACAAATAAAAATCATTCCTAGTAGACACAAAACGAGAACAAACAAAATTTGAATTTAAAAATTCAATATTTAATGAAAGTTGAATGTTTTAAAAAAAAATTTAGACAAAAAAACCTCAAACAAAAAAAAATAATTAAACTTGACAAAATTAATATTTAATGAAACTTAATTGTTAACAAAAAAAAAAAAAAAAAAAACATTGAAATCTTATCTAGTAGACGCAAAACATAGAAAAAAAAATTATATTGACAAAATCAAAATTTAATGAAACTTGATTTAAAAAAAAAATACAAAATCAAAATTCATTCCAATAGACACAAAACGTGAACAAAAAAACATTTAAATTCACAAAATCTTCCCGGTAGACACAAAATGTGAACAACAAAAACTGAAATGAAAAAAAATTAATTTTAATGAAATTGATTTACAAAAAATTGACAAAATTGAAATCTTTCCCAACAGACACAAAATGTAACAAAAAAAATAAATCGAAAAATAAACTTTTAAAGAAACTTGATTTAAAAAAAATAAAATTGAAAAAAAAATCAAAATCATTCCCACAAAATGTGAAAAAAAAATTGAAAAAGAAAATAAATTTTAATGAAACTTTATTTAAAAAAAAAATTAAAATTGAGAAAATCGAAATCCTCCCTAGTAGATAGAAAATGTGAAACCAAAAAATTAATTGAAAAAATCAAAATTTAATGAAACTCGATTTTTCAAAAAAAAAAAAAAAAATTGACAAAATCGAACTCGTTCCAATAGACACAAAACATGAAAAATTAAAAAAAAAAAAACTTTTCCCAATAAACACAAAACGTGAAACAAAAAAATAATAATAAATTGACAGAATCAAATTTTACAAAACTTGATTTTTTTTTTTTTTTTTTTTTTTTGTAAACAGAGAATAGTGACAAAATTGAAATCTTTCCAATTGACATTAAAGGTAAAAAAAAATGACAAAATAAAATTTTATTGAAAATTTTATTGAAACTTTGTTTTTTTTTTTTTTAAAAGTTTAATGGAACATTAATATTATTTTTAAAAAAGAAAAAAAAAGAAAATTTACGAAATTGAAATCTTTCACGTAGACACATATGTGATACAAAAAAAAAAATATTGAAAAAATATAATTTATTGAAACTTGGTTTTTTATTTCTTTTAAAATGAACTAACAAAATCGAAATATTTCCAGTTGACACAAAATGTTAAACAAAAAAAATTGAAAAAATTGACTTCCTTCCCCGTAAACACAAATTGTGAAATGAAAAAAAAGTACGCAAACTGTACTTATAGAATATGTATTTCACATAATTTACCTAAATCATATACAATGTAATTAAATTAAGAAAAAAAATTAAAAAGAGAGATACTCGAAAGATAACAGAGGAGATAACTAATTTTGGACTTGAAAATCACGAAAATAAATTGATATGAAAAAAAAGTCAAACCATAACATTTGTGGATGACCTTCTAATTAAATTGATAAAATTAAAAATATATATATAATAATAATAATAATAGTTATAATTAAGGGAGGTACCTGAAACAAACAATGAGAGGAGAAAAATAGTTGTAGATGTGAAAACCAATTGAAGAAGATAAAAAATTTATAGACGAAATTTAGACTCAAATCAAATATTCTTTTGAAATTATCAAATTACGAATTTTGATTCTCGAATTTGAAAACTAAATGATAAAATTGAAGGGAATAAAAGTCCCCATGCAGCGGAAGCGCATCGATTTGGACCTTCCGCCGTATATTAATTAACATTAAAATACCGTTACGATAACTCAAACAAAACTTTAAACAACCTTTAAAGCCGCTCTAAAATTGGTTAAAACATGCTAAAATAAATCTTAATTTATTTTTAAAACTTTTCTAAAGAAAAGGGGAAGAACCGTTACAAACCTCCGTTGTAGACTTGACCGTTCTTCGCCAACGATGCTCCAACGAACAAAACACAGCAGCTGCCTTTAGTTTTCTTCGCTGGAAATTTCTTCTTTGATTGACACAATCACCAAAGAGGTTACACCGGTATGTCTCTGAGTCTAGGAGGCTAAAGACTTGTGGGAGTCTTTCTCTAAGAGGGAGGCTAGAGAGAATTCTAGGTCTTGTCTTTCAAGAGTGTCAAGTGTCATGACCAATTAGGTCTAGTGTTCTATTTATAGAAGAGAGGCCATGAATAAGATATTCAATTAAATCAATCTTTTCCATAATTGATTCAATCTTATTCCTTAATTAATCAATCATGATCAATCAATTCCATAATTGATTAATCTTTTCCACAAATGACTAATTACTTCCATAAGTGATTAGATCATTTCCATAAATGATTAATCACTTCCTTAAGTGATTAATTATTTCCATAATTGATTAATTCCCGGTTAATGAATTCTTTAATTAATTAACCACCAATTAAATATCACATATTTAATTCCCGGCCTAGAATTAATTAATTTGCCCAAACACATTTTAGGCCTTAAATTAATTAATTCATTATTTTGAACTCTTTCAAACTTCCATAAATTTATATTTGAACTTTTCAAATATTAATTTCTCTCATAATAATATATCAATATATATTATATTTGTTTCTCTTAATAAATTGAACATTTTCAATTTACTTTTATTACTTAGTTGTCTCAAATTACTTTACGAGCTACCAGTGGGACCTAATGGACCTGCAGATCAGAAGCTCCAACGATGTGAGATTAATTGGTCAAACTCATTAACCACATTAATCAATATTCGTTAACTGTGTGTACAGTCCACTATAGACTCACAGTTGCACTCTTCTCACTGCAGACATATTTTCTGTGTCCACGGATCTAGACCAATATCGACTAGTTAGTCCTTCACGAGTGTCCGTAACACCAGCTGGGTCAAATTACCGTTTTACCCCTGGATTACCTCTATTTCCTTAAGTACCAATTCTCCTCTAATGAACAACCTGTTTGTGGTCCAACCATCAAACAGAAAACCCTCTCGTGCCATTGAGAGGGTAGGGACCTTTGTTCAAGACTCGGAGTAACCACTTAAGGGAACACTCATCTGCTTCCCTAAAGTCGGGAAGGAGTGAATTCCATCTTGTACGATTATGTTCCCAGCTCCCCATTCGGTCTTGTCCCCAAAGTGGTAGGCTTATTGAGTCGGCGTATTGGCCACTCTCACCCATACAAATCAAAGGACAATCTCTCATGAGCAGGAGTCCATAATCAACTCAGGATTAAGACCAAGTTGTCTAGGTCGTCCTAGTGAAATAGAAAACCAACTAGTTAACGGTGTTATAACCAGTGGTTACTATTTCGCGGTCCGGTCTTATGCAAACTCATTGCATAGGATACCCCCACTCGCATGTCTCCTACACGAACGCGTTGGATCGCAGCGTTTGTATCAAATACAAAGTGGGTCGTATCCATAGTGTCACCAGGATAAGGCACCCAGTCTTATCCCTATACTATAGACCCTTTAGGCTGTTTCTTGAACAATGATCCCATATGTCGCTACATATAGTTCAAGACTCATATTACAGCCTTGGATGTCTAGTTTATTGGATTAGGGTTATTATTAGGCAAAGACATATATAAAATAACTAATAACAATTAATGGAAAAATATATCAATATTATTTCATTAATATCCGGTCAATGGTTACATTCACTATCTACGAGTTTTAGGGCATAAAACCCAACAAAAATCACATACTAATAAAAATTAAGGGTACCTAAAACAAACAATGAGAGGAGAAAAATAGTTGTAGATGTGAAAACCAATTGGAGAAGATAAAAAAAGCAAAGAAATTTAGACTCAAGTGAAATATTCTTTTGAAATTATTAAATTACCAATTTTGATTCTCGAATTTGAAAACTAAAAGATAAAATCACATACTAATAAAAATTAAGGGTATCTGATGTTATAGGTAATTTTGGACCACCATGATATGCAAGGAACTGACGAGGACAACAGGGCGGGGATACGACCAGGAAGCGACCCAGAGGAAGACCAACCAACGGGTCGTCGGCCCGCTTGCGCGGGTCGAGTTTGTCTGCCTCCGCTCGGTCCCTACTGCCTCTAGCCGCTCCGGTCCAGCCTGGTTCGTCCCGAAACGCCTCCGAATTCCTAAAAACCCTAAGAGCATGAACATGTATTTATACCCCTCTTCGCCACTGAAGAAGGGGACCCGAACTCTCTACTCTCTCTCTCTTGCTCTCTAGCCCTCCTACTTCCGTTTTCTGACTTAAGCATCGAATGCGGTGTGGCTAGCACCACACCGGTGTGCAGATTTACAGTTTTGCAGGCCACGTCTTCCCCCTCACTACAAATTTGACCATCAACAGTGCCTCCGTCTGTGGGGGAAGAAAGCCTGTTAATCTGCACATCGGTCGTTCAGTGAGTAAGAGGATGGAGAAGGGAAACCGAAATCCAAGCCCAGAAACTTCAAAAAATAGCCGCCAGCCGCAGAGGTCACGAAACGATGATAACATCCAGGGGTCACCGAGACGAGTAGGCCGAGGAGAATAGGCCGAGGGGTCGAGGCCGAGGAGAGGATGCTGATGCCAAAATTGCCACCCTTGAGGATCGGGTGAAGGGAATGAATCAGAGTTTGTACACAATACTACAAATCCTGGATAAACCCGGCCCTAGCACCAAACTCCATGAGGGGGGCTTGATTAGAGACCCGAAGAAGGGGAATGAGCCAATCGAGTACGTGGATGAATCAGAGACAGAATCAAAAGGAAAGAAAACCAACAGCGCAACCAACAAGGTCAGGGGGCTGAAGCATGCAGAGCGCACAACACTGAGGAGCCCATAACCTAGTACCAGCCGTAGGACATACCTGAAACATCTGATCGAGGAGAAGCGCAGAAGTGCCAAGGCTGCCAAGGCCAAGGCCAAAACTACCGAAGCTGAAGCCAGGGCTGTCGAGGCCGTGGTTCTAGCAGCCGAGGTCGAGGCTAAATTAGCCAAGGCCGAGACAAAGAAAGACAATCTCCCTTGGAAGACTGAGCTTTTTAACACACTAAAAGAGCTCGGAAATCCTCAGGGAGACCTGTAGAAGCTAAATGACTCCAAGCCAAACAGCGACTACCAGACGAACAGTGCGAAGGCTGAGGCTGAGGCCGACCAGAGATGTTCATCCATACAGATTAAGAGGAAACCCCACAAGAGATCAGAACCATTTTGGAGGACAAAACAAAAGCAAAGACAAGTCTTAACAAGATCGAAGGCACTAGGAAAAAAAGCTAGTCGAAGGGTTGGAAGTCATTCCATCAAACATCAAACACTAAGGCAGCGTATACTGGAACAAGATTGGGGGCTAAGAGGAAGAAACTATCAGGCTGAGGCCAAACCTAACCTATGGTTATCCTTAGGCCGAGGCCGAGGCCGACCCTAAGCGATGGTCATCCTTAAGCTGAGGTCGAGGCCGACCCTAGGCCAAAACCGAAGCCAACTATCCAAGACCTCAAAAGTGACCCCAAGATCACATAACCAAGGCAAGATCCAGATTGAGTCGGACACGAAGGACGACAAACTGTTCAAGGCCAAGGCTGAAGCCAACCACATATATGTTCGAGGCCGAAGCCGATGCCGACCCGAGCCATACTTGAGGTTGAGGCCAACCCTATTAATTCAAGTGAAGATCGACACCATGCGAGCCTGGACAAACGGGTCTACCTCGCCTCATCTAGATCTGAGATTACGCGAGTCTGGACCCTCGGGTCTACCTCGCCTCATCTAGTTGGGTCCACATATACATGCGAGCCTATAGAGCCCACACTTATATGCGAGCCTATAGTGCCCACGCCTCCATGCGAGCCTAAGCTATTCAGCTTAGTGCCCACACCTACCCTGCGAGCCTAGGCTTCTCAGCTTAGAGCCCACACTTACATACGAGCCTACAGAGCCCACGCTTCATGTGAGCCTATAGTGCCCCCATCTACATGCAAGCCTATAGAGCTCACACATCATGCGAACCTATAGTGCCCACGCCTACATGCGAGCCTATAAAGCCCACGCTTCATGCGAGCCTATAGTGCCCACGCCTACATGCGAGCCTATAGTGCCCACGCCTACATGCGAGCCTATCGAGCCCACGCTTCATGCGAGCCTATAGTGTCCATGCCTACATGCGAGCCTATAGAGTCCACTCCTACATGCAAGCCTAAGCTTCTCAGCTTAGAGCCCACGATTACATGCGAGCCTATAGTGCCAACGCCTACATGCGTGCCTATAGAGCCCATGCGTCATGCGAGCCTATAGTGCTCATGCCTACACGCGAGCCTATAGAGCCCACGCTTCATGCGAGCCTATAGTGCCCACGTCTACATGCGAGCCTATAGAGCCCATGCGTCATGCGAGCCTATAGTGCTCATGCCTACATGCGAGCCTATAGAGCCCACGCTTCATGCGAGCCTATAGTGCCCATGCCTACATGCGAGCCTATAGAGCCCACGCTTATATGCGAGCCTATAGAGCCCACGCCTACATGCGGGCCTAAGCTTTTCAGCTTAGTGCCCACGCTTACATGCGAACCTATAGTGCCCATGCTTCACATGCGAGTATATGGAGCCCACGCTTACATGCGAGCCTTTAGAGCCCACACCTACATGTGAGCCTAAGCTTTTCAACTTAGTGCCCATGCTTACATGCAAGCCTAAGCTTTTCAGCTTAGTGCCCACGCCTACCTTACGAGCCTGAGCTGTTTAGCTTAGTGCCCACACCTACTGTTCGAGCCTATGCTTCTCAGCCTAGAGCCAACACTTACATACGAGCCTATAGAGTCCACACTAACATACGAGCCTATAGAGCCCACGTTTCATGCGAGCCTATAGTCACGCCTACATGCGAGCCTATAGAGCCCACGCATCATGCGAGCCTATAGTGCCCACACCTACATGCTATAGAGCCCACACTTATATGCGAGCCTATAGAGCCCACGCCTACATGCGAGCCTAAGCTTCTCAGCTTAGAGCCCACGCTTACATGCGAGCCTATAGAGCCCACGTTTCATGCGAGCCTATAGTGCCCACACCTACATGCGAGCCTATAGAGCCCACACTTCATGCGAGCCTATAGTGCCCATGCCTACATGCGAGCCTATAGAGTCCACGCCTACATGCAAGCCTAAGCTTCTCAGCTTAGAGCCCACGCTTAAATGCGAGCCTATAATGCCCACGCCTACATGCGAGCCTATAGAGCTCATGCGTCATGCGAGCCTATAGTGCTCATGCCTACATGCGAGCCTATAGAGCCCACGCTTCATGCGAGCCTATAGTGCCCACGCCTACATGCGAGCCTATAGAGCCCACGCTTATATGCGAGCCTATAGAGCCCACGCCTACATGCGGGCCTAAGCTTTTCAGCTTAGTTCCCATGCTTACATGCGAACTTATAGTTCTCATGCTTCACATGCGAGTATATGGAGCCCACGCTTACATGCGAGCCTTTTGAGCCCACACCTACATGCGAGCCTAAGCTTTTCAGCTTAGTGCCCATGCTTACATGCAAGCCTAAGCTTTTCAGCTTAGTGCCCAAGCCTACCTTACGAGCCTGAGCTGTTTAGCTCAGTGCCCACACCTACTATGCGAGCCTAGGCTTCTCAGCCTAGAGCCAACACTTACATACGAGCCTATAGAGTCCACACTTACATACGAGCCTATAGAGCCCATGCTTCATGCGAGCTTATAGTGCCCACGCCTACATGCGAGCCTATAGAGCCCACGCTTATATGCGAGCCTATAGAGCCCACACCTACATGCGAGCCTAAGCTTCTCAGCTTATAGCCCACGCTTACATGCGAGCCTATAGAGCCCACGTTTCATGCGAGCCTATAGTGCCCACGCTTCATGCGAGCCTATAGTGTCCACGCCTACATGCGAACCTATAGAGCCCACACTTATATGCGAGCATATAGAGCCGACGCCTACATGCGAGCCTAAGCTTCTCAGCTTAGATCCCACGCTTACATGCGAGCCTATAGAGCCCACACTTACATGCGAGCCTATAATGGCCACACCTACATGCGAGCCTATAGAGCCCACGCATCATGCCAGCCAGTAGTTTCCAAGCCTACATGCGAGGCGATAGAGCCCATACTTCATGCGAGCCTATAGTGCCCACGCCTACATGCGAGCCTATAGAGCCCACGCTTATATGCGAGCCTATAGAGCCCACGCCTACATGCGAGCTTAAGCTTTTCAGCTAAGGGCCCACGCTTACATGCCAACCTAAGCTTTTTAGCTTAGTGCCCACGCTAAGCTCACCAAGTCTACCTCACCTCAGAGCTCAAACACTTCATCTAAGTCAAGCTCACCCGGCGGAGGCCGAGACCGAGCACCTCTTGCCAAGGTCGAGCACCTCTTGTCGAGGCCGAGCGCAAACTTTAAAGGCATTCTCCTATTTACTCAACCATACTTTATGTTTTAATGAAGTTTTACTTGAGATTGGGGGCTACAAAGGGGATATGCACCCCCTATTAAACAAAAAGCACACCGACTTAGCATGTTTTACTAAAAATTACATGTCCAAGCCTATTCTCTTACTACTTTCCTACAATGACTAATATATAGATGCATGGAGCTAAATTTTAGGCTAACAGAGGCTTGAGGGCGAGGCCGACCCTAGCCTTTTCCCTAAACTTTCCTCTTGCAGAAATTGACTTTTCGTTGCAGGAGCTCAAAATCTTCCCAACATGTGAGTGAATATGACTTGAACCTGGAATGAAGCACTATGAATGACCAAGTACGGGGGTCTCGCTTTTGAAGTCCCTCATCTTCCTCATTTCCATTTCACCTAACCCCTATTCAGGGAGTTTCTATTTTGTCCAGTTTGTCCTATCTTGCAGGATAACAAGGAATCCATACATAAGTCGGCATGGAACGAGAGCTATACTCTTAAATCGGGCTTAAGGTGCTCAACTGATAGCACTAAGCCGCACCTGAATCCCAATTCAAGAGTGGGGGCTTAATGTTATAGGTACTTTTGGACCACCATGATATGCAAGGAGCTGACGAGGAAAACCGGACGGGGATAGGACCAGGAAGCGACAAAGAGGAAGACCAACAACCGGGTCGGGCCAAAATGGCCCGACACATATGGTCGGCCTCGACCCAAGGCCGAGGCCGACCATTTGTCCCGCTTGCGCAGGTTGAGTTCGTTTGCCTCCGCTCGGTCCATGCTGCCTCTAGCCGCCCCGATCCAGCCTGGTTCGTCCCGAAACGCCTCCGAATTCCTAAAAAGCCTAGGAGCATGAGCAGGTATTTATACCCCTCTTCACCACTGAATGGACAAGTTGTGCGAGAAGTTTAACTTCAAGCAATACAAGTCATCTATATACAATGTTGCAGCAAATGGACTGGCAGAAGCATTCAATAAGACACTATGTAACCTACTGAAGAAAATAGTCTCCAAGTCGAAGAGAGACTGGCAAGAAAAGATCGGTGAAGTGTTGTGGGCTTACCGAACTACTCACCGCACTCCTACAAGAGTCACGTCTTATTCCCTCGTCTATGGGGTAGAAGTTGTGCTTCCATTAGAAAGAGAAATTCTGTCACTAAGAATGGCCATACAAGAAGGGTTGACAACGAAAGAGAATGCAAGGTTGCGCCTTCAAGAGTTAGAAGCGCTTGATGAGAGAAGATTAGAGGCTCAACAAGCACTAGAATGTTACCAAGCACGAATGTCTAAAGCCTTCGATACAAATGTGAAGTTTTATAGCATGAATGGATAAACAAACGAAGTATTCGACAAAACCTTAATTGATCTTGACATCTAATCTAGAAAGCAGTGGGTGCAACCAAATCAAATCATCCACTTGAAGTTCCTCAGCTCTTCACGTAGGCCCTCTAAGTTGGCACGAATTGTGTCCAAAGACTTAGCATCTTCATCAATCATGAGAGGGGCACATTCAATATTGGCAATCTCTTCACGGACTTTAGTGACTTCGAGTCTCTGTTGCTCCAAAGCTTTCTCTCCCTCACAAACCGAATTGGAAAGCTTCTCATGCTCAGCCATTGCTGTCTCAAGTTTGGCCTCTAGTTCCTTTTTCTCTTCAGATGATCGTGCTAGTTGTTGTTCGAACGTGTCTTGCTTCTTAAGCAAATGGTTTTCAGCAAGCAGTGCTTTCTGTAAATCAGAATTTTTCTCCTCTAAGCGATGGTTCCTACTCGTCGGTGTTAATTGTGTAGAATATGAAAGTTGCAATTTGTTGTACATCTCTACACTCTTTAAGTAGTCATTCACGAAGTCTTGAGGGAAGGCCAGGTTATTCGGATGGATCTCTGAAATACGGGCAAATATTTTGTGTATCTCTGGTTCAAGGGCAGCTACCTTGTTAAAAGCAGTGCGTACAATTTTTCGTTGTATGTTGTCCCACAAAGGTAGGGTCGTTTGCCGTCGATGGTTAGAGAGCAAGGTTTTAGCACAATAATGGGAAGCTTCAGGATACGCATCAATTACTCTTTTTTGATTCTACGGATAATTTTCAGAAGTCTTGGGAGGAGGATTAGAGCTCATGGCTTTCTCGTTGGACAACGCCTTGGAGTTACTCATATGCTTTGCAGTGTTGTCAAAAACATTTGGACTTGTTAGCGACTCCTCGCTGCATTGCTCCTCCGCTCCTTCAAGGGGATCTTTCAGAGGTGACTACAAGCAAAAAAAAAAAAAAAGAAAATATTAAATATATATAAATATATAATAGTAATAATAAAAGGAGATGAAGTTGCTAACCAAAATGGGAGGAGGACTAGGGAATTGAGAAGCCCTTGGAACCTCATCAAAAGAGTTATCTACATTCGTGGAAGACACCTTTGCTTTCTTTGGTGGCCTTTTCCAATGATGATCGTGATAACTGTTGCATCTTGATTCACCAAGTTCTGAAGCATTTTGTATAGGAGCAGAAGTCTCATCCTCAGGCAAGCAAATTTTCTTTCCTCCGTGATTACCCCCATTATTTTTTGGTAGTTTGGGACGAGATGGAGAAGGAATGGCACTACCCACTAACTTATGCACGTTCACCGCAAGATAATCCCCATGTTTTGCCAACCACCACCTTTTATACCGTGAAGTAATCTGAGTATGAGGGTTTAGGGTACGGGCTGGTAAAAATACCTAAGAAGATGTTTTACCCTGGGTGCAAATTCTCCAAAGACGTAATACGTTATCCATGTCAGCCACAGGCGGGATATCATCTAAGTCGTTTGGTATGTCTTTGAAAAAGCCAAATTGTCGGCCAAATCGGTAAGGACTATATGACTCAATGATCACCTGGTCCCCGCACACGGATGATAAATAACATGATCGAAGGCTTGCAAAATAAGAGGATTGAGAAAATGACAAAGTACTGTTCTCCTTCAGAGTCTCATGTTTGTTTCTGCCTTGAATATTCACATTCCATAGGATGGAGGCACCCTTGTGGATCAGTTCGCGAGCCTCATACTCTTCAAAGTATTTTGATCCGCCCTCGCCAGAAAAATTAGCCATCCTCGGGCCTCGAACTTCCACTGGGACTGGATAGTGTGTATTAAAATAATGGGCTAACCAACCATGAACGTAATGCATGGGTAAGCAAACCTCCATGCGTCCGATTGGATTAGAAGCCATCGTTATCCGACCCAATCCATGGTATATGTTAGCCAAGGTTGGGACAACAAGGCTAAAAATATGGCCATCAGCCATAAGACTAGCAATTCTAAAGATAGGGCGAATTAGTTGGGTGCCCCTACGAGGAAATACAAAAAGACACAACCAACAGGATAGGAAGGCAGCCAAATATGTATGCTCTTGCCATTCGTCTTCTATGCCAAGCTCATGAAACAACTTGTGCTCTTGGCTTGACCAATCCCGATATTTAATACTCGTGCCATCTGGATTACGAGTAGATTTTGAGCGGGAGGTTTTCTTTGGTTTTCGTTGAGGGGGTTTCTCATACTTTTGAACTCCTCTAAACAAGAAAGATATCCAAGAGTTAATGCTAACATTGGGCTCATTCTTCGAAGATGAGCTGCGGTCTTTTTTTGATGTGGATGATAGCAAGCATAGCTAGCTAGTTTTTCCTAATCATTTTAGCTAGTCTTTTATGATTTATTGGCCATTTTATTATGCTTTAATGTTTATTTGGTAGGAAATTGTTGATTAGAGCTAAAACGTGATATGGGAGTCAATCGGGTGTTCAGGACGTGAAAAGATACAAAAGAACCAAAGAGAATCAACGAAGAAAAGTCAAATTGGCGTCAAATGCAGACCAGCATCGAGACTCTGCTCCTTGAGCGTCTCGACGCTGCCTTTCCTTTGTTGAATACGCGCGTATTAGAGGCAGCGTCTCGATGCTACGACGAAAAAAACAGAATATAAGTTATTTGCGGCTAGGTCTGAAGGGAGATCTTTTTGGGACGTTTTGGGGCCATAAACAGAGCAAAAACAGAGGACTTTGAAGCTGAAGCAAAGGGAGCAAGGTGGAAATCAACCCATTGTTCGTGGGGATCGTGACGGGGACGTTCGATCTCAACCTACATTGAGTTTACTTCTTCTTTCCCTCAACTTAGTTAGTGTTTATGGCTGTTTTAGACTATTGCTATATCGTAACGTGTTATATGAGTAGCTAGGCTTTAACTCTTAGGGATTGATGTAGCCGTTGGGCACGTTATGGATTGATTTACGGTTTTTATGCTATTGATGTCATTTATGCATATGTGTGTCCTTAATGCTTTCAATTTACCGGCCATAAATTGATCGATGTTTATGCTTGAATCTAACTCGGGAGAGAGGATTTAAATTAGAAATCAATATGCATAACTAGGATTTAGCTAAATCGGGAGATTATGGTTAATTCTAGAAATTGTTAAAAAGGTTATCCTTATTGCCTTGTATGTTTATTGGATTTAGATAGGGATATCGGGTTCAATTACATATTGGAGAATCATGTATGCTCGGGAGAGATATGTGTGATTTTAGTTTACCGAGATTTATGAATCATGGCATGTGTAAATCCATTAATTAATCCATAATCCCAATTGGTGAAATCAATTCCCTAAGACCATGGTTTCCATTGGATTTTCATTATTTGCATTACTTTGTGTTTGATTCAATTAAATTCTCACTCAATTCGGTTCCCTAAATAAAATTGGTCAAAAGTATTTTTGGTAATTAAAATTTGACTAGACACCAATCCAGAGGACGACATTCGAATTTCACATTCACTGTATTATTACTTGACCTGTACACTTGCAGTAGGAAAATTCCACATCAAGTTTTTGCCGCCGTTGCCGGGGATTGGCATATTTAGTCAATTTGAATATCGTAGAAAAATTGTCCGGTCTTAGTTTAGGGTGTATTTTATGTTTTGTTATTTTTGTTATTTTTGTTTTTAAGTAGATTACATTTTTTCCTTTGTTGATTGATTTTCATATTTAGATTTTTCCATATTTGTTTGAATTTTCCATAGATAGACAGATTTTTTCCTTTTTATTGTTTTCTTTCTTTTTTAGATTAGTTTTCCTTATTTGTTAGTTTCCTTATTTGTTTTTGCCATATTTGTTTTTGCATTCCATATTAGTTTATCTTTTCCTTTTGTAGATTATAGTCTCCCATTGTAGATTCATTCATTTCCTTTTCTTGTTTCTTTCCTAATTTATTTTCTTCCATTTTCTTTTGTTTTCCTTTTTGGGTTAGTTGTGTCGGTGTATGCGAAAGGTTAGGGAATTGACCTTAGTTCCCTTAGATCTAGAGATAGAAAGAACATACAATAGACTTCGAAGGGAAAATCAAGAAAATATCCAAATGGCCAATCCTAATCCTGAGGAGCCTAAGCCTATTAGGGACTATTTTCAGCCGGTCTTTCAGGAGCAACAGTCGGGGATTGTCTATGCCCCGATCAATGCTAATAATTTCGAGCTGAAAATGGGTCTCATTCAAATGGCTCGAGACTGTGCTTACAGAGGTGTTGCAATTCTGGAGTGGTTAAAAATATGAGATAAATTGACTCCAAAATACTGTGCAAGTATACACAATCTAGCAGCAAGTGATAAGTATTTATCGTATCCACAGGGTCTTGAAATGCCTACCTCTATTGATTTAATTTGTCTTTTTAGTGATTTCAAAAAGTTGGTTAAATTGATTGGGTTTTTAAAATGCTGAAACCAAAGAAATACGAAAGCAGTAAGTGATTACGACTAGAGAAAACAGAATGGAAACAGACATAAGTTAAGACTTCTGTAATTGTTATAAAGATGCTCCAACAATTCTTTTGATCCGTCAATCTCCTTCAGTATTATAAGCGGGATCCTCCCGGAACTCTGGATTTTTTGGAATATGTTTCAACTCCAATGAAGCTCTACCGATCAAGCACTAGGCAACTGGCTATCCCTAACCCAGTCACTGGCGTTCACCAATACACAATGATCTAGCGTGAATTATCGCCACACAACTCCTAAATCATCCCTGAAACTAGGAGAAGCTATATATACCAGCTAGCTAGGCGGGCACATAATGAAATTAAAGATCAACCATAATTCAAGATGATCATGATCAAATAGAATTTCCAGATTTATAAATATAACAATCACATAATTCTTAACCTATGCCTACAAAGCAATTAGTTCATGATTGGAAACATAAAATACGTTACAATCTCAATAAGCACATCCATAATACGAAATACACAAGAAATACTAATCCTTTTAGCAATTGGGGGGATGAAACGGCTGCTCCAAACCACCAAGAACATTGAAAGACTTTGTCTCCTTGAGTGGAATCGAAAATGGTCTTCTTAGATTTCCATTCAGCCGTCCATTCGGCCTCCAGCCGATTGATTCGGTCTCCAAATCGTGAATCCCTTTATCTTTGGCGGCTCCTCCTTTTATAAGATGAGAATTAGGTTAAATTGGACACATGGCAGGCTCTCCTCGCTCCTTTATCTCGAAAATAATTCAACAGAAGTCGGTTTGTCAACTTGGCTAACGAGCTGTGACGTGGCAGTTTTGCTCCCAGTTTTGCTGCAGCACAGAATTTACTCCCTCATGTCGCTCAACAGTATTTTCTGCACAAAATAACTTTCAAAGCCTCCATTCTTCCAAATGGGTTAAAACATATAATATATATCTAAAACCAACCCTATTAAGCAAAAAAGACACACAAATTCCTATAGAATTAAGGCCTAAATAACTACCTTTCAGACAGTTATCAAGAGGATCACCCATGGAGGATCCAAATTCTCACTTGAAATCCTTCCTCATCTGTGGGACGGTAAAATTAAATGGTGTTTCTGAAGATGTCATTCGCTTACGTTTGTTTCCTTTGTCGTTGCAAGACAAAGCGAGGGACTGGTTACAATCGATTCCACCTGGGATCATTACCACCTGGGATGCTTTAGTCCAGGCATTTTTAAAGAAATTCTTCCCTCCTGCTAAAACGGTCAAGCTGAGGACCGAGATTGGGACTTTCTAGTAGCAGTTTGATGAGCAGCTATTCGAGGCCTGGGAGCGATTTAAAGAGTTGCTGAGGAAGTGCCCTCAGCATGGCTATCCCGACTGGCTTTAGGTTCAATTATTTTATAATGGTTTAACTCCTAGTACAAAAACCATCGTTGATGCAGCTGCAGGTGGGACTCTGTTGTACAAAACTGTTGAGAATGCTAGGACTTTGCTAGAGGAAATGGCCACCAATAGCTATCAATGGCCATCTGAGCGGTCGGGACCGAAAAAGATTGCTGCTGGAGTGTTTGAGATCGATAACGTAAGTGCACTACAGGCCCAGATGTCTTCTCTTGCTAATGCATTTTTAAAGTTTTCAGGTACAAGGAGTGCCCAATCAATTGAGTCTGCAGCTGCTTTTGCATCCCAGACTCAAGAGGAAAATCTCGAGCAGGTTCAGTATGTTTCGAATTATAATTCTAAGGGGTATAATAATAATTCTACACCTACACATTATCACCCTAGCAATAGAAATCATGAGAATTTTTCCTATGCTAATAATAAGAATGTGTTGAATCCTCCTGGCTTCACTCCTAAACAAGAATGTAAACAATCTTTAGAAGATCTTGTTGGAGCTTTTATTGCAGAATCAAGTAACATGTCAAATAAGCTTGAGGAAGCCGTGATTGCCATAAACAACACGATCAATGGCCATTCTGCAGCCATTAAGAACATAGAGACTCAGTTGGGACAACTGGTAAGTGTTGTCAACACCATGAATAAAGGTAAAGCCTCAGCTGAGCAAGATAAACCGTCATTGGAGTACTACAAGGTCGTTTCTGTGCATCACGAGGAGGAGACTCTAGTAGCTGAGGAGGATGAGACTACTGAACCAGAGTAACCCACTGGAGAAGCTGAAGAAGGCACCACCTCAAACGAAGCTAAAAAGCTTAATCCTGAGCCTTCTATCCCTTCTCCTACTGTTTTAGTTCCAAAATCAAAGAAAAAGAAAAATTCTAAGGTTAAATTTGACAAGTTTTTAGATGCTTTTATGGGTTTGCATGTTAATATTCCTTTTTCAGATGCCTTGGAGCAAATGCCTCACTATAGAAAATTCATGAAGGAATGGCTCAACAAGAAGAAAAAGGAAAAGCAGTTGGAGACTGTATATCTTGCATCGACGTGCAGTGCTCGTGTCCAACAGAGAGTACCAGAAAAATTGTCTGACCCAGGGAGTTTTACTATTCCTTGTAATTTTGGTACTTTTTCATGTAGAGCACTATGTGATTTAGGGGCTAGCATAAATATAATTCCTCTATCATTGTGTAAAAAGCTTAACATGGGAAAATCTACTGCTGTTAGACTCCAGTTGGCTGACCAGTCTGTGGTTAGTCCTTATGGAATTGTGGAAAATGTGCTTATCAAAGTAGGTAGATTTTTTCTTCCTGTTGATTTATTTGTGCTAGATATTAAAGAGAACCCTGCCATGCCTGTCATATTAGGGAGACCATTCCTTGCTACAGGGAGGGTTATAATTGATATTGAACGCAGGGAGCTGATCATCAGAGTTCAGGAGGAGAAGGAGACTCTGAAAGCTTTTGAGGACCCTAAGAACACATCAGGAACCATGTTGGTGGGCTATAGGAGAGGTGCTAGGAAGAGCACCAGTGAGGGGGCATCTGACATTAGACCACCTTGATGCCTATTTGGTCAACACGTCAAGCTAATGACGTTAAACAAGCGCTTATGGGAGGCAACCCAAGTAAGTTTAGTTGTATTTTCTTTTTAAGTTTATTTATTGTTTATTTTTGTTTTGTAGGTCTTGGTTTCAGTCTTTTCTTTGCTTTCAAGCCTTCAGTCAAGAAGTCATCTTCATTCCAGGGCAGTATCGTTCACTCCTTTCATTCTTTTATTGTTCTCATGCTTGAGTATGCCTTATTTTCTTTATACATTGAGGACAATGCATGCCTTAAGTTTGGGGGTGGATTAGCATGTTTGTGGAGCCCTTGAGCATCTGAGTTCGGGCTATAGTTTTGAGCTTTCTTTGAATTGAGCATATGGTTGTTTTCTAGATGTTATTTTTTCATGGTTATGATGTCCTAGGATAGGCTTTCTTGTCAATTTTCAAGCTTGCGATGAGTTGTAAGCATGAGTGCCCAAAAAGGGAGACTTTTTAAACTTTTTCTAGGAGATGGCTTTCATGAGTAGAGTATTTGTCTTGGCTAGATTTGGATTTGAATGCTTAGGAGCGAATTATTGGGTTCATATGCTTGTTGTCACCTCGATAGGTGTAGGGAAGAGCTAAAGAGTTAATTTTTTGCAAATTAGCATGTTTGAACTTGCTTGGGAGGAAAGAAAAGAATATATGCTTATCATGATCATGAAAGAAAAATCATTCTTCATGTTACTTTTGAAAGAAAAGAAAATTTTTATGCCATGACTTGTGCACATTATGCAATGAGTAATAAAGTTTAGGCAAAAAGAGCTACCCCTGTTGTGATCAATTAGGCCAACCAGAGAAAATTTAGATTAAGGGTCCCTGCAACAGGTGTGTGAAAGCTAGTGCCACATATAAATGCTTAATTTAATTGTAATTTATAAGCACCTAAGTATGGAGGAAAACAAACTAATTTGTTCCATTAACTCATTAGTGAAACCTTAGTGCCAGTGTAGAGGGAAGATGAGTTGAGAGTTTAATAATCCAATTCCGGGCTAGTTGAGTCTGATCTCGTTGAGTTAGATCTCGCTTATGCAAGTTAATTTTGGAAAAATTTTAATTTGTCTCCCTCATTGGTCGTTGTGTGCATGTCTCTTGCTTGCTTGATTATTGACTTTTGAGCCTTGAGGATTGAGTCATGTTTGTTGCATCCATTCTTCTACTGTATGTTTGATTGTTAGTTTGCTCGAGAACTAGCAAAAGCTTAAGTTTGGGGGTGTTTGATAGCAAGCATAGCTAGCTAGTTTTCCCTAATCCATTTAGCTAGTCTTTTATGACTTATTGGCCATTTTATTGTGCTTTAATGTTTATTTGGTAGGAAATTGTTGATTGGAGCTAAAACGTGATATTGGAGTCAATCGGGTGTTCGGGACGTGAAAAGATACAAAAGAACCAAAGAGAATCAACAAAGAAAACTCAAATTGGGGTCAAATGCAGACCAACGTCGAGACTCTGCTCCTTCAGCGTCTTGACGCTGCCTTTCCTTTTTTGAATACGCGCGTTTTAGAGGCAGCGTCTCGACGCTACGACGAAAAAAAAAGAATATAAGTTATTTGCGACTAGGTCTGAAGGGAGATCTTTTTGGGACGTTTTAGGGCCGTAAACAGAGCAAAAACAGAGGACTTTGAAGCTGAAGCAAAGGGAGCAAGGTGGAAATCAACCCATTGTTCGTGGGGATCGTGACGGGGATGTTCGGTCTCGGCCTATATTGAGTTTACTTCTTCTTTCCCTCAACTTAGTTAGTGTTTATGGCTGTTTTAGACTATTGTTATATCGTAACGTGTTATATGAGTAGCTAGGCTTTAACTCTTAGGGATTGATGTAGTCGTTGGGCATGTTATGGATTGATTTACGGTTTTTATGCTATTGATGTCATTTATGCATATGTGTGTCCTTAATGCTTTCAATTTACCGGCCATAAATTGATTGATGTTTATGCTTGAATCTAACTCGGGAGAGAGGATTTAAATTAAAAAGGTTATCCTTATTGCCTTGTATGTTTATTGGATTTAGATAGGGATATCGGGTTCAATTACATATGGGAGAATCATGTATGCTCGGGAGAGATATGTGTGATTTTAGTTTACCGAGATTTATGAATCATGGCATGTGTAAATCCATTAATTAATCCATAATCCCAATTGGTGAAATCAATTCTCTAAGACCATTTTTTCCATTGGATTTTCATTATTTGCATTACTTTGTGTTTGATTCAATTAAATTCTCACTCAATTCGGTTCCCTAAATAAAATTAGTCAAAAGTATTTTTGGTAATTAAAATTTGACTAGACACTAATCCAGAGGACGACATTCGAATTTCACATTCACTATATTATTACTTGACCCGTACACTTGCGGTGGGAAAATTCCACATCAATGGATAGCCGATAAAAGGCTTTAAAGAGATACTCACAGCTCTTTGGAAGGTATCGATACTGCTTCCGCAAACCAATCAGCTCTTTAAAAGAAGGAATGACCTCCTCATAGAACTTACCCTTGATGGGGAGACCTCCAAACATCCATAGGTCCCAAAGAGAGATAGATAGTTCACCTGTTGTAGTATGTAGAGTATTGGTTGTGGGACACCAAGCTTCACAGAAGACCCGAACCACATCGTTATTCCGATCGTACGTATAAAGAGAGGCCATCACCACATTGAATAAGCGAATCTCATAAAGCTTTTTCTCATTGTGACCAACAACCAACTCCAACCATTCCCAATAGAGTGAAGTGAATGAGAAGTCTCCAGGAATCTTCATCGCAAAATTCCAACGGGTTTGGCCATCTATCATTCGACGTCCTAGAGTCAACTAAAGCTAAAGCTAAAGCTAAAATGAGAATATGATTTAATCAAACACAAAACTAAAGCTAAAAGTGACAATCTGATGGGAAGAATTGGTCTTAGGGATTTGATTTCACCAATTGGAGTTATGGATTAATAAACGAATTTACAAATACTATGATTCATAAATCTTGGCAACAAAAATCACACATATCTCTCCCGAGCATACATGATTCTCCCATATGAAATTGAACCCGATATCCCTATCTAAATCCAATAAACATACAAGGCAATAAGGCTAACCTTTATAACAATTTCTAGAATTAACCTTAATCTCCTGATTTTTAGCTAAATTCTAGTTATGCATAATGATTTCTAATTTAAATCCTCTCTCCCGAGTTAGATTCAAATATAAACATCAATCAATTTATGGCCGGTAAATCGAAAGCATTAAGGATACAACATATGCATAAATGAAATCAATAGCATAAAAACAGTAAATCAATCCATAACGTGCCCAATGGCTACATCAATCCCTAAGAATTAAAGCCAAGCTACTCATACATAACGTTACAATATAGCGAGAGTCTAAAACAACCATCAAACTATCTAAAGTAAGGGAAAAGAGAATTAAACTCGTTGTACGCCGAGACCGAACGTCCTCGTAACGATCCCCACGAACAATGGGTTGATTTCCAACTTGCCCCCTTTGCTTCAGCTCAAGAATGCCCAATTTATGCTCTATTGTCGGCTCCAAAAAGTCCCAAATCGAAGTCCCCAAAAACCTACCCGAAAATAAACTTATAAAGCAGATTTTCGTCGTAGCATCGAGACGCTATTAAGACAGCGTCTCGACGCTGCCTCTTGTACGCGCGTGTCTGAAAAGGAAATGCGGTAGCGTCGGGACGCTTCATATCACAGCGTCGAGACGCTGTGTGTCTGCCGCGTATTCTCATTAAGGAAACGTAGCGTCTCGACGCTAATGGGCAGAATGCCATCTCTTGGCTCCTTGATACTTGAATCTTTTCGTTTCTTTGGCATCTTTTCACGTCCGGAACACCCGATTAATTCTTATTCCACGTTTTAACTCTAATCAACGCTTTCCTACAAAATAAACAATTAAGTGCAATAAAATGGCCAATAATCATCAAAGACTAGCTAAATTTAATAAGTAAAGATAGCTAGCTATGCTTGCTATCAAGGGTCATAACCCTACCTCATAAGTGTCATTCCCCACTTTCGCTTGGTATCGATTTCAAGGTTGGAAGCTAAGTAGAGAATGAACATTAAGGGTCGTAGCCTTACCTCATAAATGTCATTCCCCAAATTCGCTTGGTTTCGATTTCAAGGTTGGAAGCTAAGCAAAGAATGAACACTGAGGGTCATAGCCCTACCTCATAAGTTTCATTCCCCACTTTCGCTTGGTTTCGAGGTTGGAAGCTAAGTAGAGAATGAATACTGAGGGTCATAGCCCTACCTAATAAGTGTCATCCCCCACTTTCGCTTGGTTTCGATTTCGAGGTTGGAAGCTAAGCAGAGAATGAACACTGAGGGTCATAGCCCTACCTCATAAGTGTCATCCCCACTTTCGCATGGTTTCGATTTCGAGGTTGGAAGCTAAGCAGAGAATGAACACTGAGGGTCATATCTCTACCTCATAAGTGTCATTCCCACTTTCTCTTGGTTTCGATTTCGAGGTTGGAAGCTAAGTAGAGAATGAACACTGAGGGTCATAGCCCTACCTCATAAGTGTCATTCCCCACTTTCGCTTGGTTTTGATTTCAAGGTTGGAAGCTAAGCAGAGAATGAACACTTAGGGTCATATCTCTACCTCATAAGTGTCATTCCCCACGTTCGCTTGGTTTCGATTTCGAGGTTGGAAGATAAGCAGAGAATGAACACTGACGGTCATAGCCTTAACTCATAAGTGTCATCCCCACTTTCGCATCGTTTCTATTTTGAGGTTGGAAGCTAAGTAGAGAATGTACTTTGAGGGTCGTAGCCCTACCTCATAAGTGTCATCCCCCAATTTCACTTGGTTTCGATTTCAAGGTTGGAAGCTAAGCAGAGAATGAACACTGAGGGTCATATCTCTACCTCAGAAGTGTCATTCCCCACTTTCTCTTCGTTTCGATTTCAAGGTTGGAAGCTAAGCAGAGAATGAACACTGAGGGTCATATCTCTACCTCATAAGTGTCATTCCCCACTTTCGCTTGGTTTCGATTTCGAGGTTGGAAGCTAAGAAGAGAATGAACACTGAGGGTCATATCTCTACCTCATAAGTGTCATTCCCCACTTTCGCTTGGTTTCTATTTCGAGGTTGGAAGCTAAGACGAGAATGAGCACTGACGGTCATAGCCCTACCTCATAAGTTTCATCCCCCACTTTCGCTTGGTTTCGATTTCGAGGTTGGAAGCTAAGCAGAGAATGAACACTAAGGGTCATAGCCCTACCTCATAAGTGTCATCCCCCATTTTCTCTTGGTTTCGATTTCAAGTTTTGAAGCTAAGCAGAGAATAAAAACTGAGGGTCACAGCCCTACCTCATAAGTGTCATCGCAACTTTCGCATGGTTTCGATTTCGAGGTTGGAAGCTAAGCAGAGAATGTACACTGAGGGTCATAGCCCTACCTCATAAGTGTCATTCCCCACTTTCGCTTGGTTTTGATTTCGAGGTTGGAAGCTAAGCAGAGAATTAACACTAAGGGTCATAGCCCTACCTCATAAGTTTCATCCCCCACTTTCGCTTGGTTTCGATTTCAAAGTTAGAAGCTAAGCAAAGAATGAACACTGAGGGTCATATCTCTACCTCATAAGTGTCATTCCCCACTTTCGCTTGGTTTCGATTTCGAGGTTGGAAGCTAAGAAGAGAATGAACACTGAGGGTCATATCTCTACCTCATAAGTGTCATTCCCCACTTTCGCTTGGTTTTGATTTCGAGGTTGGAAGCTAAGCAGAGAATGAACACTAAGGGTCATAGCCCTACCTCATAAGTTTCATCCCCCACTTTCGCTTGGTTTCGATTTCAAAGTTAGAAGCTAAGCAAAGAATGAACACTGAGGGTCATATCTCTACCTCATAAGTGTCATTCCCCACTTTCGCTTGGTTTCGATTTCGAGGTTGGAAGCTAAGAAGAGAATGAACACTGAGGGTCATATCTCTACCTCATAAGTGTCATTCCCCACTTTCGCTTGGTTACTATTTCGAGGTTGGAAGCTAAGACGAGAATGAACACTAACGGTCATAGCCCTACCTCATAAGTGTCATCCCCACTTTCGCATGGTTTCGATTTCGAGGTTGAAAGCAAAGCAGAGAATGTACACTGAGGGTCATAGCCCTACCTCATAAGTGTCATCCCCCACTTTCGCTTGGTTTCGATTTCAATGTTGGAAGCTAAGCAAAAAATGAACACTGAATTTCATATCACTACCTCATAAGTGTCATTCCCCACTTTTGTTTGGTTTCGATTTCGAGGTTGGAAGCTAAGCAGAGAGTGAACACTGAGGGTTATAGCCCTACCTCATAAGTGTCATCCCCCACTTTCGCGTTGTTTCGATTTCAAAGTTTGAAGCTAAGCCGAGAATGAACACTGAGGGTCATATCTCTACCTCATCAGTGTCATTCCCCACTTTCGCTTGGTTTCGATTTCGAGGTTCGAAGCTAAGCAGAGAATCAACACTGAGGGTCATAACCCTACCTCATAAGTTTCATCCCCCACTTTCGCTTGGTTTCGATTTCAAGGTTAGAAGCTAAGCAGAGAATGAACACTGAGGTTCATATCTCTACCTCATAAGTGTCATTCCCCACTTTCGCTTGGTTTCGATTTCGAGGTTGGAAGCTAAGAAGAGAATGAACACTGAGGGTCATATCTCTACCTCATAAGTGTCATTCCCCACTTTCGCTTGGTTTCTATTTCGAGGTTGGAAGCTAAGCAGAGAATGAACACTGACAGTCATAGCCCTACCTCATAAGTGTCATCCCCACTTTCGCATGGTTTCGATTTCGAGGTTGAAAGCAAAGCAGAGAATGAACACTGAGGGTCATAGCCCTACCTCATAATTGGAATCCCAACTTTCGCATGGTTTGGATTTCGAGTTGGAAGCTAAGCAGAGAATGTACACAGTGGGCCATAACTCTACCTCATAAGTGTCATCCCCCACTTTCGCTTGGTTTCGATTTCGAGGTTGGAAGCTAAGCAGAGAATGAACACTGAGGGTCATAGCCCTACCTCATAACTGTCATCCCCCATTTTCTCTTTGTTTCGATTTCAAGTTTTGAAGCTAAGCATAGAATGAAAACTGAGGGTCATAGCCCTACCTCATAAGTGTCATCCCCACTTTCGCATGGTTTCGGTTTCGAGGTTGGAAGCTAAGCAGAGAATATACACTGAGTGTCATAGCCCTACCTCATAAGTGTCATCCCCCACTTTCGCTTGGTTTCAATTTCAAGGTTGGAAGCTAAGCAGAGAATGAACACTGAGGGTCATATCTCTACCCCATAAGTGTCATTCCCCACTTTCGCATGGTTTCGATTTCGAGGTTGAAAGCAAAGCAGATAATTTACACTGAGGGTCATAGCCCTACCTCATAAATGTCATCCCCCACTTTCGCTTGGTTTCGATTTCAAGGTTGGAAGCTAAGCTGAGAATGAACACTGAGGGTCATATCACTACCTCATAAGTGTCATTCCCCACTTGCGTTTGGTTTCGATTTCGAGGTTGGAAGCTAAGCAAAGAATGAACACTGAGGGTTATAGCCCTACCTCATGAGTGTCATCCCCACCTTCGCATGGTTTCGATTTCAAGGTTGGAAGCTAAGCAGAGAATGAACACTGAGGGTCATAGCCCTACCTTATAAGTGTCATCCACCACTTTCGCATGGTTTCAATTTCGAGGTTGAAAGCAAAGCAAAGAATGTACACTGAGGGTCATAGCCCTACCTCATAAGTATTATCCCCCACTTTCGCTTGGTTTCGATTTCGAGGTTGGAAGCTAAGCAGAGAATGAACACTGAGGGTTATAGCCCTACCTAATGAGTGTCATCCCCACTTTCGCATGGTTTCAATTTCGAGGTTGGAAGCTAAGCAGAGAATGAACACTGAGGGTCATAGCCCTACCTCATAAGTGTCATCCCCCACTTTCGCTTGGTTTCTATTTCAAGGTTGGAAGCTAAGCCGAGAATGAACACTGAGGGTCATATCTCTACCTCATAAGTGTCATTCCCCATTTTCGCTTCGTTTCGATTTCGAGGTTGGAAGCTAAGCAGAGAATCAAAACTGAGGGTCATAGCCCTACCTCATAGGTGTCATCCCCACTTTCGCATGGTTTCGATTTCGAGGTTGGAAGCTATGCAGAGAATGAACACTGAGGGTCATAGCCATACCCACATAATTGTCATCCCAACTTTCGCATGGTTTCGATTTCGAGATGGAAGCTAAGTAAAGAATGTACAATGTGGGTCATAGCTCTACCTCATAAGTGTCATCCCCCACTTTCGCTTGGTTTCGATTTCGAGGTTGGAAGCTAAGAAGAGAATGAACACTGAGGGTCATAGCCCTACCTCATAAGTGTCATCCCCCATTTTCTCTTGGTTTCGTTTTCAAGTTTGGAAGCTAAGCAGAGAATGAACACCGAGGGTCATATCTCTACCTCATAAGTGTCATTCCCCACTTTCGCATGGTTTCGATTTCGAGGTTGAAAGCAAAGCAGAGAATGTACACTGAGGGTCATAGCCCTACCTCATAAGGGTCATAGCCCTACCTCATAAGTGTCATCCCCCACTTTCGCTTGGTTTCGATTTCAAGGTTGGAAGCTAAGCAGAGAATGAACACCGAGGGTCATATCTCTACCTCATAAGTGTCATTCCCCACTTTCGCATGGTTTCGATTTCGAGGTTGAAAGCAAAGCAGAGAATGTACACTGAGGGTCATAGCCCTACCTCATAAGGGTCATAGCCCTACCTCATAAGTGTCATCCCCCACTTTCGCTTGGTTTCGATTTCAAGGTTGGAAGCTAAGAAGAGAATGAACACTGAGGGTCATATCACTACCTCATAAGTGTCATTCCCCACTTTCGTTTGGTTTCGATTTCGAGGTTGGAAACTAAGCAGAGAATGAACACTGAGGGTTATAGCCCTACCTCATGAGTGTCATCCCCACTTTCGCATGGTTTCGATTTCGAGGTTAGAAGCTAAGTAGAGAATGAACACTGAGGGTCATAGCCCTACCTCATAAGTGTCATCCCCCACTTTCGCTTGGTTTCAATTTCAAGGTTGGAAGCTAAGCCGAGAATGAACACTGAGGGTCATATCTCTACCTCATCAATGTCATTCCCCACTTTCGCATGGTTTCGATTTCGAGGTTGGAAGCTAAGCAGAGAATGAACACTGAGGGTCATATCTCTACCTCATAGGTGTCATTCCCCAATTTCTCTTGGTTTCGATTTCGAGGTTGGAAGCTAAGCAGAGAATGAACACTGACGGTCATAGCCCTACCTCATAAGTGTCATCCCCACTTTCGCATGGTTTCGATTTTGAGGTTGGAAGCTAAGCAGAGAATGTAGACTGAGGGTCATAGCCCTACCTCATAAGTGTCATCCCCCAATTTCGCTTGGTTTCGATTTCAAGGTTGGAAGCTAAGTAGAGAATGAACATTCAGGGTCATATCTCTACCTCATAAGTGTCATTCCCCACTTTCGCTTGGTTTCGATTTCGAGGTTGGAAGCTAAGCAGAGAATGAACACTGAGGGTCATATCTCTACCCCATAAGTGTCATTTCCCACTTTCGCATGGTTTCGATTTCGAGGTTGAAAGCAAAGAAGATAATTTACACTGAGGGTCATAGCCCTACCTCATAAGTGTCATCCCCCACTTTCGCTTGGTTTCGATTTCAAGTTTGGAAGCTAAGCTGAGAATGAACACTGAGGGTCATATCACTACCTCATAAGTGTCATTCCCCACTTGCGTTTGGTTTCGATTTCGAGGTTGGAAGCTAAGCAAAGAATGAACACTGAGGGTTATAGCCCTACCTCATGAGTGTCATCAACACTTTCGTATGGTTTCGATTTCAAGGTTGGAAGCTAAGCAGAGAATGAACACTGAGGGTCATAGCCCTACCTCATAAGTGTCATCCACCACTTTCGCATGGTTTCAATTTCGAGGTTGAAAGCAAAGCAAAGAATGTACACTGAGGGTCATAGCCCTACCTCATAAGTATTATCCCCCACTTTCGCTTGGTTTCGATTTCAAGGTTGGAAGCTAAGCAGAGAATGAACACTGAGGGTCATATCACTACCTCATAAGTGTCATTCCCCACTTTCGTTTGGTTTCGATTTCGAGGTTGGAAGCTAAGCAGAGAATGAACACTGAGGGTTATAGCCCTACCTAATGAGTGTCATCCCCACTTTCGCATGGTTTCAATTTCGAGGTTGGAAGCTAAGCAGAGAATGAACACTGAGGGTCATAGCCCTACCTCATAAGTGTCATCCCCCACTTTCGCTTGGTTTCGATTTCAAGGTTGGAAGCTAAGCCGAGAATGAACACTGAGGGTCATATCTCTACCTCATAAGTGTCATTCCCCATTTTCACTTCGTTTCGATTTCGAGGTTGGAAGCTAAGCAGAGAATCAAAACTGAGGGTCATAGCCCTACCTCATAGGTGTCATCCCCACTTTCGCATGGTTTCGATTTCGAGGTTGGAAGCTATGCAGAGAATGAACACTGAGGGTCATAGCCATACCCACATAATTGTCATCCCAACTTTCGCATGGTTTCGATTTCGAGTTGGAAGCTAAGTAGAGAATGTACAATGTGGGTCATAGCTCTACCTCATAAGTGTCATCCCCCACTTTCGCTTGGTTTCGATTTCGAGGTTGGAAGCTAAGAAGAGAATGAACACTGAGGGTCATAGCCCTACCTCATAAGTGTCATCCCCAATTTTCTCTTGGTTTCGATTTCAAGTTTGGAAGCTAAGCAGAGAATGAAAACTGAGGGTCATAGCCCTACCTCATAAGTGTCATCCCCACTTTCGCATGGTTTCGGTTTCGAGGTTGGAAGCTAAGCAGAGAATATACACTGAGTGTCATAGCCCTACCTCATAAGTGTCATCCCCCACTTTCGCTTGGTTTCAATTTCAAGGTTGGAAGCTAAGCAGAGAATGAACACTGAGGGTCATATCTCTACCTCATAAGTGTCATTCCCCACTTTCGCATGGTTTCGATTTCGAGGTTGAAAGCAAAGCAGAGAATGTACACTGAGGGTCATAGCCCTACCTCATAAGTGTCATCCCCCACTTTCGCTTGGTTTCGATTTCAAGGGTGGAAGCTAAAAAGAGAATGAACACTGAGGGTCATATCACTACCTCATAAGTGTCATTCCCCACTTTCGTTTGGTTTCGATTTCGAGGTTGGAAACTAAGCAGAGAATGAACACTGAGGGTTATAGCCCTACCTCATGAGTGTCATCCCCACTTTCGCATGGTTTCGATTTCGAGGTTGGAAACTAAGCAGAGAATGAACACTGAGGGTCATAGCCCTACCTCATAAGTGTCATCCCCCACTTTCGCTTGGTTTCAATTTCAAGGTTGGAAGCTAAGCCGAGAATGAACACTGAGGGTCATATCTCTACCTCATCAATGTCATTCCCCACTTTCGCATGGTTTCGATTTCGAGGTTGGAAGCTAAGCAGAGAATGAACACTGAGGGTCATATCTCTACCTCATAGGTGTCATTCCCCACTTTCTCTTGGTTTCGATTTCGAGGTTGGAAGCTAAGCAGAGAATGAACACTGACGGTCATAGCCCTACCTCATAAGTGTCATCCCCACTTTCGCATGGTTTCGATTTTGAGGTTGGAAGCTAAGCAGAGAATGTACACTGAGGGTCATAGCCCTACCTCATAAGTGTCATCCCCCAATTTCGCTTGGTTTCGATTTCAAGGTTGGAAGCTAAGTAGAGAATGAACATTCAGGGTCATATCTCTACCTCATAAGTGTCATTCCCCACTTTCGCTTGGTTTCGATTTCGAGGTTGGAAGCTAAGCAGAGAATGAACACTGAGGGTCATATCACTCCCTCATAAGTGTCATTCCCCACTTGCGTTTGGTTTCGATTTCGAGGTTGGAAGCTAAGCAAAGAATGAACACTGAGGGTTATAGCCCTACCTCATGAGTGTCATCCCCACTTTCGCATGGTTTCGATTTCAAGGTTGGAAGCTAAGTAGAGAATGAACACTGAGGGTCATAGCCCTACCTCATAAGTGTCATCCACCACTTTCGCATGGTTTCAATTTCGAGGTTGAAAGCAAAGCAAAGAATGTACACTGAGGGTCATAGCCCTACCTCATAAGTATTATCCCTCACTTTCGCTTGGTTTCGATTTCAAGGTTGGAAGCTAAGCAGAGAATGAACACTGAGGGTCATATCACTACCTCATAAGTGTCATTCCCCACTTTCGTTTGGTTTCGATTTCGAGGTTGGAAGCTAAGCAGAGAATGAACACTGAGGGTTATAGCCCTACCTAATGAGTGTCATCCCCACTTTCGCATGGTTTCAATTTCGAGGTTGGAAGCTAAGCAGAGAATGAACACTGAGGGTCATAGCCCTACCTCATAAGTGTCATCCCCCACTTTCGCTTGGTTTCGATTTCAAGGTTGGAAGCTAAGCCGAGAATGAACACTGAGGGTCATATCTCTACCTCATAAGTGTCATTCCCCATTTTCGCTTCGTTTCGATTTCGAGGTTGGAAGCTAAGCACAGAATCAAAACTGAGGGTCATAGCCCTACCTCATAGGTGTCATCCCCACTTTCGCATGGTTTCGATTTCGAGGTTGGAAGCTATGCAGAGAATGAACACTGAGGGTCATAGCCATACCCACATAATTGTCATCCCAACTTTCGCATGGTTTCGATTTCGAGTTGGAAGCTAAGTAGAGAATGTACAATGTGGGTCATAGCTCTACCTCATAAGTGTCATCCCCCACTTTCGCTTTGTTTCGATTTCGAGGTTGGAAGCTAAGAAGAGAATGAACACTGAGGGTCATAGCCCTACCTCATAAGTGTCATCCCCCATTTTCTCTTGGTTTCGATTTCAAGTTTGGAAGCTAAGCAGAGAATGAAAACTGAGGGTCATAGCCCTACCTCATAAGTGTCATCCCCACTTTCGCATGGTTTCGGTTTCGAGGTTGGAAGCTAAGCAGAGAATATACACTGAGTGTCATAGCCCTACCTCATAAGTGTCATCCCCCACTTTCGCTTGGTTTCGATTTCAAGGTTGGAAGCTAAGCAGAGAATGAACACTGAGGGTCATATCTCTACCTCATAAGTGTCATTCCCCACTTTCGCTTGGTTTCGATTTCAAGTTTGGAAGCTAAGCTGAGAATGAACACTGAGGGTCATATCACTACCTCATAAGTGTCATTCCCCACTTGCGTTTGGTTTCGATTTCGAGGTTGTAAGCTAAGCAAAGAATGAACACTGAGGGTTATAGCCCTACCTCATGAGTGTCATCAACACTTTCGTATGGTTTCGATTTCAAGGTTGGAAGCTAAGCAGAGAATGAACACTGAGGGTCATAGCCCTACCTCATAAGTGTCATCCACCACTTTCGCATGGTTTCAATTTCGAGGTTGAAAGCAAAGCAAAGAATGTACACTGAGGGTCATAGCCCTACCTCATAAGTATTATCCCCCACTTTCGCTTGGTTTCGATTTCAAGGTTGGAAGCTAAGCAGAGAATGAACACTGAGGGTCATATCACTACCTCATAAGTGTCATTCCCCACTTTCGTTTGGTTTCGATTTCGAGGTTGGAAGCTAAGCAGAGAATGAACACTGAGGGTTATAGCCCTACCTAATGAGTGTCATCCCCACTTTCGCATGGTTTCAATTTCAAGGTTGGAAGCTAAGCAGAGAATGAACACTGAGGGTCATAGCCCTACCTCATAAGTGTCATCCCCCACTTTCGTTTGGTTTCGATTTCGAGGTTGGAAGCTAAGCAGAGAATGAACACTGAGGGTTATAGCCCTACCTAATGAGTGTCATCCCCACTTTCGCATGGTTTCAATTTCGAGGTTGGAAGCTAAGCAGAGAATGAACACTGAGGGTCATAGCCCTACCTCATAAGTGTCATCCCCCACTTTCGCTTGGTTTCGATTTCAAGGTTGGAAGCTAAGCCGAGAATGAACACTGAGGGTCATATCTCTACCTCATAAGTGTCATTCCCCATTTTCACTTCGTTTCGATTTCGAGGTTGGAAGCTAAGCAGAGAATCAAAACTGAGGGTCATAGCCCTACCTCATAGGTGTCATCCCCACTTTCGCATGGTTTCGATTTCGAGGTTGGAAGCTATGCAGAGAATGAACACTGAGGGTCATAGCCATACCCACATAATTGTCATCCCAACTTTCGCATGGTTTCGATTTCGAGTTGGAAGCTAAGTAGAGAATGTACAATGTGGGTCATAGCTCTACCTCATAAGTGTCATCCCCACTTTCGCTTGGTTTCGATTTCGAGGTTGGAAGCTAAGAAGAGAATGAACACTGAGGGTCATAGCCCTACCTCATAAGTGTCATCCCCAATTTTCTCTTGGTTTCGATTTCAAGTTTGGAAGCTAAGCAGAGAATGAAAACTGAGGGTCATAGCCCTACCTCATAAGTGTCATCCCCACTTTCGCATGGTTTCGGTTTCGAGGTTGGAAGCTAAGCAGAGAATATACACTGAGTGTCATAGCCCTACCTCATAAGTGTCATCCCCCACTTTCGCTTGGTTTCAATTTCAAGGTTGGAAGCTAAGCAGAGAATGAACACTGAGGGTCATATCTCTACCTCATAAGTGTCATTCCCCACTTTCGCATGGTTTCGATTTCGAGGTTGAAAGCAAAGCAGAGAATGTACACTGAGGGTCATAGCCCTACCTCATAAGTGTCATCCCCCACTTTCGCTTGGTTTCGATTTCAAGGGTGGAAGCTAAGAAGAGAATGAACACTGAGGGTCATATCACTACCTCATAAGTGTCATTCCCCACTTTCGTTTGGTTTCGATTTCGAGGTTGGAAACTAAGCAGAGAATGAACACTGAGGGTTATAGCCCTACCTCATGAGTGTCATCCCCACTTTCGCATGGTTTTCGATTTCGAGGTTGGAAACTAAGCAGAGAATGAACACTGAGGGTCATAGCCCTACCTCATAAGTGTCATCCCCCACTTTCGCTTGGTTTCAATTTCAAGGTTGGAAGCTAAGCCGAGAATGAACACTGAGGGTCATATCTCTACCTCATCAATGTCATTCCCCACTTTCGCATGGTTTCGATTTCGAGGTTGGAAGCTAAGCAGAGAATGAACACTGAGGGTCATATCTCTACCTCATAGGTGTCATTCCCCACTTTCTCTTGGTTTCGATTTCGAGGTTGGAAGCTAAGCAGAGAATGAACACTGACGGTCATAGCCCTACCTCATAAGTGTCATCCCCACTTTCGCATGGTTTCGATTTTGAGGTTGGAAGCTAAGCAGAGAATGTACACTGAGGGTCATAGCCCTACCTCATAAGTGTCATCCCCCAATTTCGCTTGGTTTCGATTTCAAGGTTGGAAGCTAAGTAGAGAATGAACATTCAGGGTCATATCTCTACCTCATAAGTGTCATTCCCCACTTTCGCTTGGTTTCGATTTCGAGGTTGGAAGCTAAGCAGAGAATGAACACTGAGGGTCATATCTCTACCCCATAAGTGTCATTCCCCACTTTCGCATGGTTTCGATTTCGAGGTTGAAAGCAAAGCATATAATTTACACTGAGGGTCATAGCCCTACCTCATAAGTGTCATCCCCCACTTTCGCTATGTTTCGATTTCAAGGTTGGAAGCTAAGGTGAGAATGAACACTGAGGGTCATATCACTCCCTCATAAGTGTCATTCCCCACTTGCGTTTGGTTTCGATTTCGAGGTTGGAAGCTAAGCAAAGAATGAACACTGAGGGTTATAGCCCTACCTCATGAGTGTCATCCCCACTTTCGCATGGTTTCGATTTCAAGGTTGGAAGCTAAGTAGAGAATGAACACTGAGGGTCATAGCCCTACCTCATAAGTGTCATCCACCACTTTCGCATGGTTTCAATTTCGAGGTTGAAAGCAAAGCAAAGAATGTACACTGAGGGTCATAGCCCTACCTCATAAGTATTATCCCTCACTTTCGCTTGGTTTCGATTTCAAGGTTGGAAGCTAAGCAGAGAATGAACACTGAGGGTCATATCACTACCTCATAAGTGTCATTCCCCACTTTCGTTTGGTTTCGATTTCGAGGTTGGAAGCTAAGCAGAGAATGAACACTGAGGGTTATAGCCCCTACCTAATGAGTGTCATCCCCACTTTCGCATGGTTTCAATTTCGAGGTTGGAAGCTAAGCAGAGAATGAACACTGAGGGTCATAGCCCTACCTCATAAGTGTCATCCCCCACTTTCGCTTGGTTTCGATTTCAAGGTTGGAAGCTAAGCCGAGAATGAACACTGAGGGTCATATCTCTACCTCATAAGTGTCATTCCCCATTTTCCCTTCGTTTCGATTTCGAGGTTGGAAGCTAAGCACAGAATCAAAAACTGAGGGTCATAGCCCTACCTCATAGGTGTCATCCCCACTTTCGCATGGGTTTCGATTTCGAGGTTGGAAGCTATGCAGAGAATGAACACTGAGGGTCATAGCCATACCCACATAATTGTCATCCCAACTTTCGCATGGTTTCGATTTCGAGTTGGAAGCTAAGTAGAGAATGTACAATGTGGGTCATAGCTCTACCTCATAAGTGTCATCCCCCACTTTCGCTTTGTTTCGATTTCGAGGTTGGAAGCTAAGAAGAGAATGAACACTGAGGGTCATAGCCCTACCTCATAAGTGTCATCCCCCATTTTCTCTTGGTTTTCGATTTCAAGTTTGGAAGCTAAGCAGAGAATGAAAACTGAGGGTCATAGCCCTACCTCATAAGTGTCATCCCCACTTTCGCATGGTTTCGGTTTCGAGGTTGGAAGCTAAGCAGAGAATATACACTGAGTGTCATAGCCCTACCTCATAAGTGTCATCCCCCACTTTCGCTTGGTTTCGATTTCAAGGTTGGAAGCTAAGCAGAGAATGAACACTGAGGGTCATATCTCTACCTCATAAGTGTCATTCCCCACTTTCGCATGGTTTCGATTTCGAGGTTGAAAGCAATGTAGAGAATGTACACTGAGGGTCATAGCCCTACCTCATAAGTGTCATCCC